>CM068725.1:16985672-18186922 GCA_035079005.1 Fraxinus americana | reverse complement strand
GGAATTCCTTTACCATCTCCACCTCCTCTTTGGAGATGCTTCTACCAAGATTATTTGTCATTCTTCTAAGAAATATCAGTTGCATCGTTATTATGAATTCTTTTATTTTTTTATCACTCATGTATAAGTCAACATCTTAACCTGGCTTTAAGAGCTGAGTTGTTTGTTAAATTGGTAGCCGTAGTACCATATCGAATCTAATATCTCCGAGTCAAATTCCTTGAAAGTATCCTCATGATATTCACGTCTCCTTCACATTTTAATACTCACGGTGCGTAGTTGTTACTCGATCAACCACAAGTTCCCACAGCTTAAAACCCTAATTTAAGACTAAGTATCAAAGAGAGAGAGTTTTGAGAGCTTTTTAATGTCGTCCAACGTGATTAAATCTCTGAAATTCTACCATGGATAAGATTTGAGGTTCTCTAAGATTTCATATATAGGACCAAATTCAGTCGGTCCACTATGGATGCACTAATTGGGTTACACATGGGCCAAAGTCTAGAGTTTAACCTATAAAGTGAGGAACATGCTTTAATTTATTGAGAATGATTCTTTATTATTGGATCTTGATTCCAGATCTTGAATTTTAATTATTGACGTTTTTGGTTCTTGAGTTCTTGTTCTTGATTTCGACTTCTTGCTCCATAATCTTGATGGTTGATTTCCTGTTCTTAATTGTGGGTTTTTAATCTTCATCTTCAATATGTTTTCTCTTGTATTCTTGTATTGATACAAAGAATGAGAAGTTGTATATGAATTGGGGATCATAACCCTATATATAGTTTCCATATATATTTCCCACATCATGAAATATAATTCTAAAGAAATTTGGTCTCTACACATAATTCGGCCCAAACTTTATTTAGATGTCCAAAACCTTAACTTTAATTATTTATTAGATCATTTTAATTTTAGACTTAACTCTAAGATAGTATTTATACACAATCAATTACATATATGCCCACATGACAAATTGAAAAACCCCTACAATATCCTACTTAGACAACATATGTTACCTTATAAATATGTATAACTTTATGAGTTCAAAACTTTTGCTATCATAACCAAAAGTATCTTAGAACAATCTCGTCCATCAATTATGTCAATAGAGGATCGATTACATTTTTATCCATAGATATTCAGTTTAATTCAGAAATAAAATATTTAGTTATGGCACTTGTAACGATGGGTTTGATCACAAGTTTCAACTTTTATTGTGATTAAAGTTTTTGGTTTGATCTCATCGATGGGTTTAGTTATGACACTTGTAACGATGACCACAAAATTCCGTGACATTTTTATCCATAGATATTCAGTTTAATTCAGAAATAAAATATTTAGTTATGACACTTGTAACGATGGGTTTAGTTATGACACTTGTAACGATGGGTTTGATCACAAGTTTCAGCTTTTATTGTTATTAAAGTTTTTTGTTTGATCTCATCGATGGGTTTAGTTATGACACTTGTAACGATGACCACTTTGATATTACATTACATTTGAACAAAATCTGGAGCTAAAATTTGACCCAGGTCCAAATTACTGTTAATTGCAACAGAAAAAATATATACATATTCTTCTTCAAAAACAAAATCATACATCCCCAAAGAATCGAACATTTTTTGTTTCGAAAATTGGCCTAGAGCCCGTTTGGTACCGATTAAAATCCAATTAAAATTGAAAATATAGTCGTTATTGGACCCCAATCGTCTAATAAAAGTCAACAATAAAGGCTAGTTTTTCAATTTTAATTCGATTTTAATCTCTACCAAACGGGCTCCTAATAGTGGGATCTTTAAAATTTGTAACCCCTTAAGAGTTGGCTTTATTTGCAACTTTCTCGAAAATTTAAGATGCAGTCCTTTGTGCTTTTTTTCTAAAATGATTTTGGTAAGGTGAAGTGAAGTGACTAATTATACTCATTACCATGTCTTTAATTGTTTTGTTTCGTCTTTCAATTACACCACTCACGTCAGAGGAACCTAACATGGTGTATTGTGGAATGATTCCACATTACTTTAGGAATTTTAGCAAAAGTTACTAGACATCATTCCCCTTATTTGTCATATCTACCATAGTATTCACTACCATGGCCACATATGACGTGTTTTATTCTTTTGATGAGTTGATTTTGAACCCCAACCTTGTAAGCCTTGAACATGTACAGTGGTTGGGATTTCTAAGAATGATTCTATTTGATTGCAAATTTTACGGGTTAAATGTATGGTTTGCAATTATACTGTGATTTGGATCAATATGTTAGTAATCACTTGAGCCGTTGTACACCTTCCAAGCTTTATTATTATAATGTGATAATTTTAAGCATGTGGGCCGAAATTAAGTAAACCCTAATTAGGGTTAGAGTCGATAATGTGCCGACTTTATGATTTCCTATATAATGGCTAGGTCCCCTCTCCTCTCCATATGGTTTTGGCTTACCCCATTGATGACTGATAATTTTGAGGAGCAAGGAGAGGAAGATCTAGTTGGTAATATTCACATACACACAAAATGCCTTTCGCTTGTATGAATTTCGAACTATCAATTAATATATGTGATTCTTGTTCTTAGCATGATTATTGAATAATTACAACAATTAGTATCAGAGTGGGCATGCTAAGATTAGAATCTTTTAAATAAAATTGATTTTTGAAATTCTATCTTCTCTCCTGCTAATCTGTCTGCATATATGTTTTGCAATTACCACTTAACTAATATCAAGGCAAAAACCATTACACCAACAGGCTGAAACCAATTTTTCAAACACATATGCACCCAGACGGAAAGAGACGGATTTTATACACACATATGCACTTGCTTTACTCAAAGTGGAAAAATTGAATTAACATACTGAGGGCGTATTCGGTAGAAATTAAAATCGAATTAAAATTAAAAAATTAGCCATTATTGTTGACTTTTATTAGATGAATGGGACCCAATAACGATTATATTTTCAATTTTAATTGGATTTTAATCTTTACCAAACGGGCTCTAATAGACCCAAGTCCTATCTCTTCTCTCTCGCGAAATCTGTGTGTATATATGTTTGTATGTATCCCAAGCACCATAGAATTTGGTTGTAATTAGGTACAATTTGATGGGTTTTCCAACTATGTATGGATTTACATTGATTTGGTTTGGATGTGTGTATGAATTTATGTACACATATTATCTTCGGCAGCACCTGCTCTCAACGCTGCTGTCTCCCATCTGTCGTGCCTGGTGCAGCAGCGACGCTTGTCGCTGCTGTTGACGGTGCAGCACCGTGCGACGCTACTCCAGCAGTCTACGACTGTCGTGGGCTGCGTGGAGACAAGGAGCCCTCCCCCCGGTGGTGGAAAAAAAAATTCTGCCTAGGGTTTTTCATTGGTCGGTTTCTATTAATTTAGGGATATGGGACTTTTTCTACAATTTGAGAATTTTGGGGTCTGCCGCTATTTAGTAAAAAAGACCACCTTGTAATTTTTAAAGAAAATGACTTATGTTGTAATTCCTGGATTTTGAGGCCCTCCTTTCATAATTTTAATCCAAGGTGAATTTTGAAACATTAAAGTA
Source organism: Fraxinus americana (assembly GCA_035079005.1). Taxonomy (NCBI): domain Eukaryota; kingdom Viridiplantae; phylum Streptophyta; class Magnoliopsida; order Lamiales; family Oleaceae; genus Fraxinus; species Fraxinus americana. The sequence continues at coordinate 18,183,364 of CM068725.1, read as the reverse complement.
TTATATGTGAATTTTAAAAGGGGTTTTAAAGTTATTTTAAATGTAATTGACCTATATATTTCAATTTTGACCTAAATTAAAATTGACGACTTTATATATTTTTTTATTGAAATAATTAAATGTTGTTGTTATTTGTCCATTTAAATTTCATTTAGTTGCCAATTTTGTCTCACAATCGCTCATGATTTTCACTTTTCATCATTTGATGATTGTGATTATTATTAAATTTTTCGTGAACTTCAAGTCTATCTTAGTACTCCAATTAAGAGAAATATTTTGATTTAAAAATGGGTGGTAGTTGTCAAAGTGGCACACTCATTTTTATTGATTTGGTTTTCTTTCAAAAAAATGGACGTTAACATCGTAATTTTGAATTATTACATATAGTATCTTGCCCTAAGGTATTATAATATGTGATATTTTTGAAAATTGGTATAAGACAGTCAACGAGTTTACTTGGTCTAGAATTCTCCTTCTAGGTCTGGGCATGGTTCGGGTCGATTTGGTTTTGAGTCCAACTCATAACCGAAACCGATATAGTCGGTTTGGATAAATTCCTACCCAAACTGACCCAATCCAATCATTGAAACCGAACCCAACCAAATTTGAAATTTTTAATAAACACTTCTTCTTGCTTTCTTTCTTTCGAAATTTGGAACTTTTGTAGAAAAAACGTAGATGGCAAATATATTTAAGAAATAATTATATTTTAGTTTTTATTTTTATTTTTTTAAAGTTTAAGAAGATGAATTTTAAAATGAAAAAAATAAACAAAAAATGTATTTGCGGGTTGGATCGGTTAATTAACAGGTTGGTTGCTTAAACTGCAACCAAACCAACCCCGACTTTATAATGGTTAAAATTAACCTAACCAAACCGATTTTTTGGTTCAAACCAACCCGACTCGGTTTGGTTCGGTAGGTTTAATTAGTTTTTTAGTTTTTTTGCCCACCCCTTTCTCCTTCTACCCAAAGGTGTTGGTGTTTTCAAAAATCAATATGTTCTGTTAACTGACTTGATTACGTGTTTCAAAAGTACCTTACAACATGTTATATTGTTAGCTCAAATGTGACTTTATAATGATGCATCTAGGCTCTTACCGTAATAATATTCATTTGATTTTGACTTTAATTATGGACTATCTAATTAGATAGATATGTTATCATCCGTTGCTTGCATGCATTATGTTTAGATGATATTAAATATGTTATTTTATATTTCCACAGTTTTAAATGCCTCAACTCCTTCGAGTCTATTGTTTGCTATTCCGAATAATGAAAATACTAAAGGTTTAGTGGATGCCATAGGAGTGAAATTTGTTGAGTCTGATAAAGATGAAACTGGAGATATGATGGACAAACTGATGAGTATGAGATATGATGGTGCAAGTGGAGCTTTGGCCTTAGTTTGTTTTGAGTCTTCTTTTGTGAATGTTCCTTTAAATTCTTGGTGGATGGACTCGGGAGCCAGTATTCATATTGCGAATTCCTTACAGGGGTTCACAAGCAAACGGAGGCCAAGTGAGAATGAAGTAAGCCTGTGCATTGGAAATGGAGTTCAAGTGAAGGTTGAGTTCATAGGAGTAGTGAAGTTGTCTTTGGAGTCTGGTTTCTCTCGTCTTTGAGAATATTATTTTTGTAATGACAATGAGACGAAATTTGATTTCTATATCGAAACTTGATACTTCTGGTTTTTCTTTCAATTTTGATAAAGGAGTGGTTGAATTGTTTTATGATTCTCGTTTGATTGGAAATGACCTTTTATGTGATGATTTATATAAATTGTTTTTGGCTTCTTTTGGTGAAGTCTCATGTGTTGCCACTGTGTCAAAGAAAATGTCTCTAATTCGTGAATCATCCTCCATGTTGTGGCATAAGCATTTGGGTCACATTTCAAAGGGTAGGATGGAGAGATTGGTTAAAGTTGAGATACTTTCATCTCTCGACTTCTCCAATTTTGACACTTGTGTGGATTGTATAAGATGAAAGTTGACTAAATCCACGAGGAAAGGTTCCGCTAGGAGTGATGGTATTTTGGACTTAATATATACCGATATCAGTGGGCCTTTGCCTTCCAACATATGTGGGAACAAATATTTTATAACTTTTATTGATGATTTCTCGCGATATGGATATGTTTATTTGATAAATGATAAATCCCATGCGCTTGAGAAATTCAAGATTTTCGAAATGGAGGTAGAGAAACAATGTGGGAAAATCATCAAAATTGTAAGGTCTGACCGGGGTGGTGAGTACTTGGGAAGTACGATGAATCTGGTCAAAACATGGGTGATTTTGCAAAGTTTTTACAACGGTGTGGAATAGTACCTCAATACACCATGCCGGAACACCTGAACAGAATGATGTCTCTGAACGACTAATCGGACTCTTAAAGACATGGTCAGAAGTATGATGAGTATAACAAATTTGCCAGAATATCTATGGGGGTGAAGCCTTGAAAACTACTATGTATATTTTAAACAGAGTTCCAAGTAAAGATGTTGCAAAAACACCTTTCAAGTTGTGGACAGGACGTAAGCCAAGTTTGGCTCATTTCAGAGTTTGGGATGTCCAGTTGATGTGAGAATTTATAATCCCTTTGAGAGGAAATTAGACCCAAAATCCACTCCTGACTACTTTATTGGGTACCCAGACAGATCAAAATGATATAAGTTCTATTGTCCAAACTGTGGCACTAGAATTGTTGAGTCAATCACTGCTAATTTTTTGGAAAATGACTTTGGTGATAGTAGGAGTTCCATGTTGAAGGAATTTTTTGTTTGAACTGAATCTAATTATTGTTCCAATTCCTGTTATATAGGAGAGATTTATACCCCAACCAGCTGAAATTGTTAATGAAGAACCTGGACACCAAGAAAAACTTCAGGTTCCTCCACCAACAACGGTTGAGTCAAATATTGAGCCACAAGTTAGGAGTTCGCAACGGGAATGAAGGTCTGCATTTCCTAGTGATTATATTACATATTTGTTGGAGAGTTATTTTAATGTTGGGCATATTGTTGACCTGTTACTTTTAGTCAAGTATTGACAAATCATGAGTCACATAAATGGATAAATGATATGGAGGATGAAATGAATTCTATGGAACATAGTAAAGTTTGGGAATTTGTTGAACTTCATCCGGATGCTAAAGCCATAGATAACAAGTGGATCTTCAAAAGCAAATTGAACTCAAAAGATAATGTTGAACTAAAGAAGACGAGATTGGTTGCAAAATGGTACGCTCAACGAGAGGGCTTCGACTACAATGAAACTTTTTCACCCGTTTCATCTAAAGATTCTTTTCGAATTATCATGGTACTTGTGACACATTATAATTTGGAACTTCATCAGATTGATGTTAAGACGACTTTTCTGAATGGAGATCTTTCGAAAAGAGTTTACATGAGACAACCTGAAGGTTTTGTTGCGAAGGAAAAAGAAAACTTGATATGCAAATTAAATAAATCTTTGTATGGCCTCAAGCAGGCATCACGACAGTGGTATTTGAAATTTGATGAGATTGTGACTTCTCTTGATTTTGTTGAAAATACAGTTGATCAATGCACTTATCTTAAAACCAGTGTGAGAAATTTTATTTATCTTATCCTGTTTGTTGATGACATTTTACTTGCAAGTAGTGACTTATGGTTACTTCATGAGACAAAGAAGATGTTATCTATTAATTTTGAGATGAAAGATCTTGCAAAAGCTACTTATGTGCTTGTCATTGAAATACATCGTGATAAAAATCGTGGCATGTTGGGACTTTCTCAGAAGGCTTATTTACGACGTGTTCTAGAAAGGTTCAATATGCAGAAATGTGCACCTGGTGAAGTACCTATCATAAAAAGGGATGAGTTTAACAATACCCTATGTCCAAGAAATGAGCTAGAAAGAGAATATATGAAGATGATACCATATGCTAGTTCTATGGAGAGTTTGATATATGCTCAAGTTTGCACTAGACCGGATGTAACTTACGCAGTCAGTGTTTTTAGTAGGTTTCAGTCGAATCCAAGGCAAGAGCATTGAAAATCGACTAAGAAAGTTACGAGATACTTAAAGAAAATTGAAAGTTACATCGTTCAAATAACCTTGAGGTGGTAGGTTATTCAGACTCAGATTTTGTTGGATGTCAAGATGATTTGAAATCAACCTCAGGTTATATTTCCATATTAGGTGGTGGTACTATCTTGTGGAAACGTGTTAAGCAGACTCTGGTGGCATCTTCTACTATGCAGGTTGAATTTGTAGCATACTATGGAGCTACAATTTAAGTCATTTGGTTGAGGAATTTTATTTCTGGGCTGAAAGTTGTTGACTCAATTTCGAGGCCAATCACTATTTATTGTGATAACAGCGCAACAGTGTTTTTTTCAAGAAACAATGAAAGTTCTAGTAGATCAAAACACATTGACATTAAATATTTGGTGATCAGAGACAGAGTCAAGGAAGGGCAGATGAAAATAGAGCATATCAATACAGAAGCGATGATTGCAGATCCTTTAACTAAGGGACTCGCTCATAAAGTTTTTACAACACATGTTGCTAATATGGGCATTGTGGAAACCTTTGATATTTTTGATTAGTGAGAGTTATTTATGTAAGGCAACTCATATGTTCTTCGGGTACAACCCTTTTCAATAATAAATTATATTTTCTCATATCCATAAATTGTTTGAGCATGCATTTGACTTATATCTTTTATTATGATATTATTTTGATCTTGAGATATGACTGTTAAAGACACAAGATGAGTCTCTTTTAGAGACATGTGACTTCATTTTGATTAGAAGCATTTTGAGGACCGATATGAATTAGCACAGTTTTTTTTTATCACATTTGGTGCTAAGTTCATACTACATACTACCACATAGGTTGGAGGATGAGGATCCATGTCGATAAGGATGCTGACATTTGTAGCTGTGGAGTGGTCTTACATCGTTTGATTGGTGTAATGACTTTCATGTTCGATGTTAACATTCTCGTTGGACCGGATCATGTTGTGTAAGGTGTTATCATTACAACTATACTTGTGTGGCCACCTATGTAGTCTGAACCCGATGTTAAAAGTTTTGTTCTATAGCAATCAAATGTTTGTCTAAGTGGGAGAATGTTAAAATAATTCCATTATATGGGCTTCCATTTGATTGCGAATTTTATGGGTTAGATGTATGGTTTGTAATGATACTGTGATTGTGCCCAATATGTTAGTGATCACTTGGGTCGTTGTACACCTTACGAACTTTATTATTATAATGTAGTAATTTTAAGTATGTGAGTCGGAATTAAGTAAACCCTAATTAGGGTTAAAGTCGGTAATGGGCCGACTTTATGATTTCTTATATAATGGCTGGGTCCCCTCTCCTCTCCATATGATTTTGGCTTGCCCCATTGACGGCTGATGATTTTGAGGAGCAAGGAGAGGAAGATCTAGCTGGTAATATTCGCGCACACACAAATGTCTTCCGTATATATGAATTTCGAACTATCAATTAATATATGTTATTCTTGTTCTTAGCATGGTGATTGAATAATTACAACATGAGATACATGTAACCAAAATGAGAAAAATTCTTCTATGAATATAATAAATTATTGTTGACCATTCCAAGAAATCAAAGGAAATGGCCAATAGATATCCATATAACTTAGTTCTAAGACGTCCAAAGTCCTATTGGTACCTAATCTCCTTACATTTTTTGTTTCCCCTTAATATAATTAATATAAACACTTAAATCTGAAAAATTAATAGGATTGAGAATTCTTTTTTACACAAGATTTTTCATTCTTTTTTGAGAGATGTGACATAATCGCTTGTATCACAACGAAATGGAATTTTCATTAGTTAATTTATGTTTAATACCAAGTGAATTCACATGCAAGATTTTTTTTTTATAAGAGACAAATGTATTAAGCAAATATATGTTATCATAATCAGGTAAAGAACTGGTAACCACAATATTTTAATTAAAACAAAAAACTAAAGTGACTATTTCTAATTGAACAAAAGTAACCGAATTTGTCCAATGTGGAAACAAAAATCAAATTTCGTCTAAAAAACGTTACCAGAATTGTCTCTCTCAAATCCAAATAATAACCAGTCTTTAATGATAACCTAAAGTCCTTAAAGCTTCAACTTTAATTGAATTTTTGCAGTTCAAGCAACCCCGCATATACACACTTATATAATTAGTAGCGCCAGAATTTATCCACTAATTGTGTCTTAGTATCTAAACTAAATTAACAAGATAATAAATCAAAGTGAGAAGTGTACTTTGCTTTACACGTCAAGTATGGTATTTAGTACAATCTCTCTTTATGCCCCTATTTGGGCCACATTAAAATTTTCATTCTCATTTTTCTACTCATTTAAACCACACGCTTTTCAATAAAATAATATTTTCCATCATATCAATAATTTTTCCTTCTTTTTCAATCACACATTCTCCATCAATCTACTATTTCAAAATACATTCTTCCAAAATAATGTAGCTCAAACACACCCATATGTGTCTCAATTTAAACCAAAAGTAGTAGCCAAATACTTTGTCATTTTTAGGCTTTCGTTTTTTTTTTAACTGAACTAGATGTAGCTTCCTTATTCTTTAATTGTCATTAGAGGTACTTGCCAAATGAATACGTTCAATTCTCTCTTGCTTTAGACTTTCTTTTTCTTGCACACAATATGAAATGAGCTCATCAAGAGTTCACTTCCCTTTTTGACAGATGTAACTGACCTTAAATTAATCAAATTGTGCAGGAAGAAAAATCAAAACTAAATGCACGAGCAAATCATCAGACAGCTCAAACTTCAATGTATTTAGTCTTGAAGCAAGATGAGACATATTCATGATGAACTACCTTATATTTTCTTTAGCTTTATACTTTAGTGAAACCAAGTTTATCGGAAGCGTACTAGTTTCGGCCTTATCGCCTTTTGTAAAGGTTTATTTTTACTTTTCAAAGAAACTCCTATGCAGTTATTTTATTGGACACGTCGTCCCTAAATGTTGTTGGAATTTTACGCTTCATTATCATATAAGACTTATGCGGTTTGAATGATCCCATTTATTCGAGTCTTTTTTTATTAGTGGAACTCTAATCCGTAAAAGTAATTGGGTGTTATGTCCTTAAAGCAAGGTCTAGATCTATGCCACCAAGAACGATACAAACATTCTCTTCCCAACACTTAAATTTTAGTTCAAGCACATGAATGAATTGATGTTGTCAAATATTGTAGAAGTTAATAGATTAATTGAATACAAAACTTAAATCTAATTAACATATACACATTGGAATCCATACTGAGCAATCAATAAATTCAAATTATGGTGAATCTCATAACAAGAGACCGCTCACAACATTGGCATTTAGTTTTTGGACAGAAATATCAACTTATAAGTGATACTTTTGGTATAGTAATCAAATATTGACAATAAATCCGGTCAAACATCAAGTCTATATTTAGATCGACCTAATGTTCAAATAATGAAAAAACTTTACAATTGTCACATATTTATTACTACGGGTGTGCAAAATAATTTGGCCAAATATTGACCTTCATTTAGGTCGGTGAATATCAACATGAATTACGTATACATAACATTCCCAGTATTCCAAATAAATTAATTTAGACAAAAGATGTTACTTTAGTAATATGTTGTTTCAATTAATCTATTTTAGAAAATTAATAATTCGAAATAAATATTAAGTACCAAGATTTGAAATTAATTGTCTCTTTATTTATTTTTTTTCTTTTGTTGCCCAAAAAAAAAAATCAAAAATCAAATCTAACCAGCAAGTTAGCACCGCAGCGCCCGAAAGTGGGTGCTGTAGCTCCATGCAGCCACTTCCCAGTGAAAACCCACTAGAAGCCTTGATTTTCTTAATTGAAGCAATCACGTGTAGACCCACTTTCTCTCTCTACCTGCAATATCAATTCCAACTTTATTTTTATAAAATCTCACTTTTTCAACACTTATTTTCAATCACACATTCTCCAACTTTTACTATTCCAAAATACATTTTCTTAATTAAAAAAATAGAGCCCTAATAGGGCCATAATTACACAAATGTAGAATCACAAACTTAACAAGGAAATTAGAGATTAAACAAACTGACATGGACGAAACTGTCAAATTGATTCACTTATTAAAATTCGAGTATATGACCAACTTTTTAAGCTTGCATCCATTAATTCATTCCATTGTAATCACCAGAATTTAACTAGAAACTCAATATCAAAAATCAAATTTAGCAAAAAAAAAAATTCCCAAAATCCAAAATTCGAATTTCAAGGCTAAAATTATCACAAAAACAAAAAAATCCAAATTTTGAAATTTAGGGATAAAATTCACATTCCAAAATTGAGAAATCCAAAGTATGAATTTCAACCCTAAAATTCTTTCTTAATCTCAATAGTTTAGAAGTTGTGTCTGATACCACTTCTTAGAATTTTAATAAAACTCTAAATCTTTAAAACATAATTGCTTTTGTAGAATATTGAGGCTCCAATCAACACTATTCCGTGCCAAGAAAAACACCACACGACTTCAAGCTCCTCCCAAATACTTTCCTCTACTTAGTTGCCGCAAGTTACACTATTCTTACTAACCCACAAAGGATTAGTAATGGTTGATGCAGATAACCACAAAGGGAGGAAGAAGAAAAAAAAGGAAACAATGGCTCCACAAAGTCACCAAAGAAATTGGATGTCCTCTCTTTTCTCTTCTCTCAATTGCACCACACTTAATTCTACAAGAAGAATGAATATGTATACCAATACAAATCAGGTCACACTAATTGGGCCAAAGAACTGGGCCAACTTAGAAACAAGGATGGGCTAAGTTAATGGACTAATAATGGTCCAAAGCACAGACTAAACAAAACCACCAATCCATCTCCAACTTGGGCCTTCCAAAAGTAATTCAAGTCGAGTCAAGTCTATGGTGTCGATAAATTATCCGTCAACTGTTTTAAATCATCGTCCGGATTTATTGGGTATAAAAAAACCCAACAAATCTCCACTTTGATTCCCAATAAATCTGCAAGCAACCAAAATACACAGTTTATACTTGTACAATCAAGGTAACAAATGAAAATTGATATCACAGACCTTACCTCGTGTTTTGAACCCGAAACATATACCATACATGCTTCATATACTCATGAGGACTAAGATCAAGAACATCCAAGTAGAAGCAGATAATAACAACAATCAATCAAGAGCAAATAAACATGCGATGAAGACATCATATAGGATAACACATAGATCTTTTCAAACATATTCACACAGAACAACAGATTAACACCAAGTTAATTAAACGCACGGTCAATACATATGCAACTAATGCATAAATGACCTCACGAAGAAGATCTCACCACACTTATCCTATCACATTCCGTGTTGTTCACTCTTCGAGAACACATATCTCACATCATCGCCTACAATGCTCACTAGACTAATCACTCAATTCATGTATAACTGGTAAATCTCTATAGATCCTAAGTTCTCGAGATATTCCTCTATCACCACATCACTTCTCGCAAACTACGTGAATAATGGGTATCCACCTAATAGAAGTGATAGAAGTGCCTCACTTGCACTCCACATGATCAGGGTCTCTTACAGATAAAAGGATCCCAGACATTTAATCACCTCTCCACCGTGATCCAAATGACACACTTCACATCCCACGCTACAAACCACAATGTACCCCTAGGCATCTATACTCCACTTTACTAAGTGACATACTCACACACTGGTAATGCATCCCAAATCCACTATGGCAAATCAACACCTTTCGGCAACCACAAAAGTTATGGCTCAAATTTAAATTGACCAACGCATCACAAGGTTACTCCAACACCAATACTCTAACAAATCCACAAAGAGTTTATCCTACAAAAGGAAAGGTGAAGGTGGCACTCACAAAAAGAATAGAAGAAAAAGTTAGTTACTTCACTGCACTCACAAAAGAGGCTCACACAGAGAATGAAGATAACCCTCACAGGCTGCCTCACAAAGATGAAGGAGAAAATGGCTGCCCCTCTAACTTCTCACTACCACACCCTCTCACACCACTCATAGAGCAAAACAGAGTACGCCATAGATATCAGCCCACTATGCATGCAAACAATTACACCAAGTAATAAGATCACTCCAATTCATGCCAATACACATATCAAACACATTGAAATGCAACATATAATCATGCAACAGAATTGAGCAATCACATACATGCAGAAAGGATTACACACGGATGAAAATACAGTCACTAGGATAACACTTAATAAGGCTCACTATGGTCATCACTTGACCCTAAAACCAGATTCGTCTCGCCTCTCATCTTACCCTTTTTCTTGGTACAATCCCTAATGAAGTGTTCAGACTTACCACAGCTGTAACACTGTCTACCACCGGACTTGTTCCAGCTCTTACTCTTCTTCTTACCACCATCATCACTCGAGTCACTACTCGAATCACTGCTATCTTGAGCTCTACCCAAACTCATTTGCTTAAACTTCATTATACTCCTCATCATATGCAACTCACCAGTTTGCTTATTTTCTTTTTCAACCTTAATCTCCATTTCCTTACTCCTAAGGGAATCGATGACAATTTCGGGGGGTTAAAGTGTCCCTACCATACTTAATCGCATTCTTAACCTCTCTATATGACTCAGGCATAGAATTAAGCAAAATAATTGACTTATAGGTTTCAGACACATTCTCATCACAGTTAACGATGTCTTGAACCAACTTGTTAAAACCATCCAATTGTCATCAAGATCCTTTGAAGGATCCATTTTAAAGCTAAAAAATCTTTCAAGCAAGTACAACTTATTTGGAGTATATTTAAGCAAATATAAATCCTCCAACTTTTTCCAAAGTTCTTTGGTAGAACTCAAAACAGAGTCGGATGGGTGTAAAATGATAGAAGTGTATACAAGTTCATCATATTTTTCTTTTTGTGCTTCTGTAAAAATTTTCGAAAATTTGCCATCAATGGCTTTTGAAACTTTTTCTTGGACCAAAATACCATTCATCTTTTGTTGCCAAATTGAAAAATCCATTTTTCCAATTGAAAATCCCAATTTCGAAATGTGACGACATTTTGAAAAACAGAGCAATAAAAATTGCACAAATAGGTCACACAAAGTAATCCTTAGGTAGCAATATACACCATTCTATATTCCCACAGTTTCGTAAGATTCACGATCTTAGATCAAGGAATGTTCGAACGGGTCAAGTCAAGGTGTTCTAATGGAATAATCAATGTAGCACGAAGATATGTCAACACAATTTAAATTTCCACACAAAACAATCTCACACGGAGACAAAACAACAGTTATAGCACAAAAAATAATTACCAACTTGCAGTCAAAATTCAACACTTCAAATAAAGCAATTAATTCCTAAATTTCTAGCACAAGTAATGGTTACCCCTTCACGGTAACCCAAAACCTAATGCCACCTCATATGATGATGTGCTAATACTGAAATTTAAAAGAGATAAGCCAATTTACCAGAGCGGACTTATCTAACTCCGTAAATTTCGACGAGTATAATTTTAACACTTTAGGGCCATCATTATTCGCCCTAAAGTCTTCAACAACTACAGCAACCAACCGATCGAAAATTGAATTACGAACGCAAGGGAAAAATCGTCCAAATTTTCCTGCGTAACTTGAAACACGAAAACAAAAATATCAATACATTCAGGAAATTAAAATAAACAAATTGCCTGAATAGAGTATCTCCAAAATCTTAGCCACGCGCCCGCACGCGCCTCCCTTCTCCTCTGCTCGTGGGCCTCACGCGCCGCCGCCGTCCACACGCGCCGGCCACCCAGCACCTCTTCCACCTGCTGATCCTCCCTATGGTGTTGGATTTTTCAAAAAATCAATGGTTTGGCCAGAAACGTTGATTGCAGGTTCGATTTTATGGAGAAAAAACTGGACAGCTTTGTGCTTCACTTTCTGTCGATTTTCTGCTGATTTTTGGAGCTGCCTTCGTCGGAAATAATCACCACCTAAAGCTCTGATACCATTTGTAGAATATTGAAGCTCCAATCAACACTATTCCGGGCTGAGAAAAACACAATCGACACTACACAGCTTCAAGCTTCTCCCAAATACTTTCCTCTACTTGGTTACCACAAGTTACACTGTTCTTACTAACCCACAAAGGATTAGTAATGGTGGATGCAGATAACTACAAAGGGAGGAAGAGAAAAAAAGGAAACAATGGCTCCACAAAGTCACCAAAGAAATCGATTGCCCTCTCTTTTCTCTTCTCTCAATTGCACCACACTTAATTCTACAGGAAGAATGAATATGTATACCAATACAAATTAGGTCTCACTAATTGGGCCAAAGAACTGGGCCAACTTAGAAACAAGGATGGACTAAGTTAATGGACTAATAATGGTCCAAACCACACACTAAACAAAGCCACCAATCCATCTCCAACTTGGGCCTTCCAAAAGTATTGGCAGTATTCAAGTCGAGCCAAGTCTATGATGTCGGTAAATTATCCGTCAACTGTTTTAAATTATCGCTCAAATTTATTGGGTATCGAAAAACCCAACAACTTTATTACCAAAATCCTCCAATCAAATCATCAAGAGAATTATAAAGCGCGGAACATATCTTCATTTATTGAGAATGCTTCTTTATTATTGGATCTTGGTTCCAAATCTTGAATCTTGATTATTGACTCATTTGGTTCTTGAGTTCTTATTCTTGATTTCGATTTCTTGTTCCATAATCTTGATTGTTGATTTCTTGTTATTGATTGTGAGTTTTTAATTTTCATCTTCAATATGCTTTATTTTGTATTCTTGTGTTGATGGGATAACACAAAGAATGAGAAATTGTATATGAATTGGGGACCATAACCCCATATATAGTTTCCATATGCATTCACCTATCATTAAATACAATTCTAAAGAAATTTGGTCTCTATACATAATTCAGTCAACACTTTATTTAGATATCGAAAGCCCATAACTTAAATTCTTTATTAGATCACTTTAATTTTGAGTTTAATTTTAAGATAGCATTTATACACAATTAATTACATATATATGCCTACATGATAAATTGACAAATCCCAACAGAATCAACTACACAAGGACATGACAGTGGAAGTGTATATAAACCAAGTTTCAACCTAGTAACAATTCCACTTACTCCTCATTTACCTAAAATTGAGACGATCATAGAAAATTTGAAAGGATTTGTTTCGTATAAGTTCAACATACGAAAAAATGACTTGAAGCTAAGAAAAGTATGTAAACGGCAATTCCAATATATGAATACGATTTTACAAGATAAGCACGATTTCTCAAATAATATCACTTTGAAGGATATGTACAATAGATTCATAGCATGAAGATTTCAAAGACCACATCAAGGAGTAAAACAATTTGTTTCGCACAGCAACACCACAAAACGGGTCAGAGGTGTATCTGATGCTAAATGGATCTGATTTTCATGTCGGTAGCGAAACACGCAACTTGACATGTTTCGCTAACACTAAGAAGCAACGAGCACGCAACAAAGCATCCAGAACTCCATCTTTCACAATCCATTCTTCTAATAAAATGTTGTTTTGGGTTTAAAAAGTTATCAAATTTAGCAAACGGGAATGGTATTCTTTCTTGAACATAATTGCCTCAGAATAAAAGCAGCCAAGAATACAATGCCTCAGAAAATATGCTTTCCAAAGATCATATTTGACGTAACTATACTGAACTGTAAAACCTTAAACAAAGAGGAGGAAGACGATGATAAAATATTCGTCATGGTGTTTAACTCCAGATAAATCAGAACTAGTGATGAAGTTGAAAAGCACAAACAACCTAACTACAAATACCACAGCAATATAATTTTCATGTCATGAAAAACTAGATAAATCAACATATATTTGATGAAGCGTATCTTAAGTTCTTAGACCAAAAACTGATGCAATACGCTAGGGAAGAAAATGACACCATTGATCTCATGAAAAAATGGATTCGTCAAATGGTATTCTTCATTGTGTCGTTTCTCGTTGATGAATGATGATGTTGTTCAAATAAATATTTGATTCTACTACAATGAACAGTCATCAAATGGTCGAATAAAAATACACTACTTCACTGGAAAGACATGGAAAGAAGGTTTTCATTATGTAAAGTCTTGAAAACCAAGAGTCTGAGGCTAGTCCTTTAATTCTATGTAATATCACGAGGACCATAAACAAAATATTGTCATTTTTTAGTATTACCGCAAAGAGAAGTGTTCCATGAAAATCTTTCAGATTGCATCATGTCCACATCTGATATTGTTGGAGACAAAATGCCCTAAATTCTAATGAAAAATTATATTCACACAACATTTCTTGTTATTCTACAGTTCAATCACCCTGGCTAGTATAAAATGAAGGTTAAGGTTACACTTGCGGCATAAAGATAAAGTAAATGAAACTCATTCTTTACCATTCATGACAAGCAAAACCTCGTCTCCAGTAGACATTACACTGTCCAAGAACTCCCTAATTTCCCGGCTATTTTTAAAACAGTAAGGAGCAGAAAAATCACTATCCAAATTGTAGCAGACTCTTTCGATCCTTCTCAATGCAACCGTGTGCCTACCTTTCCATAAGCCAGCATGCCTTCTTACTGGAACATTAACTATTATACCAAAAATTCATCCTTCACTCCGTCTAGATCAATTGAAGATGCCCCAATTCGCCGATCATGCCATATTACCTTTTTCCCTCTTCCTTCAAGTGCAGCAATCAAGAGGAGTCCATGTTGCCTTGTTGGGATCATGGAAGTTCAGTTTTTCAGCTATGGCATTCAAATTTGCTCAAGTAAATGCATCTTTCTCCTGAATTATAATACGGATTTGATCAAATACCTTATAAAATCATGAGTAATTACTCAAGTCCAATGTTACAACCCATTCTTTTTAGGTCAAAAGTCAAAAGTGGAATTGTCAAACTCATAGTCAAATAGGACTTAAATAAAGCAAATTTTTTTCTTGTGGTTTATTTTGAAATTGATTATATATGAGGGTTAAGATGGATTTAATTAGAAGTTGAGGACTTACTTATATTAATTGGAAGTCAAGGGACTTCCTTTGCAATAGGCCCAATTACTTTACCATTTTTAAACCCATTTCCCCTTTCCTTACGCACCCACATGCAGAAGCAAAGGCAGAAACCGAGAAAGGAAGAAGAAAATAAGGAAAATAAGGAAAAAAGGAAAAGGAGGAGGAGGAAGAAAAAAGTGAGGAAGCTACCAACGAAATTCAGAGTTTGGGCTCTCAATTTCTTCTTCTATTTGGAGGTAAATTCGAAATATATTTTGGGTTGAGTTTTGTGGTGAAATTTGAGGGTTTTTAATTTATAGCTTATACTTGAAAAATATGATAATGGAGCTGTCTATTTGAGCATTTCGAACTATTTATTCTAGTGGATTAGAATAAATGATATTTGGATATTAGGGTTTTGATATATGGGGTATAATTCAAAAATTTGGGAGATATGGTATTTTTGTTATTTTCTTTGTGATTGTTACGTGATATTAAGATGGATTAGTTGGAAATAACTGATTTTGTTCTTCAGTTCTTAGTTGAATTATGTTGAGATTATAAGAAAGGGGTATTTGATAAGATTTATGTATTTAGCTAAGATAAATTTGGAATGAGGAATGTTGATGATTATTGATAGGAAAATATTGTTGATTCTCGCCGGAGCAGTTGGGAAAAGTTAGTGTTAACGAGTTATGAAAGCAGAGTGATTCGAAAATTAAGTGAATGTATGTTTAAGTTAGCCAAATGAGATGGAAATATTAAGTCTCAGCTTATTGCTTATTGAGGGAATTATATATTTCAGTTCGATGTTAAGCATGAGTTATTATGGTGAAATTCCTTGTAACTTTATATTGATACAATTGAAGTGGTTTGTGTGTGATCATTTCAGGAAGGGATCTGGACGTGGGCATAGCATGCCAGTCCCGTTAGTCCAGCCTATATCAGTGAGTGGATAACATATTTTTCTAAAAAGAAAATTTTTAATTTATAAACTTATAATCATGTTTATTTAATATGAATTTTGAAATGATTCCCATTTTTTATAAAAGCATATTAGTTACATGAAATGTCTTATTTTCAAGAAATTAGTAAAGGAGTATGATTATCTTGATCTATCAGAAAATAACCGAAATAGTTATCTTACTCTAGTGCATAGGGGCTACGTTGTGTACTAGAGTCGTGTATTTGACTCCTATACACTGAGGGGCTACAACCGTATATAAAGATGATTATGTTATTTCTAATTTATGCACTGAGGGGCTACAGCCATGTATAAAGGTAACTCTTATCCACTGAGGGGCTACGGCTGTGTGTAAGGGTACCTATTATGCACTGAAGGGCTACAGTCGTGCATGCAAATGATTACGTTTATTTCCACTTCGTGCACTGAGGGGCTACGGCCGTGTACAGAAGTGTGATCAGATACTTTATGTGATAGCTCTCTGATTATCAGCAGTTGTTTACAAGGGATATGTATATTTTGATGTGATTATCCAGAATATAATGGATAGCTTTCAGTTTACAGTTCCCAGCTTACAGTTTAGCTTATGGATTTCAGATTATGGTTTTAGCTTACTGATTATTTGTTTGAAGTGATTATCCAGTATACCGAGGATTATCAGCTTTCAGCCTATAGTTTAGCTTATGAATTTCAGATTATGGTTTTAGCTTACTAAATTCGAATAGTGTACTTACTCATTGTGTCGTATCAATTATTATCATTTTTCGATATTAGCTTGAACCTAATTTATGAATTAGCACCAGCATTATGATTTATATGGTGTTATAATACAGATTTCAAGAATAATGAGTATATCGAGATAAGTGAAATATCAATTTCATTTTTATATAAATGTATATACATATATAAAGGATATCATAGCCATTTTTGTAAACACTCTACTCATTGGGATTATTATCTCATATATTTTCTTAACATTTTTCTTATACGAGGCAATTGACTGAGCAGTGGCGAATGTTATATTGATATTTTGCAGCCACTACCACCACCAATTGTAGGTTTTTGGTGTTTAAAATGGTGTAACCATCAAGCGAATTATTTTCTTCATACTTGGGGATTTTTGTATCTAAATATACCAATGGTCACAATGGAATATTGTAACTAAACTGCATCACTTTTATATTCTTAAGAAGTAGTTATGATGCATAGTGATATATATTTTTTTGTGTGGATGAATGATTGATATTATGATATTGGTATATTGGTGTTGGGAAAATTGTTATGGTTACAGGATTGAAAATAGTTCCATTTTTAAAGGAGACTCTGTCAAAATTTTCGAAAAAATAAATTTATTTGGTCACAGAAGGTCATACAATCAAAGTATAGTTTTTTGTTGCCTTGATGATGGGTCCAGTGCCATTGTGCCAAGCTGGCACTTATCATCGGCGCACGACACGTGTCAGGTCCATTAGTGGGACTCGGTATGGGTCGTGTCATCCAAACTCAGACAAAATATAAAAATACATGAAAGACAGAAAACTAGGTTCAGAAAAGCTAAAATTTAATCTTCTCTCCACAAGATTATCAGTATTTATGTAACATAGAACCCACCCCTAAAACCAACTTGTAAAAAAGGGTGCCCATCTTTACTTAGAAGACATGGTATCCAATAGGTCACTATGTTTCATCTTCTTTTCAAAACCGATGTCCAGAGTGACCCGTATCTACATATTTTAAGTTCTCTAGGTCTCCCCATCTGCAATGAGAGTCATCGCCAAAAGGGTGTGTACTATTATACCAATTGTAATTTGTATCGCCACATAAGGCAAAAGTAACTCTTCAAGCTGGCCCTGAATGAGAACTGAGAAGGTGCCCAATTAGTTATAAACCACAAACTAAACCTTGACTTAGTGACAATTTAGATCATTACAATCTTATTTACTCCATCACATTAATAATTTCAAAAGGACGATAATCAAAACAGATGATATATTAACTTATTCTGCTATTACGGGAAATTAATCCTTATCAATGTACACCTAAAATGATACATAATTATAAAGGAATAATCAGTTGAATAAAGTTCACTAGGAAGAGATTGTTGAGGGAGTGCAACAAGCAAAATTGTAATCTTTGTCTCTCATTGTATATCAATTTCCTTTTGTTCTCCATGTAGAGACACGGTAAGAACACATGTAAAACTGTAAAGAATTTGGGTATGCGTGGAGTCGCACACAGAATTTGCATAATTATACTTTCAGCCCATCGATATTAACTAATTAATGAACTTATCCTTTGGTTTTTTGCTTTCATTAGTCAAAGTAGACGAGTTAAAGAAAGAAAGAAAAAATCCAGAAAATAGCTGCAGCTACGAACTTAACTTCAGTTGTTGATAAAGTAACAACCGATGCTTCTTTGAACACCAAGAAATAGTTTTCGAGCCCATCATGAAATTATAGCGAGACGTACTATTTCTATCATCAAGATCACTTGCATAGTCACGGTTGGTAAAAACCAAATAAATCTGACTCATGATTGTTAGAATTTGGGTGTGACTCGAATTTCTTGTTGAAGTAAATGAAGAATTCTAATTGAAGTGCACATCAAGAAGAATCTTCAATTAGAATTCAATTTGGAATGCAATTGGAGACCTATGTCAAGTTGAAATTTTATTTTGAAAACCCATTGGGAGTTGTAATTTGTTTTGGACTCGATTTTTTGGTATCCTATTTCATCAACAACTCTACTAGGAGGGTTTGGACATCCCCTACATGTTCCCTATAAATACTAGACTCTTCTATACAATTTTATGGTGTGAGAAAATATATTACTAGAATTATAGGATCTATTGTAATTTTTTTATCTTCTCCATTATTTTTGAGTCAATAAAATCTCTTAATTCTTTTACCATATTCTTATCTTTATTATTCTTTTGTTTCATCATATACTTCATTACTATTTGCCGTATAACTTCAACATCTCAATTCGATGGTTTGTTTCACAACAATTAGTATTAGAGCGCCAGGTTCGGCAGTTCCATAAGAGCGCAATATTTGATTTATTTGAGGTTTTTTATTCGTGATGGCTTCCATGAAATATGACATTCTGCTTTTGGATCAGAGCACTTGATTTTCACTATGACATGTTAAGATACGTGTAGTACTCGTACAACTGAATTTCGATGATGCGTTGTTGGGAATTGACAGGATTCCCGCAACTTTGACCGCGGAGGAGAAATTACAGAAGGATAAAAAGGCAGTTTCTCACATTCATTTTCATCTATCAAATACTATTCTTCAGGACGTTTTGAAGGATAATTTAGCAGCTGCTTTATGATTGAGGTTAGAGCAATTGTGCATAATTAAAAGGCAACACTAGGTCGGGGGCTACTCTTCTCGTCCTCCTCAGACTTAAAATTGAAGGCCTTTTCTAGTTGTGATTGAGCGGGTTGCTTAGATACCAGGAGAAGTATTACAGGTTATGAAATCTTTCTAGGAGACTCATTAATCTCATGGAAATCAAAGAAATAAGCCACAGTTAGCCGCTCATCTGCAGAAGCAGAATATAGAGCTCTTGCAGCCACCACATGTGAAGTCCAATGGTTGCTCTATGCTCTTCAAGATCTTAATGTTGATCATTCTCAGCTAACTATGCTCTACACTGACAGCAAATCCGCTTTATCCATTGCAACTAATCCAGTACAGCATGAAAGGACCAAACATATTCAAGTAGATTGCCATCTTGTTAGAGAAAAACTGCAGCAAAATGTAATAAAGCTCTTTTACATTCCCTCAAGGTTACAACTAGCAGCCATATTCACAAAACCTCTCGGATCACTACCTTTCCATCACAATCTGTGTAAGATGAGCACTATAAATATACATGCTCTTCTTAAGGGGGTCTTGGAGTATCACATCACAAATCGACAGCATGGAATTAAAGAGAAATGAAGAAAAAGAAAAGTCAGTTGCTACAGTTAGAAGTTAGTTAAAGTTAGTTGGAAGAGTTAGTTAATTTAGTTCAAGTTAGTTAGAGAAGTTATTTAATTTCTGTTGTTTTTGTTAATCAATCAGTTGAGCTTCTTCTGTATAAATAGATCTCGAGTTCTTGTAAATCAATCAATGAATTGAGTTAAAATTCTATAGAATTCATTTTTCAATTCTTCAATTCTCTCTTAGTTTTCTTTAATTTTTGTTCTCAACACATATTCCCCATTTCTTCCTTCCCGATCAACTCCTTGAAATGTTAGTACCATTTTTATTACTGCTATTTTTTAGATCAATTTCTTCAAACAATTAATAAATGTAAGCCTCAGCAACCCCTTCTTTCTTCAATGGAATATCCATTGCTAACCTCAAATGCATCAGCAACCCCTTCAAGTACATCTCAGCATAGTTTCCGATAGTCTCCAGACTCAACTTCATTTGGCTACCCGGTCTATGTCAAGATCAATAGAATATTATCTTGGCCCAAAATCGCCATAGCAATTATAATAGCATCCACCATCATGTCAAATAAATTTAGGAAGTTATTACTTTCCATTCTATGTTTCCTTCTTTGACAGCTACTTATCTACCACTATTACTGCCATGTTGCCGAAATATTCTCACAACTACCAGTAATGGCAAGCGAGGCTTACTTCTGATCAACATTGTGATTGGAAAGAAAGAAAAATGGCCTTACCTTTAGAAGATGGTATACCACAAATCATATTTTATCAGATGGCAGGCAAATTATTATCGGTGGTGGCGCCGCAATGATCACTGTACTTCTCCCGTTATAAGCCGACAACGAATGTGACTAGATTTCATAGTCATTCTCCATAGATCAAGGCTAATCTGTACAATAGAGACAGAGATGAGATGAATATAGAGAGGGAAAGGAGAGACAGGAAAAATTTGAAAATAATTCAGATTTAATTTGTTGACTGGCTAAAATTATAGTATTTTATACTTAGTAATAACTTTTCACGTAATTTTTCAAAAATGCTTCATATTTAGGGGATATTGTCAAATTTCCTCTTAAAGTAATAACCTCGCTAAATATATAAAAAAAATTTTGAAATCCTTTAAGACCCAACGAATATATAAATAATAATTGCTTAAATCCATAAATGTTCATACATTAACAAATCAACAAACTTATAATTTGACAACATTTTTTCCAATTCGCCACATTTTCAAAATTTACATCGAAAGGTTTTTGCTTTTTCTTTGCATCAAACTCAACTTCATCCTTAATTTTTCGTAATGCACATACCACATTTGGCATATTTTTTTCATTTTGTACAAATTAATTATTTAAGAATATGACTCCTTGAAAAGCCTCTTTTGAATTCATAGTTGGTAAAACATAACTATCATCTAAATAATGATTATCATTGATATGTGTATTGAGTACCCCTTGAATAATATCTTCATCAGTAGAAAATTTCATTGCCTCGTCATTTTCACTAGGATAGTTTAAAATGTGCTCGACATCCAACACATTTCTATAGCATATACCAGAAATAGCTTCACGCATTCCATTGATGCCTTCATCTTCACTAACTTTTGGTTAAACAATAATATCTTCATCTGACCGAATCTTGCAATGCCGAAAACAACTTGCAATAGCTGTTGTCTTCACATCAATGATTCAAGCTATGTTAATAAAATTGAAAGTATTCAATATATTTATTTTTTCAGGATTTGTTGTTCCTAGTTCGCAGTCTTCCAAGATGTTACAATAAAAACAACATCGATAATGAATTTTTGGCTCTCTAATAACTCCAACATCACATGGTTGAATCTTTGATATTGTCTTCATCACATTCAATGTTTTTTAAAAAACAATTCCTACATGTATTATGGTAAAATATAATACAAGTGATAAAAATATAAAATACTCAATAAATTAATAAATATTCATTTATCGATAAATTAATAACCCCAATAAAATAATAGTTTTTCTGATCTCAACATTATTATTTTAAGAGATTTTAGTGTACGTATTCTATAAAAATTTAGTTATGGAAACTCACGAAATTTGACTGAGTATGTATAGTATTGAATTAACTGAATCAAACACAGAATGTATGGGAACTGTTTCAACTTTATTTCTCAACCAAAATAAAGAAACATATTACAAACTCATAAAAGGGCCAACACACATTTGTTGCCTCATTCAATACTCTTACAATCTGCTTCTAAAATTAAAATCATTCAACACTTAGAATTTAAAGACAATTTTGAAAGGCAGTTTACACCCCCAAATTGTTAGGGTCGGTTTTGCATATTTTCATCCCCACATAGCTGAAAATTGTCCCTAATTCAAACATAAGATATAAATGCTTCTAATTGTAGTCACATATCATCTTTATGCCTATTTTTATCACTGAATCCGTAGACTGAAATCGGCTAAACAATAACATCTCAATACTGCCAAACACTTGCATGCGTCAACCTATCGATCAATATCAAATCTGACCTACATCCCAAATTACGTCTTACGATGTTGCCATCAAGTAGATTTGATATCGCCATACCTTGGTTACTATCACATCACAAAATCAACTCGATATCTAGTTTCATACCTTTTCAAATCTGCGCATTGTCCAAATATCCTATCGATCAAGACATCACTCATTCCATTGCCACTTTCTTGGTTAGGGTCCTCAAAAATGTTCCCCCATTGAAAGAACTCGATGTACTCGTCAAGATCCATAAAATGTCTCTATATTCTATGGAGTTTCATCCATTTTCTTTTAAGGTATCTTGTTAAGAATGTTATTTGCTAAAAGTATAGATTCTCCTACATGTTTTGGGACAGGCCTGAACTTATCAACATTGCATTCATCATCTCTTTGAGAGTTCAATTTTTGCGTTCAACAACACCATTTGATTGAGGTGAGTAAGGTATCATTGTTTGATAAACAATGTCATATTCTGAACAGAATTCATCAAACAGTGCTCCGTATTCTCTTCCTCTATCACTTCAAAAATTCTTTATTCGTTTACTAAGTTGAAAACATCTAATGCTTCATCCTTGCTTCTTAGCAGATAGATATAACAATACTTTATGTAATCATCAATAAAAGTAATGAAATATTTTTTTCCACCTCTAGTTTGCATAAACGTCAAATTACAGATATCTCTGTGTTAATTCTAAAGGTGTAGTGTTCATTTGAACTGAATAAAATGATATTTTGACCAATTTTGCCTCAACACACAAATTTTGCATATGACTAGGATCAATTTCAATGAAGGTATTAAAATTAGATTCATTAGTTTATGCACAGATTTAAAACTTGCATGTTCTAATCGACTTTGCCATAAATAAGACAACTCAAGCATATAAGCAGAATTTAAACATTTATTCATATTACTTTGTTTTGGTACAATATTAAGAACGTTCATTTTGAACATTTCATCACACAAGTATCCTTTTACCACATACAACACATTTATAGTGAATACAAATTTATTGAATACAAAAACCAATTTAAAATCATACTTGATAAGTAGAGATTTGAATACAAGGTTTTTGCAAATGTCGGGCACATGTAGGACATTATTGAGGACGAGCTCTTTGTCGGAAGTCATCTTCAATATAATTTTCCCTTGTCCTTCAATCTTAGAACTTGCAAAATTTTCCATGAAGATTTGTTCTCCATTGAGTTCTTTGTAGTTTGAGAATAATGTCTTGTCATCAAAAATGAAGCGGGTAGCATCAGTATAACCCACCATTCTCTTGGATTCAATGTTGTTACATTCAGAAACAACCGTTGATAAGTTGACTCATACGATCACATTTACTTGTGCATTCTTCTTAAGCCTACTACATTCATTTGCACAATGTTCTTGTTACGAGTTTTATGTAAAATAAATATACCTCAAGTATAAAATGCCAAGTTTGGCAACATATGAATGGAGTTATAGTGCTGAACCCACATGGATTGTAATTTAATTTTATGCTAAGTTCTATAATTGTGTAACCTCTATTTTATCTAGGTAAATGAATTTTTGAATTAAAGTTTTATCTAAACTAGGGATGATTGTGATGAATTCAATGAATAAATGCAAGTTTTAAGAATTTATCAATTGGAGAAATCCTAGGGTTGTGATTTCATCTAACTATCAAATATGCTTTTCAAAAACCTAGTTACCTTTAATCAATTTTCCATGTTTATAAGCAAGAACCCTAATGTAGTTCTACCCCCTCTCTCGAGTGTCGGGAAAATATTAATTCAAATATCTCTATTCTGAATTAAAACCTAGATTTATCAAGATCGTGATTCTTAGATGGAACAAATTTCATAGATTCTACACTTTCTCTCGAAACCCATAAAATCTAGTTTGTTTTATTGTACCTAAATTTCCCTATCTCCAGTGTCCAAATTGACTAGCATCTAATCATTCAAATAGTGGTAAATTAATTGAAAGCATTAAATAAAAAACACAAATAAATGGAATTGAAATTTTTTATAGAAATAACTAAAATAAAATAAAATTATATCCTCAAGTGTTGGCTAATCAAACTTTAGAAAAATTATTCAGTAACATAAAATCTATATAATTCATAAAGAACAACATGAAAAGAAGAAATATAATACTATTTTAGGATGATTGAACCAATCTTCTTCACCAAGTTGCCTTTGTCCCCTTCTTGATTTCTTGAATTTTACCCCCTTCAATTCTGCTCTAAAAGTGGTTTTTAGGATTGTATTTATAATATCATGAAGTCTTGGAAGGATTGGTGTCGGATTGAGCCAAGAAAAGAGTCCAAAAAAATCAAAACATTATTTTCGCAAAGTGGCGCCTCAATGGTGCTAGGGCTGTAAGTAAAAACCGTCAACCGAAAAATCGAATCGAAACCGCATTTTAGAAACCGTCGGTTTGGTGCCACGTGGACCCGTCAACGAAATGGTTTTGAACCAAACCAAACTAGCCAAAGACGGTTTGGTTTAGGTATGAGAATATTAATTGCGGTTTAAAACCAAACCGGACCGACGAAAAAATATATAAAAATAAAAATAATGAATTTTTTTGAAAATTCATCCACATATGTAAAATTCAATATTTTTGTCATTTGTGTGTATTTTTGTTAGTTTATAATTTTCTATTACATACATATTATTATTACCAAATAATCCTAATTTATATCTAATAATCTCAAGACTAACATAATCTATCAAAAGCTCTTTTCCTCTTCAGAATTCAAATTTCTACATTTGCTTCCGAGTCTGCATTCTCAACTGGAGGTCGGATACTTGATTCCTTTAGGAGTTTATTAGGTGCAAGGATGGTTGAGGCTTGTATATGCGGAAAGAATTGGTTGCAAATTAAGAATGAACCTATAGTGATGCGCCAATATTTAGATGAAGTGGAAGCATTTGATGATTCAACGAAAGTTTGGCATGTGGTTTATATTTTCTATTACCATATTTTTAAAGATTCTCTTATCGATCTAGTATCCAATACTATGATGATGCAACGAATGCATTTGTTTGACAATAGAGACTATGAATCATGTGTGACAACAATTGATATTTGTGTATATGTGAGAAACTGAATTCATAACAATATACAACTGTAAGCTTGTGTAATTATTATATTTAGATATTATAAACAAATGATTTATTATTATGGTTGGTTATTCTCTCTGTCTAATTAGTAGTTTTATTTTTCAGATATGATGATCACGAAATCTTGTTGAACATCATTATTTTTTTTGGGCTTTATATTTAGTTTAGTAGACTTGTATTGTAACGTTATCGTAACGTCTTAGCCTAAAATGGCAAAAAAAACTATATTTTAGTTTATTGTGATTTCACTTTGATTTAGTTGGTATTTAAATTTGTAGTAGATATATTTAGTTTGTTTTAAATTTATTACTAGTAAGATATAAATATATATTAAATTCAATGAATTAATGTCATAAAAGTAGACAGACAAAAAAATATACGACGAAATCGACGGTTTAAAACCGAACCAAACCGTTAGGTTTAAGTTTGAGTTTTTTTCAAACCATTCAAAATAGTTTGGTTTAGGTTTGGGTTTTCCTCAAATCAGTTTAAACGATTTGGTTTGAAAATTTGTCAAAAACCGATAAAATCGGACCGTTTACACCCCTAGATGGTGCCATCGCAACACCACAGCGCGACGATTATGTATGGTCTAGTGTTGCAATGCCAGAATTCTAGTCTTCCTTTTGCTCTTTTGGCCTTGCGGCACCATGGTTTGGGCGCTGCGGTGCCAGAACTCTGCCCTTTATCTCTCGCGCCATGGCTATGGCGCTGCAACGCCACTTTTCTAACTTTTTCTTCCCCTTTTTTTGCACCATTTTTCACCACTTCAATCAACTTATTTCCGTACTTTGCTCGTGGAATTTACACACCCCAAACTTGTCTTTTTTTTCACTTCCAATGGTGGTATTTTAAGGTTGATTTTCAAATCACTACTCTTTGCCTTCTTCAGTTTGGTTGGACTTAACTGATTGTAGTTCAACATATCAACAAATTCGAATTCTCTTTATTTTTTATTGCTTCAACCTCCAAGGCTCATCCAAGTTACTAACCCATTATCAAAAGTCTAGTCCTCTAAAACAAATGTTTGAGGCTTAATCAAGGCATGTAATGCGTTTTCTGTTTCATGCACCTACTTTTTCAGATATATGTTGTCATTAATCTTATGTGTGGATTTCTCTCTATTAAACTTTATAAATAACTCATGTACCAAGCATTTGACTAATGAATCCCAAATCTGATGAATTTAGGACATCAGGTTTGTAACCCATTCAGGCTTAATTACTCGAATAATAAATGTTACGAAGGAATGTTTCACAATGAGATTATTGTAGTTGTCCTCATTGGAACCTTTTAGGATATCTTCACAACAAAGTAGATTTTTCTCTTTTATGCAGTGATTAGTGAAATGTCTCTTATTAAACACTCGTTCTCGAAAATCGACCTCTAACTTAAGGTTTTTACCCAATTTTCATCACATTGATTTTAGACAATCCATGAAAAGTTTAACACACAAAGAATCCATATATATCTCCAAGTTTTAGTACAACAGCTCAACCACCCAAACTGGATATAAACCAACACATGCTTTCAATCATATACATCAATGTCAGTAAAGCTATCTAACTCACACAAGCATACAAATATTTTTTTTTAAATTGCACACAAATCGAAAAAAAAAACAAAACAAAACAAAACTAAGGCAATTAGAAAATTTTGTATATTTCACCCCCAAACTTTAACTAAACATTGTCCTCAATGTGAAATTAAAGAAAAATGAGGAAAATTCCTCGAATTGCCTGCATTGCCAATGACGTTATAGTGTTATGATGCTGGATTTGATTGATTATTCTTCTATCCTCTCCCCCACACTTGAGATTTCGTACAAAAAGAAAACAAAAACTCATTACTAACTAAAATTTGACATTAACATCAAAAACTAAGAGGTAGAGAGCTAGAAAGCTTAGGTTTCTTTCTAAGAAGTGTTTTTTTAACATCATTAGCTTGACATAACCGAAGTTTCTAAGTTGGGTCGTCATGTGGCACTTCTCTCATGTTTTTAAATTTGTTCATCGGCTTTAAGCTCTTCTTCAATATAGTATGACCATTAGGATTAGAAGGTGGCTTCAACTTCGATATAACCTTCAAAACCTCTTTTGATTTGATAATGTTGGGAGGTTTCAAAGGTTATACAATGTAGTTCTTCTTTTGTCAGGTGACTCAATTTCTTTTGCTAAGATGAAATCCACTACTTCCTTAGTCTCTGTATAGCTTTGAGTAGCAGCTGTATCAATTTTTGAGTAACCAGTTGCCATGTACTACTCTAAAGGGTCATAAAATAATTCTCTTTTGAAATTTTTGCATTCCACTACGTCAATTGATTGGACCATGTGGCAAGTATTAACTTTTTTCTGAGGACTTCTTCGTTTGATAAATGTTGAACATTACTTGCTCTTAATTAACCTCCAGTGTCAATTTTCTTTATTAGACATCAATCAGAGCCCTCCCAGTTGTCAAGAATGGTCAACCAAGAATTAATGGTAATTCTTGATCTTTCTCCATATCCAAAACCACAAAGTCCACTAGGAACGTGAAATTGTCAACTTTAACCATCACATCTTTAATGATCCCTCTTGGGTATGTGATGGACCTATCATCTAGTTACAAAGTGATTGTGGTTCGTTTCACTTTTCGAAGGCCCAAATTCTTGAATACAAATAGTGGCATCAAATTGATGCTAGAAGCATATCGCACAATGCCTGTCAAAAGTAGTAGCACCAATTGTGCATAGAATAATGAAGCTACCCCGGATCTTTTAGTTTTTTAGGGAGCTTCTTCTGGAGAATGGCACTACATTCTTCTATCAACTTGACAGTCTCAAATTCCACTAGCTTTCTTTTCTTTAACATCATCTCTTTTAGGAACTTAGCATAATTCGACATTTGTGCCAAGGTATCTGCAAAAGGAATATTGATGTCGATCTTCTTAAAAACTTCCAAAATTTTTGTAAATTGCTCATCAAATTTCTTCTTCGGGAATCTCTGTAGATATGGCAGTTGTGGCTTCAAGATTGGTAGATTATCAGAGAATGAAATTGAGTTAGGTTTAGAAGTCTTCTTCGTTGCCTCTGCCTCAACCTTTTATTCTTCAACCAGTTTTTCTTCAACATGATCTGAAGTAAGTGTAGGAGTCAAAGCCTCCGTAGGCTTGCTCTCTTCAACTACTTTTCCACTACTCAATGTGATGGCATTGCAGTACTTCTTTGGGTTGACCTCAGTGTCATTGGGAAACTAACCTTACTGTTGGAAATTTATTGCAGTTGCTAGCTAACCAATATGTACCTCTAGATTCTTTATTGTGGCCCCCATGTTGGTCATATGAGTCTCGATGTTGTTAACTCTTAATTCATCCTTGTTGAAACTTGTTCTAGCTTCTGAAATTAAGGTCCCCTAAGATATCCTCCAATAATGGCTTTCCATCAAAAGCCTGATTATTGAACACGGGTAGAGGTTACAGCACATTCCTGGTGTTGCCATAAGACAGGTTCTCATGGTTTCATAACCTTGGATGGTAGTTATTTGCTGAGTAGTTTATTCTTTGGTTGAAGTTCTAGCCATTCACAAACTAAACTTGCTCATTCTCTATCTCAGTCTCTAGTATGAAGTAGAATCTGCTTTCTGTTGAGTTTCCTATGAAGTTAATGCAGCTATTTGTGTTGTATGTGATGACATCTGAGCTGCAAGAGTAGTAATGGGATCTACCTCATAAAGGGTAACGACTTTCTTTGTACTTGAACGCTCACTTAGCCATTGATAGATGTTGGTGGCTATTTCATCCAGTAGGGAGTAAGCAACATCGCAGTCTTGGACATCAAGCTACCTCCTACTGCAGCATCAACTACTGCCTTGTTTGACCATTCAACCCATTGTAGAAGGTTTCCATTTGCATCCAATCTCGATAACCATGTTGAGGGCATCTTCAAAATAGATCTTTGAATCTCTCCTAAGCCTCATAGAAAGGTTCAAAGTCTACTTGTCTAAATTGGACAATTTCACTCCATAATTGAGCCGCCTCGGAAGGGTGAAAATTTTCTAAGCTAACACCTTCTAAGTTGTGATGGATCTATATGGTAATGATTGGAACCATACTTTGGCTTTATCCCTCAAGGAGAAGGAAAATAGACGATGTAAGATGGTGTCTTCAGTAACGTCATTCATCTTGACGATTTTGCAACTCTCGAGAAAAGAACCAAGGTGGCCATTTGGATCATCTATTGGAGTCTCCCCAAACTGATTATGTTGAGCCATATGTATCAATCCTGGCTTTAGTTCAAAGTTATTTGCAGGCACTGCCTAGCGTGCAATACTGAAGTAGTTGTTATTGACAACTGGCCTGACATAGTCTCTAATTGCCCGCTGTTGATTGTTTTGATTAACTGCATGTTCTTCTTGTCCGCCATTGTTTGACATTCGTTTCTTTGTAAACCCCTTAGAAAATGGAAAGTGCATTCTGATTCAGGATTAATAGGTAGTAGTTTGATATTCCTCGATCTTTGCATAACCCTGAAACAGGAATAGAAAACTATTAAAAGTAATGAAATCTAAATTAAAACAAAAGCTAATTAGTAATAATATAGTAAAAATCAAATTAAACAATCCTCGGCAACGACGTCAAAAACTTGTTACGCATTTTACGTAATGTAAACCGCAAGTATATGTTGTCAAGTTTTTCAATATATGAATAGAGCTAGAGTGTCGAACGCACAAGGATCGTAATTTAATTTTATAATAGGTACTATAATTGTGCAGCCTCTATTTTATCTAGATGAATGAATTTTTGAATCAAAATTTTATCTAAACTAGGGATGGTTGTGACGAATTCAATGACTAAATGCAAGTCTTAAGAATTTATCAATAGAAGAAAGCCTAAGGTTTTGATTTCACCTAATTATCAAATATGATTTTCAAAAACATAGTTATCTTTAATCAATTTTCTATATTTATAAGCAAAAACCCTAATGTAATTCTACCCCTTCTCTCGAGTGTCGAGTAAAAATTAATCTTAGAAATTAATTTCAATATCTCTATTTCAAATTAAAATCAAGATTTATTAAGTTCGTAGTTTTTAGATGGAACAAGCTTCATAGATTATACACTTTCTTTCGAAACACATAAAATTTAGGTTGTGTTATTGTTATGATCGCGTCTAAATTTTCCTATCTCGAGTTTCGAAATTGACTAGTATCTAATCATTTAATTAATGACTAATTAATTGAAAGCATTAAATCAAAAATGCAAATAAATGGAATTGAAAATTTTCATAGAATAACTAAAATAAAATAAAATCATATCCTCAAGTTTTGGCTAATCAAACCCTAGAAGAATTATTTAGTTCATGATATGAGATATGAAGTCTATACAATTCATAAAGATTAATATAAAGAGAAGAAAGATAAAACTATTTTTTTGATAGTTGAATCAATCTTTTTCACTAAGTTTCCTTTGCCTCTTTCTCGATTTCTTGAATTTTGCCTCCTTTAATTCCGCTCGAATAGTGGTCGGGTTAATTACCCCAACAGTTACTGAACTTTACCTAAAGTTTCCACCAGGTCACTGAACTTTAAAAACTACGGGTTAGTCACTGAACTTTCAAAACTGCAACCCCAACCATCACTAAACGAAGTTCTGTTAAAAAACTTGACGGAACTGATGGTGTGGCTAATGGAATACCTTACGTGGCATGTTTGTGTAAGTGATTGATGCCAAGTAACAAAGTTGCTAGTGACATGGAATTTTGTGAGAGTTTCTAGCACTACAAACACGTTTTTGGTGATGGATGGGATTACATTTTCGCAAGTTCAATGACTAACCGCATAAGATGTATAAAGTTCAGTGATTTGGTGAAAACTAGGGCTGTCCATGGGTCGGTTCGGTTCGGTTCTGAAGATACCCGAACCGACCCAAAACTTTCGGGTATTTAATAAATGGACCCGTCGGGTCCAAATATAATTATGGAACCGTTCGGGTTCGGTTCCGTTCGGGTCGGTTCGGTTCCGTACCATAATTAAATTTTTTAATATTTTCAGCAACACTACATAAATAAAATTAATAATATTTCATTCGTAACTTTTACAAATTAACGTAGCCCAATTCAAAAAAATATACAAAACTAGCCGTCCAATAAGATTAATTCAATGCATACAAATACCAAAAAGTAGATATTAATATTACAGCAAAACTACATAAAGTATATTTATTTGCTTCAAATTAAAATGGGCTAATGGATTTTAAAATGATTTGGGCTTAAAAATTAAAATTATGAAATAATCTAATTTATTCAATTAATTTGCTAATTTGTATAGGAAAAAAATAAAATAATTTAATTAATTCAATATAAAAAATAAAAAAAATTATTTAGTTTCCATTCTTGTTCGGTTCTTCGGTTCTTGGTCTAGACCCGAGACCCGACCCAAACCCATCGGTTCTCGATTCGGGTACCCGTTCGGGTATTTAATTTATGAAGAACCGCTCGGTTCGGTTCGGGTTCGGTTCGGTCCGGTTCAGTTCGGGACTTTTGGACACCCCTAGTGAAAACTTTAGGTAAAGTTCAGTGAAGGTATAATTAAAATGGAAGAACGGAAGAACTTCTTCCCCACCAAAATTTTCACACATGCCAACATACAAATATCTTACAGGAGTCTGTGTCAAATATTATATACACGAATTTTAAAATGTAGACCGTACACTTAAATTTTATATATATATATATATATATATATAAAGTATCATAACATTCGATCTAACTCATGTTATTAAGTTAAATAGATACATAAGAGTGTGTTCGCCTCATTTTCGAACACTTCAAGTTTTAATTATTTAGATTGAAAATGCCGAAACATGAAATACATATTTCATGTTTTCTGTCATAAACACCCCGTATCCCAAGAATTTATGCTTTAAATTGAATTCAACATCTGGAAATCGTGCAAGCAAATTAATCATATATGTGCAGCTGAAACTTAGTCATTATACGTTGGTCATTCTTCGATTTAAGAATCCTCATAAGCAAACTAGGAAATGAATTTTTTAAAGAAAATTCCTCACCTTATATAAAGTTAGTTTTTGCAGTAGTAAGACTACAGCTCCATCTTCACAAGTAGATGTGATGATTGTTAAAATATATTGCTCAAGACTATCAACAGCCAGAAACATAGATACAACATCCTTTGTAAGATGCGCAGCACTATCAACAAAGGGTTTCTGAAGAAGAAATGTCAATTAGATCTCCATGTTATTCAATTTTGGACAAAAGAATTATGATGTAAGAAGACTTACTAGTCTAACACCATAAAGACTGCGAACAAGAGATGCCAAAACAGCATTGGCATTACGATGCCACTAAGACAATAAACAGACTTACTGGTCGACTATTTTTATGTATTACAATAAAGAGATTTCCAATAAATGTCTGGAGCAACTTAGCTTCAAACATAGGGTTAATTATCCCGATGGTGACTAAACTTTACCTATGGTTTCCACCAAGTCACTAAACTTTATACTTCTTATGCGGTTAGTCATTGAACTTTCGAAAGTACAATCACATCCATCACCAAAAACGTAATTCCAATGCTAGAAACTCAAAAAAAAATTCCACGTCACTAGCGACTTTCTTACTTGGCATCAATCACTTATACAAACGTGCCACAGAAGGTATTCTATTAGCCACATCATCAGTTCCGTCAAGTTTTTTTTAATAAAACTTCTTTCAGTGATGGATGCGATTGCAGTTTCGAAAGTTCAGTGACTAACCGAGTAGTTTTTAAAGTTCAGTGACCTGGTGAATACTTTAGGAAACGTTTAGTGATGATTGGGGTAATTAACCTAAAAATGGTCTTTAGGATTGTATTTATAGTATCTTGAAATCTTGAAAAGGTTGGGGTCGGATTGGGCCAAGAAAAGAGTTCAAAAAAATCAAAACATTATTTTCGCCTCGATGCTGCCATCGCAATTTGTGGTCTGGTGCTGCGGCGCTATGAACCTGGAGCTACGGGGCTAGAATTCTGGTCTTCTAGCGCTGGGTGCCGAACTCTGCCCTTTTTTCTCCCGAGTCATGGCACTGCGGTGCCATTGCTATGGCTCTGCAGCACCACTTTTTTTACTTTTTCTTCCTTTCTTTTTCACATTTTTTCACCACTTCAATTAGCCTATATCACAACATCAAAACATTCATAAGTACGTTCTAAACACTCTAAAGAACAACTAAATAACAATCTAAAGTGGTATTAAAACAATGAGCGAAATACATTCATCAGTCCTGCTTTCCCACTTTGTAGCAATTGCCTTTGAATTTCTTAGCATTCTTGGTATGTCTCTTTTTGGTGTATCACTTGGGACTTAGCTTTTCTTGTTGATCCTTGATCCAAATTCCACCAAGTTAGCTTTGGCTTGCCCAAATTGAACACTAAATTTCATTTCGGTCTTGTTGATGTCTTCTTCTATCCTTAGTCGAACAATGAGTCCTTCTAAGTTCATCTCATTGCCTTGTACTTGAGATAATTTTTCAAATCTCTCCAAAAAGGAAGATGATTTTCAATGATAGCAATAACTTGGAATGATTCACTCAATTTCATATTCTTGGCATTTTTGTCACATAAAAGAACATGTAGTTCTTGTACTTGCTTATTACGATTTTGGAGTTTATTATCTTGTAATCAAGGAACTTTCTGACTATGAATTTGTTCGTGCTGACGACCTCCATTTTGTACTTTTTCTTCAATGAATTCCAAATTTCTTTTGCAGATTTAGTGCACTATACACACTGTATAATGTGGAGTTCAATCCATTTAGTTCTTGCATATAAAGTCCGAGTTCTTCCAACCATCCAATGTGATAATTAACTCACGATTATTCTCTCCTTTTCGTACGGTAAGAGAATCTTCAGTTAGAAACCTTGCCAAATTCAAGGTGGTGAGATAGAACAACATCTTTTGTTGTTATCTTTTAAAATCCACTCCGCTGAATTTCTCATATTTCTTTCCATATAGAATTGGAGTAGTTTATAGTGGTATAACCATCGATGGAACCAAATTAATTGTACCATTTGTTGTTTGACTCAAAGTAGTCCCAACGATATCCATTTCTGTTACGAAAATAAAAGTTCAACACAATTAGAAGACGAAAGGAACAACAACGTTTTGCTTATTCCAAGAGATGAAAAAAATCAATCTATAACAAGCAAAACGACAATGAAATTCGTCTTAAACTTGTTGGGGACATTTTGTTTACATTTGCAAGATATAATTAAAACTTAAGAAATCAACAAACAAAAGTAAAACTTACTTGAAAGATATACTTTCTCTTACTTTCACGAATGGATCACAAAGCCCACAATTTCTCAACCTAGACACACAAACAAGAAACCTTCCTACATTTATTTCGGAAGAACATGCATGATTCTAACAAAATCGTAGGCGATGATGGATTTATAGATGAGTCTCCTGTCATGATTGTGCCTGTATGGATCGAGCTGCCGAAAATCCCAATAAAATTCTTTAAGGAATAAATAATTTTCACAATTGCTAACGTTGCAGGCTCTGATTTTTTTTTTTTAAACTGCGAAGCTGAAAGCCATATAGGATTGTGGCAAGCAAGAAAAACTCAAGTTAGTAGGGCTCAACAACACCTCTTCACCCCTCTAGGTTGTGGCCGAAAGGTTATACAGTACTTCGAAACCTCTCATTGACTGAATGAAGCCCTTTTACCATGTTCAGAAAAGCAGAGTACCATGGAGGGATTAGTCGCATTCCTCATCATCAGTACACAAATCCCCATCCTTTAGAAAGATATGCACACCCCCTCTCTTAACTCTAACACACTAGTGACTAAGAAACTCTCTTTAAGTGGAGTGAAGCCAGCACGCAGTATACAGCATACAAGGGGACGAAATCAATACAAGTATTGGGAATGTCAGGCAATCAACCATGTAGACACAAAATATATCAAACTCGCTCATCAGAACAACTAATTGATTCGTTATGTGACATAAGTTACACAAGCTAATAGGAAATCGGCACGTACTTCGCTACGTTTGTTTATGATACACCAACTATGGCCGGGAGCACCCACCTTGCAAAAATTGAAGAATGCAAAAACCCATGGTAAGTGTTCAACACTTTGTCTTTAAGACGAATTTGCCCTACAATGGCTCTTTAATAGTCTTGTAAATCATCTCCTAAGATATAACAAATTCTCATTGTAGCAGAAACAATTCAAACTTCAAGGCAATGGGAAACTCAATATAGAATTTTTCTCTCAATTAAACTATGATTTTATGCAAGAAAACAATGAATTTGAAGGTGTTTTGATGTAAAGTAATCAAAGATAATGATATAGAATGAATTTAGAGCATCTAGAGGATCATAGAAGATGAGAGCTTGTGATCGAAGAGATACGTCCCAAAACTCAGTAGGTTTCATGAAGGGGGCGCAATCCTTTAGGCCACTTGGTTGGCTGCTACTACTGCTCGTGCGGCAGTCTTATATGCTGAATTTCCTTCTTTTTTTCCTATCTTTGGACCATAATTTTTCATTCATTCGAAATTGATTTTGAGATTTCAAATATATTTCGATCATCTACTCCACAAATAAAACAAGTTAGTCTATTCACTTGCGTGATTTGACTATCGGAACATATCCGAATATTTGACCGAAGTTGATAGAAAATCAACTTATGTTAATTTTACTTAACCAATTTTAAACAAATTCCAACAGTCCTTTAAAAGTCTCACATTTATTTGGAGTAGCTCTACAGAATACGAGGTCGTCATCAACGAAAAAGAGGTGAGTCTCTCGAAGTCCATTTCAAGAATCGAATCCTCCTATTCCCTTGAAGCCCATTGGAGTATTTGGGGAAGTCCATCTGCACAACAAGAATAGTTATAGAGAGAGTGGGCATCCTTACCTTAGTCCCCGGGAAGGCACTTGTCCATGTAGTTTGTCGGTAATAAGAAAGGAAAATGGGGCAGTGGATGTGCATCCATTAATCAGCCGGCACCACCGTTCTAAAAATCCCACCTGTTTCATCACATGGATTATAAATTCCAATTGATCCAATCATATGCTTTGCTCATATCGAGTTTCAAAGATAAATATCCTAATTTTCTGTTCATACGATACATTAGAGATTGCACAAATCCAAATGCTGAAACTACATTATATGTAATGAGCATGTATAGGATGAAAGCACTTTGAAATGGGGATTGCTATGACGTATATTTATGGAGTAATGTTATTTAGCATCAGTTTAGTTGACGACACTAGCAAGTGATATTAAATTACATGTTCAATTAAATTTAAAAAATTATGATCCACTTAATATGACATGTGATATATGGTAGAAGACTTGTCTGTATCCATGAGCTAGATACAACTTCTATGGAGTTCCATTTTTTGCCTTCTACACATGATAGAGTTGAGAAGATTTCTGGAGGAAAATGAAAATGAAAATGAGAAATGAATTTTTAGATTCAAATTTGTGAGTTATAACATGGATATAAAAGGATTAATTTAACTGAATTGCAATGAACTTTCACCCTAGTTGCAATTGGCTGAAATGTTCGCCAAAACTCACAAATCGGGTCGCATCAATCATTAAATTTTATTTTGAAGTAACGAGTCATAAATCATGCAATCCAATCCCTATATAATTCACACTCTTTAATACATGTTTATTACATAAAAAATGATTTTTGTTAGTGCTTGTTTGAATTGGCTTAACCAATAATTTAAGTTGGTCAAACTTTGATTTTAACTTCACATTTCCGTAGGATTCCACTTATCATCCACATATTCCGTAGAACTCAAAATCTTCATCATTCCTTCTTATCTTCTTGTAAGTTAGACAATCCAAATATGCAATGATTATATCTGCAACATTAACTAGTGAGAAATTATAGGATTCAACACTCAAAAAATTCATAATAATTTCCTGAATTCAATCAATGATAAAATAACTACATTTGAAATGAAAAAATGAAGCAGCTATTGATCCAATATCACATGAAAAATCAAACATCAGACGCCCAACTAAACATAATGTCCAATTCGATATAAGGGTGGGGATTGAAGTATCATGTTTACCACATTCTTTACTTAGTTTTATGTTCTAACTACAATTTAAATTTGTGAACATATAAAACAATACAAGAAAACATAGAATAAGAGTCGAGGACGGGAGGGGACCATGGGTAAATGATCGAATTAGTTGAGTATGCATTTTAAAATAGGAGCATACTTGACATTTGGTTAAAAGGATGCCTGTTCTACAGAAATTTCAAATCAATGTGGCTCGCTTGGAGGAGCGAATAGAAGATGTTCTATCTACTTCTTCCTCTCCCCAAGAATGAAGTTGCCTCTTACTCAGAATAGAATGTTCATTTACGTGCAATAATAGGCAGATTCGACAAGAACATCATGAGTTCAAATCCATTGAGCCATTTATATTATTTGCACATCAATCAGAACTCAGAAACACAACCATACATACTAGTGAATGAGTCGAGTTCATTTCCCAGCTATATAAAACAATTCAAAGAGAAGCATGCATTGATATATAATAGTACATGTTTTTAGACAGATTCATGCTTAGAAATCCTACTACAAGAATTGGGAGTCGATCAATTTATGGCTTCACTAATTGCTCGTGAAGAAAGATTGTGCAAGTAAAAATCATCAAGAAGAATGAAGTTAATTTGAATGGATTCAACGTATATAATAAGTAAAGAAATAGTAGTATTACTCATGATGCTACAAAGCCAGCAAGTTTTTTCTCCCAAATAAACTAAAAACCATCAAAAAGAAAGAACCGCTGTT
This sequence comes from Fraxinus americana, assembly GCA_035079005.1. Classification (NCBI taxonomy): domain Eukaryota; kingdom Viridiplantae; phylum Streptophyta; class Magnoliopsida; order Lamiales; family Oleaceae; genus Fraxinus; species Fraxinus americana. Next base: position 18,144,939 of record CM068725.1, on the reverse strand, counting down.
GATTGATTACATAACAATTACCTGCAACCAGAGTAAATAACACCAGATATCCTACAAATGGCGTTAATTACCAACAGAGAAAAAAGTTCGAAAAGATAATGAACAAGGATACCCGGCCTAGACAACAAGTGGCAGATAATGAAATGATGTCTACTTCGGAACATCTCGAATTGGCTTGCAATATGATACAGTTGTCAGAAACACAAAATGGCTGTTGGGTTTGGCAATACAGACATCATTAACCAGCTTTGGGTACAAAAGATCCCGGATGGATCAAAGATATAAGGTGCAGTATCATTCTGTTGAATCAGAATTCCCTTCTGCCTCTGTTCCTGATTACAATGTCAGTAAAAGAAAGTTAGAAGCAACCGGGGCTGACAAATGTAAGAGTTGATCAAGTCAAAATCCACTTTAGAGAACAACAAACTAGGTCTTATCCCCCAATTAATTTGGAATCAACTATGTGAATCTATTTTGCTACTCATTACTACATCCAATCGAAGATCCAACAACCACAACATAGCATCATTATTAAAATCCTCTTTTAAAATGATGTACGAAACACTTAAACTTGTAGGAAGATGTAAACAAGCTACATCTGTTTCGACAGTTCTAAAACCTCAAGTTTCTACCTCCACGTACATGCCACCAAAAGGAAAAGAATTGCAAACTAAATAAGTGTCAACATCATTGTTTGTAGAACATTTAGGGTATAACTGTAGCCGCTTCTATAGTTTCAATTTAACCTCGTAATTATATGCTTATACATGCAAATTTGCACACAGCTTCAATGCTGATTCTTGAAGCCTCCATTAATTTTATGTTGGCGGCAATGATTTATGAGTACAGTTTGTCCAGTTCTAATTTAGCATATCCGTCCAGTGAATTCCCCCACTTAACCTCACAAGGGTATAAATAATCACCACAGGGATGCAAAAATCGATGCTTATGTTCTTGTTTTCTAATCTGTATGATGCAAATACTTACTTCCCTGAAAGAATAAACTATACTGGGTTAATGATGTTCAAACCATCAAATGCAGCAGAGATGTTTAAACTACTAAATGATGTAGACTAAAAAGTTGACACCAGTCGTGAGAGAAAGGTCTCCTGGGTTTCAGAAATTGTCATGGGAACTACATGCCGTCTGATTCGCTGCTATGATACCTGCTAATGCAGTAGATAATGATGTTCAATCTACCAGCTAAAAATGCTAATTTCCTGAGAATCAACTACAATGCTTATGATATTTGAACTATAAAATGCAGAAGAAAATCAAGCATTAACAGGTCTATCGGAGCCTTTGACAACTCGTCTCTCAACTGCACATAGAAAAATCATCAAAAAGAACTTGATTACTAGTATAACTACTATCTAGCAGCTTATGCGGAGATACCACAAATAAACAATCTTTATACAGCAATATTTTCCTTAGCAGGTACAATCGAGGTGTGCAATGTAAAAGGTGACTGCAAACTTATCATTTTAAACTGTTTTTTGGGTAATGAAGTAGGCCATGGACTTTAACTAGGTACCGGAGAAGGTGTACATGAGGGATGAGTTGGGTTCGTTTCTCTAGCATGTTCCATATCACCTCGGTATAACTGAGAAGTGTATTTATAAAGATTTGAAGGTAAACCTCACACAATGTACTAAGCCAGAGTTAGCTTCCTTTAACAATTTCACCATAGCATAAATGATCAAATAGAATATACCAACTAACAATGTAGAATTACAAGTTTCAAATTACCCAAAACAAAATGAAAATCCTAACCTTCATCACTATTTACTTCCTCTTCTGCTTCTGCTTCTTCCTCTTCATATTCATCCTCCTCGTCTTCCACATAATCAAACCCGTACCTCTCATTCAAGAACTCAACTGCGCCTTTGGTGAAAACTAACTTCTCCGCGTCCAAAATGTCGAACAGATTCAGAGTCCTGGGCGTCAGCATTTTCAAAGTCCCAATATTCCGACTCGAAAGCTTCACATTATCCGAAACCTCAGTCATCAAAAACGTAGATTTCTCTTTTGGGTCCAGTCCCAATCTCTTCATCATTGCAATGAACTCTTTGGTTTTCGGCTTCTCGAATTTCTCATCAAAATCCTCAATCACAATCGTGTTCTCAAAAGCACTAGAAATGGCAGTAGAAATCGCAAGCTGTTTCTCTTTCTTGTTAATCTTAATAGACCAATCCTTAGGCTTGGGCCCGAAAATAACCCCACCACCGGGGCGCAACGGTGTTCTCCGCGAACCCTGGCGAGCGTGGCCGGTTTTCTTCTGACCGTAAGGCTTTTTCCCACCGCCTCTCACCTCGGCGCGAGTCAGTGTAGAAGCGGTGCCACGGCGACGGTTCGTGAGGTCAGTGGTGAGTCCACGGTGAACGACGGCGCGTGCAGTTTCAGCAGGAGCGGACTTGAGGTCCAGAGTGGCTGTACCTACCTGGGTTCCTTCAAAGGAAAGCACAGGGAGAGTGGCCAATTCAGAACGAACTGAAGCTCTCAATGGGAATTTTGAATTGTGGGATTTCGAAAAACAGTTGAGCCTTGAGGAAGTGGTTGGTGTGGAGATGAAAATTGAGGAAGAGAAGAAGGAAATCGAGGAAGAGGCAGCCATTTTTAGTTTCTTGGAGTGGGAATGGAAATGTGTTGGTGTGTGTTATCCTATAACTCCTATCAGTTGGCTAATCCTTTCGGCTGTATTTGAACATTGCGGGTTTGACGTAGGGATGGCAAAAAAACCCGACAAACCCGATACCCGCGCGGACCCGCCCCGAACGGGGAAAGGAAAACCCGCTTAAACGGGTAACGGGGTGGGGATGGGGCGGGGAATTATTCCCCGAGGCGGGGACGGGGCGGGGACGGGTAACGGGGCCCCCCCCCCGCCCCCCCCCGCCCCGTTAAAAAAATTTTATTTTTTTTTTTTTTTTTTTTTTAAGAATTTAATACTTTAAGTGAACATTTTCGTTAGTTCTAATAGAAAATAGCAACTAAAATTATTTGTTTAAATATAATGAATATGGACAATAAAAATAAATTATCAAAAACTAAAAAAAAAAAAAAAAAAATTAAACGGGGAATAAACCCACCCCCACCCCGCCCCGCCCCGCCCCGCCCCGCCTTAAACGGGGAACGGGGCGGGGACGGGGAATGAATTTCTTAACGGGGCGGGGGACGGGGAGGGCATCCCCGCCCCCGCCCCGCCCCGTTGCCATCCCTAGTTTGACATACGGATACAAATTGGACCCGATAATAAATAAATTTGAAAAGTAAGAGAAATTTGGAGTTGTGATCTTCAAACTTTCACAAATAATACAATCTTTGTCTACTACAATGTTGACATTTCAATATGTGTTAAACTCTGTGTGATTGATTGTTTAAAATATTGTTAAAATTAATGTATCAAAAGTTATCACCTCACAACAATATCATATTTGGAGGGTGTTTGGTGGGGATTAAAATTAGATTTTTAGTGGATTGTGATAGAAATTTTTGAAATGTGTAGTTGAAAAGATGTGGACCCATGAAAGATGTGGTTAATATTGATTGTTTGACTTTAACTTAAATTAAAATCAGATTGCAATCAAGTCCAAACATGCCCTAATTTATATGTAGTAGATTAAATTTTATTTTTCTCCAAACATTCGATATGACTCGTAACTTTTACCAACATATCTACATACAAATTTTGAAGAACACGCGGCTTATAATTATTTAAAACCAATATGAAACATGCACTAAGTTAATTTCGCTTTCAGCTTGAATGGAGTCCTCATGTTTGCCACCTAGGAAGTAAGCGTCAAGTAGGCAATTGCCCTCATGCCGTGTGAAGGTTTCACTCAATCCCCATGCACTTCGCCTAATATTAATATGACAACATGATTCACCAACTTCGCACGTGTAGAAATATCACCATGTAGCTCTCGGGCCTTCGCTTGGAGATAGGGATGGAAAAAAAAACTCCACAAATCTGATATTAGCCAGGTTGACACACTAAAAATACAGTCCAAATTGGATAACCCAAAGAGTGAAGCCCAATTGGAGACCCTGGACAAAGGCCCAAATGAGGTTATTGGTAAGTGCAGAAGGAGCCCATGAACACAGTAACATCATCGCTCAAGCCCGCATGACGCCCAAAGTTTGGACGAATAGAGTGTCTCACTGTCGCTCAGCGCGACAGCCTCGATTTTACCCAAACCTTCGAGTCGCCCAGAATCCTACTATGTGAGATATTATGGTCATCTAGAATAGCAGTTACTGAGACAATTATCGAGCTGATTATCACATTCCACGATTTAAGAAACCTCTTTGAAGGCAGTTGAACAACGAGAAGTAATGACAGCAGTTAGATATGGCAGTTCCACAACAAATTAGGCACCATGAAGAAAATGGGTAGTAGTTTTCAAGCAATTTATCACGCATAAATCATTATGGGAATATAAAAGGAAAGGATAGACATATAGAAATGACCCCGAATCAAACACTCTCAAACAGAGAATATGTAATTTCAATTTCTTAGATTAACTTTAATTATCCTTCTTTCAGTACTCGTGTGCTTACACCCCTTAGAGGCATTCTGTTTAGTTCTAATTGTAACTCTCATCAATAAAGCACCCCTTTTTGGGATTTTCTCTCAGGAGGTTTGTCCATTACACAATCGTCTGAATTTCCTTTTAATTGTTAACGACTACCCGCGCGAAACAATTTGGCATTCCCAGTGGGACATTGGTGTTTAGTGTTAAAGATACAACAAGTGAAGCACTATGCCTCATAAACATTCGGATAAAGAACCAGCAAGTCAGGGAGTAGTCCAGTCTATAATCGAGCGATATAAGGAGCAACAAAGCTCTCCACGAACAGAGGGACAAAGTCAAAGCAGTCACAGTCGTTATGAACCAATGACAAAGTTGAGTCCTTGAACCATGCGTGCATTGCTCGGAGAACTCACACAGGATGTTGTTGAATAGGTAAATCTACGAAACATTCATAATATGAAAAGATTTACCCAAAGTGGGAATGCACATTACGATAATATGGCCAAACAACTTAACACACTAAATGAGATAATGAACAAGCTGGTAGGCCAAATGTGTCAGCCAGTTATGCCTGTTGCAAACCACTTTCAAAGCAAGACAATTGTGAGACATAATTCACCACATAATTCTTCTGGTTTGAATTTAAATCAAGAACTAGAGCCACCCTTTGGACCATCTACTTCGAACCAGGGGGTAGTGGGATGCCAAACTCGAATGGTGGTAATGAGTTTACCAACCTCGGAGGCAACTCAATTATAAGGGATAATGTTCTGAATGATAGATAGAACGCCCCACGTATTAATGATGGTTTAAACCCTCAATTCAATGGTAACAATGGCTCAAACAATGGCAATTTTGTTACCAACCAATGACCAAATGTTAGGCCTCAAGCGAATCAACCAATAAACCAACCCGTAGGAATTTCATATGATCACAATGTCATGTTGAGGAATCAAATCATGGAGATAGTGCATGATCAAATGGCTCTTGGGGTACGTCCTGTCATCAGGCCAACTTATACAAAATCATATCTTGATTGGGTAGATCAAGCATATCCATGGCCTAGAGGGTACAAAGTGCCAGAATTTTCATTATTCACTGGTTTAGGAGAAGTATCTACTATAGAACACATAAGGTGATTCACACTACAGAGTGGTAAAGTAGCCAACTACCATAAAATGAGGTTGTTCCCTAGTTCATTGACAGGAGTAGCCTTCTCCTAATTTATTAACTTGTCAGCGAACTCTGTTCAAATATGGCAATAATTGGAACAATTATTTCACGCTCAGTTTTACAAAACTGAATCTGAAGTTACTTTGGCCGATTTGGCGAATCTACGCCAAATGCCAAATGAATGGGCAGAAGGTTTTCTTCAAAGGTTCAAAACAACAAGAAGTAAGTGTTTCGTACCTCTACCCGAAAAGGAATTTGTCAAAATCGCTCAAAGATGTCTAAACTTCAATCTAAAAAAGAAATTACAGGATATGGAATTTCCAGATTTGTTCCAATTGAGTGCAAACGTGATTAGATATGAATGATTAATAAGAGAAGAATAACAAATGAAAAATTCTAGTAATGGGACTTATTATAGAGACCCAAATTTTGATGTTCATACCATTAATAACGAATATTTTGACCAAAATGAAATATGTTTGGTCGAACAAATCAAAGGATATGCTTATACTTGCCCTATAATGGCTAAGCCTAGAATATCGAGCAAAGATGAGCCTATAAAAGATGAAGGCAAAAAGGTTAGAACGTTCTCGTTCGATGTAACCAAAACTGACCTTATATTCGATAAATTATATAAGGATAAGCAGATAAAGCTGAGCGATAAACACAAGTTACCAAATCCTAAACAAGTTAAGGGTAAAAAAATATTGTAAGTAGCATAATGTATGGTCACATTTGACTAACAACTGTTTGGTTTTCCTTCATGTATTACAGGATGCCATCGAATCAGGACGAATTACTTTTGAAGATAAGAAGAAGATGGCAGTGGATGAGAACCCTTTTCCACAGTAATCGGAGTAAATATGATGACAACTGGGTTTAAAAACAAGTTGCTAAAATTCAAATTGGTCATAGTTGACAGAGAAGAGGACTCTAAGCCACTCCCTAATGTCTTCAAACACATCAAAGGAAAGGAACCCAAGTAGGACGAAGACGTCCTATGTGCCAGATGTAAGGGAGAAGTGAGTACAAAGATAGGAAGCTCAGGAACATGACATCGTTACCATCGCCCTGATTTTATTCCAGACGTATAGCCAGTTAGAGGGCGAGGTACGTCATTCTATAAAGGACCACCTTTTGAGAGGCAGTTCAGGCCAACAAATAATGTGAAGACATTTAGGCCGCAACCTCGCCAACCGAATGTATGACATTCATTCCAATATAATGCAGGAAGGGTGACGTCCTTCAATAAGATGACTAGAACCCAACAAAGGCGTTTTCAACGGAATTATGGACGAATGATGAGGCAACAACAGGGATTGGCACGTCGTAAAGCGCCTAAGATACTAGAGGTGGCCAATCAAAATGTCCTCGGGGACAGTGAAGAGACTGATACATGCAAATCGATGGGAGACTTTCCAGAAAGTTCTTCTGGAAGATCGAAATTTGAGCGAGACAGAAGGGATGAAGAAAATCCAGATCAACCCCTTACTATTCAGTTTGGTACGTTACCTCCCGTCATGGCTAATAATTATTTAGTAGCCAATGAATTCAAGAATAAAGAGGATAATGAAGAAGAAGCGTGTGTATTGAAATGTGAAGAAGGCCAAACTTTCGAGGGGCCTACAATGATGAAGACGATGATGGTATGACAGACATCGAAGAAGAAATTGATCTGGAGGCAGAAAGAAAAAAGAGAGGGGTATCGCGTAATACTCTGTTAAAGCAACTACATCGGGAGGAAGTTCGTGAGGTGGACTTGTTAGGAGAACCATCTGGGTGTTCTTTCGATTATTATGTGCTGTACGAGATGCCCAAAAGGAAAAAGAGAGTACCTCGCTCTGAAAAGTATGGATCACCTTCGAGAATATTGCCCCCTTCCACCGGTTGGGTAATTGAAAAGAAAGCTCTGGAATGTAGTAAAAAGGAAGCCCGAGAAGCACAAGCTCAATGCGACATACTGCACGTCGACTTATCACAAAAGGATAGTTCAACAGAAGACAAGTAAGAAGTTGAAATAGACGTTGCCGAAAAGGTCATTTTAGAAGGCCAGCTATGAAATTAACCAAACACTTGAGGCTACTATATGTTAAGGCTCTAGTTAACGACATATCTATGGTAGGGGTGTCCAAAAGTCCCGAACCGAACCGGACCGAACCGAACCCAAACCGAACCGAGCGGTTCTTCAAAAATTAAATACCCGAACGGGTACCCGAATCGAGAACCGATGGGTTTGGGTCGGGTCTCGGGTCTAGACCAAGAACCGAAGAACCGAATAAGAACCGAAACTAAATAATTTTTTTATTTTTTATATTGAATTAATTAAATTATTTTATTTTTTTATACAAATTAGCAAATTAATTAAATAAATCAGATTATTTCATAATTTTAATTTTAAAGCCCAAATCATTTTTAAAACCCATTAGCCCATTTTAATTTGAAACAAATGAATATATTTTATATAGTTTTGCTGTAATATTAATATCTATTTTTTGGTATTTGTATACACTGAATTAATCTTATTGGACGGCTAGTTATTTATATATTTTTGAATTGGGTTACGTTAATTTGTAAAAGTTACGAATGAAATGTCATTAGTTGTATTTATGTAGTGTTGATGTAAATATTAAAAAATTGGGTTAATTTCACAAATGGTCACTGAAGTTACGTCAAAATAACAAAACGGTCACTGAAGTTCCAAAATTGCACTAACGGTCACTGAAGTATCACCCGATTTCAAGAATGGTCACTGAAGGACCAAATGAGTCGCGACTGGGTCTGCTAAAAACCCAGATTCCGGCGCCGTCCGACCAAGACATGGGTCGCGACCACCGGGAATTTAATCCTTTTCACCTGGCACAGCTTGTCCAGGTATGGGTCTTCGCCAATTTCGCCCTGAGCTCGAGTTATTGGCCATTTTTAGATTTTCCGGCAGTGAACTTTTGAGCATCGATTCCGATTACATAACTTGATGAAATTGGGAGAGGTTGGATGCTAATTGAAGAAGAAGAGGAGTGCTTTCGACCGGTTCTAATTTCCAGCGGCTTAGGTGGTCGGAGCTCGCCAGAATTTGGTTGCAAAATTGCCGGAAAAAATTGAGGAGGAAGGCTTTTGTCAAATTTGCAATGCAGGTCCTCATCTTTCACGCTTCAACTCATTTGGTCCTTCAGTGACCATTTTTGAAACTGGGTGATACTTCAGTGACCGTTAGTGCAATTTTGGAATTTCAGTGACCGTTTTGTTATTTTGACATAATTTCAGTGACCATTTGTGAAATTAACCCTTAAAAAATTTGATTATAGTACGGAATCGAACGGAACCGAACCGACCCGAACCGAACCGAACGGAACCGAACCCGAACGGTTCCATAATTATATTTGGACCCGACGGGTCCATTTATTAAATACCCGAAAGTTTTGGATCGGTTCGGGTATCTTCAGAACCGAACTGAACCGACCCACGGACAGCCCTAATCTATGGTGAAAGTACTCATTGATAATGGAGCAGCTATAAACATCATCCCAAATTAGGCCAAACATAGTGGCCTCATTTTCAGTAGATGAGCTCACTGATATGTTCAGTCAAATGAGCCCAAACGTAGTGGCCCTGGATGAGCCAGTAATTGGCAAGAAAGTAAGCAAAAAGTTTTAAATGAGTTATAAACAACAGAGGCAAATGGCCGATATTTAGGCCTTCAAAGCTAAGTTAATGGCTTTCAATAAAAAATGTAAAGACAAGACAAAAGAAGTAGTTTTGAAAGTATTGGGAGACAGATTGGCAGTGTTCGAGTTGGAACAAAGTATTGGCCGAGAAGTCGACAAAGTGGACTATTTAGAAGAAGAAGTGCATGTAAGAGACATGGATGATGAAGTAATGGGGATCACCAAGCCTGGATATGCTCAAGCACAAGACCCTCTGGTCAAAGTGAAAATTGACAATGAAGGGGAAGATCGCCCAACGTTCGTCAGCCAGATGCTCAATCAAGAGATTAGTGATAAATTAATCGCTTTATTAAAATAATACAAAGATTGTTTTGCTTGAGAATATGAACATATATCTAGTTTAGATAGAAATTTGGTAGAACATAGATTACCAACCAAACCAAGTTTCAAACCTTATAAACAATCTCATAGGCGTTTTGCTCCCAATGTACTTCCCGAGATAAAGAAAGAAATAGAGGGATTATTAAAAGTAGGCTTTATTAGAACGGCCAGATACGTTGAGTGGTTATCCAATATTGTGTCAGTACTAAAAAAGAGTGGTAAGCTTAGGGTGTGCATAGACTTTAGAAACCTAAACCTGACCACACCGAAAGATGAATATCCTATGCCTACAGTAGATTATTTAGTAGATTCAACTGCTGGACACATAATATATTCTTTCGTGGATGGGTATTCAGGGTATAATCAAATTTATATAGCTGAGAATAATACACACAAAACTGCCTTTAAATGCCCTGGATCTTTAGGATGCTTTGAATGGGTGGTTATACATTTCAGTTTGAAAAATGCAGGAGCGACATATCAAAGGGCGATGAACTTGATTTTTCACGATATGATAGGCAAGTTTGTTAAGGTGTATGTAGATGATATAGTGGTCAAATTTATTAAAGAAGAAAACCATTTTGAACAGTTGAGATGTTCATTTGAGCGAATGAGACAGTATAAACTAAAATTGAATTATTTGAAATGTGCATTTGGTGTTAATGTAGGAAATTTCCTTGGTTTCCTAGTGTACAAAAGAGGAATTGAACTTGATAAAAATAAAGCGAAAACCATTTTAAAGGCCAAACCTCCTAGCAATAAAAAGGAATTACAAATGTATTTAGGCCAAGTAAACTTTTTAAGAAGCTTTATTTCTAACTGTGCAGGGCGAACTAAAACTTTTTCGCCGCTTTTAATGTTGAAAAATTAAGACGAATTCGTCTGGAGAGAAGAGTATAAGAAGGCTTTCGAAAGCCTAAAGACATATTTATCAAGTCCACCAGTGCTGGTGTCACCAATCTAAGGACGGCCAGTGAAAGTATGTATATCAGTCGAATAAGAATCAATAGCTAGAATGGTTGCACAATAAGACCAATTTGGAGAAGAAATGGCTATTTACTACTTGAGTAGACGGCTGACAAAATGTGAATGTAATTACTCTGCCATTAAAAAATTATGTCTTGCATTACATTTCACATGTATAAAATTAAGGGCTTATTTACGGCATGTAACAGTTTATTTGATTTTTAAAGTAAATTTGATTGAATATATGTTCTCCCGCCCTATTTTACATCAAATGATTGGTCTTTGGATTTTAGCGTTATCAGAGTTCGAAATACAATAAATACCCCAAAAGGCAATCAAAAACCAAGTTTTGGCCAACTTTTTGGCCGATCATCCATGCCTTGACATGCCTGAGGAAATTGAACTAGAAATTAACTCATTTGAAATAAAACATTGGGTTTTATACTTTGATGGGTCAAAGACCTCTAAAGGCGCAAGAGTAGGAGTGGCATTGATAAATCATTTGTGGATTTGTTACAAGTTCGCATTCACTTTGGATAGAGTATTCACCAATAATCAAGCTGAATATGAAGTCTTAATTGTGGGTTTAGAATTAATGATAGATATGGAGGTAAGAAATGTGATTGTTAGGGACAATTCTCAATTGGTAATTCACCCACTAATCGGTGATTTCAAGTGCCAAAGTGATTCCATTATAAATCAATATGAAATCGCCCAAGAATTGTTGGAAGAATTCGACCAAGTAGAACTTCAATGTGTCAATATGATATATAATGACATAGAAAATGAGTTGGCTCAGATGGCCTCGGGGTATTCAAAAATTTTAAATCGGGATTCTACTTGTGAATATGGAGTAATATTGCCCATGGTCCAAAGAAGGGCGAAAAGAACAGAAATTCCTTGTATTCAAGATGGAGATGTAATATATTTGAGGGTAGAGATCAAAAGGTTCCTTAAAGGACCTAATAAAGGAGGTGATAGAAAAATGACGTTGCGTTCGCTAAATTACACATTGATAGATGAAGAGTTATTCAAAAAATGCTCTGATGGTATATTGATAAAATGTGTAAGTTTGCAAGAAGTCAGGTGGATCATAGCTGAAATACATGAAGGGATATGTGGAGCTCATCAAACTGGCCAAAGGATGAGGTGGTTGATTATTTGGAGTGGATATTTCTGGCCCAGGATGGGAGAATCATGTGTTCAATACGCAAAGAGCTGTCTAGCATGCCATAAGTATGGTCCAATACAGAGAGCACCGAGAAGGAAAGTGACACACATTATCAAACATTGGCCGTTTAAGGGCTGGGCGATAGACCTGATAGGGAAAATTTATCCCCCATCGTCCAAGCAACATACTTTTATCATAGTTGCGACTGATTTCTTCACTAAGTGGGTAGAAGCGATATCTTTAAAAGAAATCACTCAAAGAGTGTCATAGAGTTTATCCGTGATTATATTATTTATAGATTTGGATCATGGAACTTCCTTGAGTGGAGATCAAGTGAAAGAATTTTTTGGCGAATTTGGAGTTAAATTAGTAAACTCCACACCATATTACGCTCAATCTAACGGACAGGCAAAATCTTCTAATAAAATTCTAAAAAATATCATAAGGAAAATGATAGATGAAAATGCCAAAAATTGGCATGAATGTCTAAACAAGGCCCAATGGGCTTATAGAACGTCGCCTCGGTCAAGTACCAAGGTTACCCCTTTCCAACTTACTTATGGACAGGAGGTCGTTTTGCCTTTGGAAATCAACGTGCAATCAATTAGAGTATGTTTACAACATAAGGTAAACAATGGTGAACACGCTGAGTCGCTAACTCAAAACTTGTTGGAACTAGACGATTTAAAATTGAACGTTTTAGACAGGTTACGAGTCCAGAAACAAAGAATGGCTAAATTTTACAATATAAAAGTTATAGCCAAGTCATTTAGCTTGGGCAAGTTTTTTTGTAAAACAATACTCCCTTTGGATAGCAAGGACCCGAAATATGGCAAATGGTCGCCCAATTGGGAAAGGTCATATAAAGTAAACAATGTGTTGCCTAATGAAGCCTATCATTTAGAAAATTTGGATGGCACCAAGCACGTGAGATTTATTAATGGAAAATATTTAAAAAGATATGTTCCTTTCTTATGGGAAAGTGAACAAATAAAAGTATAAATCAAAATTGTGTCAAACGACCGCAGATGAATAACACAGGAATGAAGTACGTTCAAGCAAAGTCCTTTATTATTATCAAATATTCATTACAAAGTATGAAATACAAAATACTGAATGTTCTAATAGCTACAATTGAGAACAGACTAATTCCTCGGTCGATCGCCAAGTAAGAGGGTGAACTGGCCTTGATCGCCATCCTGATCGTACTGCTGCAAGGGCAAGTAGAGAGACTAAAAAGCACTCTCAACAAGCAACAAGGAAGAAAAGGACCCTCAAAATCGCCTTCCTAATTGCATCACTGCAATAATAGGCAAGGAGACTGAGAAACACTCTCAGCAAGCGAAATGGCCTGAAAGTCACCCAAAATTGTCTTCCATCATTGAACTCCTTCTGGAGAACGTGGAGACGATGGGAAGAACTTTGCTGGCCAAAGAACATTTCTTATACCTCCCATACCAAAGGTAACTCAAGAATGATGACAAAATGGATAAATCAAACGATCAATTTCTATTTTAGATGAAAATTCTGGATCAACTATTGAAGTACCAAAACGATGGCAGCAAATCAGTTTTCGAAGAAGAGGATAAAAATGAGAATGATAAGTGCGAAATACATGCACATTTATAGAGTCGTGAAGATGAAAAGGCGGAATATGGACGGTCACATTCGTGTATAATAATAGAAATTAAAATGGCCCAAAGTCTTGGGAAAAGAGATGGGAATACCAAGAGAGACTATACGCGAATCTTAGCATAAAGCAATTAAATGCTTGAGGAGTTTGACGATTAAAGACAACGTCAATAAATACGCAAGTAAACAAAACAGTTGTTCATTAATGACAAAAAACTGTTGTTACATAAAAAATTCGTAACGGCATTTAGCGCGAAATTACATTAAGAAAGTTAAGGCATTGGATATCTTAATTATAATTCGTCCCAAGCCGAACGTATTTTTTCCCTAAGTTTTCCCCAGTTCTCACTCTGCCGAGAAGAAGCAATGTCCAGTTCGGTTACAAAATCATCATCAACATCCAATTTTTTGTACTGCTCAACCAAAGGTTTGGCTCGTTCAATTTCCTAAGAAACATTGCGCTTTTTGGAAACTATTCTCACCCTACAGTCCCTCATCTTCGCCTGAAGCTCCTTCATCTCCGCAACCAAGCTTACCATTAAAGAGTCTTCGACCATAACTTCAGAAGAGATTTCTTTTAATTCGGCCTTGACCTTGTCAATTTCCAACAGTAAAGATTCTCTTTCAGATGAATCGTGACGATATTTAGTACTCCTCGCCTTTAAGTCTGCATGCTTGGCTAATAAGGAAAGGATGTCACAGTGGACAACCCTCAACGTCGCCTTAAAGTTAGCAAAAACGTTGAGCGAAGGGAGCGTAAGTGCTTGCATCAATTTTGCACTCAACAGTTCAAACTTATCCTTCTGTTTAGCAGAGCTGGCCTGGTCAATTTCCATATCCATGAAAGACATGTACTCGAATATTGACTATTTGAGAGACTTCATATTTTCTTCTGAAAGAGCAGAAGATGAGGTAGAAGAATGACTGGTTGAAGTAGGGCAAGGTGTCTTTACTTGTTCCCAGAAAGTGAACAAGTCTTGGATAGAACATACAATGTCATCAGCACCCAGCAAAGGAAAAGGCCAATAATAAAGACCTTCACCCTGACGAGCAAAGTGAAAATGAAAGTGTGTTAAAAGGTTACTGCATCATCAATCCTGGGAGATTCAGGCATGTCACCAGTTACTTCCACCACTTGTGGAGACTTTCCTTTATCTGGACGAGAAGAGTCTGACATAACGGGCAGCTCTATGGGAGCCTCTACATAATTCAAGAAAGCAACGAATAAAAGCCAGAAGCACGAACAAAGGTAAAATATTAGAATATGTATTACCTTCTGGTTCAACATTTGGGGTCGACGGCCTGGGAAATAGATGGTTTTTCCATTGGCTGTGACCTTGCTGCTGGTTGCAATGAAGATTCTCGGACTAAGAGTTTATCTTTGAGCATAGTCCCTTCATCAGTTGATTTGGACGAAGCAACCTCTGCAGAGGGTGACGCAGCAGGACCTGCCAAAACTAGAGCCTTCGAAGGAGAGGCCGAACGCTTCTGAGGAATTCAGGTAAACCATTAGTACATAAAGAAATATGTTCGTAAATAAAAAAATTCAGTTACCTTTCTCCTAAGAATGAGAGAGGCATCATCATCATCATCTTGCAAAATGGGGATGCTGAGGCTGGCCGTTTTTGGCTGGAGGTGTCTTTGGCTGTAGTGGTCTTGGCAGGAGGAGAAGAAGACGGAGGAATAGAACGTTTAACGCGAGCTGGTGAGGAATGATTCCTAATGGACACAGGGGCGGCCAAAATATGAGAGGCAGGGGAAGTGTTTGACCGATCTAATAAATGGAAGGTGTGATTAGCATCAGTTGCAAACAGTCTACGTTTCACTGATGGCCAAAGCTGTTCAAAAAGAGGATGTGTAACAATGGTAGAACTGAAGGGGGCTAAAGAGAAACCTTCGGCTAAACGGTTATTACGAAGGTCAATGGCTTGCACTTCAGTTTTGCTGATAGTATGGAAACGCTCTGTTAAGCTTTTAGAATAACAAGGATGGACAGGCCATGTCTGGCCAAAACCAAGTTGGCGAACAAAAAATTGGGGAACATATATCTCAACCCATACTTTAGCATTTGTTTCTGTAACAATGTCATGGAACAATTCTCTTCCAACCAAAAATTGGACCCAAATGAGTAAAGAGGTGCTCACTTCGACTAAGATAGAAGGAGGCCGTAGCCCGTACGTAGAAAGGAATTTGATGTGGAGAAAAGGGAAAGAAAGAAGGCGTTGAATTCAAAGTATAAAAGAATGTAAAAACGTCCCTGCTGGACATATGTACAAGGCTCATTTGATGAATGAATAGCCCATAACAGCTAACTGTTCGAGGAGGAGACGGTGGAGCACTAAGTTGTGGAAAATAGGCTCTCAACCATAATTGAGCAAGCCAAAGGGGCCCACTACAAGTAGTAGACGCACCATTCCTCAATTGGAATTGAAGGGAAATCATACCTCTATAAAAGGCGGCCAAAAAGAATGAGCACAAATTCAAAGGTCTGCTACGTACTAATTCATGCGACATGGGCAGATAACTCATAGAGAGTTTTAGGCTGGGGACACAAAGAATGTATTTACAGAGCCAGACCTGAAGGAAAGCAACATGCTCAGCATGGGTAGGCTCAGAAATGGAAACAGTATAAAGGCCATGCATGCTTGAATAAGATTCGGCAACCTTCTTATCAAATTGAAAGGTAACACTGAAATCAAAATACCAGGAAAGATAGTGTCGCCCAAGGGAGGAAGATTTACTAAGGCTCCAACATACCTTAGAGTAATAGACATTAGGCCAAGAGGAAAAATAAAAGTATTGTATTCAGAGGACCAGAAACTCAAGGTAACTAGAAAGAGCACTGGGTCATAAGTTGGGGAGAAAGGGTAATTTCTAATAAGTCCAAAATTTTAGGACGATCAAAATTGCTTTAGTGGGATCATGATTCATCATACGTGCATGTCATCTGCGGAAATTAGGATAAAGTTTTGGTCAAGTACGAATACCTTTATCGCGGATTAGCTTCAATGGCAAAGAGTTCAGAAATGGAAGGTCCTCGATGCAAGGAAACAACTGGCCCACCGCTACCTGTTCAATAGCTTCGGCATTATTGAATGACGGACCCAAATAGAATTCATTGAGGTCAGCATTGGCCGGTGCGAGGAAATTTAAATTTACATACGGCCTAGTAAGGATATTCTGAAAATCTTCGAAACTAAAAACATCATCAGATTGAGTTTGTGAAGACGCCATGGAGTGCAAAGTGCAGTTGTGTTAAAGTTGAAACGTAGTAGAGAAACAAGAAGATGAACAGTAAAATAGCGGAGAAGAAGCGCGAAATACAGTAACGTGGTTTAGTGGGCGAAGAAATGGCGCGTCTTTTGGGTTTATAAGGGTTTATAACGTTGCACCTTTTTAAGCTAAAAAAAGAAATGATGATTGAAATTCTCAAAAATTTCAAATATTGCCTAGGAAATACAAGGTGAATATGGTATAAGTTAATACTTGGTATTAAATTTGCCATATTGGGGGGTAATTGTTGACACACTAAAAATAAACCCAAATTGGATAGCCCAAAGAGTGAAGCCCAATTAAAGGCCCAGGACAAGGCCCAAATGAAGTATTGGTAAGTGCAGAAGGAGCCCACAAACACAGTAACATCATCGCCAAAGCCCGCATGACGCCCAGAGTTTGGACGAATGGAGTGTCTCACTGTCGCTCAGCGCGACAGCCTCGTTTTCGCTCAAACCTTCAAGTCGCCCAGAATCCTAATATGTGAGATATTATGGTCATCAAGAATAGCAGTTATTGAGACACTTATCGAGCTAATTATCACATTCCACGATTTAAGAAACTTCTTTGAAGGCAGTTGAACAACGAGAAGTAATGGCAGCAGTTAGAGATGACAGTTCCACAACAAATTAGGCACCATGAAGAAAATGGGTAGCAGTTTATCACGCAGAAATTATCATGGGAATATAAAAGGAAAAGATGGACATATAGAAATGGCCCCGAATCAAACACTCTCAAACAGAGAATATGTAATTTCAATTTCTTAGATTAACTTTAATTATCTTTCTTTCAGTACTCGTGTGCTTGCACCCTTGAGATGCATTCTGTTTAGTTCTGATTGTAACTCTCATCAATAAAGCACCCCTTTTTAGGATTTTGTCTCAAGAGGTTTGTCCCTTACACAATCGCCTGAATTTCCTTTTAATTGTTAGCGAGTACCCGCGCGAAACACCCCACCCTGAACTGGCGGGGATTACTCACTTAATTGAGTATTCGGGTTAAGACAGGTAACGGGTGTCCCGTCCCATTTAATTTTTTTTAATTTAATATTTTAAATGAAAATTTTCATAAAATTTCATTAATTCTAATAGAAAAAGGTAATTAAAATTATCTAAAAAATATAACAAAAAATAAAAGCTTAGTTTATCAAATATATTTGAATAATTTAACTTTTAAAAATAAGTAAAGATTAAAAAATATATTATTGTCTCAATCTAATGAATAGGGGCAATAAAATGAATTATTATTAAAAAAAAATTAATGGGGTAGTAAACAGGGCAAGAACCTCGCCTCGTCCCGCCTTAAATGGGTAACGGGGCGGGGAGCCCCCCGCCCCGGTCCCATCCCGTCCCATTCCGTTGCCCTCACTACTTGGAGATGAACCTTAAGTCGAGCATCTCCTTTGGGTAGGACAAGACATGGTTTAGTTTAGTTCAGTTCTAAAAAGAACTGAACTAAGCCGAAATTTTCAGATATTTAGTAAATGGAACATCGGGTCCAAATTTAATTATGGAATTGTTCTGGTTTAGTTCCATTCCATTCGGTTTGGTCCGGTTCGGTTCCCGGATTCCGTACAATAAGTAATTTCTTTATATTTACAGCAACGCTACATTAATTCGACTATGACATGTTCCATCTTAACTTTTACAAAATAATGTAGTCCAATCTGGTGATATATTTTGCACATTTCTTTGTTGAGTTTTTCATAGATTTGACTGTTAAAATTATAAGAAGGGGAAGATAGCGAGTTCACAATAATAGAACAACAGAAACAACTCTACGATAGAATAAAATATTTAGATAAATTTTAGGTTAATTTGATTAAATTGGGCTTGGTTGAAAATTGACAATAGTAAGATTATATTTTAAGTTTGAGTTAAATTAATTAGTTAGTAAATTCATTAAAAAAAAATAAAATAATTTGACTTATTTAATATAAAAAAAATTAGGGAGATTCAGTTCTTATTCGGTTTTTCGATTTTAGGTCTAAAATCGAGAACCGAATCGAACCCGTCAGTTCTCGATTTAGATATTCGTTTGGGTATTTAATTTAATAAGAACCGTTCAATTTGGTTCAGGTCTGATTCGGGAGTTTTGTCAAACCTTACCTTTAGGTGAACCTTCTACATGACCAAGTGACAAACTTCATTAGGTTTGATGGATGAAGATTTGCTAGTGAGGCATCGTGCCATAATTTCTCGATCTTTTATGTTATGACAACTTTGATAGTTGAAGTGTGAATCCATGTTGATTCATTCGAGAAGGAAGTAATTCTAATTCAAACATCCTAGTCGGTAATAAGGCCATTACAACGAAGCTACCTTTTCTGCAGAAAATATATTTTGTCCCCGTTTGATCCCCATTTTTGTCCCCGTAATGTATTTTCACATCAAATCAATGTGTGACCGCCTACATGTGACTCCATTCCATTTCAAATATAATTTACACCAATTTACGTTTTTGTCCTTTTTTCCTTATTTGTTTTGGTCCATTTATGGTTTTTTTGGGTCTAGGGAAAAGGGTAAATGTGGAAAATTGTTTGCACAGTATAATTTTTCGTAGAGCAGGAAGTCATGGAGTTGTCAAAAATTTATTGGACAAGCGGTCATAATTTTTATATAAATGTACAAAAAGGTGCTCAAATAGAAGCTTTATTTTAATTTTTGATTCAATAATGATTGAGCGGATGAATCAATGACTCGACAAGTAAACCAATGATTTGATAATTCAGTACTTTAATTCGATAACTATGATTGAAACGTTTAATTGGGACCTATCTATTCCCCTCTATTTCAAGTAAATAATTTTATTCGTCATTGGAGCAGTGACCAGCCTGGGATTTCATTGTGTAAAGAGAAAATATTTATTTTTTTAATAAGAATTACAGATTAATAATAATAATAAGAATTATTCTACTCTACCAAATTTTGATTCACAAATTTTGTACAAACTATCTCACATGAGGTGGATCCCGAGGAGCTAACTCATTAAAAAAAACCCCCCCAAAAAGCAGCTCAGTTCTAATAATAATGAGTAATGCTACATGTACACACACACTTTTACACAATCTTTTACACCTCTCTCACATGGAGGGGGGTCCACGATTATTTTATTATGTGTGGGCCCCCTTCCATGTGAGAGAGGTGTAAAAGATTGTGTAAAAAATTGTGTACACTTAGCATTATTCAATAATAATAAAGCTTGTTTGGGAAGGATTAAATTCCAATTAAAATTGAAAATATAGCCGTTATTGGGTCCCACTTGTCTAATAAAAGTTAACTCCAACGGCTATATTTTCAATTTTAATCTGACTTTCATTCCTCCCAAACAAGCTCATAATATCATCACTTCCACGGCTCACATTTATTAATAATAACCTGAAATTTGCTGCTTCAGCTACAGCTAATAATAAAGCCTCGGTTCACCACCAAATCATCACTGAATCAGCCATTAGAGTACTTCGCCAAGAAAATGGAATGCATATACAAGGACCCAAATGCCCCAGTCGAAACCAGAATCAAAGATCTCCTTTCCCGGATGACCCTCCAAGAAAAGATTGGCCAAATGACCCAGATCGAACGCAGCGTCGCCACGCCTTTCG
Organism: Fraxinus americana; assembly: GCA_035079005.1. Taxonomy (NCBI): domain Eukaryota; kingdom Viridiplantae; phylum Streptophyta; class Magnoliopsida; order Lamiales; family Oleaceae; genus Fraxinus; species Fraxinus americana. Next base: position 18,124,548 of record CM068725.1, on the reverse strand, counting down.
CCATCAAAGACCGCTGTATAGGTCAATTAATGTCATGTGATTATAGGAATATGTAGTAGCTAGTGTGTACCGTGGGTGTGAATTTGTGGATTTGTGTTAATTTGCAGGAAGTGTGCTGAGTGGGGGTGGAAGCAAGCCCTTTGACAAGGCGAATTCGGCCGATTGGGCTGATATGATTGATGGGTTCCAGAATGCGGCGCTGGATTCGCGCCTTGGCATTCCTATTATCTACGGGGTGGATGCTGTTCACGGCAATAATAATGTTTATGGTGCCACCATATTTCCTCATAATATTGGTCTTGGTGCCACAAGGTAATTAGTTTTCCACCTGCATCTTGGCTCAATTGTATTTCATGCACTATTTAGCTATTGTGGAAGAACTCCTGCTTTCTTTTGAGAGGCATAATAATCAAAAAGGTAATTAGAAAATGGGCATATCATACACATATTATAGTGGTTCACAGAGTAAAGCATAGACAAATCTATAGGGATTATCTCAATGTGAAAGCCACAGCTATCCGCTACAGGACTAAGACTAAGCCTATCCACTACAGGTTTTACTTCAGTGGAGAGGAATAATACAAGTTCTTGCCCACATCTCTTGAACGCCCAAAAACGACCTCTTGAAAGTCCTTTCTTTATGTCTTGAATACTAGAATGTCCTAATAGATGTATGGGATAAGTGTACACTATAATTAGGCTCCATATAATATAACACGCCCCGTGCTTGTACACACCCTGATCCAGCGGCCAGGGACCAATTTTTCTCTAAAAAGGACAAATCTCTGCTAGTTATTTATAAGCAATAAGTGGTAATCCTTTGAATGGGGGTTTGCTAATTTGTTGACAAATCACTGCTGATATGTATGGAAATTACATAATGCAGAGATGCAGATTTGGTTAGAAGGATAGGGGAGGTAACAGCTCTTGAAGTCAGGGCAAGTGGTGCACCATATGCTTTTGCTCCATGTGTTGCTGTAAGTAATATATTTATCAAGATGCTGATGACTTGAGATTCTTATTTAGCCCTACAAATTCTTTTGGATCTTCTGATTTGGTGAAAAGTTCTTGATTTTATGGAAAATGTAAATTGTGAACCTTGAAATTCTTGTAGTTATAAGGCTGGAGTAGTTTAAGTAGTCATACAAGGAAATACCAACTGGTGAGACAATGATGGACTTCCAATAGAACTATTAAGGCTCATTTTTTATGGTTTTGTCATGGTGCAATCTTCAGATTTTGGATTTTTACATAACCTCATATTAACTTTGGTTATTGTTTAAAGCCATTTCAATAGAAAATATTGCTTACTCGTGCTTCAGTTTTAAACTTGAAATAATTTTGAATATTTTGTTTGTCAATGAGTTGCAAGCAAATAACATGACCAAGTTTTACGCCAGGACCCAAGCGATATAATTCAGCCACGAGATTCAGCAGAGTCAATTTTCCCCAAAAGGATTAAGCTATTGTCTCTCACTTATCTATTAACAATTATTTATAAACAAGTCAAATTTTCAGTCCCCAACTAATGTGGGATGAGTTGGGGCTTCTTCACAAACTTACCGTTTGTTGGATATTCCTTGGGTATGAGTTCAACTTAGTCCAATGCGTGTATTCGAAGCTCAATTCTGTGAAATAATAGTTATCCTAATGCTCAATCACATTGATTGTTGCAGACAAGTCTTTTTATTGGTTCCTTTTGAGGAATTATCATTATTCTGCAGTAATTGTTGAATTATCTTCTTAGGTTAGCAGAGACCCTAGATGGGGAAGATGCTATGAGAGTTATAGTGAAGATACTGAAGTTGTCAGAAAGATGACCACCCTTGTAACAGGCTTGCAAGGGCAACCACCTGAAGGGCATCCCGAAGGTTACCCTTTTCTTGCTGGAAGGTAAAAGAGAAGTTATTTGAATTCTTTCATGCGTACAACTTGTTTTATCTTAAGGTGCATTTTGGGCATTTCATTGTCACTTCTATGATGAATTGACAAACAATGCACTCCCTACGGAGTTCACTGAAACTGCAAGTGCCTAAATAAATAAAGGAAGATTAACAGTGATTTAACAATTTTAACTCGAGGACAAAGAAAATCTTTTTAGAAATTATTTCATAGAGGAAAGTCAGGCAAAAATGCTCCATGTTGCATTTCTATCCATACACTCTCACCCCAAAAATCTGTCTATTTATTTCCACACAAGATTCTTACATCATTTCCAAAATGTAATTCTATTTTTTGTTCTAATTGTAAGATATTTGACAATATTTTTCTCTGTTTCATTATCCAATTACTTTCTCCTCAACTGCAAAGATAATTTAGCTAATTTAGCCACGTGATTCCAGAAAAAATGTTATTGCATGTGCCAAGCATTTTGTTGGTGATGGTGGAACTGATTATGGCACAAATGAAGGGAATACTATAATAACATATGATGATTTGGAGAGGATCCACATGGCTCCGTATCTTGATTGTATATCTCAGGGAGTTTGCACCATAATGGCATCCTACTCTAGTTGGAATGGAAGCAAACTGCATAGTGACCGTTTTCTTTTAACAGAGATTTTGAAAGATAAGCTAGGATTCAAGGTAAATTAAATTGAATCTTAGCACTCCATCTCTCTCGCCCTGCTTTAATGTTCTAAAAAGACTGTAGTGATTTCTTTTTAAAATGTTACTCTCTCTCAGTTCGAAGAAGTTGCATAAATTGGGCATAAATTTTGACTAAACGTGATACAAAAACATTATATATATAAACTTGAATTGTCAATTAAATTTTATTACTTAAAATAGTAAGTTACTATTAGTACTTTTATTCATTGAACATGGGCACAGCTAGTGTTATTTATTAATTTAAGTTCAGGGAACTAGTTAAATTTGGCATGTATTTCCACATAAATTCGATAGTACCAATTTATTAATTTTTTCTCCTCAAAGAATGAATTTAAGTTTGGAATATCATATTTTAATCTAGTTTGTATGGAAGATTCTAGATTATGCTTAATCTGCCTTCTCTTTTTCAGTCACTGATGCATTCAAGTCTGTTAGAGCCCTTCGATTATTCTCTCTAAAATAAGTGAAAGTAGTTGCTGCTGAGAGTTTGAATGATTATATAAGCAATTTCTACTGCAGGGCATTGTGATTTCAGATTGGGAAGCACTTGATCGGCTATATATTCCTCCTGGCTCAAACTACCGTCATAGCATTTTGTCCACCATCAATGCAGGAATTGATATGGTACATATTACACCTCAATGCATAAAGCCTAGTACAATTTGGAGCTTCTTGACATAATTTATCTCTGTTTGCTTCACTGAGTTTTGCAGGTCATGGTGCCTTTTAGATTTGAATTATTTTTGGAAGAATTTCTGTCTCTTGTGGAATCAGGGGAGATACCAATGGCCAGGATTGATGATGCTGTTGAGAGGATTCTTAGAGTCAAATTTATTGCTGGACTTTTTGAGTATCCCCTGAGTGATAGATCTTTGTTGGATGTGGTTGGTTGCAAGGTATATCACCTTCTATATATGCCTTATGGACATAATTTTACATGTTCTAATTGCCATCATAAAAAGAATAATGCATCCTCAATCCTTATCATGTTGATCTATTTCAGGTTTATCTCTTTCTAGAACTTGCACTCGCTGCATTCTGAAGGAACTATTTAAGTTACTAACTCAAAATTAATCAGATTGATAACACTTTGAATCAAGTCAGAATTTGATTGACACATTATTTTAATTTAATAAAACTACATACCAAATGGATATCGACGTGTATCATCTTCCTAGATTCTTGTAACTTTTAATGTGAGATAACTAACTTTACATTTCTACTTCGTAGTTTGACCTTGTACGTCCTATCCTTTTTGTTGACACACAGTAAGGGCTTAAAAATTATGAAGGATTATCAGTGGTTGGACCTATTATCGTCTGTATCCTTAAATACCTTAATTCGACTTCTGATGGGAATATTATCTTTTAGTATTTTAAGGCAATGTTGGGATCTGAAATATATTTCTTGATCATATCTGCTGTTTCAGCCACATAGAGAATTGGCACGTGAAGCAGTTCGCAAGTCCTTGGTTTTGCTGAAGAATGGAAAGGATCAAAAGATACCTTTTCTCCCGTTAGACAAGAACGCAAAGACAATTCTCGTTGCTGGAACACATGCTGATGATCTTGGATATCTGTGTGGAGGGTGGACGGCTACATGGGAAGGAACGAGTGGCAGAATTACAGATGGTAAGGGTTTTGTTATATCAAGCTTATCAGGGTTTAAATACTCTCAATACGCTCTATACAGTGTACACGTTTTCAATTTTGAGACACCAGCATTTAGATTTATTAGTAGTTATGCATGCATAATGTCGAATATTAATCATGCTGTCATGTCTGCCAAGCGTCACCAGTAATCTACGTTGATCATTTTTTAATAAGAGCTTATTCCTCTTTTATAATCTTTATGGGGATTACAGGGATTATTTTTGTGATTTTCTATAATTTTATGTAGATGTTTTGCAGCAAACTTGAGTTTCCTTGTTTTTCTTTCGAAAATTTCTGTCTTTTAACTTAACCCTTTTTGAATTCATTTTTGGATAAAAATTATTATAAGGGAAAAGGACAAATTGCTGCTCATTGAACAACAGAGATAAAGAAAATTGTATATTTATTATGAAAAGAGAGAAAGAGAAGGGAAAATAAAAGTCAATAGACTTGCGTGTATTGTAATGAAAACTAAAGCTCTATATTTATTGAAAATGATTAGGGATACAATAATAATAATTTATAGGGCTGCAAGGGTATAATTGTCATCCATTAATAAACTTACCATTTACAACACTCCCCTTTGAATGTTCCATTACAAAATATGTCTCGTTAAAGCCTTGTTTGATAAAAATTCAATGGGACAAAAAAAAAAAATCAAACGAAAGAAAAAAAGTACAGTTAATTTAGAGTATTAAAGATAAAACTAAACAAATTTCCTCTGGATTTGCTATAATAAAGTGCATCGTCAATATATAATTTTATATTATTTGATAAAATAATACAAGCTCTTCCGTAGCTTTCAATGATATTCGATGCACTCGATATCGTATTAACATTATTTTCTGCTAATGTTAAGTACAAATTTTTTTTTTTTTTTTTTTTTGGAAAAATAGTATGTATAGTTACACTATCAATCAAGCAGGTATCTTGACAATCCATCATAAATTTATAACAAAATAGATATATTTTAAAAAATTGAATTTAAATTTAGAAGTATAAAAATAATTCAATATTATGAAATTAATGATACATAAATAAAGTGTCAAACAATACGCAGACTATACACAAAAAAAATTAGAGAGTTAGAATTTACAGCTAACATGTTTAAAGGTAATGATGATTATGTGTATTAAACGTAATAAATTAATAGTTCTAAAGGTTGTACGGCAAGCAGACGTGTTATAATACGTATGTATAAGAAAATTCACGTGTCACCAAATTAATTTTGGTACACGTGATAAATAATTTATGCTTAAAAAAAATTATTACTTTCACTAGACTTTGAAGAATTAAGTTTTCGTGCTGATAATGTGGTATGAAAATAAAGAAAAAGAGAAGAGAGAATAAAAGTTAATAGACTTGAGTGTATTATAATGAAAACCAAAGTCTTATATTTATAGAAAAAGATTAAGAATATAATGGTAATAATTTCTAGGGCTGAAGGGATACAATTGTCATTCATTAATAAACTTATCATTTGCAACAATGTTTTGGTTTTAGATTCATATAATATTTGGGATTTGAACTATGAAATCTTTTGATTTTTAGGCACAACTATTTTGGATGCAATCAAAGAAGTTGTGGGAAGCAAAACAGAAGTCACATACGAGCTAAATCCTTCCCCAGAAACATTTTCTGGTCAAGATTTTTCCTATGCTGTTGTAGCTATTGGCGAAGCTCCATATGTTGAAACTGGCGGTGATGATCCAGAGCTCAAAATTCCTTTTAATGGTGCAGAATTGGTAAGCTTAGTCGCCGATAGAGTTCCCACATTAGTAATTCTAATTACTGGAAGGCCTTTAGTATTGGAGCCATGGCTCTTGGAAAAGATAGATGCTCTGGTTGTTGCTTGGTTGCCTGGAAGTGAATGCCAGGGAATCACAGATGTTATCTTTGGAGATTATGCATTCCATGGACGACTTCCAATGACGTGGTTTAAAAGCGTCGATCAACTGCCATTGCACATTGGAAAACAGAATTCGTACAACCCCTTGTTTCCTTTTGGCTTCGGGTTAACCTGTGAAAACAAGGGGGATTCAAACTGAACTGATGATGTGCCATGGTATATTTGGTATTGTGGGTTGGAAAATAGTGCACATGATTCAAGATCTTGGAAGAAAATAAGTTAAATCTTGTTTGTTGTATTGTATACAATACATGTTCTTAATGATTATGACATCCATAAACTGGCTGTTTGGAGATTTCCATTTATTATGAATTTGGATCTGAATTCTTCCATAAAGGGAAGGTAATTGTAACTTTAATGGTTCAAATGCAAGGCAAACATGCTCTTCTTCATTTGTGGTTTCTTCTTTTGTTTTGTTTCTCCAAAGTTATATCACGTTGATTTTAGATTACCATTACGAGCTCAATACATAGTAGTGTTATTCCAAGAAATAACTCAAATTTCAAATCTTTCACTGCCTTTAACTACTCGTGCTATGCACGTGGGAGCATCAACTCCGCTCCCGTTGGCTTTTGAGGAGTGGGAGAAATTGTTGGAATGCTATGAAAGGGTATTGAAAGCCAAGATGCAAGCCAGTTTCAAATTTTGATCTCTTAATTAAACCGAACGATGAACATAATTAACAAAAATAAGTTCAATTTTGTCCTTGTTTACATTTTCATGTCCTTGTGTTCCAATTTTTTGTTTTTTCTTACTTCTTTATTATTGGATTCACTTCAAACTCTTCATTTGTGAACGAGAGACGTTGAAAAATAGGAGTTGGATTGTTCGTGTGACCCTAAAAAAGCTATAGCTTGTTTCAGTTTTGAGTTTAAAAACCTTGTTCTTTTGGGTTCAAACCAGAGGTGGTTTTGAAGGATTTTGAAGTGTACCAGGTTGAGTTATGTTAATTTTACATCCTTCTTTGCAATGTGGTCAAGAAAAGATTCACCTAGTCGACTCGAAATTTATTCAAAATACGGCTTGGTGTTTTTGTCGTGGCTTGTCAATTGCTGTGTTGATTCTGATGAACTCTTCATTTTAGGTAATGAAATGTAAGACAAGGTTTGTGAGAAATAGTAATTCTTTCCTGCATTGAACGACTCGACAAGTTTAAAGAGGTATATGATAAAATTTGTCCCGTCAGATGTAGTCGAGTGTCCTAAATATGCCATGTCAACATAATTGTTATGACCATCTTGTTCAAGTTCCATGAAGTTTAACATTTTTATTTCCAGGTTAGAGTGAAATTGTAATGAAATGGAATAAATAATACATTAGGAAATATTTCAAGTTTAGATCTCTTAACATGGAGATGGATAGACGGCTAATTTTATTGTCCTTTCTTTTTATTAGGTTTAACTGCTTTTCAAGATTATTAGCTCCATTAAAGGGTTTTAATTTTGTTGCAATGATTCTCTATATAAGAGAGAATTTGGATTGTTTCGAAGTACCTCGAAATTGAAATTAATCGAGACATAATATATTTTTTCTTTGGAAAATGATGTTTGTACAGAAAATTTTATTACAGAAAAAGTACAGACACTCACATGGGGGTGAGCCCCATAGGAATTAAATATTGTCCAAAAAAAATGGGCCCCGCCTATTGTGTGTAATCTGTAAGGTGCCTGTAAACATTTTTTCTGTACACTAAGCAAAGCTCTTCTTCTTTTTCGTCAGCACAGAAATCTCCAAGCAACAGAAGTAAAAAAAAATTGAGCATGCGCCCTCTTGCCATTGAAGAAGATGACGATAACTTCGCAAAAGCTGGAACAGTCGATTATCGCAATAAACCTGCTAACAAGAAGAAAACAGTAAACTGGAAAACCTGTCATTTTATCCTAGGTTAGTTATTTCATTCTTAATTTTCCAAATTAAGGCATTTTTCTGAGAATTACACTGCTTGCTGAGTATTGATATTTTTTCTGCTGGAAATGAATTTCTCGAAACATTAGCATACTATGGAATGAGCTCCAATTTGTGCTTAATTTCACAAATCAACATAGTGTTACTGCTTCAGAAAATTTGTCGAATTGGTCAGATACTTGCCATTACTTGGAGCATTTCTTGCAGATGCATATTTTGGAATATATTGGACTATTGCAAGTTTTTCGATCATCTATGTTATTGTAAGTTCCGTCTACTATGTAGTATGTTGTGATTGCAAATGCTATAGCGCATGTTTGGCTAAGATTAAAACATTTACTTATAAGTTTCAATAATTTTTGTGTTGGTTAAACTTGAAAAGAAGTAATCTTCCATATCAACAGGGAATGACACCATTGACATTATCAGCAACAGTCCCTTGCCTGAGGCCAACCTGATGCAAGAAAGATGTCTGTCTCTGCAACACATGCTCAAACAACTGTCTGTTTTCTTGCACTCTATCTGATAGCACTCGGAACCACTGGGATTAAGTCATGTGTCTCATCCTACGGTGCAGATCAATTTGATGACACTCATGGGGCTGAAAAGAAGTTCAAAAGTTCTTTCTTCAGTTGTTTCTATTTTTCAATCAATATCGGGTGCACTCATTGCCTCTTCAGTGCTGGTTTGGATACAAGTTAACATTGGTTGGGGATGGGGATTTGGTATTCCTGCTGTAGCTATGGCAATAATTGAGGCCTTTTACTTTCAGTACCAGAAACCCAGTGACAGCCTTCTTACTCGTCTCCGAAGGGTGGTGGTAGCCGCCCTGAGAAAAATCCGAGTCGTGGTACCCTATGACAAGTCTTCCATATGAGACTTCCAATGCAGAATCCATTATGGTAGGGAGCCGCAAGCTTGATAGCACGGATGAACTTCGGTATTTCCCCTTCTATTAGGGATCACGTGTTTAGTACGATGAATTGATCAGCATAAAGATAAGACAACTAACACATTTTGTCAAGGCTCTTTTTTAATCTTATCCAGTCTTATCCAATCCAACATGCTAAACATGTCACTGTATTTAATACACAACTTGAATCCATTATTTTTTTAATGAACTACGTGAAAGTATGATGACCTTTATTAATGTAGTAAACTCCGAACCAGCATCTTCATGCAAACCAACACGTCATAGTTGAAGTTTCTAAAAGAATTGAACTCCTCTTATATGTAAGATTACACTTCACTTCTGTTAGACAATCAATTTCCTAACACTTGGTAAGCAAGTTGAGGGAACTTGAGTCGAGTCTTTACAAGCCTTATTGGGTAAACCATCAAGAAACAAGTATCCACTTTTATTGTTGACTTATTTACCCAAATAATTAAAGCCATTACTTTTTTTAAAACGCCGTTTCAAGTCTGATGACCGTCAAATTTCAGCTTCTTTGATAAGGCAGCAGTGATATTGCAATCGGATCATAAAAGTGGATCCATGGAGACTTTGCACTGTTTCACAAGTTGAAGAACTGAAATCAGTTATCAGATTACTTCCCATATGGGCTACGGGCATTATATTCAGCACGTTGTATTCACAAATGGGCAACTTATTTTTGTTAGAACAAACATGCACACAAAACTGGGCAGTTTAGACATATCCTAGAAGCATCCCTATGCATTTTCTACACACGCAGCGTCATTTTCTGGGTTCCAGTCTATGATCAAACCCTGATTCCGATAGTGGTTTGGCACAGTTGAAACTTATGCAGGTGGGGCTTTCCATATCGATCTTGGCTATGATATTCGCAGCAATTCTTGAGGTTGTTCGACTAGGAATTGCATGAAGACAAAACCTGTATAACACAAAACAAGAGCCCATCTCAATATTCCGGCAAATCCTGCAGTATTTCATATAGGTTATGCAGAAGTATTCACAAACATAAGACAACTAGAATTCTTCTACAAACAAGCACCTTTCTATGAGAAGTTTGCGTGCAGTCCTGTCTTTACAACTGATGCTGTGAGTTCTTTGTTACTGACTATTGTTACAGATATCTTTACTAGGCATGGGAACACTAGATGGATAGCAGACAATATGAACCATGGCACCTCCCTCACTTCTTTTTGCTACTAGCCGTCTTGAGTTCTCTAAACTTGGGAGCTTCGTTGCAGTAGCAAAGAGATATACATAGAAAAGGGCTGTGGGAACTCTTCGTTCATACTTTACACAACTGATAATATCTAATTTTGTTTTTTTCTCCAGTCCTGTTTAGTCATGTCTATTGTCTATTGCAGCTAGGGGTGCAAAGCCGGCTCGGCCATATGGACGAGCCGAGCTCTTAGGATCTGCTTGGCCTTTGGCTTGTGGGTCTTATGAGCCAAGCTGCCCACGAGTCAACTCATTTGTTTTTTAAATAAATTAACAAAATAAGCTCAAAAAGGAGCAAATTTATTATTATTTTTTAATAAAATTGATAAAACAATTCCAAAAATGAGAAGAAAAAGAGTAGGCCCACAAGCCCAATCAAGCCAGGTCGTGGGCCTCATGAGTCGAGTAGACTCGACTCGTGAAAAAAATGTCCAAACTGCCCACTAGCCAATATGTTCTTGGAACTATTAATGGTGGCCTCACCAATTTGTAAATTCGATTTATAATTTCCTTTTCAATTTTGATGAACAATACTATTTAAATTAATGCCATAAATTAAAGATGTTGAACATAAATAATAAAAATAAGTTTCTCCCCGATGTAACAGTCTAAATTTTTAGACGGGGTAACTCAAGATAGTAAGAGCACGCAAAAATTGTAAATTCAAGTATAACGGCCATCACTTTAATGAAAATTGCACTATAGACCTTTTGGTGTTGTCCAATCTAGCATGTGGTACACAAGTAGTGAAAATTTGCAATTCAGGCCACCAGAAATTCTAGGTACATTTCCAACTGTAATTAAGACCTAATTGCGCCGAACCTCAAAAACTCTCCCGCAATGTAAATAGCACATAAAGCAAACTGAAAAAAAGTGCCTAGTCAAGAGTCACATGGTAAGTGTTTCCATAACATTGCAGCAATCTGAAAGTAAACTGTTGCACAAGTATTCTACAACACAGCTTTCAGTTCATGCTCAAATCCTCAATAAAAGAAAGGTATCCATTCTGCAGGGAAGAGCCTTTCCCTATTTTGTACCTAGGGACTTGTGAATCTATGCAAAGGTTGATTTTAAGTTTTGCCCGCTGTAGACAAAGAATTGAAAAGAAAAACAGCAAATGCAATATTGGAGAATTATGCATAGGAACTATGAACACCCTAAATATCATCTTTCACGTTCTAACTCTTCACATACAAGATAGCAAACCTCCCAGATTTCAGAGATATCCCGTATGAAATTATATAATGAGAATGCATTAGGTACTATTAACACCATATATATCTGCTCTCACATTCCAGCTCTTCACACACAAGATCTAAGTCATTCTTGGAATTCCGAAGCCGTCCTATATGCAATTGTATAATGAGAGTTAAATCTAATCACAAATGAAGTCCGAAAAGCAAAAACATAAAAAAGGCCAGAGTATTTCACTATCTAGCTTAGGCATGAACCACTATACTGAAAATAATATTGTTGTACAGACGAAAACAGATTCAAAACAAGAGGCCTTCAAATAAACAAAGAACGAAAATTTGAAACTATTATTACTGTGTTACAGATAAGGCTACAAGATATGGAAACTACATGGTTAAACATGATTAAGCTACTAGATTTGAAAATTTGTCACAAGAAATGTATAGCTTATAATTTTGCAGAGAACGACTGTCTACCTTTAGTTCAATTCAACTGCAGAACATTCCCAGGGATTGAATTTGTGTTCTCCAGCTTGAATTTTCCGCCCTTCATGCTCCTCAAACTCCTCAACGGCGTCATATAGAATGGCACCGTGCCACTATCAAGATCCATTGACAAATATTCGGCACTCGTGTTTCTCTCCAGCATAAACTCTTCCCTGCCCTTGTAAGGGCATACACCATTGTTATCAACACTCCTCCTACGATAACTTGATCCCGGGATTTCACATGAATTCCTCGAACCTACAACGCTACTACTGCGAGTAAGCTTCCAACCTGACACTTCTTTCTCTTCTACACCAGCCTCCTTCCCTTGCTTGGGGTCATCAATTGAGCTGTCAATTACATTTCCTAAGAAACTTTCAGGCTTATCTTCACAGTTCTTGGGTTTGAAACTAAAGACATTGCGTACTTTGAGCCATCTAACAGACTTCTTTGGCACATTCCAGTTACCAACATTTTCAATAGTAGCAGTTCTTTTAGAAATGGATCCAACCTTCTCCAATGCATCGTCTCTAGTGGAATTCATGTGCCAATCTTTCAATTCCCTCTCCGTGATTACCAACTTCAAGTTCGCAGGAGATACTGCTTGATCCTCTGAACACATTGTTTTCTTTCCAAAACTCCTGACAGAGCTCGATCGATCAAAACTACTTCTACTTCTACTTCGCATCATAGAAGAAGAATCTGAATTAGAGTTGCCTGATCCACCGGAGCTAGTCTCATCCTCCATTATAGAGTGCATGGGCCCATCAACCGACAACCTGTGATTCTCAAATCTGTTTCCATTACCCAAGATCCCATTCTCAACACCAGAAAACATTGGAGCAAGCCTTGGAATGGTCCTTGCAATCATGTACCCATCCCATGAAGCCCGAGGCTCATCAAATGAAATCCTACCAGCATCAACCGAAAATCTTGGCTCCGTGTCGCAAGATCTTCTTTCCCCAATCTCGGATTGAGTTTCCCTCGACTTTTCGATGTTCAAAAACACATCATTACAACCATGGCTACCGGCCGTTTCACAGTTACTACTACTATTTCCCTTCTTCATCTTATTCTTTTGTCTCCATTTCTGCAATTTCTTTGTAAAAACAGAAGCTGCACCCAGTAAATTTCCAGCAATGCCTCTCAAATCCTTAGATTTACTATTCTTATTCTGAAATTCAAGATCTATGTATTCTTTCATTGTCTTGAATTCTCCCTCCTCAAACTCCTCATCATCGTCAATAGCATTCACATCTACTGGCACCAACGCATTACACGAAACCCTAATTTCTTCACGACAACACTTCTCTTCACTTGCCTCGATCACGGTATAAGTAACTCTCGAAAGCCCCAAATTCTTCGATTCAACTTTGGAGCAGCTACTGGATCCATTCTTTTCGTCATCATCACCGAACAGATGAGCCAGGGAGCTCCGATCCGACCTAACCTCGCATGACTTGCGCCGCTGCTCGGTGAAGCTGCTACAGGAAGTTTCGCGTTTAGAAGTGGACACTGACCTGCAGCGACGAAGCTCCGGCGACAAGGATGCAGCAATGGCGGCGGCAGATGAATCCAGGCCGGAGAGTCGTTCACGAAGGCAAGAAGCGCAGATGCCGGTGACCGGTTCATCAGGGTGGCGGTAACACGGAGAGAGGCGACAAGTACGGATCCGGGTTCGAGTTCGGGAACGGGTTTGGCATTGGGATTCGGGTTTGAGAGTCATTTGGAGCTACGGACAGCGGGACAGGAGAGTTCTCAGTTACAGAATTTATAGAGCGTCTGTGTGTGTGTGTGAGAGAGAGAGAGAGAGAGAGAGAGCAAATGCGTGAGTGTAATATAATATTAATAAACAGAGCGAGAGAGAGACAGTGAGAGGTATCCTAGGAAGGGGCAAGTAGGCAATGACAAAACCCCTCGACAAACCCTCCATATCAAGTAATAAACAAACTAGGATTTGATGTTGGATGTGCTTGTTTGCCTAAAATTAGAAAAATAATTACTTTTAATTGTTCTTACAAGGAATAGCACGTTAGGCTTTGCTTATTTTGCAGAAGTCAACTTTTAAATTAAAATTTCGTAAAAATCTCAAGCCAATGTCAATAACTAATTTTAACAACTTTTTAACCACAAATTTCATTAACTTTAACAAAATCTACAAAAAAATCTAATTTTATTCTACAACAAACGAGGGCTTAGTGTATTACTCTCGATATTCTCCAAAAAGAAGTCAACATGTACTCTAAATCTTTAGATTGAAGATACTTTTGTTGCTCAAAGTGAAAAATAAGTGAGCTACGAGGCTCAAATTTGACAATTGAATCACGATTAAATGCTATTTTCTTTTCCTATAGAGTAAATCAGAAGGACATATAACGATTTTGAAAAAAAATAAGTGGACGAAAAAGGATTTTTCGAAAAATAGAAATATTTGTTGTCACGGACAAAGTTTAACCTTCTGAATTTCACATTGATCAATCTATTAGGACATCAATTTGCCATGGAAAGGCCAAATGTGTAAGGCCGCCGAAAGTAGAACCCCATATTTATGTAGACCAGATGGAGTACGAGGTTTCCATTCTTGACTTTCTTTCAATTTATGTAGACCAGATGGTGATTGTATTTCTAGTGTAAAGGCAAAGAGTTTGATTGCAAGACCCAACCATCAAAGCAAGAATAAAAGTCGACTTTAGTACTTGGATGTGCCGAATAGAAGAATTGTCGCATTATGGATAAAAGTTTAGTAATACTAGGTTGGTTTCCTTGAGAACTTACCAATGAAAGATTTTGAGCCTTTTCTTTTTGTCCAAATAGTATTTCGATGAAAAATATGTGATTGAAAAATAAGGAAATATTTTTAATTTACGTGTATCATTATTTTACTAAAAAAATGTAATTGAAAATAAGAGGAATACATATTTTGAAAATAATAAGAACCAAACAAGAGTTTAATAGCTTGACGTTACTCAGTAAAACAAATTTATGAAATTACTCTTCCTATTAAAAATAATCAAGAACCTCTTTTAGGGTTGAATTAAGCCTCCGTTTATTTTTTATTTTTCATCCATAAAAATGAAAAATGTGACCGTTATCCATCACATCAAGTCATCAATTTTAATTTTTTATTTCTTGTGTGGGGTCCAATAACGATAATATTTTTCATTCTCATTCTATAATAATAAGAATCAAACAGACCCTAAATTAAAATATAAGTCGCTATGGTTGAATTAACGTGTACATGCCGTGCAAAAGGTCAAAAAAAAAAAAAACTGAAGTTTGCGTCATGGAGTCCACGTGAGTTATCAGTAATTTAGTGATTTCTTAATAATTTAATAAAAATATGTAACTTAATTACTTTTTTTTAGGGAAAATTGCAGCCATAGTACAAACCGTTCACTTTTTTTTGTAGATTTTGATCAAATCTTTATTTCGTACCACCCACGTTAGCAAACCTTTAAACAATTTGCACCGGAGGTCCGCATAGACGGTTTTCGTCCAATTGACTATTAGTTGATCCAAAAAGTCAAAATTGACCAATTGTTGACTAATTTTTAAAGGGCAAAATAGTAACTTTCCATTTTCATATATAATAAAATCAAAAACCAAAAATTTAAATTTAAAAAAAAAAAACAAACAAACAATTGTTCATCACCCACCCACCCCAATCATCCTCCTCCTCATTTCAAGATCTTGATTCTCAGATCAACCTTACACTTTGCATTAGAGATGTTGGCAACGGCTGGATTTTTACCCTTTGGCACACTCACGTGAATCCTATCACAAATTAGTCGGATCCCAATATTTTTCATCTTCAACTTTTCCATTTTCAATTCCAAAATAGTGCCCATTAAAATCTTCATCGGCAGCCCTTTTTTCTTCTTCAGATCTAATTTGATTGAAGTTACAGAATCAACATCAAGAATCTGGGATGATGGTCCGGTAGCGGTGTTAATTATGAAGATGTTGTTTGGTGAACTGGTGAAATTTGAAAAGGAGCCAGTTGATAAATTTACTTGGTTGGAAAATACTGCGATCGAAATGGGATTGTAGGTGTAGATGATTTTTTGTTGGGGTTTTTGGAGGAGATTGTGAGATTGAGTTTTGTTGTCGGGTAGGTGGTGTCATCGGCAGCATTGGTGGTGAGATTGAACTGGGTTATCTTCAGGGAGCTGACAGAGAATTCGGGGCGTTGGGGGTCGTAGAGGACGTAGAAGCCGGCGCAGCAAATGGAGATGAGGATGGAAGCCGTCGTAGTGATAATTTTTTTATCACTGCCACCACAAATGCCACGCCATCTTGAAATGGAAAAGGTTCTCCCTCACCCATTTTATGGACCTTTTCCACAACAGAGGGGGAATGGGTGGGTGAGATGGCGTGGCATTTGTGGTGGGAAGATGAGAAAGGGTGGAGGTGACAGTGGCGGAGAGGAAGAGGACGATTGGGGGGTGGGGAAGAAGATGAACAGTAGTTTGGTTTTTTTTTTCCTCTTTTATTTTAATTTTTGGTTTTTGATTTAATTATTTGATTTTAGTTTTTTTAATTATATATGAAAAAGGAAAAGTTACAATTTTGCCCTTTAAAAATTAGTCAACAATTGGTCAATTTTGACTTTTATCGTCAACTAACGGTCAATTGGACGGAAACCGTCCATGCGGACCCGGGACCTCCGGTGCGAATTGTTTAAAGGTTTGGTACCGTGGGCGACAAAAATAAATGTTTGAGCAAAGTCTGCAAAAAAATGAAAGGTTTGGTATCGTGGCTGCAATATCTTTTTTTTTTTTTTTTTTCTTAGACTATTTTTTTTTTATTTCATAGACCTTATTTGGTTCCATTATTTTCAAAATATATTTTTTATTTCTCTTATTTTCAATCGCACATTCTTGAATAAAATAATATTACACGTAAAATTAAATTTTTTTTCTTATTTTTAAACACATACTTTTCATTAAAATACTATTTTTGTTGTAAATAGTAAGTTGTTGGTGAATGACAATTGTACCTGCATCTTTAGATATTATTACTATATGTATCATTATTTCTTCCCTATAAATATAAGGCTTTGGTTCTCATTATAATACACACTAGTTTATTAATTTCTCTTATTCTCTCTTTTTATAACACGTTATCAGTACGATTCTCTAAAAATTATACAAATTAGTTTGAAGATAGCATATATCCAATCTCAAAGTATATGGCCCTGTTTGGGAGTGATTAAATTTTTCTACAGTAAATTAATTCTCATTTTTAACCACACATTTTTCAATAAAATAATTTTTTTCATAATATCAATAATTTTTTTCTTCTTTTTCAACCACACATTTCCCATCATATCACTATTCAAAATCAATTCTTCCCCCAAAAATCTCTCCCAAACAAGCTCTATATGTTCTTTTTTATTGTCCTATAAATGCATAATTATTTTTTTATCATAGTACTCAAATTATTTATGTATTCATAAACGCGTAATTATTAATCTGTATGCATAAACCACAATCCACAAAATGAATACACGTCTCATTCACATCAATAATGTCATGTAATTAGGGCTATCCGTGGGTCGGTTCGGTTCGGTTCGATTCTGAAGAGACCCAAACCGATCCAAAACTTTCGGATATTTAATAAATGGACCCGTCGGGTCCAAATATAATTATACAATCGTTCGGGTTCGATTCCGTTCGATTCTGTACCATAATTAATTTTTTTAATATTTACAGCAACACTACATAAATACAACTAATGACATTTCATTCATAACTTTTACAAATTAACGTAGCACAGTTCAAAAAATATAAATAACTAACCGTCCAATAAGATTAATTCAATGCATACAAATACCAAAAGGTAGATATTAATATTACAGCAAAAATATATAAAGTATAATCATTTGTTTCAAATTAAAATGGGCTAATGAGTTTTAAAAATGATTTGGGTTTTAAAATTAAAATTATGAAATAATCTAATTAATTTAATTAATTTGATAATTTGTATAAAAAAATAAAATAATTTAATTAATTCAATATAAAAAATAAAAAAAATTATTTAGTTTCAGTTCTTATTCGATTCTTGGTCTAGATCCGAGACCCGACCCAAACTCATCGGTTCTCGATTCGAATACTCGTTCTGGTATTTAATTTATGAAGAACCGCTCGATTCGGTCCGGTTTGGGACTTTTGGACACCCCTACATGTAATCATTACTTTTTGTTGGAATGATTGCTTTTTCTTTTTAAATTATTTGCATCACACTTAATAGTTAACTAGTGTCGGACGTGTATTGCACGACTCTACGTCAAGTGTATGTATTGATAATGGTTATGTTGGGATAGATTTGATAAGATATTTGTTAGACGGTTGTACAAGTGACCAAGATCTTTTGAACTATACCAAAGATGAAAGCAAAAGTTGATTTCGTTGAACATCGATTAAGGGCGCAGTTGGTATACCAAATTATAAGTAGTAATCACATTTTATATCGAAAATAATCGTATTTATAATTTGGATTAGGAGAAGAAAGATTTCCAGCAACTACCATGTCCATGCAACATTCAGAAATTAACATAATTTGAGCACAATTTAATAGAAGAAGCTTGAAATATACAATACCATATGTAAATTGAATTAACTTATAGCAATGAAACTTAAGTATTACCTTTGGTACAGCTAAACTAAATGTGGAATATGTACACTCATATATAATTCCAGAAGATGCTAACTCACGGTCTTTGGATCCAAGAAAGGAGCACGCTGTTTTGTAGATCCCACAATATCAACATTGGTTTCTGGCATAACTTGAGAGAATTCGTATATTGCAAGCATTTCTTCTAAATTGTATATTTTGACAGGCTTCTCAAATGTATGTCAGTTTTGCAATTATCAGAAAAACATAAGGATTTGAAAACATGGTCCAGGAAATATATATTCTCTCTGGAGAAACTTCAAAACCTATAAAAATATAATAAAACGTTGAAACACACTTCAAATTTGAATATACTTCAGAAATATCAAATGAGAATTCTCAATATTGGTGCGTCCCCTATTATTCATCCAGTACTACACAATAATATAAATCATACACGTACTATATCAATAAAAAAAATCTACCTAGTTTGCAGTATACGCCCTCTTTGGAGTAGTACCAGAGTGCTCTAACCCAAGGTACTACTCTCAAGCACCGTAAATGTCTCTTCTCTGGAAGAAGATAATACAGGTTCAAGAAAAAAAAAGAACTAAATAAAAGAAGACAAAAAAAATAGAACAAAAAATATGACCTGAAAACGACTGGACACAATGTCAGAGTCTTCAAGATACTCTGGACGACCCAGTGACAAAGCAGCAAACCTCCACTGAATTTGCAATTATCCTTCTTTCTATACAAACGGGGCAGGATAGAATTTTAGGCGGTTAAACAAAATTATATAAGAGGGTTACAATTATCATGGACAAAAGAACATAAAATATTTTCATCCTCGTGTTTTCAAAGCTGTCTATCAAACGCATATGGATAACAATCCTGCATTCCTGCTCATACATTGACCTTCATGAATCATTTAGATGTATGGAGCACCATACCTCATTGCTGTGGTTTTTCTGGAAGTCACCAGTAATTTGAGTACGATGCTCCTGCCATTGAGACCATTCATTAAAACTCCACTGTAACTAAACGTAAGGGAGGTGCAGATTACATAAACTAGCCAAATACATATCTGTGAATATTTGTAAAATTGTGAACATTAATGGTGCAACAGAGTACATATCACAATTCAGTCCAGGACAAACTGGCAAAACAAGAGCAGATCCATGATGAGGTCTATTGTGATGCCAAGCTCATCACGGAAATCCAATAGCTTAAGGCAATCACAACAAAGCATTGGGAATTAAGCACGGAGGTTAGAAAATTCTCTTGGTTTTGCAAGTAATAGAACCTGACGCCTTACCACTTGGTTATACTCCGTAGGCATGTTTTGGATGGTAGGAAAAAGGATAGGATTAACCTACAAAATAAGTTCCCTTCCTAGTTAAAGTCCTTTCATTTGATTGGAATTTTGGCTTTATCCTATTTATTCATTAAAGAGATTAACAGAGGCCTATGTAAAAAGTATTCAAATGATTAATGATATGTCGCAGTTAAATAAAGGTCATCTCCCAGTAAACCCCAAGTGATGACCAAGAACTTAAAAGAAAAAGGATATATAAACCATCAATTTCATAGTTGTGCTCTCACATAAAATCGACAAATTATTCTTTGAAAACCAGTGCAATGACAAAAACAAGAACAACAAAATGTCAACCCGAACTATTTAGACAAACAGAGACAGTTCATATTCATCTGGAACTTATTCAATGTTTTGATCTCATATAATGATAAACTAAAAATGTAGGAAGACTAACCAGCAGACAATGAAATTAGAATTCACGGATATTTTGTTAACTGAAAAGATCTTAAATAATACTAACATCCTGATATAAGGCTAAACATCTTAGCCTCAGAATGCTCAAGGAGTGAGCAAGATCTTTCACGCTTTCAAATTTCAATAAACTATTCTTTAAAGTTTAACTGAAAAATACGATTTTATATCTACTTCAGGTTTTAGCACCATGAAATAGGCAAGCATATGTAAATGGCACAAGTACAAAACCAGTTAAAAATAGTATTTACTCAACGGAACATTATTGGAATGTTTAAAACCAGTGGAGGAGTAAAATAATATAATAACATTTATAATTGCAACTTATTATAGGAGACATCATGAAGATCTGAACAATATCATTATAGGCTATCTCAACTACTATCAAAATATAGACCCATAAATGTTTCAATAAATCAAGGGAAAAACCCAGACAACATGACAATGCGGCAGTTTTTCCAGAAAGTAAAATCAAAAGTTAAAATAAACCCTTACCTCCTATCTATCTGTTGTACACTTGGTGACTCTCTAAGAGGTGGAAGAGGTGCAGATATCACAACATTCTATAAGTCAAAACATTGATGAAGCTTCATACTCCATGCTCACATAGGTTTCATTCCCAGAAACAGAAGGCCAGCAGTTAACTGCCAAAAAAAAAAAGAAAGGACAGATTAATGACAAAGCAACAAAAAACGAATACCCTATTTTTTGTTTTTCTGTTTCAAAGGTGGCAGGTGGGAAGCAACAAAAATGGATGTTTTGACACAAATGAGTGAAAATAAGATCAAATTTTATTTGATGCTCTATGGAACTATAGTCTGGGGTCTTTGCAAACAGGGAAAGTTTGGAGTTGAATGTTGCAATGAAAACAGATATAAAATGACAACAAATAAGTGTCAAGATTTAATACCGTGAACAAAAACTTGATGGGAAAATCCAGTTCACCTTTTTTTTTTCAGAGGAAGTTATACTCTGCAACCACAGAAAATATAAAAGAAAAAGGAAAAAGATTGATGTTTAGTTTACTCCAGCAGAAAAGTTTGATCAAACACAAAATCCAATCAAAAACTCACTTTGATCTCAACTAATTATAAGAACAGAAGTAGAAATGTACAAGATTTAAAAGACTAAATCAAGAACGGAAAAATAGAATGCAGAACACAAAAATTCACCAGATTCAGCCTAGGAAAAATAGAACAAAAAAAGTGGTTAAACTTTTAGGCGAGTGATTTAAATGCGATAAACATATTTTAACTCCACCTGTTGATAAGAAAGTAACGTTAACTAACAAATTGAATCCTCGAGAAAAGTTATGAAAATTGGTGCCAACAGGGGAACACACAACATAGAGTTGGTACATAATTAATGGGGCAAATAAAATGGGGCAACTAAAATGGTTCAGGAAGATTAATACCAGAGGACATTGTAAAAATACAAATAAGAAAATATTGGGTCAATTACAAAAATACAACTGATCGCAAATTTACCTAATGCGAAAACACAAAGAGCATATAAATATACTACCAAAATATATAGGCAATATTCAACAGAAACACTGTCAAAATTGAAAAAACAAAGAATATTGGCTATTTGGCTATATATTTTACAACTTTGTATTGATGATAAGGCCAAGATGGCTATACTTTACGATTTCTTGGCTGTAGAATGGGTCAAAGAAATTCATGTAATTATTTAAAAATAAAAAATGAAAGAAAATAAAATGAGAAAAATAAAACAAAATATATATCTTTCTTTAGCTTCCCAATCCAAATTAGTCTCCAAAAGAGGCTTCGCTTTCCAAATCCCCTGTTTCACACACTTTGTTTTCCATTTCAAAGCATGTCTCCTCTTTCGTAGCCATCCCCATTGAATTTCTCCATTTTGCTACCATTATTACAAATGAGAAAAAACATTAAAAAAAAAAAAAAAGGATAGTAATGCATTTTGCATCTCGCAGTACATGAAGTGCTATAAGGGAATCCAATTTTGCACAATCCAATTAAGCATAACTAATTGACATTGAATATAAAAGCAGTGTGTGGGACTCAATGGGAGGCATAAAAAGAAAAAATTATTGGAAAACAACGAAAATAATTTATAAATGCAATTGGCAGGTAAAGATAATTTAGTCTCATAGCCATGTTGTAAAGAAAATCAAGCGGCAAGATTTATTATGTTTCAACCTATAAAACAGTATTATCAAATAGTTCAACATTTTTTATCCCCCAAACATATTTATATGACCCAAGTGTACGCAAAAATGTTCATAGTAACTTATAGCATCGTTCTAAGTCAATGACTTCTCAACTGGAATTTCTTCAATAGTTGCATATCTCCTTATATTGGCTCTAATAAGTTACACAGGGAAACTAAAAAGAAAGCAAAGCCCACATAATTAGCACTAAAATAGGACTGATTCATTATGCTAGCCATAATTGCATGAAAATTCGAAACTCAACTTGCCTCTTCATCCATGGCTTTCCAACAAAAGGATGGGCATAAAGTCTTGGACTGACCTGAAGTTTAATGTAATTTGAAGCCGCATTCTACGAAAGCGCTTCCCAAATTTTAAATTATAACATGCGGCAAGAATAAACACAAACAGAGCACTAAAAATTAATTTTCTATTCAAAAGCAACAGATAAAGATAGGAAGAAGAAAATGCCTTAAAATCAATAATAAGGAAATTAATAATCGGAAACATAATAATGTGATAGAACCCAATAATTCATCAAATAACTGTTCTCAAAACCTTGGCCTAACCATTTCCCTAAACTAACCAGCCCATTCCCATAATCACCCAGCATCCAAAAAGTAGTTGACAAATCTTACTCCTTAAAATGTATTCAGATATAGAAAAAGTAGACAAATCGATGTGAATTGCAGCTCAAAGATAGTATCAATTGAACAAAAAAATTCAAAATTAAAACGGCACGAAAATGCAAGTGTCAAACTTATGAAAAATCCGTGTACGATGCCGACGAAGTTGAAATTGTACCTCTTTAGAGATAGTAGTAGAGGTATAAAAGATGTTAAAATTTTTATTCCAATTGACAATTTTTCTAATGAAGAAGAACCAATAAAAATTAAAAATAAGGCCCACATTTTAACTACCTACGGTCCAACCCCTTCTTCAAACATTGCAAAAGCAACAATCACACAATCATATAAAGGTTGCTTGTAAGTCACCAAGATTTCCTCGATTCTTTGGTATTTTTGCACAACTTAGTAGACATGCACTTCGTGGTACCCCATTTTCAGGTTGACTGGGCGATTGCCTTTTTTGAGATTAAAGACTATTACGCTGGTAAACCATTTGGTATCAATAGAAAATGAGCATTATTTAACTTTTCCAACGCATTAATCACACATCAAAAATTACCTGCACTTCCCCAACAAGCATCTATAGTGCTGGGTTCAACACTAAATATTATAAAGTCACTCCATGAGCTTTTGTGGTTAAATGAATTCAATGTTGGCAATTGAGCTGCAGGCTTCAAGTTTTGTGCCAATTTCATTGTCATTAAAAAATAATAATAAATAAATTGTCATTTTCAACTCAAGAATTATGCAATTGAGCACAAACCCCTGAAATTAGTCTAAATATGCTAAATGCATAAAGAAATATGAATTAATGGTTCGGTAAAGTTTGATATATAAATGAAGTTAACCGAAAATGAATTCCAATTTCAATTATCTTCGTTGGTTTGTACGTTAATGTAATGTTTTTTTAAGGTTATTATGTTTTACTTTTAGAATATTTTTTCCAAATTTTCGTAATGAAACTCTATTTTCTATTTTCAGATGAATTTTTGTGAATAAATTTATGCTTGTTTGTTTTGTAAACGTGAAGTGGCTATTTAAAAGCACAAGCCACACTACTAAATCAAGATGATCACATAGTCAAAAATGTTTACAATGATTGAAGCAAAGCTATATAGTTCCCATATAAAAATAGCAAAAACATGGAAGAAACCAATGCATAAAATGATTAGAAGGAAAAAATTGAAATTGAAACTAAAAGGTAGCTCACAGTGACAAGTAAGGCCGTATCACCCTCGGCTATCAGTTATAATCCATCCACAAATCATCTGCTTCTTTTAGGACCATCGGCAACAAAACCCAGACATCAAAACCTAGAAGAGAAAAGATATTATTGCTATTTGAATATTAATAAGCCAAAATTTGAGGGCAAGATGTAGGTAAGTTGGCTAGCTAGCAAGTAAACTTTCATGGGTTTTTAATGGTGTATTGCAAGTTGTAGTTGAGATGTGCATACCTAGCTATTTAAAAAAAATCATTAGTAGGAAAACGCCTACAAAAGTATAAAGAATCCCAGAAAAGCAACAATTGAGCAAAATAATGCACATCAAGCAAAAATCGTAGGTAGATGAAAAGAACCCAACTAAATTTTTACACTGCAAATTAAAAAAGCTAACAATTGAAAGCATCCAAATTTGTCCACATTAAAAGCACAAGAAACAGCAACATGAAAATATCAAAAATAATTGAATTAAATACTTAAATGAGTATGCACAAGTCAACTTGAAGCAAGAATAAATGAACAAAACTAAAAAACCAAATCATGAATGTGCAAAATGAAAACCTCTAAGTAGAGGTTTTAATAAAAGTTTCAGGCATACTGCAATATTCTATGATAAAGGAAATTTTCACCTATTGTAGATGTTCCTGTGAAACAAGGTACACTAACCAAAAGGCACACCATTCTTATTCATGAAGTGCAAAAATTAGACGGGAAGGTCTATTTACGATAATTCTTTACCCATTTATGCCTAGTTTTAGAGCATCAGGACAGGTTTATTATAAGGATATGGTCTAGTCTTCGATGATAAAATGCATATGTATTCAAGAGTAAATGGTTGCAAGAGTAATTCTCGTACCCACACAAAAAAAAAGGCAAAAATGGAAAGTCTTCCATTAGTTGACACTCAAGAAAACAAGGATGCATTGAGAATATGAGATGACACATTAAAATCTACAGTTAACTTACATTAGTTTTAGACTGCTCATTTGATATTGAATCTTTAAATCAATGCCTAAAGTTTTCCCTGTAACCAAAAAATTGCACGCACAAATAAAGTAAATGATCAGCATGTCTATTAGAACTTTATAATATACATGTAAGCACTTAAAAAATATCAAGTCCATCACTTTCTTGAGGTGGAATTGGCTTATTTGGATGAACTGGCACCAGCAGCTCATCCCATTGAAGTGTATGTATCTCATGAAGTTTCTGTTCATGATCTTTTACAATAGTAGTATAGTACTGTCACTAATCATTGGAAAATCATTGAGAAGCAATTACTTCAACATTAGCCATAATTCAAAGCAAAAATCACGTCAAATACTTCAACAATCTGCCTATATAAATATATTTTATTTGATTTGGAAACTCAGCGACACATTGTGTAAATTGGCACAAGGTCCGTGTTCTCGACATCCTCCATAAAAGAAATGATTGTTCATTTATGCACATTTTCTAGAGAGCACAAGGATAAAAAAATATTTGCTCTAGAATGGAATACGAACACTAAGGGAAGATGTATGCCAGAAGTTAGGGATCTAATATCAAAGCTTGAAAAAATCATGGATTCACGAATCAATAAAACCCAAGAAGTTATGAAGAAGGAATTGGGTCTGTATATGCTAAAACATCCTAACTTTTACCAATGAGAAAGAGAAAAAGAAAAAGAAAGAAACAAGAAGACAGTATCACAGAAGTTCTCAGACTCTCCTCAAACCATGTTTTAACTTCATCAACCTGAAGAAAAAAAGCATGAGAAAACAAGCACTCAATAATTGGGTCTGCAGTTCATGTGTAAAAATATAGCTCTGATGGTAACCTTCTAATGGTTACTGAATCTTTAATCTAAGTATAATAATCATTAAAGGCAAGAATAAAATGCACAGCTAAAATCAAATCCTAAAAGCAATTGTAAATTTGTTTTCAATGAATTCGACAATACTAAATCATATTATCTTATCTTGGAAGCAAAATGGGTAAATGATTTTCCATTGTTTCCCGAACTAATTACTGATTCATTGAAAAGTTTTCAGAAAATGGTAAAAGAAATTTTCACTTACAAACTAAACAAGTCAGTAGGATGCACCATATTAGGAATCGTAGTTTTTCAACTGGGCTTGCTTAGATGGATCAACTAAGCTTGCTTAGATGGATCAGTTGGCATTTCTTACGGATACAAGAAAAAAATTACTCTAATGGAGGAAAAATCACTTGATACTAAACAATTAAATTCACAAACATGTACCAAAGAAAAATGAAGAAACAATCATTTTACAGTGTGAATTTTTCTTGGGGCAAAGATGCTTTTAAAGTAGAAGATGAGAGTCCAACTTTGCATATTGATTCAAACCTAGAAGCTAAATCCTCCAAGGATTTGAAAAGTATTGACGAAGGGATCCAAGCATTTCTTTGGAATCTTGGTAAAGAAAAGCACTATATTGGTGTAAGTCAAGCTGGATAGTTTCAAGTGTTCCAAGAATACAGTGAGCACAAAAAGAAATAGTTTGTCTCCCCCACCCACACCGAAACAAAGAGATGCCAAGTTACTTACATAATTGGAAAAGATTACCATGTCCACATTCCCAGGCACGTCAATTAGCAATGCCTCAAAGAATACTCTCGAGCACCAGCTGGATGTAACAATTCATCAGTGTCAATTTAAAATTCAATCCACAAAAAAAATTCAAAACCCAATAACCCCAAAATAACGTAACCCATCAACCAATTGGCATAACGGTTGAAATTAACTCCAAAACCAGTATTTTCAAACAATGAATTTGCGCGTGTAAATTCTAAAACGTAAAATTTTCAAGTTTGGACTCACAGCTGGAGGGCTTCGAGGAACTTGTCGTGGTCGGGATCAGTCCAGCTCTCCCGCGACTTGGTAATGGTGTAGGGCCTTCGGGCCTTCTTATTCGGGTCGTCGGTCCAGTTGGAGGTTGAAGCTCCGGCTGTAGGAGAAAACGACTCGAGATTCGGGAAAGTCATACCCGTCGGATAGGATACAATGGATTTTAACACGGAGAGAGGGAGGAAAGATGGAAAAATACCATTCAGTTCCTTCGACAGGTAGTGGATGGAGGAATCGACAAGGCAGCGGTAGAAGGCGCCCGGAGTGGTTGGGCTTCAGCGACTTGGAGTTGCCAGCACATAGGTCTGTGAATTTCTTGTAGTTTGGTTGGAGAGCAGCGGTAGAAGGCGACCGGAGTGGTTGGGCTTCAGCGACTTGGAGTTTCCAGCACCTAGGTCTGTGAATTTCTTGTAGTTTGGTTGGAGAGGACGAAGGCAGAGAATCGTTGATTGTCGAGAGAAGAGAGAAGAGAGCGCGAGAGCAAGGGTTAGGAGGAGAGAAAATAGGAAAATATCTAACCAGCTAGGCTCAAAAAGGGTTCGGCTCGAAAATGGCGGCTTGCTTGGTCGTTCAGCTTGTGAATAGTGTCTTTAAAGATGAGTCTTTTAGGAGCTTGTTTGGGAGGGATTAAAATCGAATTAAAATTGAAAAACTAGTCGTTATTGTTGACTTTTATTAGACGAGTGGGACCCAATAACGACTATATTTTCAATTTTAATTGGATTAAAATTTCCAACAAACAAGATATAGTGGATACACGCCTTTTTCACATCCCTACTTTCGTTTTTCAAAGCCGTCTAGTTAGAAATTAGAATTGCTTGGAATGATAGTCAACTCAACATGGCATCCAACAGTGGAAGCACGAAGAGAGGAGATTTACTTGGCTATATTCAACTGTATAGGTAATTGGAGAAAATCGAACAGAGGTGCAACTTGGTTATGTTTATTATTAAAGTAATATTTTATGCTTAAGAATAATTATATGCTCTAACCTGTTATAAAGTAGACAGTACATATGCATATTCTAAAATTAAACTCTTTTCAACAATTATATAATATTATAATAATTATCATGTTTAAGAAATATATACGTTTATGATGATTGTTGAATATTTTTTGTCTTTAATTTAATTAAATACTTTTAAATGTTCTTTTATAAATTTTAAATTGATAATTTATCATAAAGTATTACAACGTTATAATTAATATTTCAGAAAAATATTAATCGTAGATCTATCTATTATAAATAGTTTGTTGTTACTCTTGAAGTATCACAACATTATTATTAATATTCCTGAAAAATATTACTTGTTTTTAAAGAGTATGAATTAAATTTTTTTTCAAAAAAGAATATTAACATGTGGTTCCTGAAGAAGCACAACTCTATAAGTATTATATTATCATAGAAAATATACTCTTGAAGAGTTAATGTTTTCTAAATAATAATTTATTATTGTTTCTAAAATAGCACACTATTATTTATATTCTAGTTATATTTTGCTTGCTCTCGAAGTGCATAATTAAAAATTATGTTTTTACTCCTAAAAAGTAAATTCTTATACAATTTATTATTTTAGATAATAATATGTTATTACTCCTTAATAGCATGACACTAGGATTCTAATAAAAAAATTGATATATTGCTCTAAAAGAAGCAAAAATAATATATATATATATATATATATATATATATATATATATATATATATATATATATATATATATATATATATACAGAAAATGATCTAATGAGCACCGGTACTCATCTTATCCTAAACACAAATGAGTTAGCACATTAATTCATTGGTGGATTGGAACTCACAAAATCTTTATCCACCAATGAATTAATGTGCTAACTCATCGGTACTTAGAATAAGATGAGCACCGGTGCTCATTAGATCACTCCTGTATATATATTATAGTATTCTTGAAGAATAATATATTGTGTTCCTGAAGAAGCACAAATTTATGCATATTAATATTTTCGAAGAATGTTATAGTTAATTTAAATATATCGATATTCCTGAAAAATATTGTTCTGTTATTTGTGAATAATCATAACTAGGTATATATCAATATTTCAGAAGAATATTGTTTTGATATTATAGAAGAATTAATACTGCGTAATGTAGGAGAATAAAATTTTACTATTAATAGTATTCTCTACTAAATTAAAGAGAAACATG
Organism: Fraxinus americana; assembly: GCA_035079005.1. NCBI lineage: Eukaryota > Viridiplantae > Streptophyta > Magnoliopsida > Lamiales > Oleaceae > Fraxinus > Fraxinus americana. Next base: position 18,095,158 of record CM068725.1, on the reverse strand, counting down.
CTAAGTTTCTAAAATTTGTTCACAAGATTGGAATGTTTCGACTCAAAGATTTTCAGTGATCAACATAAGGGGAAGTAGTTGTAATCTTTTTCCTTCACTTAGGTTTTATCCGACTGGATTTTTCTAGCAAGATTTTAATAATGCAGCATTTATCTTTAATATTCCAAAATAACTGTACTTTTTTTCCTTCATTTTAATTTTTTTTGTTCCATTGAATTTTTATCACACAATGTTTTAACGATGCATATATTTTGTAATGTGTCATTCAAGAGGGAGTGTTGTAAGTTATTGGTGAATGATAATTGTACCCCTGCAGCCCTAGATATTATTACTATATGTATCATTATTCCTTCACTATAAATATAGTGATTTGACTCTCATTATAATACACAAGTATATTGACTTCTCTTATTCTTACTTTATATAACAATTTTAAAATATAATTTGAACAAAAAAAAAGGCCCAAACAAACTATAATAATAATAATTTACTTGTACATTCTAGTGTACAATTTGAATAGCATAATACACAAGTGGCATTTTTGTCATTGGCATAGTCAACTTTTTTATCCAATATTCACATTGTAATCTATCATCTATGTACGAGTAGTAAAATCCAATAAGCTTAGCCAAACATGGCTTAATCGCCGGGTCCTGGAGAAAGAAGGGGAGAATTTTCAAATTAGTCGGGTCAAATGACCCATTTGGGTTTTTTTTTATAGAAAAAGTCTATTTTGTCCTTAATGAAATGAGTTTTTATTGCAAATCATGTCCTCAAACTTTATAATAGTTTTTAGAAACTCGTTTTATTCTATTTTATTCGTCCTCACTAGATGTTACTTCTAAATCTGATTTTTTTTCAAAGATTTCTTCATTAATTTCTATTTTTTCAATATTAACTTCTTCACATTCATCTCTAATTTGTTCAAAATCTGTAATTAATATTCTAACTTCCTTTTTGGACATTCAGTACTTATATATCCTTCTTCATTACAATTCCAACATTTACATTTTTTTATCTAATAGTTTTTTATTATAAGTTTTATATTTTCTTCTAAAATATTTTCTTTTTAATTTAAAATATTTTTTTTAAAACTTATTATATTTTTTATATTTCTTAGGTTTTATTTTTCTTTTTCGTTTATAATCATAACATCCCCAATTTCCTGGTATTTCAGTATCTCTACAACAAATCCTATCTTTATATCCTGATTGTTTATAGATCATTTGATTACTACACATAGTACTTATTTCATCTTTGATAGTTCTTATTATAAATCTTAGGGTGTGTTTGGGATAAATTTTAATCAGGACTTTAATCAAAATTTTAGCAGTTAACTATCATATCAGCCACCATTTTGGATTTTCTCTCACACAGGTGGGGCCCACTGGTTGAATGTAACGGCTAGCATTTGTATTAAAATCCCACAAAAATTTCTCCCAAACACACTCTTAATGTATAACCTTCCCCATTTCTTCTAAATTGTTTTTCTTTAATCTTATTTTGAAAATAATTATTACATGGTGGTGGTAATTTTCTAATAAAAACTTCCTTATAATAATTGTTATCAGCTCCACTTCCAAATATCATATAATAATATTTACTATATTAATTAAGGTAACACATATTACAAATTTGTAAATGTTCTATCATATTCTTAGCATCTTCTATTTCTTCTATTCTAGTTTTAGTACTTTCGTTTACCCAATCTTCTCCTGCGAATTCTCTATAACTTCTTGTAGTGATTCTATTTATACCTTCTATTATGCTAATTCCAAATCTTGTTTCAATACTATCTTTCCAAACACCTTTTATTATTTTTTCTAATCCTTGATACCATTTAGTTATATTTCCTTTAAAAGTTGCTAATAAATATTCAGTTATATTTTTATTATCAGTACTACTTCAATTATAATTAAAGTGTGCTATCATATTCGTATTCCATTCATTTATAGCTTTTCTAACATCTAATTCGCAATCTAAATTTAAATATGATCTTAAAATTTTCATTGGGTTTGATTCTCTTAATATTAGTTTGAATTGGTCTCTATACATTTTTTTTTACTAGTTTTAAAATCAACTTTTGTATTAACATATCTTCTAGGGTCTATTTCTGCTCCATATCTAACTGTGCTAGTTTCTTCATATTCTTCTTATTTAACTGCTCGTGGTCCTCTTATTCTTCATACCATATGATTTTTAGTTATTTCTTCACAAACTTTTTAATCTTCTAAGTCAAATATTAAATTTTCCATATTTTCGTTCATTATTCTTCTATAACTAATTTTCCTTTTCTTTTTTCCTCTTCTTTTTTTATAAGATTTTTTTTCTTGTTTTCTTAAATCAATTAATAATCTTTCATTGTCTTCTTTTAATATTCCATTAAGTTTTATTAATTTTTCATATTTTTCAATTTTCTTTCTAACTTTTTTGAATTCTTTGGTGTAATCAGGTTTAAATGGTTTTTCTTTATTTAAATTTTCTATTATTCTATTTAAAAAATTTTCTATTCTTAAAAAATTATTTTGTAGTTTTTCTTCTTCTTCTTCTTTTTTTTCATAGCTTATTTCGACTCTAATTATTTTTTCATCAATTATTTTTATACTTTTTTCAATTAAATTGATTTTATCATTCATACTCATACTTTAGGTCTTTTATAAGGTGATTTGTCAATTTCAAATCCTAATTTAGTTAATAGAATATCAATTTTATAATTAATAATATTTATTTTTTTCTTCTAAGATTGCTATTTTATTAATACTATTTTTCTGTGCAATTTTTGATATTTGATTTTGGATTTCTTCAAGTTTAGTTTCATCAAGCATTTCTAAATTATTAATTTGTTCATTTATTTTATTAAATTGTTTAGGCATATTTTTACTTAAAACTTATAATCTTTTTTTTTAGTTATTTCATCTTTTGGATCTATATTATTTATTCCATCTATAGCTTCTATGTCTTTAGATTTTAATTGTCCTAATTGTTGTCATAAAAATACATTAGTCAAATTTGTAGTCATATTTAACCATCCATCTATATTTTTCCATGAACTTAAGGGTTGAAACAGAGTTGTATTTCATCCTCTAGTTTGATAAATTCATATTGACAATCTAATATTTTCTATTTCTTATTTATCAAATCTTATTTTTGTTGGTAAACTCATATTAGTCTGGTAAGTTTAACGAATTTATTACTATATTATTTATCATTTGTTATATTTCTCTTCTTAATTGTTCTATTTCTCTTCTTAATTATTTTGTAATTTCATTTCTTAATAGTTCTCTTCTAATTTTATACCAACTAATAATTTCTTTTTCGATTTCTCTACAATTATTGCTAGTTACTATTTGTTCTTCTAAAATTTTTATTTTATTATCACAAAATTTTCTAGTTATTCCAAGCATATTCTTATAATTCTCTATACCTTTTGTCGTAAACTAAAATCTTAAAATTTTAATCATTTTTTATGTATTCGATATATTCTTTTAATTTAAAAAGATATAATCTATTATTTATTATAGATATATAAAATCTTAAAGTTAAATTAAATTTTAATTTCTTATATTCTTGTGGTAATTTATTCGAAATAGGTCTTCTCATTTTTTATTCTCTATCATCAAAATTAAGATCAAAATCATATAATTCAACAACTTCATTATAACTATCATGTTGTTCTTCTATAATTTCAAAAACTCTTTCACTATTTTCACTATCTAACCAAAAAAATATAATCATTTTTATTATTTCTTTAGGCAATCTTTCTTTTAATCCAAATAATGCAATTGTAAGACATTTTTCATAATATCTAATATCTCTTTTTATGAAATTTATTCCTCTAGTATAACTATCATAAATTTTTGAAATTTCTATCATATGACTATAATCAATACTATTAGTATATCTAAAATGTACAATTCTATAATAAAATTCGTAATTTTTCATAATAAAAGTTCCTCAGAATATACAATCTTCTTAAAAATTCTTATATAATAATTTTCATGCAAATTTTCGGACAATAAATTTTCTTGTAGCTTAAAATAAGAGTCTTACCACGCTTCGCCAAATAGTAAGAATGTTATATGTTCCTGGTCACTTTCATCACAAGAGTTGGCTAAAGTCCGACTGCATCTCAGCAGAATGGACACAAGGGCACTCAAAACTCTCAAACAGACTCACTGTGTAGAACAACACTCAAAGCGTAATAAAAGATATATTTCAAACTCAAAGATTTTATTGAACTGATGATAGCTTGAAAGCTATTATACATAGATTTTTACAAAGATTGATACTCCGAAGAGTAGTTTCTACTCTATAATGAGAATGATTACAAAGATCATTTTTCAAGATGGTATTCTGAAGTTGGTAATTTAGGATGAGATTTCGGATGCCCTTATTCTCGAGCAGAGACTCAATTTATAAAAGGCACTTAGTTCACTGAGAAGCTTCTGGCCAATCAAATTGTTCTACTTTTTCAAAGGGATAGTAAATACTTCAAAAAGTAGATAACTTTATTAAAGCCTCTTTTGACTGCTTTATTCCAACTTTTGAGCTATTTTCTTTTGCTTTAAAGCTCACATGGTGCTGTCTGTGATGTTTCCGTCCTTTATCGTCCTTTACTTGTGGACGTGTCCCATAAGTCGGCAATCCTCTTTAATACATTTTTCACTTCCAGAAAATTGATCATTGATAATTTCACAATTTTTTTCTTCAAAAATCTTTGATTCTTTATCTCCTCTACAGATAAGAATCCAATTATTGCTCATGCCATGTATCTTTCTGCATAAAAGAACTGTATTGTTGAGCAGACTGATTTTATTCCAAGAGCTCTCTTGTAAATTATCCATTTCTTATTAATAGTGGGCAACTCTTTAAAAATCTGAATTTCCTTGAGTGGATTACCATTACTCTTCCGAATAGTGGTGAGATGATGTTCTCCATACCATTCTGGTTCTTTATATTCAGGATTAATTGTGTAAAATCTCAGTTCACTTGATTGTTTATCACTGAATTTTTTAACACAATTAATGAATTCTTTATCAAATTGTCCAATCTCTTTTAGATCTATTCCTGGGAAGAGTCGATCTAAAAATTCAAATGTTATCAATTTTCGAACAATATTAGGATCGCTCCTTGAACTGCACTGATCCTTGGATAAATTGTTGTTGGAAGGGCTGTCAAGTATAGAGAATTTCCTTCTCTGAAATTATATACCCATTCTGAAAATTCATAATGCTCATTCTCCATAGGATGTAGATTAGCTATGATTTGATGAGTAGTAATTATTCCCTTTGGTGATTTAAAGTCACCAATCGGTGCTTTTTTATTTTCATAGAATTCACTGATAATAGTAGGCTGTTTCAATGAGCCTTTTGATAAGGATGTTTGAGTACTGGACTCAGTGGCTCATTTTCCACTTGTAAATTTTTCTAACAATTTGTCAATATTGACGGGTAATTGTTGTGGACCATTTGTTATGACATTCTCCTCTTGTGAGGTAAGAGGGTCATTTCTCTTAGATTTCGAATCTCCACTTGAGGTGGATGTATTAATCTCCCAAAATGGGATATGACTAGCTTTTTGGCTGTATTCACTTTTTTTTAGAGGAGAGTACTCCTGGCTGCAACTTACAAAAAAGTCTAAACATTCCGTCAATTTTTCAGCTATTTTTTCTTTATTATCATTTAATTTATCAATCTTTTTTCCACTTTCAATAACTATGTTTGATAGATTGTACAAAGTTTGTCGGATATCAAGATGCTCCTCTTGAATAACAAGATAATTTGCATTAAAATTTGTTAGAAGATCTTGCAATTCCTTTGTAAATGCTTCAATCTTTTCCAAAATCATGATTCCTGCTCAAGAAATCAGCAAATAAGTTATCTTTTCATTTAATATATTCAAATTTAAAATTATTAAAAGATAATAATACTTGACATCTGCATAATCTTCTATGTTGAGGTGATTTGATAATCTATTATTTACTAGTCCGTTAAGTTGAGTATTATCAGTTTGAACTATATATTCCTTAGATAATAAGAACATTTTGAATTTATTTATTCCTTTAACTACTGCTAGTAATTCTTATTCATTGATTGAATAATTGATTTCAGCATTATTAAATGTTCCACTAGTATATCTACAAATTTCATTTAAGTCGTTTTTAATAAAGCACTCCAATATAAATTTGATGCATCTGTTTGTACAATTACTTTATCCTTTTCATCTGGAAGTAAGTTTAGGTAAATTTTTACAATTTTCTTTTAAATTTTTAACACAAAGAGTATGCTATTCATTACATCCTAACTTACTTGATTTTCTTAATAGTTTTTGAAATTTTTTTTTTCTACAAGTTTTTTTATAAATCTTTCAGCATAATTAAGGTATCCTAAAATTTTTTGAATTTGTTACTTATTTTCAAGTTTATCGGGAAATAAAATTATTTTTTCTGAAATATGAGGTTATAATTTTATTCTATCATAATTTATTATCATTCCTAAAAATTCAATTTCATTTTTTTTGTTATTTCTGCCTTTTCTGACTAAGTATTATACCTTCTTTTGAGCAAAGTGTAGCGAAATTTCTAAAATATTTAAGATGATCTTCATATGTTTTTGAGCAAACAAGTATGTCATCAACATAAACAATAATAAAATTATAAGTTTTAAAGACTTCATCCATTCTTCTCTGATAAATTTGTGATGCATTTTTAATCCAAATGGCATAACTATTCATTCATAATGTTCTTGAGGGGTACTAAACGATGTTAATTGTATACTATTTTCTTCAAGCTTGATTTGCCAAAATCCAAATTTACAATCAAATTTTGAATAGTATTTTTTATTTTTAGCAATGTTTATTAAGACTTCTTTATTTGGTAAATAATATCCATCAAATTTGGTGTTTTTATTAAGTTCTTTATAATTTACAACTATTCTAGGTTTTCCTCTTTTTTATTTTTAAATGATTTCTAACTATAAAGGCTGTGCTACTTTGATGGCTATAACTTCTTCTTATAAGTTTTTGTTTAAGAAGTTTTTGAATTTGTACTTGAAACTCTTCTTTATTTTCTTGATTATAAAGCATATGTTTGACTCTAATAATGATTGGTGGTTCTAATAGTTCTATTTTTGCTGTTGTTTTTGATTTTTCCTATTTTTCAAGTGGGTTTTCATTATAATTTTTGGCTAAGAGGTCTTTTATTTTTTCAAGAGTAATTGTTTTGATTGAATGATTGAGTAATTTTGGTATAAATTCTATTTTTTCACTACGCTGAGCTGGCTGAACTCTAAACGGTTTAAATTCTCTAGCAATTTTCATTAAATGTCCACATAGTGTTTTTAATTGAATAATATAAATATTTTAACTATATTGGCTAAACAGTTGTGAAAAGTCATTTTCTAGAATAATATATCAATCATTTATATTATATTGGTAAACATTTCTTATAGTTACTATTTTAAATCCTATGATAACTTCTATATTTTCATTTTTATATTTTAAGGATTCTTTTTTGTTCTAGTTATTCCATGTAGAGTTAACGGTGGTTTATTTTCAATCCATTTTGTTAATAAGAATTTTTTAAAGACAGTTATTTCAACTCTTGTATTTATTAAATCACAAGTAGTTATTTTGGATTCGAATACAGTCATTTGTATATATACACTTATTGAAAATTTTATTTCTCTACTCATTTTTCTTTAGGGCAATAGGTAGTTATTCCTTGATGTGTAATAAGAATTCATTCCTTATCTATTTTGTAATTATCAAGACTATTTAAGAATGAATTTCCTAATAATATTTGATGTTCATCAAAATTCATGTTATTATCTATATAACATTCTATACTTAATAATAAATTTCCTAGTTTGATTTGAACTTGTTGTATGATATCACAAGAGTTTATGTTTCCTTCAAAATCTATATAATTATAGGGTTTTACTTTTTTCTTTTTAATTCCTTCATCTATAAGAGAGCAAATATGATTATGACTTGCTCCAATATCAATAATTATTTTACTTTCATTTATCCATTTGTTTCCATTAAAGAATTTTCATTTCATTCCATATACACTACTATTCTTATTTTGTTTTATTTTTGAAATACTGTGTCTTGATGTATTATCTCCAATAATAATCTTATTTTCTTTATAAGTTATTTGTTTTGGTATAATATGTTGATCTATACTTATAATATCATCATGTCATATCTCAAAATTTTGTATTTCCTCTATATCTTGTTCTCTAGGTAGAATTACTTCCTCTATATCTCTAAATTCTTCTTCAATCTCTATAAAGAGTTTTTTTTATATATATATATTTCCATAATTACTATTTGTATAACAATATAATCCTTGATATAGTATAGTAAAAACTTTATTATCATCTTTCAATATTTTATTAGTCATCTTAAAATGTAAACTAAGACAATCATCTAAATTTTTATTATTTATATGCATACAATATCTTGGATAACAAGTAAATTTTAATTTTTCACAGGCTAAATTTCATTTAACTATTCTTAAATTTCCATTTTCTACTGTTATACATCTTTCATCTTGTAAATTAAGTATTATAGGGTTATTAATTCTTTTTTTAAAACATGATTTTATTATTATTTGTACTCCAACAAGGTAGACATAAGATATTTTATTTCTTTTTTCTTGTTTTAATTTTTCTAGAAATTCATTAATATTTTTTTTGTTATTAGATTTAATTTTATTTTTTCTTGTGTATGTTTAATATCTATGACTTTTTTATTTCATGATATTTATTAATAACTAATTTCTTTATTTTAAAGGCCGATACTAAAATATTAAATAATCTATTTTCTCCAACTGATTTTAGATTTAATTCTACTCTATTGATTTTTCTAAATTTCTTCCAATCAAATTTTCCTTTTAAAACATATCCTTATATTCTTTCGTATACTTTAGTTTCTAAATCCTCTGAATTTTCAATTTTCATGATCTTTAGGGCTTTGATACCATTAATTTGTGTGAGGTCCTAAAATGCAAAAATACAATTAATTCAAAAATAAAATTATTAATAAATATCAAATTTTTCGAGCTCAAGAAAGGTGAAAATAGTTGATGGTGAAGAAAATTTAAATTTTTATTACAAGGGAAAAACAATTTGTCGAATCTTAGATTAGAATTAAAGTTTTAAGGACTAAAATGAAATCTATCTTATATTAAAATGACTTGATTATAATTTTTGATTTTGGGGGGTATTTTAGGTAGTTTATGTTGGTTGAATGGTCGTACGGTATTTTGGAAAGGGTTGGCTTTAATTTTGGGTATTCAATAATTTGATAAATCTGAAATCTGAAACTTCGATCTTGACGGAGGATTCGAAACTGGAAAAGGGCAAAAGAATTTCTTGAAAAATTTGTAACAGTCGAAGAATTCGATCGCGTATCACGGCTCACTTTCACTTCTCACAAGACTTCACATTGATTCAAGCTTCTACGAGTATTTCGTCTTCAGATGCATCCAAGTCGATAGAGTCCAACCGGATTCCGCACTTTCTCTTTCAAAGTGATCCATCACCTCACTGTAAGACAGTAAATTCACACGTTGTGTTTGACTTGGTTGAATTTTGATTAACGAAATGAAAAGGATTGTGGGTAAAGTTTATCAAAACTTGATTTGATTTGCTGAATAAGAATGGAAGTTAGATGATTAAATAAAAAAACGTATTCTGTATAGTTTTTTACCCGAAATTTGATTTGATTTGATTTTGCAGAATATGACTGGAAACTGAGCTGATGAAGTAAAAATAACGATCATAGGCAATGTTTATTGAAATTTGATTTGATTTGATTTACAGTATAGGAATGGAACTTAGCTAATGAAGTAAAAACACTGATTTTGTATAGTTTTTCATTTTTCAAAATTTGATATGATTATGCAGAATAGGAATGGGAACTGAGAGATGAAATAAAAATGGCAATTTTGGGTTTTGGCAGAATAGGAATGGAAAATCAGCTGATGAAATAAAAACACAGATTCTACTTTCTAGACAGTGTTTTTCGAAATTTAATCGGACTTTGCAGAATAGGATTGGGAATTGAGTGAATAGATTAAATGCACATAATGATTTTAGGCAATGTTTATTGAAATTTGATTGATTTTGCAGAATAAGAATGGAAACATAGTTCCGGGCACTGTTTCCACTTTGGTTGATGAATTAGCTGCAGTGATCCAGGTTGAGGGACGGCCTGTGGATGTTTCAATAGACATGCCAATAAATTACCTTTCTACTGCAAAAACGGAAGTAAGCTTTCTCGATTCAATCTCCCTCTTTTTGTTTAACGTATAGAAGCTGATAGTAATTTCGACTGGATCAGTGTCTAAAATTGATGACTACTGCATCAGTCAATGCTTTTGTAGGACTTTAATCGTCCATTTCATTTACTATGAGCAGGTAAGAATACATTTTGTCTTAATGGAAGATGAAAGACTACAGTGTAAATAGACCATCATTTTTAGCTTAAAACCGACTTTACCATGGAAGGTGGAAATATCTTCCATGTCGCTGTTCCCCTTCTCAGTTTAGTAAAATTTTCCAGAGATTTTCCGTTTAGCACAAATGAACAAATGCATTACTCGTAAAGCTTGATACATTGTTGATGAGGAAAGAGGATTGCATTAGGTATAAATACTAGTCTACCGACTGCTCATTTGAATTACGGCCCTGTTTGATAGGTTGTATTTCTAGGGAAGTTGGAAATTATCAGTTTCTTTTCCACTTGTTTGTCTGTTTGACACCAAATTTTCTAGGGAATTAGTTTTCTTATTTTAGCTCACGAGACCCCTTATTCCACGAAATTGTGGAATTGAAATTCCCTTGGCTGTGGTGGTTTTTAATTTTCTTGGCAATTGAAAATCAGCTCAGCACTTTCCCTTTTTTTTCTCACACCTTCCCCATTCCCATTTACCTTCTCTGCCCCATATTTGAAATACCTCCAAAATCAACCAAAAAAATACCACAAAATCCTATCGTTGAAGGGGAGGAGTGCGTGGATTGCACCCAAGAAAACACAGAAGCTCTCGGAACTGGAATATCGGCAAGAATCCCCAATTTCAGACCTAGGGGTTGCCGATTCAAGTTTGCTCTACGCCCATCTCTCTCTTCTTGTGACCCAAAACAAAAAAATTTACCAGGGTAAGAAGAAACAAACCTCCAATTCCCATGTCCACGTTCTTGAATATATGAACCCAAGGTGATATCTTCTTCTGGAGTCCATGGCCATTTCTTTATAGTAATTTTATCACAACAAGGTGCCCTACCCATATTGAAAACTTATTCAAATCAGTCCTTCAGAAATGGACTTTTTTCTTATACAAAAACCAAATATTTTCTCTCTAGTTTATGAAGGAGGTCATGGTGAGTAGAAAATTACGCAGAGACAGACGTGTGACTGAGGGTGTGGACATTTTTTATGTGGGATATATAGAGAAGAGACAGATGTTCAATATACACTGACTAACTTATTGAAAATTGAGGCCAACTCTTTGTCCTTATAGTAAAAAGTAAACAGCAATTAGCATTTACTCATTTCATTTTAGAAGTCACATGTTTGTTCAATGTGTGGTATTCATTTGCAACACTTGTATTTCTTGTGTTTTAATTAGGGCAATCCTATTTTAAGCCTTTCTCGTTAAATGTTAAGTAAAGATTGAAAAAAAATTCGTTTTTACATATTTATTTGTATGAATCATGATGTAAATTGAGCTTGCTTAGATTGGAAGTGATGATGAATACAAAACTTTATATACCTTTTGATGCAGATTTTAGTCATTTCGTGTTGGATTCTAGCAACTTGTGTGCGTTTTTATGTTGCGGGATATACCTTTCTATGTGGATTTTAGTCATGTCGAGTTAAATTAATTTCTAGTGACGTGTATGTTTTCAAGTTACAGGAACAATCCCGAAATTAAAGACATTTAATTTATCATCTTAAAACATGAACAAATCTCTCATTTAATGAAATGTTTATTGTTCTGTTAAATTTTCATTATTGGATCTTGCGTAGAGTCTGTAGAGAGTTAAGTAGTTTATGAATTTATTTTTAATTTAAAAACCTATTTGATTACTTTTGAAGAACCATTTTGAGTTGATAATTGGGGGTGGGTTAGCTCATTTTCACCTATATTTTCGCATTGCACATATACGTTTTCGTATTTTGTTAATTGTCAACAATAATTTACATCATATTGACACTTTTTAGATGTTGTTCTAAGTACCATGGCTACCACAAAGAACCAACGTCGTCGCCAATTGCAACAATTGGGTCTATTTTGGACGATGGTCATGCAAGCAATTGTAATATATAACACCATCAGGCGTCGTAATCGACAACTCCCTAGAGCCCTACATAGAAATTGGGATTCTGAAAGAGAAATGACACTTACACGGATGTTTAGTACGAGTGATAGAATTTGTCATGATCTACTGAGGATGAAGATAGCTCCGTTTCAAAGTTTATGTGCTCGTTTAAGAACATATGGTTTGGTTGACGATAGATCTATCAAAGTAGAGGAACAAGTGGCTATATTTCTAAACATCGTTGGACATGACCACCGTAATCGAACTGGAAGTTTTACGTTCTTTAGATCTGGTCAAACAATGAGTTATTACTTCCATAGAGTTTTACAGGCTTGCCTTGGATTGTACAGAGATGTTGTGAACAATGCCACTATTCATAACTCACCATATGAGAAGGATAAGGAGAAGCCATGGTTCCAATATTTTCAGGTTAGATGGTAATATTTAACTTCGTTTATTTTTTCTTCACGATCACTATTCTTTTTGTAGCCAAACTTTTTTGTTCTCGTATTAGGATTCTGTGGGGGCAATTGATGGTACTCACATTCCTGCGAATGTCCCCGTAGAGGAACAAGCGAGGTATCGCAATAGGAAGCAAATGATAACTCAGAATGTTTTGGTCGCTTGCACATTTGATATGAAGTTTACATTTGTGCTTGCCGGTTGGGAGGGATCCGCCTACGACAGTCGGTTGTTAAGGAGTGCAACTTTACGACAAGGTCATAGACTAACAATTCCTGTTGGTAAGATCTACTTTATGTTTGATAATTTAACTTTCACCTCTTTCAATGAAGAACGACAATTTAACAAACATGTGTGGAATAGGTAAATATTATCTTGTCGATGCCGGATTTCCATTGGTTCCAGGATTTCTAACACCCTACCATCGAACTCGGTACCATCGTAGAGACATCGAGGGACATCGGCCTGAAAGCAAGAAAGAGCTATTTAATTTTCGACATTCCTGCCTACGAAATGTTGTGGAAAGAATTATTGGTCTGCTTAAAAAAAGATTCGCATATCTGAGGCATCAACCATACCACGACATTGAGACACAAGCAAGGATTGTGCTTGCTTGTTGTGCCATTCACAACTTCTTAAGGATTTATGACGCAGAGGATCTTTGCGACGAGGACTATTATAGTAGCGATGATGAGGTTAACCTTGGTCATGTTGATGTACTCGAAGATGACACACCAAATGCTCCTATATCTTTCACAGCAGAAGCTGCATGGTCTAGTAATAGAGATACAATGGCTGATGACATGTGGGCCGCTTACCATCCAACTCATGATGCGGGAATTGATTTTGATTGAATCTACTATGTTGTATATTTCATTATTTGTGTTTCCTTGTAATGTTTGGAGATAAATTTGCTAGTGTTCTTGTCTCTTACTATGGTTGCTTCTATACTTGTTCTGTTGTAACATTGACTTCGATACTTGTTCAGTTGTAATGTTTTCTTATTTCCAAGGCTATCTACATTTGCATCTGTGATATAGTTTCGAATCTCTTTGCCTGGTTTATATCGTTGTTAGATTGTTTTCAGGCAATACCGTTGTTCCTTATAGTTATGCTAATATTGTCATTTCTCTATTTTCAAGTGATAGTGTTGATGGCACAGAATCGACGAAGCTCTACGGGCCCTTTTCATGTTCCCAAACCGACCACCAATTCTGACGGGAATGACATTGATTTTGGTAGATCGCAAGTGAAGCCTAATGCTAGGACTCGTCACGTACGTTGGAGTGATAAGATGGATGGTTTTATGATCACTTCACTTGTTGAACAAGTGTTGGCGGGGCACAAACGAAGTGACAATGGCTTTACTTCATTTCAAGTATCTAAGGCAATTGACAGGGTTCTCAATGGATGCGGGGTCATGGTCTCAGATAAGAATGTAAGGGCAAGATTAAAGACTCTTAAAAAAGAGCATGCTGAAGTTCGCCAGTTGCTAAATATGAGCGGTTTTGGGTTGGATCCAGAAACTGGACGCATTGTAGCTGATGTCGTTGCTTGGGACGAGTTTATCAAGGTACGAATTAGGACGCATTTTGAACATTGCTACTAATAGCTACCGGGAAAATAGATATTTTAGGACAGTTACAATACACCCACAAGGTTATTTTGCAGGGAAAGCCAAAATTTGGGAAGTGGAGAACCAAACTTTGTCCAAGATATGATGAGATGGAGACTATCTTTGGCAATGATGCTGCCACCGGAGAGCGAGCAGTGTCTGGCTTCGACCATTTCTCCCTAATGAATGGTATGCAATATATATTGTACAGTACGATACTTCGATTGTATTCATGTATAAACTTCTAGTAAGTTGTTATCTTTTTAATGTAGTAAATGATGAAAGTGTGAACGAGGTAGATATGGAAAATGTGGAGATAGATCCTAGCCCAGTTCATGGTCGTAAGCGTACCGTCGAAGAAGGGACCAACAAAGCCAAGCGTCGCTGTGCACAACCAGTGGATGAGAGTACTATCGCCCTATCGAGGATTGCCGATTCATGTACAAAAATTGCTCAAGCTATGGAAATGCAAGCTAAGCTAGATACACTGAATCATGTCAACTGGCAGTTGATTATAGAGAAGTTAGAGGCCATGAACCTTGACATGGACGACATCATGCAAGTCATGAAAGCCTTTCGATCTGACGATGGTTTGGCTAAGGTATTTATGAACTTGACGAGTACAAAATACATGCGTGCTTTGGTGTTTGACAAGCTTGGTCGTGATCTGCCTCCACTACCATAGATTGCACATGACTTATGGCGTTAGTATGTATTAACTTGTAACCCATTTGGAAAACTTAATCCACATAAATAGCTCTTTGAATGTTTTTTGTAACGCGCACAAGTAACAACTAGGGTGCAATGTTTTGTAACATATGGTGTGGATGTCTTTATGTATGTGGAAAATATTAGTCCACCTACCAGTGAAAAATATGTATTGTCAAGGAGAAAAATATTGTTTTTGCATTTTGTATTCCCAAAACAGTTCTTATCGCAAAGTACATTATTTTTCTTTACACTATTCAATTTTAAATCATTCGTTCGTTTTCTTTGCATTGGTTGTTGGTTACTTCAAGGAAAATTCTTATAAATAGCTATCAAACACCAATAGTTGGGAAAAAAATTTCCATGAAAAACAAAGCCAATCAAATACCAAAAGATGGAAAATTTCAATATTTTCAAGGTGGAAAATTATACCAATCAAACACAATTAATTGACAATTCCCAATAAAACAAATTCTAAGCAATTCAATTCTTTGAAATTCGTTTTCTTTCCACTCAAATTCCATTCTTACAATTAAACGGACCCTAAATATTTGAGTTTTACTAAAGTAAGAACACCACGAACATGTTGATTAGTAGAGGCTTCCCCCATCTGAAGGATTATTATTATTACTGATTCACTATGGTCATGATTTCTTGAAGAACTTCAGCAATATAACCATGTATCCTTCTGCTTATTAATTGTTGCAATATGTATAATATTGAAAACAGTTGAACTTGGAGGTTGTGGGTTATTCGTGCACCTATATATTCACCTTTTAGCTTTACATTTCTTGTTTTTGGATTTGATGACATGAGGCAGCGAACCATTTGTCTACGCTGCCGTTGTTGCATGTATAAGATCAGAGCAAGTTGCATTTTTTATTTTTAGTAACTGTTTGTGCATACTCGATTTTGTGATGAGAAAGCTGGGGATATTTTTTTCTCGATTTTTGGCTGAATTATATTCATAGGGAAATTCACAAACACCACCTCCGCGCATAGGTCCGTTAACATTGATTATTAACGGATAGAGTATCAGATTTTTTAAGCCAAAAATTGGCCCTTTTTTCAGTTGCAATCCCCAAAACAATTAAGGTATGGCGAAGAATTACTAGACCAGTTGATCCTATATTTAGAGTGTTCTTCGGTCATTTCGTA
The DNA here is from genome assembly GCA_035079005.1 of Fraxinus americana. Classification (NCBI taxonomy): domain Eukaryota; kingdom Viridiplantae; phylum Streptophyta; class Magnoliopsida; order Lamiales; family Oleaceae; genus Fraxinus; species Fraxinus americana. The sequence goes on along the minus strand of CM068725.1, from coordinate 18,078,886 downwards.
ATTCCCATCCAGCATGTTTGTAATTTACCAAATTATTGTACGGAATTTATGAATTACCGGACCCTACACATTACATCTCAATCCTGGTAACGATATTTCAAATAACCGATATGTTGGCTGAATTTGAGCCTGGGATTTCTGTGTCATGACCTTACAGTTTGTTTGGCATGCCGGATTGGAGATTACTATATAGGATTCGGGTAAAGTTTTGTTCACTACTACATAGTCAACATGGCCTCAACCTTTTCTTTTGTGACTGCTCGATGGAGGCTCTTTTTATAATTATATGTGTGACTACTTTGGTTGAATTGGCAGGATGAACTGGAGATGACATCAAGAGTCTTGGGTCAGAAAGGTAATTATTCTGGAACAAATTTTCTTACTAGAAACAAAGCAACTGGGGAGGTTGATTTGTTGTTTCCTAAACCTGCAAGCAAACTGTAATGACGTATAAAAATGTTAAGAACAGGGAATTAATTGAGAAGGCACAACTTCTTTTTCTACTTCTCCTTAATTGCTTTCTTGTCCTAATTATATTTTTATGCTTATTAGAGGATTAATATAATCATTATTGCAATGGAACTGTCTGTAATGTAAATTTATTATATGCTTAATACAGCTTTTTGGCTAAGCCCTTGTTTGGCTGCTGTTTATAATTTTTTATAATCTGTCAAAACGACTTTTTATCCACATGACCTACCTAGTAGTACACACTTATTCATCGTTCATTTTTATCTATTTATAATTTAAACAATTTCTAAAAAAAACTCTCAAACATGCTCTTGCTTATAAGCACGCTAAAAGGTGCTTAATATGGCAAATATGACCACCATGCTCAAATTAATATGCTTATTTTATTGGAAAAATTAGGGTTAGGCTGTTAAACCATTTAATATTTTTCTTCAATTTAACTAAAATTTGTTTGCGATTTTGATAACTACATGGACGATTTCGTGAGGATTTAGATTCGCATATTTTAATAGGACTAGTAGCAAACACGTGTGTTGTATGTTTTATGTATCGGATGAATGATATGCGTAATATTTTAGAAGTACTAATAAGGTTTTTAAAGTGTGTGTATAATTTTTTATGAAATTATGTATATAATGTGAAAATATTGAATAAACTTAAATGCAATGTTATGATTTAAAATAACACTCTTTTATGCACGATATTTTTTTGTCAACGTCCCACATTGTTTCTTCTTTATATTTTTTGCTTTTACTAAAATTTTTGTTGTTTGCATATAAATTCCGTGAGAAAGTGTTACATATAGTTGCCTTTTGAGAGAATACATGTTCAGAAAGGTACATTCCATTAGTGAGCACTATTTGTCCTCGAGCCTTGTTTAATGATCATTACAAAGCATAGACGTATTGAAAATTGTTTAATTTTTTAAATTTGAATGGATATCTTTCATTATTTGTTGGAGTTAATAAAAACTTATTTTCCAAAATGTGGTTCAACGATTATTTTTGTATGGATAATATGTTTCTTGAAATCATGACAAATCATTCTTGGTCCATTGCAAAGACCGTTGAATGGGTCCAAATTTCTCAAGAGCATCATTAGACAATTTCTTTTCAAGATTAACTTATGTGGTGGGATATCATTTGGCAACAGTTTATTTAGAAACTCCTCTTGGTAAAATTGATTTGTATCATCTATTGCTTCTTCAAAGTTGACAAATTCTTCACTTCTCCAAGAAATAATCCAATTAGTTCGTCATTAAGGTATGCAACATACTCATTTTTTGTTGAAAGAATTTCACGTTGTGTCATATAATCAAAAGAAGATGCATTTTTGGTTAAATTTGGGAACACTGCGTAGATTAAGTATGACTCCGAAGTTTCAACATCGTTACTTGTTATAACTATCTCATTTGGTAAGTTGATGAAATCATCATCTATATAAAGTTTTGTCCCATTACCAATTTTGATCAAGTATTGTGCAAATCGATTGTCCAAATTATTTTTAATATGTAATATTAGGTTTGAAAAAACCAAACTGTATAAGTAATATTGTTCAAGTTAATTATATATGTAGTATTATTATAATTTCTTTTTAATTGTATGTAATAATGTTTTTATTAATTGTGCACTAATAATTAGAAATAATTGTGATAAGAGAAATTAATTAACTTAATTTTTGAAAGCAATTATTAATTATTTTATTAAACGAAAATAAAATAAATCATTTGGTATTTCGTTGTACACTAATAGTTAGTAATAATTGTGTTTAGTGGAAATTAATTGACTTCAGTTTTTAAAGCAATAATAATTATTAATTATCTTATTAGATGTAAAAAATTGAATAATTTAGTATTTCGTTTTTATCTAAACTTATGTATATTTGTATGTAACTGTCAATTAAAATTACTTTTAAATAAGGGTAAATAATAAATACAACTTATTAATGCAACATTTCAATTTTTTATTATTTTTTTCTTTTGTTAATAAACCATAAGGGCATATAGACAAATATGTAAATGTAAAAGTAAAATTCAAAAGTTTCCCCAAATCCCTAATATTAATATATTGTAGATTGTAGATGAATACTCACAACTTGAAATCAAGACCACACTGCAACAATTCCAAACATTTTCATCTGTCTTTGGAACACTTGCAAAAAAAAATAAAAAATGAAGCCCGGTTTGATTTTGATAAAAATGATTTTTTTTTAGTAAATTTTAATAAAAATCGTTGAAAAACGTTGTTTAAAAATTGATGAAAGTTATAAATTCAAGTATGACTGAAAATAAATTTTGAAAAATGAGGACGAAAAGGTGTGGTGCCTCATGAATTTTGATGCTCATGAAATTCTCCAAATTTATCTTCTTTATGTAATTAAATATTAAAATCTCAAATAACATTTTTAAAGTTTATTTTCTTGGTCGTGATCATTAGGTATTTATCTGAGCCCCATTTTTAGTCAAAAATGCATTTTGAAATGGTAAATTATATTCACACCATATTTTAATTGCAATTAAGGTTCTTAATTTTTTCTCATTATAATACTTACGTTCCTAACGATTTTTCACGTCATTCTTATTCTACAATTTTTCATTAGTTAACACATTTTATATTTGATAACAATTTTATGTTCAAACAACTGTCACATATACCAAAATTAATTTGATGACTTCTGATTTTCAAAATACATACACTCGATTTGATAATTGTATTATTGATTTCTGTAATTGAGAAACATGCAATCTATTATACATATATCTTGAAGTCAATTTTTATCTTTTCCGTTAGTAAGGTGGCAGTAAATAAATTGTTTCGAAACATTGAATCTAACGACAAATATTTTAAATTAACTCCAATAAATTATATCATAATAATTTTTTAAGTGATTAATTAAAGTAATTATTATGTCGTTTATTTGTCTCATGAACCTATTCTTTGCTTTTATCTATGTTTGTAAAATATATTTTGTATATGATGATTATTAAATACTCTTTATATCTTTATCATGATTGAATATTTTTAATGTTCTTTTTTTAAACTTTAAATTAATAACTCATCATGTTGTTGCTTGAAGTAGCAAAATATTATAATTAATATTTTAGAAGAATAGTAATCGTAGATCTGTCTATTATAAATAGTTTGTTGTTCCTCTTGAAATAACACGACATTATAATTAATATTCTTGAAAAATATTACATGTTTCTGAAGAGCATAAATTATAATTCTCAATATTTTAAAAAAATATTGACATATTGCCTTTGAAGAAGTAATAGTAAAATACAACGTGCTCCCGAAATAGTACATGTTTCGAAAAATATATTATTTTAGTGTTTGTCTCTAAAGGAAAACATATAATGAAGACCATTAAAAAATTGTTTAGTTTGACTATTTGAATGATATATGATTATATAATGTTTAATTATATTGTTTGAAATTAAATAATTGAATTTTTCTTATATTGAACCAAAAGTTCAATTTGATTTTATTGTTTGGTATGACCAGTTAGACCATCACTGAATCAATAATGATGCGAAATTCAAAATTCAAAATCAAGGAAGAATATATTTATGCGAAATGAAAATAGAAAAAGTAAAGTTGTAGTGTGAAATGTACGACACTTTACATAATGAATTTCACGAAAACTTGTGTAAATAGATAAATTATCATGTGGTGAATATAATAACAAGTCTCTATTTTATTAGTTTGACAATACATGAAATTTGAAGTGCATACAACAAGTTTGACTATAGCCAACTTACCTTGTATGATTTTAGTACTATCTTCGAAGCATTTTATGCTTGAAACATATAATTAAAGTGCAATTATCGTGCGTGGGAGAATACGCGTGGTACTCTTTTTCCCCTGACCAAGGTTTTGTTACATTGAATTTTCCTACCAAAGTTTTTGATGAGACTGTTTTTATGGTGTATTCAAAAGAATAATGTAATATTTTTCCTAATAAGGTTTTAGTGAGATATATTCTTTGTGTGATGAATGTCCTTAACATACAAGATATTTTACCTTCAAAATAATATTATGATATGTATGAAACCAATGAAGAGATCAACAAAATCTTTTTTTTTTTTTTCGAATCATCATGTTATTACAGTTATCAAAGATTGATAAATATCTTGTATGAAAACAGTGTTATTTGAAAACTATACAGACAACATGAGACATACTTCACTAAAAATTGAAATATTGAACACATTGACGTACGAGATATGGATTACCTGATACAAGAATTTTCACTTATTGAAATAAGGGGAATAACTGTACTTTTTTCCTTCGATCAAGTTGTCTCACTAGGTTTTCTTGACAATGTTTTATTTAACGAGGCATCATTTTATTACTCCAAATTATTTGTACTCTATTTTTATTTGTTGGTATTTTTTCCATTGAGTTTTTGCCAAATTAGGTTTCAATGAAATAATTATTGATGATTATTCAGTATTATTATGATACATATATAAGTCTTATGTACCCTAAAAGATTTATTTCATTCCAATTGTCACTCTTTTTTTGGATCCTATAAATATGGGGTATTGATTCTCAATAAAACACAATTTCGAGCTTTGATTCTTTTCTTTAATTTTCTCTCTATTTATATTCTCTTTTATTCCTTTGATTTTATAACAAAAGTTGCTATTATTTTATTTAATCAATTATTCATAAATTTGCCATTACTAAGAAGAAAGTAATTTTAAAAGGATTAATTTCACATAAGGTCACTAAAGTTACCTGAAAATCACAAAACGATCAATGAAATTTAAAACTTGCAGAAACGGTCACTGAATTTTTAGATTTTTTGGGCAAGTTTTGCAGCGAATTTCCGGCAACTTCCGACCACCAAGACTGTTGGAATTTGGATACCGTTGGAAAGCCCACAATGTCTTCTTCAATCACCACCAAAAATCTCCCCATAACTCCAAGGGATTCAGCCGAAATATACCCATGAAGTCGGCTACCGAAAAATCTGAAAATCTGCCCAGATATTAAGATTTTTTGGGCGATTTTGCGGCAATTTTCCGATAACTTTCGACCACCAATACTGTCGGTTTCGGAAACCGTTGGAAAGCCCACAATGCCATTTTCAATTACCACGAAAAATCTCCCCATAACTCTAACGGATTTGGCCGGAATAAACCCACGAAATCAGCTACCTAAACTGGGCAGATTTTCAGATTTTTTTGGTAGCTGACTTCGTGGGTTTATTTCGGCCGAATCCCTTGGAGTTATGAGGAAATTTTTGGTGGTAATTGAAGAAGACATTGTTAGCTTTCCAACCGTATCAGAAACCGGCGGTATTAGTGGTCGGAAGTTGCCGAAAAATTATGGCAAACTCGCCCAAAAAATCTGAAAATCTGGGCAGATAATTTAAGATTTTTCAGTTGCCGACTTCGTGGGTATATTTCGGCCGAATCCCTTGGAGTTATGAGGATATTTTTGGTGGTAATTGAAGAGGACATTGTGAGCTTTCCAACGGTATCCAAATCCGACGGTATTGATGGTCGGAAGTTGCCGCAAAACTTGCTCAAAAAATCTGAAATTTCAGTGACCGTTTGTGAAAGAAATTTATACGTCAGTGACCGTTTCTGCAAATTTTAAATTTCAGCTACCGTTTTATGATTTTCAGGTAACTTCAGTCACCGTTTGTGAAATTAACAATTTTAAAATGATAAAATAAGTTAAAATAAAATAAATTAAATTAGCTTATCTGTAAACACAGATAATACAAAGGCAACCAACAAGTTGATTGTAGATTTTATTAGAGTAGAAGGATAAAGATTACAGTTCATTATGAAGCAGAGTGATAGGTCCAATTTCAATCCAACATTAGGTTGCTCAAATTGAAGATAAATTGAAAAATTTCAAAACGAAGATTTTCAGTCCAAATAAAAATTTACAGGAAGTTGCGTTCGTGATTATATGAATTTTCCTTTTAGATAAGGTTTATCGGACTGGGAATTCATAGAAATCCAGCTGAAATTGAGAAGAAATTACAGAGTAACCGGCGGCCATGAATTCTCCGATCGCTCTTAATCGACGCCATGTCACAAACCCAACTCCAATCCTCCAAAACCCCAAACCCTACAAAATCCACAAAAATTCTAACATTAAGTTACCTTGTACAATCTTCACAAACTCCTTCAGAACTTTCTGTTCGGTGAATAATCCTTTTACGGAAAAATTCCCGTATAAAACCCGGAATTTTGAATTGAATCGATTGAGGGCTTCATCAAATGATGCTCAATCTATTGCGGGCAGTTCTTTTGGCGACCAAAGTGAAGCACGAGCGCCGAGTTTTTTGGAATTTATTACTTCAGAGAGAGTCAAAGTGGTGGCAATGCTTGCATTAGCTTTGGCATTGTGTAATGCTGACCGTGTTGTCATGTCGGTGGCTATTGTGCCGCTTTCACTCGCACATGGTTGGCGTCAATCTTTTGCAGGTATTGTTCAGGTAAAGGCTTCCTCCCCATTTCGATTTGAATTATTTTTTTATCCAACTTTTTCTCTGGTATGAAATAGATATGTACATGGTATTTTTAGATTTCATTACTGCTCAGTTTCTCTATTGAGCTAAATTTCTAATTATTGAGTTTTGTAATGAGCTATCTGCATTGAATATTCATCTTTATGTGAGGCTTGTGGAAGTGTCTGCATGAATTACCCGCATTAAAGGTTTTCTGTTCGTGCAAGCGGAATATAAATGCTTTCATGTGCCTTCTCTTAAAAAAGGAATAATTATTATAGTTGTTGCGGATTAATACTAATTAGAAAAGAAGAATTACTCAGTTGCGAGTAAGTGCTGAACTTGGGTAATGATTTTTATTTAGCTAGTACATGATATTGTAATAAATCTCAGTTAGTAGTGTGAAGGGTGGGAACTCTGTTATGTAGTATATATGGAAGTAATATGTAGAGTTTCTAAGAATTTTTTCGAAAGTTCACCATCCATGTGCCGATGGATAGTTATATGTATAATATGGATTCTCCATCTTGAATTTGGGCCCAGAATAGGGATGTGTTTCTTTATTATTGCTTTTCAAAATATTTCCAAAAGGTCCTACCAACTTACTACACCTGACACATCATGCGTATCATCAGTGCACATAGCCAAACTTGATGTGCAGTGGAGTAGTTCTCATGTATGGCAGGTAGCACCATCAGGATGTGGTGTCTCAAACAAGGGGTGATTGTAACATTTCGGCTGAGCTGTGGTATAACAATTGGTGGCTCAAGCATTATGGTCTCTGTTGTCTTCACCTATTGGCCGGGATGGACAATACCTCGTGAAGCATTCATTCTTAAGTTGGAGTTGTATGGAGGAGAACTGGTATTCGGATACAACGCCATTTTGCAGTTTTCTAGGTGATATATATAAATAAACACATATTTGAGGCTATAGAAATTACTCTTGCAGCACTTGAAGAAGATTTTTTGTGGATTCAAGTATTACTCGGGGGTTCTATATTTAATCCCGACTTCTGGTAGTATTTATACAGTTTCTTAGAGAACTAATAATTATTCTCTTGTAAATGGGTGGCATCCTCTTGGCACTGTGTAAAGAATAAATAAATTGGAATGGGAATAAATTCATCGTTGAGTTTTTGTGAAAATTTGAAACATTAGTGATGTGTATAGCATAAAGATATATGCTACCTCTTTGTTTTCATCTGTGGTTTTTGGTTACTATTACTGGCTTTGATTGGGTTAATTTTCATTAATGGTAGTCATCTTTTCTATGGGGATACATGATATCACCTATAGCTGGAGGGACAATGGTGGACTATTATGGTGGTAAGGTGGTCATGGCGTGGGGAGTGGCGTTGTGGTCTTTGGCCACTTTCCTTACTCCTTGGGCTGCAGAAACATCCGTGTTGGCACTGCTTGCCATGAGAATGCTGCTCGGCATAGCAGAAGGTGTAGCGCTTCCTTGTATGAACAATATGATTGCAAGGTACCAAAGCTATAGAATCCCTCGAAAATGATTTTTCTTTTTTCACATCATTTTATCATTCAGGATGTGGGAAAGTTGGCAAAGCTAAATCCAAAAGGTTAAAACTATTTGAATTTTTGTTACAGATGGTTTCCTCAAACAGAACGCGCAAGGGTTGTAGGACTTGCAATGGCTGGTTTTCAGCTTGGAAGTGCTATTGGACTTACGCTTTCTCCAATCCTCATGTCACAGGGTGGTATGTATGGACCATTTGTAATATTCGGATTATTTGGTTTTCTTTGGGTGTTAGTTTGGGTATCTGCAACCTCCAGTACTCCTGAGCAGAGTCCTCAAATATCAATGTATGAGTTGAGGTACATACAGAACAAGGTGGCCATACCCTCTCTCTCAAGGAATGAAAAGAAAACAAGACAAGTCATTCCTCCTTTTAGGCGATTGCTCTCTAAGCTACCTACTTGGTCTCTAATTGTTGCAAATGCCATGCACAGCTGGGTAATGCATCCACTCATCCTTTAGCTCAGTATCATTATTGCAGTTTCATTTTGTAACTTATTACTGTCAGTATTGACCAGAATCCTCTCATGTATAACTTATCACCCATTACTTTGAATTTTGCAATATTATTTTTATAGAAGATGATTTCATATTTCTCTTGTTTCATGCAGGGATTTTTTGTTATACTTTCATGGATGCCAATATACTTTAAAACGGTTAGTCACATTATATGGGTGTAATTGCTTCCAGATTCCAACTAACTTATCGTTTACTGAGATGAATGATAAATTAGAGGATGTACATCTTTTGTAGATATATCACGTTGACCTCAGAGAAGCTGCATGGTTTAGTGCTGTTCCATGGAGCATGATGGCTGTAGTTGGCTACTTTGCTGGGTTTTGGTCAGACATGATGATTCAAAGAGGCATAAGTGTTACTTTGACTCGCAAAATTATGCAGGTGGGACTTTGTTGTCCTCTGTTTGTATATTGCACGTAAGGACATTCATGTTTCACAGTCATAAGATTTTCTAGGTAAGATGATGGCAAACACCCCTCCTTTCAGCCAAAAGCCTGAGGGAGGGAGGGAGGGAGGGATGTTGGTTTGCAGGAAAAGATGGGCTGTTAACATGCCTGAGTGCCTGCATACCTCTTTTCTATTTTTAGAAAATTCTGGGCCAGGTGGCCTTTGGCCAGTTGACACCCCTAGTCTGGAAGCAAAGTTACTTTTCTTTTTGAAATTGGAAAAGCTCCTATTATCTTTTCTAAGTAATAATTGAAGCATGGGCCGAATGAAATAAACTATCAAGTGTCCATTTTTTTTCATGTGGTTTGACTTATCAGTTTCAGTGTAATTTAAATGTACAACATTTAGCTTGATTCAAGGCTATGTTTGGCTCATGTTTATAAACTTTTTTATAAACACTCCAGCCACATTTTATTTATCACACATTTCAAGGGATCCATAAATACTACTGACTTATTCACCACCCATTTCTATTTATTTATAATTCACACTGTTCTATAAACATTTCTCAAACATGCTCCGAATTTGAATCACTGTTAATAGCATACTAAAATCAGTATCTTTGACATCTGGAACAAATTTGGTTCCTGAAAATAATGAGTGGTTAGTAATTTGTAATATGAAACAGTGTTGATTGTAATTGGAAGGAATAATATGTTATTTGTATCTTTTCTTGGTTACTGAAATTTAGTGGTAATCTAATTTTAGCCCATTCCTTCATAATGGAGATTCTGATGGGTACTTTAGGCTACTTTTGTTATGTTTGTAGATAATGGTTGATAGTTATCATTTGATTTACTTATTATCCTACTTTGATAAGTGAACACGATCACCCGAATTGCTTGTTTAGGTTCGAACCTCTACTTATTTATTCTTTTTTGATTTGTGATCATTTTTTGACTTGTTTCTTTTCTATGGATATGACATTTGTCTGTTATTTTATTTTTATATTTTCTTGGCAGTCAATCGGATTTATTGGGCCTGGCATTGCTCTCATTGGTTTAACGACAGCAAAAAGTCCAGTATTAGCATCTGCTTGGCTTACTTTAGCTGTTGGACTGAAAGCATTTAGTCACTGCGGCTTCCTTGTGAATCTTCAGGTTAACATACTCTGTACACTATAATTAGTCATTTCAGCAATTATTGGGCAATTTTAACTTCTGTCATTCTTCTGTGACCAGGAGATTGCCCCACAGTACTCTGGTGTACTACATGGTAATTTCTCTATTTTTTCTGCCTAATGATTTTAAATCAGTTAGTTTTAACATTTCGATAAAGCACTGGGTCTACTGAATACCGTTCACTGCTGTATAAATATAAGTGGAATTCAAGTAAGCCCCTGTTTGACACCCATTAATTTCTCTTTCTCATTTCCATTCTCATTCTCATTCTTCATTTCAACCACATATTCTTCAAATAAAATAATATTACACACAAATCAAAAACTTTTCATCACTTTTCCACCACACATTCTCACATCAATCACTATTCCAAAATTTCTATTCTCCTCAAAATTAGATTCAAACACACCCTAAATAAGAATCTAGCTAATGTAGCAGAATCAATAATAAATGCACATCCACCATTGTCAATACAATAGAAAAATCATAAACGAAAAGGGAAGAACGAGGAGGAAGAGGTTGATCCTGAAAGAACAAAATTCACTACACTTGCCAGATTCTTGTGTTGAAAGTTTTGAAATGAGTAATAGGAAATAAATTAGTTACTTGCAAGAGTTACTAAGAAGTAACTTTCTTACTTAAAAGTAAGCTATCCAAATATGTCTAGACATGAGCCTTTTGAAAGTAACCTCTACTTATTATTAAGCTTAGCCAAACATGCTCACTTCTTTCCTGGTGTTCCCTGCATGTTCTGTGCACCACCCATTGGCAACAGTCTCTGATAAGATTAGGCAGAGTGACCCGCTGCATGCTATAATAAACAAAAATTTGGCTTCTTTTTCTTTGAGTAACATTGTTGAATGCTATCCAATTCTCCTTACCAAGCTTGTCCAGAATATGTATTTGATGACATAGTTGTCTTTTTCCCATTTCTACAGGTCTTTCAAATACTGCCGGCTCGTTCGCTGCGATGGTGGGAACAGTCGGTGCTGGTTTCTTCGTTGAACTAGTCGGCTCTTTCAAGGGATTTTTGTTGCTGACAGCATTTCTGTATTTCTCTGCTGCTTTATTCTGGAATATCTTTTCTACAGGTGAGAGGGTCAATTTTGATGAAGCTGCTTAGTTTTCCTCGGATCTGATGATTTCAGTTCGATTTGGTTCGAGGTTGTGGGAAATTACATTGCATATATTTAGAAAGGCAGTGGTTATCATGTTGGTATGTTCCTTTTTTAGGCAGATTTTTGTCAGCCTAAACGTGTAAATAGTGAACTGCTCAGAACCCACACAGAAGAAAAAGAGTGTAAATAATACAAGATTTTAGATGCATTGTGCTCTCAATAGTATGTGAGATGAGTTGCATTAATTTCACCAAATCTTAGGATCCGTTTGATTGGCGGAGTTTTCCAGGGAAGTAGGAAAATATTTTCCTACTTTCACTTTTTTGACCGTTTGATGTGCGAAATTTTCCACGGAAAATGTTTTCCTCCCTTTTTTTAGGTACAACCCTTTGATGCACAAATGGTGGAAAATGTTTTTTCACCTAATAGGTGGGAAAACATTTTCCACCTTTTTTTTTTTTTTGTTTGCAATGAGAACAAATTCTAGACACAATGGTAAAAGAAAAAAAATTCACTTTTAACGACAACTTTCATGCAAAATAAAGTCAAACGAATGATAATCGGTATGGTAAATTTTTTTTTTTTTCAAAAATTTTTTTTGACAATGAGAACAAATTTAGACTCAATAGTAAAAAAATTATCATTTTAATGGACAAATTCCATAAAAAAACAAAGTCAAATGGACACCAAATTTTCAACTTTTTCCATGGAAAATTATACAAATCAAGCACAATTAATTACAATTCCTAGTAAAACATTTTCTAAAAAAATCAATTCCCTATAAAACATTTTCTTTCCTCCCATTTTCCACCCTTGCAATCAAACGGACCCTAAAATTTGATGAAAAAATGATTTTTTAGGAAACAATTTTTTTCCTTTTTTTTTTACTTTTTGACAATGGAAACAAATTTTATAACCAATTGTGGAAAAAATTATCACTTTAATAGACACTTTCCATGTAAAATAAAGCTAAACGAATAGAAAATTTAAAAATTTTTCGGATGGAAAATTATATCAATCAAACACACTTAATTACCAATTCCCTACAAAATATTTTCTAGGCAATTGTTTTCCTTGGAAATCATTTTCTTTCCACCAATTTTCCACCCTTGCAATCAAACGCACCCTTACAGCTATAGTGTATCCATTTCTCACTTGACTTTTATGAAACAGTATTACAGAGAAGCCAAAACTTAGGCCATTCAAAGTTGTTCATTCACAATAGCTTATAACATGTTTAGAATGCTAGACTAGACACACTTAAACATGACGATTGATAAGTTTTGTTGCACTTCTTCATTACTCATGTTATCATAATGTTGCGTGGAAGAATGTACAAGATAAGGCATGTTTAGCACGTGTAGTCTGTAGTATCAGACAGAATTGTATATTAGAAGTTTTTTGTCTTCCCTCTTTTTAAGTATTGTTCAACACACAGGGTTTTGTTACATTTATGGGTTCATTGAAATGTGTGGTTAAAATGAAGTCTTATCATTTATAACTAATTTGAATTCGATGAAGGTGATCACGTGAAGTGGCCTTGATCCTAAACTTATTAAGTCGATTTGATTTTCAACGTACTTGTTCACCAATTCTGCAATAAAATCCAAAGAAGGTCAAGAAAATTCACTCATTCCATTCTCAATGGTGATGTCGAAAGCGTGACAGACTGGATCAAAATCAGGAACTTGCTGTGGATGTATGTTTCCTGTTCATTAATCGAACGCCTGTTTTCACGACCTCATACAAATTTGAATCTTGGAATCACAACTATTCAACGAGACCTTTGGGACATGAAATAGTACTTCAAGTCACTTTGTTTAACTAGCAAATTCATCTAAGCTTTTTCGTTGTTGTGTTTTCAAATAAAATTCGAAGAAGGGGGTCACATAAAGTGTCCACTCTCGTGGCTAGCTCATCCATTTACAATCACTTAATTTGGGAATCCCAACATACTGCTTAATACAAAGTTGTTCTTTTAACATAGTATGCGTGAAATGAACTTATGCTACGAAGTTTTCTCCGGAGGTATCGTAACTACTGGACATGGCTTCTACAATCAGGGACGAATTTAAGGGGACTAGCCCAGCTCAATCCCCAACCCGTTAAATTTTTTTTTTTTTTTTAATGTGAAAAAAAATGTTTCTTGTAAAAAAAATATTTTTTTTCTAAATACTAGCTCTTGTGATCAGGTCCGTATTTGGCTACACTGAATCCAATGGTACTGCAACTGTTAAAGCCAGAATCCCGATTGAAATTCTGCCTATTGCTCATCCTTTTGGGGAAGGAGCCTGGAGAGATTGCATTTAATATTAATTACCAAGCGTCCCCATTTTTCCCCTTTCAAGTTTGAGCCAGAGCAAGCATAATATGCGGATGCTGTTTCTGAAGTATAAATTCCTTCTTTGAACAATTTGAATATGCTACTGACAGAATTATCGTAATATAATAAGGATCATGCTATTCGTACCCGGGGATTTACATCCCGGGTTACCCGACCCCACACGCCCCCCTCACAAGGGGGGGCCCATCGATTATTTAATTCACCTCGGGCCCCACCTCATTGTGAGGGGGACGTTGGGGTCGGGTAACCCGGGTTGTAAACACCCGGGTACGAATGGCTTAACCCATATAATGATTAATAGGATCATAATGTTAATTTGAGCCAAACCATTTCCAATTGCAATTGCAGAGAGTGTCCGTGATCAATTAATAAAAGTATGTTTGACTAACTAGTTCTTCAAAGTTTTGCTATTGTAAGGACATTTTAACTCTTCTCGTGCAGCTCTATTGTCTTTACGAAACACGGGGATTCATATTGGTTTTCCTTTTCCTATGTTTAGTTATTCTCATGGATTGCGGTTAGAAAGGGGAAAGTAAAGGAAATACATTTTTTTTTTTGTGTGGTTTTGCAAGCATGCTTGGTAGTAGTTTCTTGGTCTGACCAGTAAGAGGCATGCCTTTACCAGCACGAGGTGTTAAGAACATCACATTTTGCGACCATAAACCAGTAAAGAATTAATTAAAAGTTTTATGAAAGTAGTTTCTGTTGAGAATTTATTTAATTATTCACGGAAAATAAAATAATTTCAATTCCCACAAAAAAATCTTCTTCATACTTAGATAGAAATTGTGATAAGAATTATACGTTATGTAGATTTTGCAAACTCTATTGTCGATCTTGGGATACGAACAATCACGATCTGCAACTCACAACTGTTCAATTGTATAGCCTTCAATGAAAATTCACACATGGAATAAGAATGAGAGAATTAGAGTTTCTCTTTTCTTATGCTATCAAAAATATGAATTGTGTTGTGTTCAATTTTTTTGAAACCCTAATAGCTTATTAATATAAATCCAAGTGGGCTTACCTCGTCTCTTCAATCTAAATCCGATCTAATATTTAATTAATCTAATTAATTAAATTAGTCCATGAATTAATTATTCCAATTAATTAATTCGGACCTATAAACAAGCAACCCAATTAATTAATTGTCGAACACTTGTTAATTAATTAATTTGTGAACCACATTCTTCTGGTTCTCTTTTTGTGTGTGACTAATCCCAATCACGATACTAACAACTTAAATTAATATTTGGATCTAATCAAAATTGATAAATTAGAATATTCCATTTTAATTTATCATCAATTCACGTCTGTCGTCCCAAATTGGCAACATCGAATATTACTAAAGTACACCTGTTCTCATATAGTTATCCATGTGAAATCTCTTTAGCGGGTTTCCAATGTTTTGTTCCATAACAAAATATATATGTGTTCATTTAAGTGTCACCACACTTTAGTTTGTGAGATCAGTTACTTACTTTCTACTTTGATGAGATGATTAGTGCATGCAACTGGTTTTGCGAAGTAAAATAAACTCAATTCCATAAATAGGTTAACATGTACCCTTTATATATTTCATAATTTTTTTTTTGACATGACTAATATTTTCATTTTATGTCAATCCTATTTATGTGGCTATTATATCTTATTTTTGTTAAAATTTTGTATCGGAAATTGGTTGTAACAAATTTAAATGATTTAAGCGGAATTCGTTATTTGATGAATGAGAAATTAATCCAAATTTAAGCCGCTTAAACACTTGAAATTGTTGGAAAATCGTGTAGAATATTGTGAAATATTTTAGAAAATGTGTAGATGAAAAGATGTGTCTTTTCATATGGAAGATCATGACATTTGGAGATCATGACTTTTGGTATGATTACTTTGCAATAATTATGAATTTTAATTTCAAGAGATGTATCTCCTGATATGGTTGTGTCTTTTGACAAACCTTTCCAACTACTATATATAAATTATCATGTGTTTGGATTGAGTACAATTCAAAGTGATAGTTTCATATCATTCCATTTCATGCTTACACTTTAATTTGCATGAAACAGTTTAGCTTTGGTTGCTTTATGCTAGTATATAATTATATGTATAAATGCCTGTTGGAGTTAGCGGAATGTCACCTGCCATTTCATGGGTTTAAAAAAATATGTTTTATATGCATGTTTGATTTCAGATTTGAAAATGGGTTTAGAAAATCTATATTTTAAATTCATTCTAATGAATTTGCTATTGAAAATTACCATAGCCGTATTTATGGTCATTAATATATGTAGTATGCATTACAATTTAATGGATTGTGGATTTAGTTTTAAAATATATAGTAGTGCATGACTATTAGTTGCATGAAATATGCATGTTATAGTTTCTGGAATTATATAATTAAATGTACACATGGTTGCACGGTTGGAAAAAATAAAAATAAAAATAAAAAAAATAAAAAAATAAATAAAAATGATAGAGCATGACTTTGGATTTTTGTAGCAATTGCATGTGAAGACAGTTAGTGGGTGATGTTTAGATTTAATTTACTTCTTTAAAGTAATTTCTTCACGTCTTTCGGCAAATGAAAGGGCAGGAGTTCATTGTCTTCATGTTGTTTAGTGTAAAACAGATTATACATTTCATATCATGACATGTTCGAGGTTTGTACCATATCAATGTTTGACCTTTTGGTCTTGGTAAATTGATCGATATTGAGATCAATGACTATATTTCTAAATATGGAAGTGTATGAATTTCATCAAGATATTGATATTTCTAGTCACGACATGCGCTGACTAAAATGACATAAACTTATACAATGAATGTATAAATGTTTGGAACATAAGTTGTTATTTTTTCACCTTGATCGTGATGTATTGGATATTGTTGAGATTAATACAATTCAGGCAACGAATTGATGGAAAGGAGAAAATTTACTCATAACCATTGAAAATGTATAAATATTGGAAGAATGCCAACTAGGTATTGAAAGTATATGAACTTTCATGATTATTCCTTTTTAGGAATATGGAAAATTACATTAATGATGACTTCTCAATTAATTTGATGAAATTAAGTGAGATGATTTATGCAAAATTGTGATTGCATAAAATATGACAAAAAAAAAAAAAATTGAATATGGTGAATAAGTATTATTTAACATGAAATAATTCTATCTTGTGAAATGTCATAAATGTGATATGTTGCGTATATTGAGAGAAGTTGCAATTCTTGTGAATCAAGATGTTAGTCTTCTTCATTGACATCAAACCAATTAAGTTGGTATATGCTTTGAAAGCATTGATATTCTGTGTGATAACCTCAATTTAATTTAGATGATCAAATTAAAAGAAAGTTGAATTGAAATATAATTTATGCAATTTCAATTGAAATAAATTGTGGGTTGACGACCACTATTTTGAAAGTACTTAAACTTTCACGAAGCATTCGATATATACATTATCTATTTGATAAATGAATTGAACTACGAAAGAGTTGATGAACTCTTAAAGTTTAAGTACAACCCAAAAATGTCGGGATTAACATTAATGCTTGCCAACTTATATGAAAAGTTCAAGGTTTGTGGATGCAACATTACTAGTTGCACATGCACTCCTAATTGAGGAATTGTGGGGGTAACTTATATTAAAAGTTACATTTTTTTATACCTTATAATCATAAAAATATATCTATGAAGGTGGAAAAGGTAGAAAACCCTTAAGGATGATATACATTAAGTCTAAAGTGGATGAAATGAGATAAAAGACGATTATAGCGTTTGTTTGGATATGCAAGATCAATTGGAATATTTGAAAAATATTCATAAAGTTGAAATGCATTGTAATATTTCAATAATGGTATTGAATACCCATGTTTCTGAAATCCACTAGTAAGAGTGATGGACTAGTATAATGCGTGATAGAAATCCCTAACATTGTTGTTTGGAATTTATAAAACTTTAGATAAAGCTAGTTAGAACCATGTATCTTCATAAGATGATTTCTTGGTGGTGACATGTTGCATCTATTAAATCAATCGATCATTGGCTAGCTATGTTAGATGAGATACTAAGTCGCATGTAATGGTAAGTCTAGACGTATAAGTCGTAGACATAATACCGTTCAACAGTCTATCTCAATGGTGTAAACTCGTGGTACCTTTAAGAGATTTACCGAGAGATCAAGAATACTGCATATCGAGGGGAATGAGATTAAAGCCTACTACGTAAGGGTCTTTGTAATGGTTACCCTACCTTGTTGACTGGAGATCCTAAGATCTTGGTTCAAAGGGACAACTAAGTTATGAAAATTACATGAAGCACTTAGGAAATTATTTCTATGATAATTAAAGTGCTTTCTGTAGAATGATTGAAAGTTAAGATACTCTTTTAATGATTCCTATATCTTGTTTAAGTCAAGTAGAGTAGGACATAATACTCTTAATAGGAGATCACTTATGTAAGTGTGAAGTGGGGCCACTTCAATGAGAATTGTTCGACGCTAAAATTCTCTAAACACTTACGAAACCAAAAGTGATCCAGGGTCAAAATGGATACAATCATAAGAATCATTAACGGTTTACAGAAGACATTTGTGTGAGTACTGTTGTCTTGGCTTACACTAACGCCTGAATGGTTCAAGACATTACGTTCACCAATTAGCCAGTAAGTCCGATAGTATTTCACTAAGGGAGGTTCAAGGCCAGAAGCTCCCTTCTCTGATACAGTGTTTTCCGTCCTCTACTAGTGTTTGCATAGTCATTTGCACTAATTTTCATTTATGTAGGGGTTTGTTGGAATTTTATATCGGAAATTAGTTGTGACCAATTTAAATGATTTAAACGGAATTCATTATTTGGTGATCCAATATTGTGGAATATTCTATAAAATGTGAGGATGAAAAGATGTGTCTTTTCATATGGAAGATCATGACATTTGGAGATCATGACTTTTGGTATGATTACTCTGTAATAATCATGAATCTTAATTTCAAGAGATGTGTATCTTGGTATGGTTGTGTCTTTTGACAAACATTTTCAACTATTATATATAGAACCTCATGTGTTTGGATTGAGTACAATTCAAAGTGATAGTTTCATATCATTCCATTCCATGCTTACACTTTAGTTTGCATAAAACACTTGCATCAAAATCATGGTTATGATAGAGAGAGAATTTTGTTCGAGTTCGTTGGTCTAAGCCATTTGGAGTGCTCCTATGGCTTGACGTGGTTGTTGTATCTTGGAAGATGATTGCTAGAAACCGTTAGCACCGATGCGGGGCAAATTCATCTTAAAGACAAAGTGTCAAAACACTTACCTTGGCCGATCACATCACTTGCATCTCATCTTTCTTTTTCTGATTTCATTCTAATTTAGTATTTTGATTTCAGAAAATAACTATATTATTTTGATTTCAGAATATGGTTAATTTATTTATATGTTTTGTTGTAAGGTTTGAATTAAAGAATGACACGCGTTCAAGATTGGAAAGTGATGAATCTATATTCATATATTCGAAGTCAGTAATTCACTAATTTGCCTTCTCAAATCAAATTTCGGTAAGTCGAATGATATTTCGATTTGACGCATATTAACGACATGTTCTTGATGAATATAATATACACATTATCGGTGTAAAATCTCCTACAATTTTCTCCTGTAATTTGGTAATGGATTAATCCTGTATCATCTCCTCTTTTAACAACAATAAATGTGAAGGATAAGCCTCAAAGTAACTTGTAGGAGCCTGTTTGGTACACATTAAAATGAGAGAATGCATTTTTTTTGAAGTGATGTGATGGAGAATATGCGATTGAAAATGAACGAAAAGTTATTGATGTGATGAAAAATATTATTTTATTGAAGAATGTGTGGTTTAAAATGAGTAGAAGGATGAATGAAAAAAATAATGTTGGTTAAACATGGGCTAAAACTTGGTTGGTTTGTTTTATGGTTATTTGCTTTTATTACTCTTTCAAGTTCAACTTTGTCCATTTCGTTAAAGAAGGTAATTAATCTTTACTAAAACTCTCTTTCAGACTGGGTGTTTATAAAAGCGTTATTTGGTAATTGAACAACTCGTTCGACAATCAGATACTTTGATGGTGGACTTGAGGTGGGTTAAATTGGTGGATCTGGTCTTCCATTCCCATTTGCTTTAATTACCTCTGAAAATCGAATCCTCTCGGAGAAATGGCCCACAATTCCAATCAAAAACTTTATTTCCACAAAGAAATAACAAAGTGAATATATGACTTGAGAGCATTGAAACGAAAATTAATCAACTTGAGATACAATAGCCTTGAAACAATTTTGATGCTCACCCGTGACTGTTTGAATGTAGTACCAAAATGCAGCTGCAATCAAATTCGCCCAAACAGCTCTGAGTTTTCATTTTAAACTAACTTATCACTACTGGCCAGACGAACAAGTTTTAAGATCAAACTTCGATTTGGCCACGCAATCATCTTAGTGATATCATCACACACATTACTCCCCACACATAATTACTCCCCCACAATATGAAAAAGGTAACCCATGGCTCCAGATCAAATTCTATTGCCAAACTCAAATCAAGGAGAGAAATCTCATTGTAGACTCGTATAGGTTGATATATTCACGACACCTCAAATAAACAAGGAGCTGCTAACGGTGATAAATAGTCCAACAAATGCATCTACCATGTGGCATATTACAGGTAAATTCAAGCATCACGCACAAGCAGCATTTGAATCATGCATCAACAACGCTGACATGCAGATAAGAGTACATATACCATTATATGTTTGCGATAGACGAAAATGAAACATAATGCCTAAAATAGGGGTATTATAGCCCTAAACCAGTTCTCGATATAAAACCGCAAGTATGGCTCTCCTAAACTGGCATCCTGAAGAGCATGTTCATTAGACTAAGGTGAAGCAGACTCGGGAGTAACTGGTCTAGATGATGAACTGCCACTAGGGCTCCTAGAATGTCTTCTTGAAGAACGGCTGTCACGTGAGTATGCTCGTTTGTGAGATCCACTGGGACCACCGGATGCACTCCTCTTTGAGCTTTTGCTTACTTCACGGGAAGCATGAGAATCATTTCTCTTTAAGATGCCACTTGGTTTGGGAGACGCGCTACGAGAGTAACTCCGCCTAGAGCTCTTCCTCGGAGATGGTGTAACACTTCGATAGTGGCTTCTATTAGTGTACCTCAGCGAGATACTGCGTGAGTAACTCCTCCTTGAACGCCTTGGTGAGGGACTTGGTGAGTAACGTCTCCTGGAAGTCCTCCTATACCTTGGTGATATGCTACGAGAAATAGATCGGTATCTCCTGCTTCTGTAATATCGATCATCTGGAGAGTAGTCCCTTGAAACAGAACGATAGCGACTCCTATAATAATATCGGTCATCAGGAGAATAGTCTCTATAGTAGGGAGAATAGGACCTGTCACGTCTGCTAACAGGAGACCTGCTGTATGATGGAGATCGATATCGTGAATAAGACCTTCCACGGCTGTAATATGGGGAGTATGACCTGCGTCTATCATCTGGAGAGTACGATCGTCGCCGCCGACTGTAATAAGGAGAATATGATCTGCTACGACTCCTAGAGCCAGAAGAGTAGCTACGAGATTGGCGCCCTGCATGACCAGGTAAAAGCTTAGGAGTCTCTGTACCAAAATAATCATAACAACACGACTACAAACTAGTAAAACAACTCACCGTGAGTCCTCAGCCCGAGGTACTTTCCTGGAGTAGGTGTACGGCCTCTCCGTCTTCTAGCCTGCAAGATTGAAAAACAAACCATAAGGTTACACTACCTACTTTATGATCGAGTACATTTTCCTGACAAATAAAAATAAATCTCAGGGAATATGAGAAAACTGCAATATGTAAATAAAGACAAATTGCAAGAGAAAAGAGAAATGCAGGGCATACAACCCTCTGAATTAACAGTCGGATATTTGCTTGATGTGTTTGATTTGATTTGTTAGTTTGATGAAGAGTTGCTGCACACAGCTACCCTGTCGTCAAAGAAACTTCAGGCGACGAAAGCAAACAAATTTCTCAACCTCAGTTTCAATAAGCAAACAAGATATGCAAAACAAATGCCTTATAACCTTAAAAAATAACCAAAAAAGGTACCCATGCATTTAAATGCTGGAAAGGAGGGATGAAGTTGTATTACCTTCTCCACTGTTATGACCCTGCCTTCAAGAACTGAGCGATCCAAGTACTTAATGCAGCGATCAGCATCTTTCAAAGTGGACATGGTAACAAATGCAAACCCACGAGATTCCCGTGTCCACGGATCAACAACAAGGTGAACATCTTCCACCTAAAGAAGCACCACATTAGCGATCAAACAGCACCATGCACACTTGTACAATACTCAACGAAAAGATCGAGTCTGTAGACCAGTATCCCAATGGGCATTTATAAAACTAGTTAAAAATAACATGCAGCTCATGCATACCACTCCCTCAGATGAAAAGTGCTTCTCAATCTCTCTCTTTGAAACTCGTGCCGAAAGTCCAGTCACATACAAATTATTTCCCGGATTCTCAGCATCACTTGAGTCGGGACTCCTGCCAAGTCATCCAAGAAAATTTATTCAGTCTATTTCAACAAATAAGAGGATCAATCAGTGTAGTAACATATTCTTTGACATGAGAACTCAAGTCTGTCTACAATCAATTCCATTAAATAAGAGAAATGATTGATTCTGATCATTCGAAAGTAAATGATTTCAGGTCTGTAAATCACCTTGATCTGCTCCTTGACAAGGACCTCGAGACAGACCTGTCCTCGCTCTTGCTAGGGGAAGGAGAACGGGAATACCTAGATCAGAAACTCGCAAAAAATTAGTACAAATTTAAAAATAAGTATAATATCTTCATTATAATTAAACTAAACTTAAGAGATCAGCTCACACCTTGACCTCCTGGTGTATGACATCTGTGAAACAACACGTAGACTATTAGAATTTAAGACAAATGACATGAATACACATTGCAACCAATAAAAGAAAGCATTAACAAGCATTAAAAAAAAAAAAAAAAGGAAAAAGAAAAAGAAAAAGCGACAATAAATAAGAGAGATTCAAATTCAAACGAACTTAAACATCAAATTGAGTAATTCCAGGGAATAACAAATTGATTGGTGATAGTCTATAGTCGATCAATTGTCAAAGCTCCACTTGAGCAAATTAAAACACATGTTTCACTTTTAAATGATTCACTAATTATATTTTACATAATTTGCCCGATAGCCGATAGGTAAAGCATAAATTTCATATTCATATAGAATAAGAAGATATTCATATGTGAAAATCGTTATTTGAAACGTCTAAAAACAAACCAGGTTGGATAACAAGATTTATCGAGCGCACTACCTCATGAACAATCAAAATTTCAATTCAAAAACAAACACACACAATCTATGAACAAAAACCATTAAAATTGAATTTATTCCAATTATCTGCGCTATCCGCACAATTAACAAGCGCCAGCAAATTAACGACAAAAAGGCACCTCATCCGCATACAAATGAAATTACATTATTAAAAAAAAAAAAAGACGACCATGAAATGAACTTCCGTAAATTAAAAAAAGAATCAAATGCTAAACATAATCAAATTAAAACGAATTAAACTCACGTCATTAATTGTTAAAGATCGACAATGATTTTCCCTTTCGGTTCTCTATGTAATCTCTCTCTTCCGATTTGTAGAAGTCTCCAGAAAATAAAAATCTGTTTGTTACGCGTCTATATATAACGGGACTCGGAACTTTCTGGAATAGCTTCAAATGGGCCGTAAGAAATGGGCCAGGATCAGTTGGGACTCGGGCCCAAACAACAGTTTTCTTTAGCATGGCTGGTACTTACAAAAATTTCCTTAAAATTATGAATATTTTGAAAAATCATATGAAAAGTTTTTAGAGAATAAAAAATATTGTGTAAAATAAAAAAGTGACACAATGTCACTTTTTTTTTTATAAAAATTGTTACTTTTTTAAAAAAAGTGACACAAACTCAAAAAAAGTGACAAAATTCAAAAAAAGTGACACGCTAAAAAAGTGATACAAATTCAAAAATGTGACAAATACTTAAAAAAATAACAAAATATCAATCAAAACCTATGTTTTTTATTCAAAAAAGTGATATAAATTTTAAAAAGTAAAAAACAATAAAATTGAAAAAAAATTCAGAATAGTAACAGAAAAGGTGAAACACATAAAAAAGTTACAAATACACAAAAAAGTGATAAAATTGTCACCTTTTTAAAAAAAATGTGACATAATGTCACTTTTAAAAGTTTAGTGTCATTTTACAATCTCACTTTTATTAAAAAGTGATGTTTGTTACTAAAAAAATGATTCAAATTTCAAGAAGATGACTGAAAAAAGTGACAAACCAATTGAATTCCATCAAATTGAAAGTCACATAGCATTCATCTTTACGCACATAACAAGATTGCCTCTTAGCCGATCGAAACATATAAATAATGTAGAGATAGATAACAAAATGAACATTGATTACACCCATTTTCCAATAGCAAATACAAAGTTATGTCTCGTTCAAATTACAAACATAACTCAAATAACCAGTTCAACTAATAACTATTAATCAAGCCGATTGGTGGAGGCGGAGGACACTCTGCTCCCCCTGTATGGGAGTTGTGATAAACATTGCTGACTTGTGGTGGTCAAGGAGGGGAAAGCTCATTTTCCTCGTATAGGGAGGCGGTGGAGCATTTTCGCCGTAAAAGGGATGCGGTGGCGGATTTTCACTGTAATAGGGAGGTGGTGGCGCATTTTCCCTGTAAAAGGGAGGCAAGTGTGGTTGTGCCGATGGCGGACTTGCGGTGGTCGAGGAGGGGAGAGCTCATTTTCCCCGTATAGGGAGGCAGTGGAGCATTTCCATCGAAAAAGGGAGGGGGTGGCGGATTTTCACCGTAATAGGAAGGTGGTGGCGCATTTTTCCTGTAAAAGGGAGGCAAGTGTGGTCGTGCCAGTGGCGGATACTCTTCTTCTCTCATGTGTGATTCCATGGTGTAAATGAGGGTGCCGGCCGGAGATGGAGATGGGTGTGGCGGCGTTGTTTCACCATTGTGAAGGGAGACGATGGCTTTGGAGACGGTATCCAGATTTGGTTTCAATTTAGGGGACAACGAAGTGAGGCGATGGCTTTGGGCGCGTTGTGAGTGGGTTAGGGTTTTATTGTTGCTGTAAACGATTTCTTTTCATCAATTTGGGTAGTTTGAGCGTACAATTTACTGTTTGGACAGTTTGAACATATTATTCGATTTTATAGATTTTAGGCCGTACTGGGCCTAATTTCCCTTCATTTAAATTCCTTTGTTATTTGTACTAGGGAACATTACATAATTCTTAGTTTTAAAAATTACATTTCATAAATAACAAACTCATTAAAATATTTCAAAAATCAGATGGTAAATAAATTTATTAAATATTAAAATATAATATAATATATATTAATTATTTCTATCCATCTCACCTCACCTATCACATTCTATTACCCTACTACACCACCTTCCCTCCACATCTTCACCGAAGACTGCCATCAGCTTGAACGCCCTCTCCAACTATCAATCTGGCGACTTCTCCCTCGGCCGCTCCGACTACTGTTCCGGCGGTCGCTCCGGTGACTTAAAGATTTTGAAAAAATTAAAAATTGAAAATCACAACCCCACCCCCCATGGATCCACCTACCACCATCCCATCCCTGCCTCCACCTCCTAAAAAATTATCGGAAAAAAAAATTGTGTTCAGTTGACTGTTTGTGACTAATTGTGACCAAATTTGTATTCAATGTGACTAATTGTGACCAAATTTGTGTTCAATGTGATTGTCTGTAACCAATTGAATCTTAATTGTGACCATATATGATCAAGTCACAATCGGTCACAATTAACACAAAATTGGTCACAACCAGTCACAGTATACACATATTTGGTCACAAATGATCACAGGGCAAACTTGAAACAACAGGATCAAACCACGAGTCATAACTGCTGATCTCCATCTCATTCATCCATTTTACCTCAATTAAAAATCATATGCTCTTACATCCTATCTCAGTTTTCTTGGTGTCCATTGCCTAACCACCAACACCACACATCACCCCAAACTGCAAGCACAATACCAGTATGCCAGAAACTGAAATATATATAAATTGAAATGAGTTTCATACCAATTGAACAAATTGAATTGCATTTTCCTTTTGCAAAACACAGAACTAGTGTAAAATTTCAAACGTAGATACATAATAGTCACAACTAAATTTCAAATTTAAACACTGCAGTACAATTCCAAGCAAATCATATGGCATATTGCCCCATTTCATCGTGCAAATCCTAACCTTCTGACGGTGATGTCTTTCACGGAGGTAAGGCAAGGCGCGGCGAAACTCTGTTGATAATGGATAACTTAGGTCGAGCGAGCGACATAATCTTCGAAGATGGTGTGGCGTGACGTTATTCCGAGTCCAAGTGTGCCCGGAGATGGTAAGTTGTGGGGATTACGATTTTCGACTTCAACTTGTCGATTTCCACATTGTCGGCTGTGCTTACGGTGTCGATTTGGGGGTGGGTTTCTTGGTTACGATTCTGTGCTCCCGTGCTTGTCCTCGAGCTTCGCTACTATTCTTTGCTCTCTGAGCGAAGTCGCTGTGGCGAAGACGTGAGTACCGGGAGAAAGAAGAGAAGGAACAGAGAGGAGATGAAGGAAAAATGATTATGGTTTGGCCGCTGTGGCGACGTTTGGTGCCGAGAGAACGTAAAGAATGAGCAGAGAGGAGATGGAGGAATGATTAGGGTTCGTGGATTGAAATTTGGTGGGGGAAAGTGGTAGGGTGGGTATACAGATTAATTTAATTTTATAATATCATTTAATATTAATTGTGAAATTAATATCTGATTTTTGATTAAAAAAAGTTTAGACTTGAGTTTTGAAATTATAAAACTAAAGAATCATGCTACAAGTACATTAACTTTGACATTGTGCCATGTGTCGGATCATGATTGGACAATTTTTAAACACCATTCCCGCCCATTTGCATTTGAATTCACATGGATTGTCATGGACTCCATGTGAACCATGGAATGTACAACAAGCCAAATTCAAAACTAAATGCCTGATTTTAGGACATTTTCTCTTTGTACTATGTAATGCAAACTATAGATTTTGCCAACAACCATTATAAGAATTTTTTTTTATGTACTCAGAACTTGTTTGAGCCTCAATTTTTGTCAAAAATGTATTTTAGAATAGTGATTTGATGGAGAATGCATGGTTAAAAAATAGAACAATGCTAAATGTACACTTTAGTGTACATCCTCAATGACATTCACCCCTATGTGGAGAGAATTTGTGCAATGATGTGATGTGTCTTCTAAATCAATGGTGTGGATCATGTCACAAGGTAGAGTGTGAACCAAAGTTTAGAATAAAGTGTACATGTAGCATAGTTGTAAAAAATAAGGAAACATTTTTGGGTTTGTGTGTAATATTATTTTATAGAAGAATGTGTGGTTGAAAATAAGAGAAAGAAAAATATATTTTGAAAATAATAAGGATAAAAAAGGGCTTGTTTTTAATCGTACATTCACACAATAAAATATTTTTCACGTAAATTCAAAAAAATTTCATAATTTTTTAGCACACGTTCTCATAAACATCAATAATCAAAATATTATTTTCCCAAATAATAACTATCAAACATTGGCTTATGTATGAAAAACTGAACAAATACTTGATTATACAATTTTTTTTTTTTTTGATGTTTTCCTTATAACTAATTTTATATTTTCTGAAAAATACTAATTTTCCATGTTATAAATATGTGCCTACCATTATAAATAGAACTTAAACACCACCAAACAATATCATTGTTATTGATCCTAACCAACCACAATGTCAAAATCCCCACCCTAAAAACCACCACCACCACCACCACTTAGTATACGTGAAAACTTAGCTGTAGCCCCTACCACTACTCTTTAAAGAGCCAACGCCACAAGACAATTTTCACACACCACCATATCACCTGCAGACAACAACCATACATGTTCATCATCGTCATTACCTCCTACCGTTATCTTACTCATCATCAAAACAACTTAAGACATTGATCTACCATTGTACACAATTCCAACCTCTAGTTCTATCAGAATCCACACATTTGGGAAACAGTAGTGGTGGCGCGAAGGTGCAAAGTTATTGGTGGTGATTGGAAATGGTTGATAGGTATAGATATGTGGCATTGAAGTATTTTTGAGGTGGTTTTAGGTTGTGGTAACGGTTGTTCCAATGTCAATGGTGGTAAACTGTTCGCAAATGTTGTCGATATAAGTGGTGGTTTTTGTATAGTGTTCTTTTTTGTTAATATATTGTTTGAAAGCATCGGCACAAATTATATTTCTAGAGATATCTTTGGTTGGAGACTTTCTTTTATAGACCTTGTTAGCTGAAATTGTGCTACACAAACAGACTCAAAAATATGTTTAAAAACAGAGGGAACATGTGTCAATGCAGGATTGGACATTTTGAAAAAAAAAAAAAAACTCAAAGAGGTGCTATCAAGTTGTCTGTCCATCTTTTTCCTATCTTTGAGTCTATTCAATTATCATTATTTTGTTAGGTGAACACTTTTTACTGTGCGTAGTGGCAACTCAGCTCCGACTATGTAAATGACCATTCCTACATGAATTTTGTCCTGTGACTAAACCTAATTTGAAAGGCCCAAACTAGACCTACTGTCAAATGAAGGATAACCACACACAAGTTAGATGAAGGCCAAAACACATTTTTTACAATGTCTATTTAAATGAGATGGGCTTGTGATGGGTTTCCAACTCAAATCATTTTTACAATAACTCTAAAAACCTTCGAAAATTTTCAAACCTTTGATACAAATCCCTTTTTTGAAGATAGGGGTGTTAAATGGGCTAAATCAAGCCCCTCAACTCGTCTACCTTTGAGCTTAACCCACCATGCAAGCCGCTCCCGCTAGCATGCGAGGCGAGCGTAGCATGAACTGGCTTGCTTCACCCAAAGTGGGCTGGCGCATCTCTACGAACTCGATCTCTGGTATGACAAGCTGAGCTAGCTCGAGCGCCAATCGTGACTCGTAACTTTTTATTTTTTTATTTGAACTTAAAAGTGCACTTCATTCCTGAAGTATAATGAAGGCATAAAGAAATTATATTTCGTCAAAATAATTATCTAATGGTACAAAAATGGTAAACATAAAAAAATTAATACTACTACTTGTACATAATGGAGTTACATAATGACTACATAAGATGAAGTGTAGAGTGTTGAAGTTTTTTCTCTTATCTTGTTGAAGAAACTCCGACCCAATTATTTATTTTCATATCATGTTTATGTAAATTATTATGTACATACCGTATGAATGTTAAAAAATTATACAACATCAGAATTAAAGAAAACTCAACAATGAGGATTGGAGGTTGACAAACATGCCAGATGTTGTTGTCGGATTGACTATCACAATCGAAAGAACAAATAAAAATAACAGAAAATAAAAGTAGAAGATGAAGCGAGGTATACCAAGGTAAATCTTCTTAAAACAGATTTTGCCCCCCAACAACGTGCAAACGGGATTATGAACGTCTGTATCCTAAGATACAACGTTTCTTCTAAAGTCGATATTGCACAGTACCAACCTTGTCGGTCGAACCAAAGAATGACGTACTCGAACGGAATAACCACGAAAATATTGAAGGAATTTTTGCAGAATATGGAGAGAGAAGGAATTTAGAAATCAAGAATATATTAATTGATTTGGTGTACAAAAACCGAATTTGAATGTCTCTATATATAGAGATTGAAGTATCTCATTCAATTGGTGTGTGACATTTCATGAACTAGTGCACCACTTGGTCTGATACGTTTCAGCCATTGGATCGCACCGTTTCATGATCTGATGACCCAGATTAAATCATGAAATGTAGTGTCCTTTCTTCATACCTATTCACTAACTTCTGAACAGTCACCAGTCATGCAGATGCCACGCGTGTCTCTAACTGAACCAACTGCCACTCAGGACGAAATGACACAACCTGTTACGTGTGTGCCACTTAGGACGCCAACACATCGAGCCTCTCGTTGCCATGTCATCGAACCATGAGTCCATTCTGAAAACTTTAAAGCTCCATAGCTCCTTGTGACGATGCGTACGTGCGAAGTGCGAAGTTCGCCTCTAAAGCGCCCAATGCGAACTTTGCGACATGAGCGGGCCGAGGTCGGGACCGGGACCGGGCGCGGCGCGAGTGGTGCGAAGAACCGCTCTAGTGGTGGCTGGTTTGCTAGCCTTTGGCTAGCCAAGTTAGCAAGTTGTAGACCACTTATTAAATTATAACTTGTGCACATATCCCACTATATAAACAAGTTTTTGTTTGTAAACTTTCGATATGGGATTCCTTACCATATATAAGACACTTAAAGTTGGGTTTATCAACTTATGGGCCTAAATTGGAGACTTTTCTAATTTACCCAAATTAATTGCAATGACTTACATAATCAAATATCACATTTAATTATTTGACACTTTATCAATTTATTCCAACAATCCCCCACATAAATGGAAGAAGTCGACTCAAATCAAGGAAGAAGAAAGAAGAGTACTATCTGAAAGATAACGCATCAAGATAGGTAGCTTTCGCTTTGAACCTCCTTTAGTAAGAATCTATCGAACTCACTTGGTTAATCAGTGAACGCAACGTTTTAAACTGTCAGCTGTTATTGCAAGCTCAGACAATAGACCAAACACGTTATTTCTCATATCAAAATTTTGTTCTCTATTGTGTTCATTATTTCGGCCCGGAACTACTTGGGTTCTGCGAGTGTTTTAGAGAATTTGCCTAAGTAAATTCTCAAAGAACTGGCAAGTTCGCACTTACATAGGTGATGTTCTATAAAGAATACTCTCTTTATATTCATCATTAAAAGCAAAACTTATCCTTAAACTTCATAGGCAGCACTTTTTGCATCATAGAAATGGGAAGGAGTTAAACTCCTAAGTGCTCTTATCGAGTCATTCATAATTAGTTTTCCTATTGAACCTAGTCCATGGAATCTCCAGTTTCTAAGACGACTCATTGGGTTTTAGGCTTTAAACCCATTTCCCTCAATGCGCAGTCTATACGCTCTCGAGATAACCCTTTAGTAAACGAATTCGCTAGGTTTTCTTTTGACTTAACAAAATCAATTGATATTGTTCCATTTGAGAACAACTGCCGAACAGTATTATGTCTACGACGGATATGTCTCGACTTACCATTATACACAAAATTTTCAGCACTGACTATTGTTGCTTGGTTATCGCAATGAATACAAATAGCCGGTACAGGCTTTGGCCATATATGAATATCTTATACGAAATGTCTTAACCATTCTACTTCTTCTCCTACTTTATCTAAAGCAATAAACTCAGATTGCATAGTAGATCGAGTTATACACGTTTGCTTAGAAGATTTCCATGATATAGCGCCACCATTGAGAGTAAATACATAGCCACTGGTAGACTTAGACTCGTCTGTATCTGATATCCAATTGGCATTACTATATCCTTCAATTACTGGAGGATATTTTCTATAACATAATGAATACTCTCTGGTCCGTTTCAAGTATCCCAAAACTCCAAGTAATGCATCCCAATGTTGATTACTTGGGTTATTTGTATAACGACTGAGTTTACTTACCAAGTAAGCTATTTCAGGTCTTGTACAATTCATTAAGTACATTACACTACCAATAATTTGGAAATATTCTAACTGCTGTTTTCCATTTCCACTATTCTTGTGAAGAACTACATGAGAAAGAAATGGGTTACTCGTTTCTTTAATATTATGAGTCTTAAACCTCTCAATTATTTTATCAACATAATGGGTTTGAGACAAGAATATTCAATCTGATTTTCTAGATATCTTCATTCCTAGAATCAAGTCTGCTTCACCCATATCTTTCATGTCAAAGTTATTGGTAAGCATATTCTTTGTTCCATTGATAACATCTATATTAGTTTCTAATATAAGCATGTCATCAACATATAGACAGACGAGTACGTATTCCTTTTCTAAGTTTTTCGAATATACACATTTGTCACATCCATTTATGATGAAACCATTCCTAATCATGACGTTGTCAAACTTCTCATGCCATTGTTTAGGAGCTTGCTTCAAGCCATATAAAAACTTAACAAGTTTGCATACTTTATTCTCTTGTCCTTTTTATTATGAAACCTTCTGGTTGTTCCACATATATTTCTTTGTTTAATTCTCCATTTAAGAATGCAGTCTTAACATCCATTCGATACATTTGTAAATTATACAAGGCTGCAATAGCAATTAAAACCCGAATATAAGTAATTCTTGTTACTGGAGAATATGTGTCAAAGAAATCAATCCCTTCTTTCTGACGATATCCCTTTGCAATTAGTCGAGCCTTTTATTTGTCTATTGAACCATCAGCTCTTAACTTTCTTTTAAAGATCCATTTGCACCCTATTAGTTTAGTTCCCTTAGAAAGATCAACCAATTACCAAGTATTATTACTCATAATGGATTCAATTTCACTATTTATAGCTTTCTTCCAGAATACAGAGTCTGGACTAGTCATAGTTTCGTTAAATGTTTGAAACTCTTTCTCAATCATGAAAGATACAAAATCTGGACCAAAGGATTTAGCAACTTTGGCTGTTGTACTTCTTCTTGGTTCAGGTTCTATATTATTTTCAAAACCATTATCTCATGTTCTCTTTTGAGTATTCTCAACAATATCTCTTTTATTAGGGAACACATCTTCAAAGAATTCAGCACCTCTAGATTTAATAATTGTATTGACATGAATGTCACTTATATCAGATTTATGGACAAGAAATCTGTATGTACTACTATTTATTGCATATCCTATAAAAATGTAATCAATAGTTTTAGGACCCAACTTAATCCTTTTAGGAGGTGGAATAGCCACTTTAACTAGGCACCCCCACACTTTTAAGTATTTGTAGGAAGGCATTCTTCCTTTCTATATGTTATAAGGTATTGAACCAGTTTTCTTGTGGGGAACTCTATTCAAAATAAAGTTAGCAGTTAACACTGCTTCCCCCCACAAGTTTTGTGGTAATCCAGAACTTATAAGCATAGCATTAACCATGTCTTTTAAAGTTCTATTTTTCCTCTCAACAATCCCATTTTATTGTGGAGTATAAGAGGCTGTTGTTTGGTAAATAATACCAAACTTAGCACATAATTCATTAAACATGGACGAATCATATTCACCACCTCTATCGGACCTTAACGCCTTAATTGTTTTTTCAAATTGATTTTCAACTTCAGTTTTGTAAGTAACAAATGCATTCAATGCCTCGTCTTTACTACTTAATAAATAAACATGGCAATACCTACTGTGATCATCAATAAACGTGATAAAATATTTTTTACTACCTCGAGTCTGAGCAAATTTTAGATCACAAATGTCTTTATATATTAAATTTAACGATTCACTACACCTTTCAATTGAGTTAAAAGGTTTTTTAGCAAATTTTGCTTCAACACAAATTTCACATTTATGTTTGTCTTCGGATTCAAGTTTAGGTATAAGACCTAAACCTACAAGTTTTCGTAAGGAAGCACGATTTACATGTCCTAATGTGTTATGCCATAAATTTGAAGAGTCAAGCAAGTAAACAGAATTATTAGTTTTATTAATAACTTGTGGATACAAATATGTGGATTTTTTGTCCACAACAACAGCATTGGCCTTAAATAGACCATCAAGTAAATA
Organism: Fraxinus americana; assembly: GCA_035079005.1. NCBI lineage: Eukaryota > Viridiplantae > Streptophyta > Magnoliopsida > Lamiales > Oleaceae > Fraxinus > Fraxinus americana. The sequence goes on along the minus strand of CM068725.1, from coordinate 18,045,026 downwards.
ACATTTCCCAACATACATGCCCCCTTAATAAGTACAAATCTATCAGATTCAAACACTATTTTAAACCATTTCTTACTAATGATAGCTCCTGAAATCAAATTCTTTCTGATATCTGGGACATGTACAACTTCATTCAGCGTTAATTCCTTCCCCGATGTGAATTTCAAAATAACCTTTCCAATCCCTTCAATTTTGGACGTTGTAGAATTGCCCATGTAAAGGCACTCATTATCATTTAGGGTCTTATATTCAAAAAATAGACCCTTATCAGTACAGATGTGAGGAGTGACTCCTGTGTCCAACCACCAATCTTTGGCATTAGATACCAAGTTAACTTCAGAAACAACAGCGGATAGGTTGATGTCTCTAACATTTGTAGAAATATTATCCACTTCGATTATATTAGCTTGGGGCGATTTCTTCTTCGGTATATCCTTCTTTTTGCTTCGACAGTCTTTAGCTAGATGTCCCGGCTTCCCACAAATATAACAGTTTCCCTTGAACCGTTTTGCATTGTTGACTTTTTCTTTGTCCATGGATGAGCCATAACGCTTTATTTTCTTGTTCTTAGACCCCGAATCTTCCACCATGTTAGTCTTTGCTTCCATGTTGCGTACATTATTTTTCTTTTCTGCAGCCCGGTTGTCTTCTTCAATGTGAAGTCGAACAATTAGATCCTCCATCGTCATCTCTTTGCGTTTATGCTTGAGATAGTTTTTGAAATCTTTCCATAGTGGAGGTAGTTTCTCGATTATAGCAGTAATCTGGAAAGATTCACTCAAAGTCATACCTTCAGCTTCAATTTCATGAAGTAGAACTTGCATCTCTTGAACCTGACTCATTACTGTCTTTGAATAAGTCATCTTGAAATCCAGAAATTTGCCGACAATGAATTTCTTCGTTCCAACATCTTCTGTCTTGTATTTTTTATCAAGAGACTCCCATAGTTCCTTAGCCGTTTTGTAGTCACAATACACACCATATAAGGTGTTATCCAATCCATTGAGAATGTAGTTACGTCATAAGAAATCTGCATGTTTCCATGCTTCAATGGCTAACTGAGTATTTTTATCAGTAGCATTCTCCGATATTTGTGCGGGACATTCTTCACCCAGAAACTTTACCAAGTTCAACGTTGTCAAATAGAATAGCATCTTTTGTTGCCAACGCTTGAAATCCGTGCTATTGAATTTTTTCGATTTCTTATATAGTGAAGCCGGTGGCATGACAAATTGATTGGAACTAGAATTTAGCGCAATCACGGCACTAGTATTAGTATCAACAGTACTAGTCATTTTCTGTGAAACCACAATAACAGAAAATAATTAAAAAGAGAAATGTAGAAGAAAGAAAGAAAGTGAATATCTGTCTTAAAATTTTTGTCGGAAATTCGACTATCGCAATCGAAAGAACAAATAAAAATAACAGAAAATAAAAGTAGAAGATGAAGCGAGGTATGACAAGGCAAATATCCTTAAAACATATTCGCCCCCCAACAACGTGCAAACGGGATTATGGACGTCTATCTCCCAAGATACAACGCTTCTTCCAAAGTTGATATTGCACATGACCAACCTTATCTGTCAAACCAAAGAATGAACGTACTCGAACGGAATAACCATGAAAATATTGAAGGAATTTTTGCAGAATATGAAGAGAGAAGGAATTTTGAAATCAAGAATATATTAATTGATTTGGAGTACAAAAACCGAATTTGAATGTCTCTATATATAGGGATTAAAGTGTCTCATTGAATGAGTGTGTGGCATTTCATGAACTAGTGTACCACTTGGTCTGATACGTTTTAGCAATTGGATCGCACTGTTTCATGATCTGACAACCCAGATTAAATCATGAAATGTAGTGTCCTTTCATCATACATATTCACCAACTTCTGAACAGTCACCAGCCATGCAGATGCCACGCGTACGTCCAACTGAATCAACTGCCACGCAGGACGAAATGACACTACCTGTTACGTGTGTGCCATTTAGGACGCCAACTCATCGAGCCTCCCGTTGCCATGTCATCGAACCATGAGTCCATTTCTGAAAACTTTAAGGCTCCACAGCTCCTTGTGACGATGTGTACGTGCAAAGTACGCCTCTAAAGCACCCAATGTGAACTTTGCGACGTGCGTGGGCTGAGGCCAGGACCGGGTGTGGCGCGAGTGGTGCGAAGCACCACTCTAGTAGTGGCTGGTTTGCTAGCCTTTGGCTAGCCAAGTTAGCTAAGTTATAGACCACTTATTAAATTATAACTTGTACACACATCCCACTATATAAACAAGTCTTTTTTCTTGTAAACTTTCGATGTGGGATTCCTTACTATATATAAGACACTTAAAGTTGGGTTTATCAACTTATGGGCCTAAATTGGAGACTTTTCCAATTCACCCAAATTAATTGCAATTACCCACATAATTAAATATCACATTTAATTATTTAATACTTTATCAATTAATTCCAACAGATGTTAGGCAACAACCACGTGGTCATTAATAATAGTATATTTCGTAGAAATGGATACAAACTTTAATCAATTCAATCAAAAATCTACATTGGAGATAGAATAAAAACACTTGCAATGACCTAATTTCAACAAAAGCAATGATAGACATGACCATATTATAGAACTTTATCTTCATATTATCTATAAAGAGCATTTCTTTATCCCACCAACGCTAGGGCCTGCATATTAAATCCGCGGTACTTAAAAAATAAAAATTTGGCAAATAAACATCGTAAGTAAAATATATTTTATATTTTTACTTATTATTTATTTATTGACTTGTTTAAATTAGAATGATTTTAAATGTCAAAAAATGTACCAAAAACACATACAACTGATACTGTCCAAACAAGGTAAGCCAGTTAGTCTGGATTGACTGGGTGTTACACGTAAACAGATTTCTTGGCTGCATTTTTTTTAGGATTTCCATGAGTTGCAATATTTACTTTCCAAATAGCAGCATATATAGAAATATATTTACCATATTGAACTAGTTTGATTGGTCAAATAATTAAAAAAAGGGAAAAATTACTTTAACAAATGAAAACTTTCGTTAATTTAATTGTTAATCATATCAAACATATTCTGCATTATATATTTAGCATCTTGGACTATTTTTATTGGTCAAATAATTAACAAGAAGGAAACATTGCTTTAACAAATCAAAACTTTCTTCGATTTAATTATTGACCATATCAAACAAATCAAAACATGATTCTTACCGTACAAAACTTTCATTTTTTAGGTAAGGCACGTTCTTGCCTTAGAGGAACCTCTACATAAGTCGAGAAAATTATTAAGGGATGTTCGGTGGCTTTAAGAAAAATCTGCCTTTGTCCGGCGAACTTACAGCAACAAGTTCTGAAGTCTTCTTACCATCTCCAGTGAGTATTAATCGACTAATGTTCCAGTGAAGTATCTTAAAGAAAGATCAGTGCTCTTCAACTACAATTGAAGAGAATACACGTAACTGATATAATCCTACTCAAGGATTAGGCTACTTGGTGTGAGTTAAGATTGGTGAATATTAATCCAAGTGGTGGTTGCTGTCGAATACAATAGTGAAGTGGCAATAAAGTCAAGATCGGAGGGTTTGATTCTACTTCTCCAACAAGTCAAAAAGAATAAGAAAACAAGGGAGTTGTTCTTTATTTACTTTTGATTGTTTTAGTTAATTTTTGCGAAATCACTGAACTGAAACTATTACATTTTTTGAATATTTGATAATTGATTATTTTACCCGTGGCATGGAGGCCCGTGGATGTTTCTTTTTGGGATTTACCACGTTACAACTGGTGTTCATTTTTATTTAATCTTACAATAAATTATATCTTGTAGAACATAAATTTGTTAAGTTGTCCCAGTCAGAACTGTGTTTAAAACTATTTGTAGGAAGTTTCGACTGACAGACATATTTTGACTCAAACGAAAAATTGAGGTAAATTGGTTAATTAACTAGGTTTTAGTATTTACAATTGGTATCAGAGCATTTTTACTTTAAAAATTGAGATCTACATAAAGCTAAGTAATGGATAGAGTACCATTTAGATCTCATGTATTATTCGGGACTAATTATTCTTATTGAAAAATTAGAATGCAAGTCTATGTCTAATCTTTAGATAAGAAAGCTTGGCACTAAATCATGTATGGCTATAAAATTTCCACAATAATAAAAAATGATGTAGAAAGAGAGAAACGAGTAGATGAGTGGGTGACTACTGATTATAACAGTGCTAGTTAGAACTCTAAACCTTTAAATGCTATTTTAATTTATAGATACTAATCAATTTCATTTGATTTCTACGTGCAAGGTGGCTAAAGAGGTGTTGCAAGTTGCTCGTGAAGGGACCTCGATTGTGAAGTCTTCTAAACTCCAAATGTTGACACTTGAATTTGGGCAACTGACCATGAGAGATGATGGGTGCTTTAAAGACTTCTACGCTAAATTACGCGACATAACCAACTCGGCCTATAACCTGGGAAAGAAATTTTCAGAAAGTAAAATTGTGAGAAAAATTCTCAAATCATTATCTGATGGGTTCCACTCTAAGGTAACCACTATCGAGGAAAGCAAGGACATAGAAAGCATGAAAGTGGAAGAATTAGTAGGATTCTTGATGATCTATGAGCTACATCTTCACAGAAGAAGAAAGAAGGAAAAAGGATTGGGAATAGCTTTTAAAGCAATGGAGGTTGAGATAAAGGAAGAAAATGATGAAAGTGAAAATGATGACCAGATGGCTACGCTTACTAAACAACTTAAGAAATTCCTAAAGGACAATTAGTAAAGAAGAAGCTTAAGATCTCAACCACAACAAAAGAAGAAATTCTTTCAAGGCAAAATCCAAGTGCATCTCTAGAAATAACTCAAACTCGTATCAAATGCTTTGATTGTGAAGGCTATAGACATATAATATTTGAGTGTGCCAATGCAATGAAAATGTTTCATACAAAAAAGGTCATGAACATCACTTGGAACGAAGAAGATAAAAAAGAATCAGATTCTAACGAGGAGGATAGAACTGTTGATAACGAGGAAATGCCTCTAACTGTCCGTCTTCACTCTAATACTTCACAACTGTCACCTGTAGGTTAGAACCTCCTAAATAAAGATACGAACGAAACCAGTAATACATGTTCAGAATGCAAAATACTGAAAAGAGATCTGGAAGGTGAACAAGAAAGAAATGTCACTTTTCATGACAAGATAGAGTTCATTGAAAAAGAAAGAGTTGTAGTTGTTGCTGAAAAATAAACCCTCACTAAATGCTTAGCAAAGAAAGAAAATCAAATCTTGGAACTCCTAGCCGAACTAGACCACACCAAGGAGAGAGTTAGACAATTGACAATCCTATCCGCTCGCCTAAATGAAGTTCTCAGTTACGGAAAAACCACAAACATCAGAGAAGGCTTATGTTATGAGGGGAAACGAAAAGAGAAAAGAACTACCTAGTTGAAGTTCGTTAAAGCAACATTAGGATTTGAAAAATTGCGAAGTCAACTGTCTGAATCTGCTGTCAAAGTGCACCGCCACCAGCAGGACAGTTCCACTAACAAACACTCCACATCAGGTTCTGACTACTTCGAAAAACTTGGTTCAAATCAAAGGATCAGGTGAATAGGTAAAATCATAAATGTAATTTACATCACACGATCAGATGTAGTGTTTGTGGTCACTATGAACACAATTTGCACCACTATTTAACGCAGAGAAAATTAAATCCCACTAAAAGAGGTAAATTGCTTACTAACAACTTAAAGTAGAATTCTAAGACTAGATTAAGGAAAGTTTGGATACGAAAAAGTGACCTTAATTGCTATTTTGTTAATGTTGCTTATAAATCTATTGTGCCTAACTCTTGGTACTTTAATAGTGGCAATCGTTCTATATTAACTAATTTTAAAAGTCATGCAGGTGGTCCCGATGCTTTTTGGGGATGGGGCTAAAAGCAAAATTGAAGGTGGTACCATTGTGATTGATGGACTCTCTATATTAAATGATATCTTATTTGTTGATGATTTGAAAGCAAACTTGATTAGTGTAGGTGAACTCCATGATGATAAAAATGGTCATGTTCACAAAAAAATTCCTACAAAGTGCTAAAAAATGATGGTAGTTGTGTTTTACGTGGTGCTAGGTCTAGGGATAATTGTTATTTGCTTGAATCTAATATTACCTTTTATGTTTCAAAAGTTGACTCTGCAAATCTGTGGTACAAACGGTTAAGACATCTGAACTATACTCATCTAGTCAGACTTACTAAGCTAAATGTAGTAATAGGAGTTCCGAAACTCACAAAAAAAATCTGAAACTGGGTGTGGTTCATGCCCAAAAGGTAAACAAGATCTGTTTCATGCTACCTCTCACTGTCCTGAATTGTTACATATGGACTTGATGGGGCCAACTCAAACTGAAAGCCTCGGTGGTAATAGGTATATTTATGTGGTTATTGATGATTGTTGTACATACACTTGGGTAAACTTCTTAAGAGAGAAATTTGACGTTTTTAAAAGATTCACATTTTTATATCAAAAATTGACCATTAAAAATACTTTAAGAGGACTAAAATTGTAAGAATTAGAAGTGATCGTCGTAAGGAATTTAAAAATGCTAGTTTTTCTAGATTCTATGAAGAGTATGGTATTTCTCATGAGTTTTCTATTCCTAAAAGTGTGGTGGAATGGAAGAACAAGTCTTTCCAAGAGATAGCTAGGGTGATATTGAACAATAAGAAATTACCTGTTAAATTGTGGGCTAAAGCTGTTAATACGGCATGTTATATTCTAAATAGTGTGTTTAGGTAGCTTGTAAACTCCTTATAAGATTTGGAAAGGATTGAAACCAAACCTCAAGTATTTCCACACATTTAGAAGCAAGTGATATGTAATAAATGACAGGGAACACTTGGAAAAGTTTGATCCTAAAAGTGATGAGGGAGTATTCATTGACTATTCTGAAAATAGTCGATCGTAGGATCTAGAACATGTGGACTCAAACAATTATTGACTCTGTTAATGTTTAAATTGATGATATTGATGACTTTTCATCTTACCTACTGGAACCTGAGATTCATAATCTGGGAGAACAGATTGAAAATGATCAGAACATTCAAGAAAATTGTTTGACATATTCAGGGAGTAACAGTCAAACAGAACTGTCGGTACCAAATTATGAGAATCCTGTACCTGATATTGGAGGTGTTGACCTACTAGAGGAAGTTCATGAACAACAGAACAAAAAACAGCTCCCTGCCTAGTTACAAAAGACTCATCAACAAGATAACATTCTTTTAGACATAGAAGATGGAATAATGACCATAAGGAAACTTGCCACAAAAATTGGGAATGTGTGTTATATACAACATATTGAGCCCAAAAATGTTTACTCGGCTGGAAACATGGATGATAGGAAAAACACGTCTGAAGGTTGTCTCTACATGGGTATTAATCTTATCTCTTGGCTAAGTTCCAAACAAGATTCTATTACTATGTTTTGTGATAATATCTCTAAGAATTATATTCAACATTCTAGAACTAAGAATAGAGACATTAGGCATCACTTCATCACGGACATAGTTGAAAGAAATGTAATTGCCGTAGCACGCATAAACACTGAAGGGCAACTTGCTGATTTGCTTACCAACACTTTAGATATTGCTAGATTTGAAAATTTACGAAAAATAGTGGGTATATGTATGATGCATGAAAATTGAAGTATATCTTTTATTGTTTTATTTTGTGTGTTCATATTGTGTGCAGGTGTGTTGCATTTATATAAATAAAAAAAAAAAACTAAAAAAGATAAAAAGAAAAATTGGGGCTTTTCTTGCAAATGTCACATGATGTATATTTCTGGTTGGTTTGAAATTATTAAGATAAAATTGATATATCTAATTAGTGTGGTGTGCTCAATTCAACTTATGGTAAAGCATTGTCACATAAGTACGCTACTAAGACATTGTGACTACATTATTATGATCATTTACTAATCAGGTTTCCATCTTAAAGTGACATATGTTTGAGTGTAGACCTATAGTCAGTATCTATATCTCTCTACACCATAATATGCTGGTGTGTAAACAGACAAGTTCATCGGAGGAGATGGCTACCACCATAGACGAGTGAAGTTGTCCTTGATAATGAACATAAATCATAAGAGAAAAGCTACCATTATGGCTGTATGAAAGTCAACTCCATGAATTAAAAAAACTGTGAAATTTTTACAAAAATAGATAAAAAAAAGTTATCACATGAGCATGCAAAAGAAAATGAAATTTTTTCATAGATGCTTGAGTTTGGCACACACATATTTTTATATATACAGAGACAATTTTAGATGATGACTGGTTTGAAAGAAACTTTTGCATATTGTCATTGCAAATGTCAATTCAAGTTAGAATACGGTTCAATATTAATTATGTCTGAAGTGTCCTATCGCACTTTCACGTTGAATTTGAGAAATTAATTGAATTAATTGTGAGCAAACATTTGAATGGGAATTTCATGCTTATCTTGAGAATCTTGCTTATCTTGAGAATCTTAAGGTGATTGTGAAATTGATATGATTGTGATATTGGTTCAAAAATATTATGATTGATTAATTTTCTGTAAATTTTCAAATTTATGTGTGATTGACACACATATATGCTTTTTCATAGATTTTCTAATCATCAGTCTAAACTTGACAGTAAACTCTAGTATCCATTGCATAAATGAGAATTTAGCGAAGATATTTAAACAATATCTAGGTCGATTATGAGGGGTCAATTCTACCTTATTGATTGAGAAAGTGCTCATTGCATTTGATCGTGAATTTTGTAGTTTCAAGCTATTTTTGCATATTATAGATGGCAGGCATAAGTATGGGGGAGATTGTTTATCCTTAGTACAAGTCAGTTCCACTCATGCAGCACTGAAGAGACAAATTTCGACCTCCTATCATGTTAGGCTAAAACAACAGTTATTGTTACTCCACCGCTGAAGAGTAAGTCAAGTCTGATCTAGCTAAGGAGTCAAGAAAGACACTAAACCCCAACTCTAGACAACAAGTCTAGACTAATTTTCTATGGGCTAAGAAGTCAAATAATTGAATGGTTCTATCATTTTGATTTTAACTCTCTGATTGCATTATTAGCTTATTTGTTTCACTTTATATGGCAGGCCAGTTGATTTCAAAACAAAAAAAAAGTAGTAATAGTTTTTGATTTTGATGTGTGGTGATAATGAAACTTGAACACTGATTGCAGTATGTAGGACGCTTGATTGTTGCTCCATATATGTTTAGTTTTTGCTTGACCTACACACTGTGTTATACATTGGTTGGTTTCATGAAGTCGGGGGGAGTTGTGTGTTACTGGAGAGAACTAACTCAGGAAGAATAGTTCATGCACTTTACTTTGCAAACACTCTACACACATTCACAAAAATGACATTAAAAATCCAAGAGATATTTTTGAAATTAAGCTAACCATAAGGGAGAGATTGTAAGTAAAATATATTTTATAATTTTACTTATTATTTTTTATTGGCTTGCTTAAATTAGAATGATTTTAAATGTCAAAACATGTGCCAAAAATGTGTTCAACTGGTGCAGTCCAAACAAGCTACAATTTTTTAGGGTTTCTATTAGATACAATATTTACTTTCCATACAACAGCATATATAGAAATATATATTTACCATTTTGGACTGATTTGATTGGTCAAATAATTAAAAAGAAGGAAAGATTGCTTTAACAAATCAAAACTTCTGTTAATTTAATTATTGACCATATTAAACATATTCTACATTATATATTTACCATGTTGAACTAGTTTGATTGGTCAAATATTTAAAAAGAAGGAAAGATTGCTTTAACAAATCAAAATTTTCTTCAATTTATTTATGACCATATCAAACATATTCTACATGATTCTTACCGTCTAAAACTTCCATGTTTTAGGTAAGACACGTTCGTGCCTTGGAGGAGCCTTTACAGAAGTAGAGAAAATTATTAAGGGACGTTCAGTGGCTTTGAGAAAAATCTGCCTATGTCCGACGAACCTGTAACAGTAAGTTCTGAAGTCTTCTGACCATTTAGTGAGTTTTGACCGACTGATGTTTCAGTGAAGTATCTTAAAGAACTTGTGTTCTTCAACTGCAATTGAAGACATGCTACTTGACGTGAGTTAAGATTGGTGAATCTAAAAGTGGTGGTTGAGACCGAATACAATAATGAAGTGGCGATAAAGTCAATACCGGAGCGTTTGACTCCACTTTTCCAACAAGTCAAAAGGAATAAGAAAACGAGAGAGTTGTTCTTTATTTACTTTTGATTGTTTTAGTTAATTTTACGAAATTACTGAACCGAAACTATTATATTTTTTGAATCTTTGATAATGAATTATTTTAACCGTGGCATGGGGGCCGTTGATGTTTCCCTTGGGGGTTTACCACGTTATATCTGTTGTTCATCTTCATTTAATTTCACAATACTTATATCTTGCAGAACAAAAATCTGTTAAGTTGTTTCAGTCAGAGCTGTGTTTAAAATTGTCTGTAAGAAGTTCTAATTGATTTGCCTATTCTGGCTGGGATTGCATTTTTTAGGAGAATTTAGATTAAATTGAACTAGAAAGGATGTGCAAAAGACGTGCACATTCAGTAAGGAATCGAAGTAAGTAATGTGTTGACATTGAATGTGATGGTGCATTCCATCAGGAGAGAGGTGCAATATTGGGCATGGAATATGTCGGGGGACAAAAATAATTTTTTATACTCGACTAACATATAGAACAAAAAATTACAATAATTTTTTTTTACCTAAGATAACTAAATGAACTTGGGGCAGGCTAGAGCCCAAGCCTGTTCCATTTTTCCAAGGAAATAGAGGTCATTGGTCAGGGTGTCCAACCCATTTTTTATAATGGTCTTTGACCAGATTTTAGTTAAAAAAAGTATGGAAGGTAAAAAAATGTAAAAAGTTTTATCCAATATGCCCTCATATGAAAAGAAAGAAAAAAAAATGAGAAAAAATTCACGAAAAATTCTCACAGACCAAATTGTCATTGCTAATGTTCATCATCGTCATCTTCTGTACCCCTATTCAAGGTTATTTTCTATTTTAATACATTAAATTTTATGATTTTGCAAATTGGTAGTTTAATATTTGGTTTTTACTTGCAATATTGTAATTTATGCTTTTAATACATGCAATGAGGTATATATGTGGTTGTAATGGAAGAAATTGTGGAGTTTTGGTTGATTTAGGGAGAGGGGTTTCGAGTTTTTTGTTGCGTAGCTCGTCAAAAATGGCGAGTTCCACCACGCACTGTCACATAAGTGGCCCAAGTCTTGGCCGTCCATTTAACAGATGGTTTATATAATTTTTTTTTTCAATTTCCTTTTTCAATTTCTTTCATTTATTCTTATTCGTTTGTTTTCATTTTTGTTCTTTTTCGTTAATTTCATTTTTTTTCTCTTTAGTTTTATTTTTGCTATTTATTTTTATTTTTCTTTAATTTTCTTTTTGATTTTTTTAATGTGCGATGAAATGAATTTATTTCTTGCGTATTGTAGTATATAATTTGGTTAGTTGAATTTTTAGATATTATGCTTTATTTCATAATTTATTGTATAAGGTTTTGACATTTGAAATTATTGCAGGATGGAGTACTCCTTCGACACTAGACTGAGAGATCATTTTGAGAAAATTATGTCAATTAGTAACTTTTTGAGGTTCTGGACGGTTATACAAGGGCTCAGTGATGAGTATGCACTTATATTATGCTAGTCTTGCCTCTAGAAGCTATATAAATTGAGGAACATGCAATTTTCCAATTAGAATGTAGATGCACTATTATTTCTGCTACCTAAGCCTATCGAAGGTGATTCGCTGCATTTTTCGTTAAGGTTGCCCACATTAAACTGTATGAGTGAATAATCACTGAGACCCCATATTACGATAAATAAAAGGTTGTTGAATCATTATTTAGAGGATGATGGACTGTTACTCTAGTAAAGTTAGATGCTGCATTCAATAGCTATTCTGACATGCTTGAAAAGTTGAAGTTGGCATTGGTGTTTATCCTGGAGAGTGTGCTCAGGTGTAAACATTGTAAGACTTCTATCGATATTTTTTCATTGGACGTTGTTGATAACATCGATACCTTTAATAAATATGTAAGGGATAAGGTTTGAGATGTTTTATGGATACGCTACACATCTTTAGGAGAGTGCATTCGATGCCCAAGTTATCAAAGAAGCGTAAATATGATGCATCTGGATTGTCGTTGGCCTTGAAAAATGTTAGACTTTTTATTAAATTTATATACGTAATCATTGTGAGTGTTGCATATATGAGCATGTGAGGCTATCCCCGTCTTGGGTGGTAGGTGGATGACTAGAAATGAGACAAACTGCCTTCGGATGCATCATTGGCGAGCACTAGATAAGCCCAATGCTATATCCTTGACGATCTTCAAGTGAGTACTATACCTTTTCGATTTATATTAGATGTCTGTTTATCATCTCAATACATGATCATTAACTCATTAAAATGTCGATATATCGCTCAAAGTTCACACTGAGTTAACGTCGATGGATGAAGAAGAGGATCATACATATGTGCATGAATTGTCTATTTTGCCTACTCAAGATGATCCATTGTCTGAATATGTTTTGGATGGAGATATAGTATGTTTATTTAATATATAAAAATTATTAATTTTCAATCCTCTTATTTATGTCGGAGTGTCATTTAGTTGGACGGCGATCGCCTCCATCGAGGAGATTTCTTTCATTGAGGAGATCTCGTGTACTGAGACATTCCTCTTGTGGATATCCTGCACCCAGACATGAGCATGTACAACAACAATATTATTTTAGATGGTTTGTTTAAGCGTCCGAGTAGAGTTATTCGAGATGAGGTAGGGGTGCTCAACATGAGTTAGGAGTACTACGGGGCAATGTAGGAGATCTAAAACATGAGTTAGGAGTGCTGCGAGGCGATAAAGAAGACCTACAACATGAGGTAGGATGTTTGGATAAGAAGGTGGATGAGATTAGATCGTGTATTATTCCCTTCCGTCGTACGGGTGGAGAGACGTTTAGGGAGGATGATGGTGGACATGGCGAGATGATGGACGGTAGTGATGATGAACCGGGGTGGTTGTCGGATACCTATGACATGAGGTAGGATGTTTGGATGGGCTCTATGCCTTAGGTGACGGATGAAGGGTTGACAAAGCTGAAGATTGAGGGGATAGTGATGATGGTGACGGAGTCGATGATCATCAAGGTGATAGAGGATGTGACATGGTGACTGATGGGGAGAAGACGATGACATAGGGATTAGTGGAGAAAGAGAGGAATACATGGACGCTCGACATGGCGGAGGGTGTCAAGGAGGCAGCTAACGTGATAGTTGTGTCGGAGGGACGATGGACATGACGAAGGATAGCAAGCATGCTGTTGATGTACCGGAGCAGGTGGTAGGCAAGAAGATGAGATTGTCTTCACAGTACATTGTTAAACATAACCTTATTTTCGTAATTTATTAACCTTCTTAAATGTATCTTTGTCTTTTATTGTTGGAAAGGTCATGGGGTGAATGAATAGTAAATTAGGCTCACTTATTGAACAGATAGTTTGACGTGGGCATTTAGAAAACTCTCTCTCCTTCCTCGACCTTGACATAAGCAAGTTGTGCCGACATGCAACTGAGGTAAGGAATGTCAAGGCAAGCAGATGGCTGTACATGACCTAGAACTGAAAAATTAAATAACACTCCTTGAGACCAATCATCAATGATGCAGTCACAATTTGCCGAACTTCAATCACACTTTGTAAATATTAGTTTAAGTAGTAATTTTCTTTTATTGTAGGAACCAAGATTTTTGTAAATAATTATTATGATTTCTCCGCTTTTAAAGATCCTCTACTTTCACTTTGGACCTTGTTTGTCTCTCTTAAAACTAAATTCTTTAATTCTTATAAACATTTTTAACCACATATTCATATAATAAAATATTTTGTACGTAAATTCAAAACTATTCCATACTTTTTAACCACACGTTCTTAAAAAAATTACTATTCAAAATATCATTTTATCAAAATAATGGCCATCAAATATGAATTTTTGTTATTTAAGTTATTGGAGAGATAATTGGTATTCGAAGTCTTGTCAAGCTTTATGTTGTTCCCTACATATCATTATTAATTTAATATTTTTGCTAATCAATAAATAAATTATTTTCAATGCATTCAAATCTTTGTTGTAAAATTGTATTTTATTTTGTTTATTTATTTATTTTTCTATTTCAAATCAATCGTGAATTGGCATATAGTAGTTTAACACAGTAGAATATTGGGAGTTAAATGTTTGAATACACACCGAACTTTGGGAGTGGTCATGTTTTACTCATCGAACTTCAAATCGCATCCCATTACTCACTTAACTTTATGCATTTGCACTCCATTACAGACCGGCTAACTTCCATTTCTAATTTTTGCCTACGTGGACGATGGAATGTATATGTGGCTGTTAACTCTCTCCAAAATAATAAAAAAAAATCAAATGCCAGCTCATTTAAAGTGTAATTTCCAAACACGCCTTAGCCCTTTGAATTGAAACCATGAGCTCTCTCCTCTCCAAACCATCCTCAAATTGTGTCCTGATCCTTGAATGAACTCGAGCCCCCAAATCGATTTCGCCCCACACTTGAAGGAGAAAATCATTGTTAGAGGTAATGGAGCTCCATTGAGCCAACCACATGAAGAATAAAAAACTTTTTAGATCGTGCTCAACCTTGGTGTCGAGCTACAATTTTAAGCTGATTGTATGCATAATGGACCAGAAGCTTGGGCCTACGGATGAGGGTAACGACTATGGACAATCGTTTATCACAGAAATGGGGACTGAACAAATCGATCTTCAAGACATGGAGGATTAATTCACAACAACAGATGACAATGATGGTTCGAGTTCTAGAGCAGCAAGGGCAGATGCTAGGATACTTGTACATGCATCAACAAATCAAACAGTTCTGTGAATTTCTTGAAGGCAGCATGAACTTAGAGTTTAGTTCTGGGATATAAAATGTTTACATGTTTAGTTCATTTTGGTTTATGGATTGTGTCACAATTTATAGCATCCATTTTTGGATTTTGTTTTTGATGGCGTTTCTTGCACAAACGTTTGACTAATCATGATGCATATATTTATAATGGAGTTTTTTGATGTTTTTGATGGAGGTTTATGATGCCTGTATAAGTATGGATGAGTGCATATCAAGTATCTAGATAGGAAGCCCATTTTTTGAAGTTTAGTTTGGATGAATCTATACCTTTTCAGTTCTTGTTGGAAGTTGGCAAGTAATTGTATCACTGTTAATTGATTTAGGCCGAATAATGTCGTGAAAAAGTGAATACTATAACATATTAATGGTCGAGGTAAGAATTCGACTTATGTGCGACGGTATTCCAGCACTCGTCTTCTAAGATACAATGACTTCGACTTGTAATAGTAACACTAAAATTACAAGATCCAGTGAACCTACTCACGTTTTGATCTTTCTAAAAATTGGAGGACTCAAATGCACGAAAATAATTCTTCAAGGCTAGATTGCAAAATATGATAATGTAGGGACGAATGAATAATTTCGGGAGACGAATAAATTCAGAATTGATTTTGGAGTGAATGAAATCGAGGGTATGAGGGCCTATTTATAGAAGTTGAAAGGTTGTGTCCAAAAGACACAACAGTCGAAAAGTTGTGTATTCAACAGACATAAATTGTTTGGACAAGCTCAATCGTCAACCGTCCTTTTAGAAAAATTCACGTGTCACGCACAGAAAAATCGAGGAAAAATAATAATATATTATTATTTTAAATAATAATAAAATAATATAAATCAAATATTATTTTACTAAAAAATATATATCAGTTTGGCCCAAGTCCAAGTCCAAATCTAAGCCCACGACCCATGACCCGTGCCTGTGTCGTATCAAGTAGAGCCGGCTGGTCGGACGGACGGAGACGTGTAGACTTTGGCCCAACCTATTAGCATTAGGTTCTCTCCCCTTCAAAAATTATTGGTACTCCTTGGGGCCCAAACCCAAGTTTCAAATTTGAGCAATATAAAGTGGTTTATATTCTTCTAGCTTTCCTATGTGGGATTTGTACTTTTCCAATTTTTCACCAATTTTTATTTTAATTAAGTTCAACTTCAAGTTGTCATGTTTTGGCCTTAATTTATCATTCACCTTAAATTGGTTTTGAGAAAATAAATACATTACATTAACCTACTCATGGAGTAGAACACATTTGGTTAAAGAAATATTTTGTCCAACTAACGGGATCCACTAAAATAATTAATCAAAAGTTGGTCAAACCAACTAATAAAATTAATTTTTCCAATAATCTACCACATGAATGGAAATTAATGTAATAGATTATGCAGACCCTATAGAGAGATCATACGGAATTTTATTGCATCCGGATAGGTACCTTATGGGTTTGAACCTTCCATAGTAGAATACTATCAGTGAACGCGGTGTCTTGAACTGTCAGTTGTTGGTGTAAACCAAGAAAATAGTATCAACACAATAACCTCCCTAACATTTTCGAGTTCTCACTGTTGTGTTCATTTTGGCCTTGAACAACTCTTGAATTGCATAAGTGCTTTAGAGAATTTAAGCCTCTGAAACATTCTCATAGAAGCGGCCACACTTCAAACTTATATAGGTGATCTTCTATTAAGAGTACCTGCCATACCCCACTTAGATAGTCTAAGATATATGAAGCATTAAAAGTATACTTAACCTAAAACGTTTTGTAGATATTTCTTTCTTATCATAGGAATGGGTAGGAGTTAACTCCGAAGTGCTTCTTTGAATCTTCATAACTTAGTTGCCTCGTTAAACCAAGATTTTGGAATCTCTAGTCAGAAAGGTTGGGTTATCATTACAAAGATTCTTGCGTAGTAGACTTTAAGCCAATTCCCCTTAATAGGTAGTATACTTGATCTCAGTAAGCCTTTGGCAAGTGGATCTGCAAGATTTTTTGTAGAATTTACATAATCTATGGAAATAACACAATTTGAGATCAACTGCTTAATTGTATTGTCTTCGATGAATATGTCGAGACTTATCATTATACATACTACTTTATGCTCTACCGATAGCCGACTGACTATCACAATGTATACTAATTGCAGACACAGGTTTAGACCAACATGGAATATCCTTTAAAAAATTTCGAAGCCATTCCGCTTCCTATCTAGCTTTATCTAAAGCTATGAACCCAGATTCCATCGTGGATGAAGCTATACATGTCTGTTTAGAGGATTTCCAAGATACGACCACACCAACAATGGTAAAAAGATACCCACTAGTATATCCAATTAGGATCACTGTATCCTTTTAATACAACTGGATATCTAGTATAATGTAATCCAATATTTGAGGTGTATTGTAGATATCTTAGAATCTTTACCAATGCCTTCCAATTTTCATTATTTGTGTTACTTGTATATCTACTAAATTTGTTTACTGCATATGCAATATCCGGATGAGTGCAGTAGACTGCCTATTATCCAAGTGTATTCTAATTGAGATATGGGTTCGTCTTTATGTTTGGCCAAATGTAGACTTAAGTCTATCGATATTTTAACTGGACTTTCATCATATATATGAAACTTCTTAAGTACAGTCTCAACATAGTGAGATTGAGATAAGACAAGTCCATCAGATGTTTTACAAGTTTTAATTCCTAATATTACATCTGCAATACCCATATCTTTCATGTCAAAATGTTTTGTCAATATTTTCTTAGTATTTAATTAGTATATCATCAACATATATACATACAATTACATAAGCATTAGGTGTGGTTTTAATATAAACCCATTTATCACTCTCGTTAATTTTAAAACCATTTGACAACATAGTTTTGTCAAATTTTTCATGCCATTGTTTTCCCGCTTGCTTTAGTCCATATAACGACTTCACGTGCCCATATACCTTTTTCTCATGTCCAGGAGCAATGAACCCTTCGAGTTGTTCCATGTAAATTTCTTCTTCTAGCTGAACATTTAAGAAAGCGATTTTGACGTCCATTTGATGGATTTCCAAATCATGCAATGCTTGTTATCCTTGTCATAAGTGAGTATGTATCAAAAAAAATTGAGGCATTCTTTTTGTTTGAATTCTTTAACAACAAATCTGGCCTTATATTTATCAACTGATCCATCAGTCTTTAAATTTCTTTTGAATATCCATTTATAACCGCACGATTTGTTACCAGGTGGGAGATCTACCAATTCTCAGGTATGATTCTGCATAATAGAATCAATTTCACTATTGATAGCCTCTTTCCAGAATGAAGCTTCTGGACTAGAATCCATTTACAACCGCACGGTTTGTTACCAGGTGGAAGATCTACCAATTATCATGTATGATTTTGCATAATAGAATCAATTTCACTATTGTTAGCATCTTTCCAGAATGGAGTTTCTGAACTAGACATTGCTTCATTGAATGTCTTAGGTTCATTTTCTAACAAATAAGTTAAAAAAATCTGGACCAAAAGATGTAGATGTTTTGGTCATTTTACTTCGTCTTGGTTCTTCATCACTTTGATGATTACCGATTGCAGTATCATAAGTTTATTTTTGCGAACTTATCTTTTTCCTTTCCTTACAAGGAAACTTGTCCTAAAAAAATACAGTTCTAGATTCAATGATAGTATTTTCATGTACATCCGGAATGTCCGACTTATGTACGAGGAACCAATAAGCACTACTGTTATTAGTATATCCAATGAATATGCAATCGATGGTTTTAGGCCCTATTTTAACTTGTTTAGGCTTTGGTATTTCTACCTTAGCCAAACCCTTCCCCTACACTTTTAAGTATTTGTACAAATGTTTATGACCTTTCCATAACTTATAAGGAGTTTCGTTCCTACTTTTGCGTGGTAATTTATTTAGAATGTGGTTAGCTGAGAGAATTACTTCCCCCCACAAATATTGAGGTAAACCATAACTAATCAACATAGTGTTCATCATTTCTTTCAGAGTATGATTTTTGCGTTCCGCAATATCGTTCGACTGAGGTGAATAAGGAGCTATAGTTTGATGAATAATCCCATTTTGTTTGTTTGAAATTGAAGGCAGTGCATATTTTGTTATACTATTGTTTAATCTCCATCTGTATTTGTCTTTGTATAGAAATGTTGAGCATTCTATGTGAGTTAGTAACAATGAATATGTGTTACTTTGATGTAGGAAAAGAAACAATGGAAGTACTGGATGACGAAGTATGTTTAGAATCGAACGATGAGAAGTTGATGGAAAATGGGTCAACTTAGAAGATGATAATGATAATTTAGCAACAGATGTTACAATAGTGCCTGAGGTCTGTATGCAGTTCAACGATGAAAAAGAGTCGTTTGAATTTTACAAAAGATATGCGTACGAAGTCGGTTTTCCGGTTAGGAAAATGAATTCAAAAAAGGGTGATGATGGATTAGTGGGATATGTTAAACTGACATGTTGTCGTGAGGGAAGGCCAAGGAATAATAGCAGCGCTTCTTTGAAGCCACAACCAACAATTTAGATAGGTTGAAAAGCGAGGATAACCGTTTCCTCAGATAGTCGTGGAATATAGAAAATTTGCACAGTTGACCTCGAACATAATCATAAAACAAGCCCGTCGAAGTCTAGGTTTTATCGATACAATCGAGAATTGAGTACACATGTAAAACGAAAGTTAGAAGTGAATGATATGGCTGGAATTCTTTTGCACAAGAGTTACAACTCTACAGTAGTTGAAGCCGGTGGGTATGAGAATATGACTTGCATTGAAAGGGATTGTCAAAATTATGTTGAAAATGTTAGGCGATTAAGACTAGGTGAAGGAGATGATGTGGCAATACAATCCTACTTTTCAGAAATGTAAGCACGGTGCTCTGAGTTTTACTTTTCTATGGATTTGGATGACGAGTCGCAGCTTAAGAATCTATTCTGGGCAGATAACAGGTGTAGGCAAGCATATAAGGAATTCGAAGATGTCGTGATGTTTGATACCACTTACCTCACTAATAAATACGACATCATTTTGCCCCATTTGTTGGAGTAAATCATCACGGACAATCAACACTGCTTGGATGTGGATTACTGTCAAATGAGGACACACATACCTTTGTTTGGTTGTTCAAAACTTTTGTGTATGTATGGTAAAGCCCCAAATGAAATTATTACCGATCAAGATAGGGCTATACAAAATGCAATTGAAATAGTGTTTCCAAATACGATGCATAGATGGTGTTTGTAGAACATATTAAAGAAATTTCCTGAAAATTTTGGATTCCATGTGGATAAAAGTTCAATTTTTTCTTGTATACATGGATTAGTATATGACTCGCAGTTCGTTGATGAGTTTGAGGAAGGTTGGAGAGTGATGATTACTACGTATAAATTATATGATAATGAATGGTTGTCCGGGTTGTATGAGAACAGGGTCGATGGGTGCCATGTTATTTGAAAACGAGTTTCTGGGCAGGGATGTCAACGACTCAACGTAGCAAGAATACGAATGCATTCTTCAATGGGTACGTGCATTCTAAGACATCGTTGAAACAATTCGTTGAACAGTACGAACGAGCATTGAGAAATAAGATAGAGAAGGAGTTCCAAGAAAATTTCAAGTCTTATTCACAGATGGTGCTGTGTGCAACCGAATATGAAATGGAAAAGCAATTTCAAGTAGTTTATACCATATCCAAGTTTCGGGAATTTCAGGTGGAGATTACTAGGAAGGTGTACTGCGATGTCATATGTGCATTGGATGGCTGTTCAGGGAGGATGTATGAGGTCGAGGAATATGTCATTTATGAAGAAAATGTGAGGAAGAAAAAATTTTGGGTGGTGTTTCATGTAGAGGATTGCAATATTATTTGCAGTTGTCATCTCTTTGAGTTTCAGGGTATTTTGTACCTACATGTCATATCCGTTTTGTTGCGTAACGATGTCACATCACTACCAGATAGGTACATATTGAGGCGATGTAGGAGAGATGTTAGTAGAGCTCACACAAGGGTTGCATTGAACTATGATGGTTTGGTTAGCACTCCAGGGTAGTTGAGGTATGACAGCATGGTTGCTGAATTTGCTATGTTGGCGGACATTGCGGTAAAAATGAGGATCGATGTCGTGCGATAGTTGATTGGATTCGGTTACAATCTAGAGAGCTAATGTCTACGAATTATAAATACGATAGTAATAACATTTCCATGCCAATTTTGCATTTAGGATCCCAATCTAGAGCATCGCATGAAACATGTGAAGGAAGTACAAGATCCTCAATGCTCGAAAAGGAAGGGAACGCCAAAGAAATGTCATAAGAAAAGCCCATTGGACTTACATTCTACGAAATCAAAGGTATTATGTTATTTTTTGTTGCCTTTATTTACCCGAACAAATAGAAAATAAAAATGGTTTTAATATCCTCCAGACTACATCAAGTTCGAGTAAAGGACTTAGACCGAGATCGGGGAAAAACAAATCTTGGACAAGATAAACATGTCATTCAGACAGCCCAGGAAGCAGACCCTTGCTATATTCACAACTTATATTGGTAAGTGCATGTCTTTATTTGTTATATTGAAAGTACTTCGATGCAATTTCAATCGTTTTCATATGAAAAATATGCTATTGCAGCCATTCCATCCAATGATACCACTCCTTTAAAGTGCTGGAACAGGTTGGATGTCAGTTGCCACTCATTCCATTCCTCAGGCTACACTCGTTGCAGGTCCGTCCGCTCACGTTCATATTCCAAGTTCTGGAATGACTTATCAAGCAATTGGTAATGGAGTGGACTGTCAACTAGATGGTTCTTCAATAAGACCATTATTCACTCCTATCAATGAACATCAATAAGCGTGTGTAATTAGTAATGAAAATTGTAATGTTTCATGTTATAAGTTGTGTTGATTTAAGATATATATGGTTGATTGGTTGTTGACTGTTGGAATTCTGATTTCCCAGGTATAAAAGTTTTGATATTGGATGTTGATTCTTCTTACATGAAAAAACAAAAAAACAGCTTCATCCATGAAATTAAAGAAATATGTTTTTAATAGAAAATTGTTTTATTGATCGAAAATAAATCCTCAATTAAAAAAAAAAAAAGTTCATCCATTAAATTACAAATATGAACTTTAACCTAAAAAAATGGTAACATCAGGACTATATTTTTTAAGAGTCAAATAGATTAGTACATGGTATTGCTGATATAAAATTATCAAGTGGGGCAAATAAAATCACGAAAGTAGACAAAAAGTACGTAGCAAAATACATTAGCTCCACAAGCAAAGCAACGTAGATTAACCTAGAGATACTTCGTCCAACAAGCCAAATAAACAATAAAAACAAAGCACCATCTCGGGAAGTTGTACAAACTACTACATACTTCATTTACAGATAAAATCATTCTAGTACATCGAATTTCAGATAAAATCATCCAGAACTCTTTTCCTCTTACACATCTTTATGTTGAGGGAAATCTCCAAGTCTTTCTCATCCGTCAGTTTGGCAAGAGTTTTCAACATACGCAATAAATCATCGACCGGCTCACCTCCATTTGTAATGCCACTAGATTAACCGTCATCATGCAACATACATTTTTCATCGGGATCATTTTTACACCATTTAAAGTATTTGTAGTCGCGAGTACAACAATGAAACAATAGCCTTTTATGTTCATTGTTCTTTTCCACCTCTATCCATTTGACGTAGCTAACACCACAATTTGGATATCTTCTCTTTTTTGGGCATTCTAGCAGCATATGTCCAACCTGTCTGCAACAATGGAAAATTTCCCTATTCTTTCCTGCCATCGAAGTAATCTAGTGCAAGAGTGATATTCAAATTACTAATATATTTAAGTCTAAACATATTTTGAATATTTTGAAGTACTCCATTTCTATCATGCATTTCCTATAATTAGTTGTTCGGATCAATACAAGCAATGATACTAATGACCATAATGCACCTCAGCCCAGAGCCAAATTTCAAAAGTGCAAAACTTCATTAAGGAGAATAAAGGCACCCGGCTTGAAATTTGCAATTGTTACGTCTACATGGAATTCGAAGAAATGGAAAAGTAGATACATCACAAAGATTACTTTAGAGAATTGCTTCCACTATATGATGCCACTAAAGAATTATATAATAAACAAAATACAAATGCCAAGCACGGCTTTACAAAGACAAATATAGGTGGAGATTAAACAACAATATAACAAAATATGCACTGCCTTCAATTTCAAACAAACAAAATCAAACTAGTAATTTATTGCAGTCGTTCATCTCAAACAATCCTCCACCCAACCTAAACCGTTCACGAATCTACAAAATCAAGAAAATGAGAGCTTGAATGAATTAATTTGTGAAGAAAATTGGTCGTTCCCATTGTTATTCAATAGAAGTGTGCAGGAGGTTTGCTGAGGTAACCCCACTGCTGATTAGGATTTATTCAATAGAAAACTATAATTGTTATTCAATAGAAAACTAGTAACCCCACTGCTGATTGGGATTTATTCTCCAAGGAAGTGTGCAGGAGGTTTACCGAGGTCACAAGAAGAAGGCATAGAAACCTTTAGCAAGATAAGGCAAAAGAGGAACAGTGGCTGAATATCAGGAACTCTTCGAGAATCTCAAATCTCAGGTGATGTTGTCCTTTCCCCACCTTCCTGAGTCCTATTACATATCCATCTTTACTAGTGGATTGAAGGAGGAAATCAAGTCCATGGTGAAAATCATCAAACTAACCTCTGTCTCCCAAGCCCTTGCCTCTATCTCCTAAGCCCTTGAAATAGCCTTCCTACAGGAAAGCACTATACTAGCCTTAAACAAAAGCACAAGAAACCCAATCAAACTCAATTATTCCCCTAAATGGCCTAACCAAAAACACACTGAAATCAACCCAAAAATTCCTTCCACTAATGTCACCGAACTACCTCAAAAAACTCAAACCAACCACTTGAGATTCAAAACAATAACCCCCACAGATATACAAACTAAGAGGAGCCTGGGATTATGTTTTAGATGTGATGAAAAGTATACTCCTGGACATGTATGTAAAAACAGAATATTAAACCTCATGTTGGTGGATGATGAAGTGGAAAGGAAGGATGAAGATGACGTAGAGACTGCTGGCCAAAGTGAGGAGGAAGGAGATGAAAAATTTATGGAAATCTCCATTAATGCCCTATCAGGCAGTCTAAAGCTAAAACCATCAGAATTCCAGGCTAGGTAAAGAGAAGGAAGGTATCAATCCTCATTGACAATGGCAGCACCCACAACTTCATTTATAAGAAGTTAGTGAAGGGGTTGAAGTATAACGTAGAACCAACCCAATCTGTAACAGTTACTGTAGCCAATGGAGACAAGTTGCATAGTACTGCCATCTGCAATCCTTAAGTAATATCTAGACGTATTTTTAGAGCCAAAGCGAATGCCCCCTCCCAGGTTCAATGATCACAGAATTCCTTTGAAGAAAGGAGCACAACCTTTTAAAATTAGGCCATATAGGTGCCTTTATGTGCAGAAGGCTGAACTCGAAAAGATGGTGAAGGAGATGTTGGAAGTAGGGATTATCCAACAAAGCAACAGTCATTTTGCCTCACCTGTACTGCTGGTCAAGAAGAAGGATGGCACTTGGAGGTTCTATGTGGATTACAGGTAATTGAACAACTTAACTATAAAGGATAAATATCCCATGCCATTAATTGATGAACTGATTGACGAACTACATGGCTCTAGGTGGTTTTCTAAAATTGATTTGAGGGCTGGGTATCACCAAATTAGAATGGCAAAGGCTGATATCCACAAAACAGCCTTCAAAATACACCAAGGACTTTACGAATTCAAGGTAATGCCATTTGGCTTTATCAATGCCCCAGCAACTTTTCAAAGCCTGATGAATGAGGTTTTCAAGGATTATTTGAGGAAATTTGTTCTGGTTTTCTTTGATGACATTCTGGTGTACAGTGCTGATTTGGATTCCCATTGCAAACACTTATCCATGGTGCTGGAGGTATTGAGAAAATAAAAGTTATATGCCAAGGAGTCTAAATGTTCTTTTGGACAGCCCATGGTAGAATACCTGGGACATATTATAACAGTTGCAGGGGTGTCAGCTGACCCACAAAAGGTGAGTGGTTTGCAACAATGCCCTAGGCCTAGTACTGTGAAGCAGTTGAGAGGTTTTCTTGGTTTAACAAGCTACTACTAAAAATTTGTCAAGGGGTATGAGGTTCTTGCTAAACCCCTAATAGATCTTCTCAAAAGAGACAGCTTCAGTTGGAATGAAGATGCTGAGACAGCCTTCCTGGCATTGAAAACAGCCGTGTGTAACACCCCAGTTCTTGTATTACCTGACTTCAACCAGCCATTCATTGTTGAAACAAATGCTTGTGCTAGAGGGATGGGAGCAATACTGATGCAAGGGAAGAGACCTAAGCAAAGAGAAGTTGAGGCTATCCATCTATGAAAAGGAATTGCTAGCACTGGTCACAACAGTAGAGAAATGGAGGCACTATCTGGAAGGGTACCACTTCATAATTAAGACCGATCATCAGTCCTTGAAATACCTGTTGGAACAGAGAATCACCACCCCTCTTCAACAGAAATGGCTGACCAAGCGCTTTGGGCTCAGCTATGAAATCCAACATAAAAAGGGGACTGAAAACATTGTGACAGATGCTTTATCAAGGAGGGAAGCATCAGAGGCAAAGATGATTGCTATATCACAGGTTATTCCTACTTGGGTGTAGGAGGTGATCGATAGCTATCAGGGAGATGAAGTGGCCAACCAGTTGATTGAAGAACAACTAGTCACGCCTGGAGAGATACCTGAATACTCCTATAAAAATGGGCTACTACAATACGAAGGAAGGTTGTATATATGGTCGGAGGTCAGATTAGATCCAAGCTAATACAGAACATTCATTCTTCAAAAAATGGTGGCCATTCAGGCATACAAGCCAGTGTCTATAGAGCCAATCAACATTTCTTCTGGCCTGGCATGATCAAGGACATCAAAAGACGGGTGCTACAATGTGACGTTTGCCAAAGATGTAAAGGGGAACATTTTCCTTACCCGGGTTTATTGTAGCCCCTCCCAGAGCCACAATATTCTTGGAGTTACATTTCCATGGATTTTATTGAAGGGCTACCTCCTTCCAAGGGTAAGACAGTGATCCTGGTTGTGGTAGATAGGTTCACAAAGTTTGGACATTTCTTTGCCTTGGCCCACCCTTCCACAGCTTCCACTATAGCCAAGATCTTCCTGGACAACATTTACAAGCTCCACGGGATGCCTCAGAGCATAGTATTAGATAGAGACAAGATATTCATCAGTAGATTTTGGCAAGGACTGTTCAAAATCTTGGGGACTGAACTGCATCTATGTTTAGCGTATCATCCCCAAATGGATGGTCAAACAGAAAGGCTCAACCAGAGTTTGGAGATGTACCTGTGCTGCATGACCTTTCATCAACCTAAACAGTGGGCTACCTGGTTGTCATTGGCTGAATGGTTGTAAAATACCACCTATCATATAGCCATCAAGATGCCCCCGTTTGAAGCTTTGTATGGTATCAAGCCACCACATCTGGCCTTAGGGCCTTATCAACTTACTAATATCACAGCAGTGGACGAATTGGTGCAAGAAAGGCATCGCATAGACTGGTTCCTCAAGGATCGATTGGCTGAAGCCAGAGCAAGGATGAAATCCTACGCTGATCAGCACAGGATTGAAAAGGAGTTCCAAATAGGAGACTGGGTATATTTGAAACTCCAACCATATAAACAACAATCCATAGCAACACGGGTCAACTCCAAATTGTCTGCCAAATACTATGGACCTTACCAAGTTATCAAAAGGATAGGGCATGTAGCTTATGAATTGGAACTCCCCAGTAATTCTAAAATCCATCCTATATTCCACGTTTCACTGCTTAAGAAAAAGATAGGTGACGGGGAGGTACCTATTCTACTTATTCCAGATGTTGAAGAACCAGGACAACAATAGGGCTCACCTCAAGCAGTCTTGCAGACTCGTATCGTCAAACATCAAAACCAGGCTGTCACTCAATGGTTGGTACAATGGATGAATTCTCCCAAGGACGATGCGACTTGGGAAGATGCTGCAACGATTCAAACACAGTTTCTTGACTTCCAGCCTTGGGGACAAGGTCGATTTGAGGGGGAGGATTATTATAATCAGACACAGGAAGGGAACGCCTGGGAAAAGAAGAAGAAGAAGAGGACTCAACGGCTCTACCAGAATTTCAAACCTGAAAGAAACGACACCGTTTAGTCTCCAATTCAATTGTTTCAGCTTATCACGTTTTTAGCTTAATTGTTTAGCTTATTCACGTTTTATGAACTGAAGACACGTTTCCTGCACTACTTAAACTAGAGGAGTGGATAGGAGAGTTTGTTATTGAGCGTCAGAATCCATTTTCTCTCTGTATCTCTCTGCAATTCTCTCTCTCTCTCTCTCTCCTGCACTACTTAAACTAGAGGAGTGGATAGGAGAGTTTGTTGTTGAGTGTCAGAATCCATTTTCTCTCTGTATCTCTCTGCAATTCTCTCTCTCTCTCTCTCTCTCTTCTCATTCTACTCTTCTGCATTTCATTCAATAAAATTCAGTGAAATACGGTTTCAATTTGGCATTGTCTTCAGCTGATTTAGTTAATTACGAGTTCAATTTCTCTGTGAATTGTTGGAATTAATTGGTTTTGATTGAAGAGTTAATCAATCATTACATTTTGCTTCAGGAATGACATTTAAGATTTAAGATACGAAATAATTTGGTAACGTGAGCAATTACTAATTTGGTTAATTGAAGAAAATTAGTACATTAATGTGAATTTTAGCATGTAGTTCAGTTGCTTTTGCTCCCCTCTTTCGAATTTTCTAAATTATCAACTTTTAACGGAGAATTTTTATGGATTTTAATTTTTGTAAAGGTGATTTTCTCTCAAATATGATTTTAAAAATACGAGTTGTTTAGCTAAGGTGGAAACTAGCATTTTTTTCTTGTATAAGGTTAATTGATGCCTTTACGTTTAGGGTTTTTGATGACAGTTGAACTACAATGCCAAAGGCTAATAATGTGGATTTTGGAGTCACATAAAAATCCCTATATTCTTGTGTTACTTCTCTAAGTTTTCTAGCAAGTTTAACCAAGTAGAGATCTGATGTTATTATTTTCCAGTCTTTATCTTTAATTATCAATGGTTTTTTAATACATTATCTTCTGATTCTGAATCTAATTGATGAGCAGTCCTGGTTTATTCTTGGTTCAGGATCGTCTTTTTATTTTTCTGACATTCGGGTTTGTAGATTTCATTTTTATATGCTGACCTATGTTTTTTGGTATTGCAATTATGGATTACAGCACAAGATAAGATTTCAGATTTTGAGATGAAGCTCATGGACATTGACAGTGAGCATCTTGGAATTCCTGAAGCTGAATACCATGCAATAGTTAGGATGCCTTCGACTGAGTTTGCCAGAATTTGTAAAGATCTTAGCTGTATTGGTGACACAGGTGATCATCAGAGATGAGAAAATTGGCAATTCAAAATGACTCCCTCACCGCCTCTCCATCGCCCAGAATTTTTCTTAGTTAATATAGTATGGGTAAATATTTAAGGCAGTCCTAACTAAGTTACCCTCATCCACTACAATTTGCATACATTGGGGACATTCGAGAACTAATCTATGATGCTGATAGCACACTGTTATAATGTGCAATCACGTGGATATTTTTGTCCTTTGGTTTGATTGTTGATTGCAGTTGTGATATCTGTGACAAAGGAATGTGTAAAATTATCGACAAGAGGAGACATTGGGACAGCAAATGTTGTTCGCAGGCAAAATACAACAGTGGACAAAGGTACAGGTGCCTTTCTGCCTCATATTATGCAAACTGTTGAGAAGTTGTTGTCACTCCCTTGTTAATGGCATGATGACGAATGATTTATTTTCTAATATGCAGCCAGAGGATGCAACAATCATAGAGATGAATGAGCCAGTATCACTGACATTTGCTCTGAGGTACCTGTACTCCTTCACTAAGGCAACTCCATTATCGAACACGGTTACTATCAGCTTGTCATCGGAGCTTCCAGTTGTAGTCGAGTACAAGATTTCTGAGATGGGTTATATCAGGTTCTACTTGGCACCCAAGATAGAAGAGGGTGATGAAGACACTAGGCCTTGAGATTATTTCCTGGGGGTTTCACCTCAACATCTAGTTGCTGTAGATATCCTTGATTTTGTTTTAATTTTTAATGTTATAGATTTCCTGCCAGTTTTAATTGAACTATCCATATTGATGTTCCGTCTTCTCTTGGTTATGACATACCCTTTGTCCCCATCACTCTTCCTTCATATTAAAAGGAATGTGCAAAGAGCTAATAATACATTAGATTCCAGTTACCTTTTCGTAACATTTGAGTTCCAATTTAAATTTTTTGCATCACTTCATTTTTAATCGACGGCCTCTTTTTACAATTATGTTAAAAAGTAACGTGTTTGTATGCAATGGGATCTTGAATTTAGCTGATGAGAGGGAAAAAAATAATCCCATTTGCTTGGAGAAACAGGAGTAACATATATTGCTGTTAAAATATAAGAAAGCGTTGCACAAATATTCTACTATACCTTCCCCAATCTCTAGTTCTTGACAGAAAACAAATCAAAAGTCATGAAAATAATAAATAGAAAATTGCATTTCGACCGAAGTCTATTAATACCTACGGATATATTATTATATGATAACTTAGATGCAGAATGGTAGATTAAGACCCCAGTCTCAAGCCACCACAAAAGCACTTGAAGAACCTGTAAAATGCTTGATCGACCCCAGAAGGCTCTTTGCAGAACCAAAATGCCTTATTCTATATACACCTGAAGCAACTGTTCCCGGTATTCTCCATTCTATGGTTGCATGACTTAGAGGACTAAGTTTAGCAGGTCTCGACCAAATAAATCGAAGGCAAAAATCATCATCATCATAAGCAGGAACCCACGAATCCTTCCCTCGAAGAATCTCCACGAGAGCAAATGTACCTTCAGTCATGAGGTCATTTCTTGGGTTCGCTGACCAGAAAACAACTGTTACATTGACACCTCTCTTGAAGGTCGAGTTCTTGGGTACATCAACGCTAACATCACCAAAGTTCACACCGGGAGGAGTTGCATCCACCACGACTGGTGTTAGTAAGCCTATTTGCTTGTCTAGTAGATCTGGGGGTTGGGGACCCGACTGCACGGGTTGTCCACTGATAAGGGCCGCTGCAAGCTTCTTGAACTCCTGAATGTAGGCACTGAGAGTATATGGACCAAATAGTGTTGAGGCACCCTGCAAAAGAACGAAAACATGTCATGGATTGCAAAAAACATTAGGTGAGAAATTTATCTACGTGAATTTTTATGACCCATTAGGAGGAATTAATTTTAGTTCTCCAAAATGTAACAAGTTTTCATTTTCTTCAGTTCCATCCACATTGTTTTCTACAAATTGGATACTAGCTAGCTACTGTGTATTAGAGGAAAACCTCCAATTCTTGCAACATATATGATTGCCAGTTTTAATTGGCCTGAGATAATCTTCAAATGTGTAGGCAGAGTTAGTTTTCTAGTTTACTGGAGTCAATATTTCAACATTACAGCAATGGTTGTCGACTAGCTATTGAAGTTGTTCATTTCATTCTGTAAAATTTTGGACCACGTGCTGTTTACTGTCTTCTTATTATGATCAAGTCACTGACCTCGTATCTCTGCATCTTGTACTCCTCGAAGGTTGTTACATATTGGGAGTATGTATTTGTCAGGCCCGCTATTACTACATGAACATTTGCATCAAATTCTTTGCTACTTCCACTTGTGAGCACTGTTTTCACAGCATCTCGGAGCCGTCTTCCAGACATCGTTGTGAATTCTGTCGAGTAAAATCATAACGTCAACATTCATGAACAATAAAATATTAGTCATCATAAAAAATGCCTTCAAATTTTACTCATCTTAGGATAATAAAAGCATATAGTATATTTTCACTCAAGGAAGTCCACGTTAACTTTGTGATCGACTTAAAATTTTATGGAACTTTGAGGGCATAAAAATAAGAACAGTATGTGCACAGCTAGTTCAATCATATAAATGGACAGTGTGGTATAGAAACTAAAAATAAGTTAAAGTTTCTACCTCCGGGTACACTGAGAATGAGCAGCTGCCCAATCCTCAGAATCTGGACTGGAAGTATTGCAGGCTGCAAAACCAAAGGAGAAACCAAATTATCATCAATCTTCTTTGTACAGAAGAACAAGAGTTGAGAGGAGAAAATGATTCATTCGTAATAGAATAAAAAAGATGACTTCCAAGCATCTATGAATACATTTTATCTTTTCAGCATATTCATAATGAGAGGTCAAATTTCCATCCATTGTTTGTTTCCCTTAGAGAGGACCACAAGATTTAGGCACAATTTTCCTGGCATTATTAGTAAGGCCGAGCCAATATAATCTCAGCTATGGTTATGAGGAAGAAAAACCCAACATAGGGCATACTTGGCTAAGCTTAAAGAAAAGTAAAATATACTTATCTATTTTTTGCCAAATATGCAGCTATTTCAGAAGTTAGTTTTTTGAGTTACTTCAAAATCTTATTTCCAAAAGTGTACTTCCATTTTTATTTTTTTTAACTTAGCCAAACATGCTCAATTAATCTAAATGATATTAGGCCCCAGTTTGGTGGCCTTCAATTTGTGAAAAATTATGTTTTGAATAGTATTTTTTGGAGAATGTGCAGTTAAAAAGTAGGAAAAAGTTTTGGGTTTACGTGTAGAATATTTTATCGTATGAATGTGTGGTTGAAAATGAGATGAGAAATAAATTGATGTAAATTAAATTTAAGGCCACCAAACGGGGGCCTTCCACCTGAATATGAATTAACAGCTCACCTCCACTAAATGCGTAGATAATGTGAAATAGAGTAATCTGACAATATCTACTATTTCTGTTACTAATTATTCCCCACTTACTCTATTTTTACCCATTATGTAATAGCAGCTAAATTTTGTTAGCCTTGATCATAAATAATTGGTGTTTTTGCTTTTAGGAAACTAAAACAGAAATATAAGACGTATGATCTGACAGTAAACAGAAAGGTTTTATTACGACAGTATAATCAAATTAGTGTTCTCATGCACCCTAATAATCTAACCTCAAGTAGTGGTGCATACAAAGCTTGCCTACTTACATTGAATTATCAATAGAACAAAAAAATTTATGGAAACATCTGCATTAATTATGTGATATCTATTAAGAAATTCTAGATAACAAAACAATAACTATTAACATTTCAGGCTCATGCTGTTTATACATCATGTAAAAGAAGATTACTATTTACTCGTGGAGACAAAAATTGAAGAGAAAGACTTTTTCGGATCGCAATTTGCTTTCTTTTGCAAAATGTCTAAAAGATTGCAAAATCAAACGATAACAGAAAATAAAAAATACCATTATGGTAACTCACCGCCCAATCATAAGGAAATTTCATTTCACCAGTATCAAGCAGAATGGGCTTTGGACGTTGACAATCAACTTGTTCTTGGTCTGGTGTTTTAAGTAAGTTCCTTACCAGCCTCCAAAATGCATTCCCCTGGAGAGAGAGAGAGAGAGAGAGAGAGAGAGAGAGAGAGAGAGAGAGAGAGAGTAAACACTTTGCTAAATGATAGCATAGAGCCGTGATTATACAACATGCATCAAACAGCAGTACCTTGTCATCTCCTTGCTTAAAATCAAAAGCACCAGGTCCATCAGTTGTACCAGCAGCAAATGCAAACCCCATTGCAGCTGGACAGGTTTTCACAACCTCAGTACCTCCACCCTGTTTAGAAATTGTCACCTCAAGGTTGGAGAAGTTCAGATAAGTATGGCGATAATCGACCTTTCCATTTAATTTTTCTGATGCTTTGTTGAAAAGTTCCACTGCTTTTTTGAATTGTCTGTCACCAATTATACGTGTACTTTCAAACTCATCCGGGTATCTGCCATGCAAGAGAGACGAGATTATAATTTCAGGATAATGTGCGGGCGATTTTATTTCTGCCATATGACAAAGAGCATGTTTGGCTAAGCTTAAAAAGTCAAGTACATAAGTAAGTTTTGAAATAATTAATTTTGTTGTTTTTCGAAAGATTAGCCAAACTTTCTCAAACTGTGAAAATATGCATACCCAGGACCTCGCCCATAGCATAACTCATTCTTCCCACCACAGGTACTATGATTGAAGTCACAAGGTAATCCGGTATCTATGCAGAAGGCCCCGAGCACATTTGGGCTAACATCCCCACAATTGGTTTGACAAAATGCTGACACAAATCTAGGCCTACCAGCTTGACTGAGAGTACTCCTTACACGTATTGGTTTGCCCGAACCAGATTGGAAAGAATCAGCAAGTTCATGTAATTCATGATCTGTATTTAGACAGCCACAAAGATAGATAAGCGTGAATCAGTTGAAATTCTTTCGTCCATTATCACAGATGATATTGTTAGAGCTTGTTGGCTATGATTAAAAGTCACTTTTCCAGAAAGTAATTAAAGTTTTTCTTACGCAAACAGGTGAGTTTGACTAATAAACAACCACAAAAACCACAACGAGTAAGCACAAACTAACATACTTTTATGCCTACTTTACACATCCATTCCTGCACAGTATTGTAAAGTATTAATTGAGAAAGAACTTACCTAAGCTATATAAAATCTAAGGAACTTAGGTTTTAGTTAACTATAGCCAAAGCAATGGACTTGAAGAGGTTCCATAGCCAGCACTAAGCAGGAAACAGTACCCTGCCCTGGATCAGTCAGGAATATTGGCAGAAAACAAGAACCTAAATGCATAAACAATGCTCCAAGGTAAAATGCTTTCATAATTCAAAATAGTAAGTAGCTAGATATGGTATAAGATTTTTTCAAGTCAAAACCGTGCTATCAGAGATCTAAGAACAGGAAACACATGATCACAATGTTCTACAAGTCAATTTTGAAAATTGTTATTGTATTTTATGCATAAAATAGATAATTATTCAGATAAGTATGTAGAAACTTACGATTTTCATGAACTGGAATAATGTTTGAGGCTGTTAATGGGGTATCTTCAGCATTGGATATATAAGAAAGTATCTTTCGACTATTGTTCTGATCAAACCAGTCTTCCATAAAACGTGCAGCAGCTCCTTTGTTGTCCCCGCTTACCAATGAGTTTGTACGGCTCATAGAAGTTCCATGGGTAGCAAACCAATTGAAGCTACCGACTGGACCCCATTCATCATCAACAAACTTCAAAAGGGTCATATCTTTATCGACGTCATATTTGTATTTCCTGCGTTCTTCTGCAGGATTATTGAGATAAGCACTTGGACTACGATTAACCCCAGCATCTAAAAGTTCACCTGTAGTTTGAGGCCAAAACTGATCACAATAATATATAGAGGTCAAAAAGAGAGATTACCCACAATTTTCTTCAAGATACCACTCACACACGCTTGAACGTCATTTCCCAGAAACGGGCATAACAGTTTGAACCATAAAATCAAACACAGAGCAGGCTAAACGAAGTGATCCATAGTTATTCTGCTATCGATGGCACTTGATAATATGCAGTTGAACAATTGGAGTAAAAATGAGAAGTTATTTTAAAAACAATCCACGACCTTGAGTATGAGACAAGCTAATAAAGGTATGTTTAAGTTCAATTCAAGATCAGAAAACATAAGAAACTTGGGGTTGAATAGAAAAAAAAGTTAATTAAAGATATTACGCTCTTAGTTAACAAATATATAGCCTTAAAATGTATAATCCACACGAACTAAGGAAAATGTAGAACCAATTCTATAGTACTTCACTGTGGAACAATAGCATAATTAGCAAACATCACCCAGGGAAATATCATATGCCAAATGAATCAAATGAAAAATTACTTCATGAGATAACATATGCTTTCCTCAAAATTATGTCCATAGCAAACATGCTTTAGCAGCAACAGAACATACTGCGCCCAAGCTTCAGAGTGTAAAAATGAAACTTTATTTAGTAAGATACGGACTACAAAATGCTGCAAGATGGGTACCCAGAAGGTCCATTTATAACACCACAATATGAGAAGGAAAACATGTTGAAAGTGACCCTGGAGGCTGGATTTGAACAATTGATTCATCGGAATTATTTCTCTAATGCACATTTCATATGATAGAAGGAAAGACTAATTACAAAAGAAAAATCTTACATTCTTTCCTTACACATATATGAATGAAACAGCGACAACTCAATCAAACATAAATAAGAAAACTACTATTCATCATGGATTATGAGTCTAAATATCACATTCCATTACCTTTGTTCACATATATTGATCCAGGACGAAGGTTACTGTGAGCTTGTACAATGCTCTGCTCAATTCCATCAACAAGAGCATCAAAAGATTGACGCACAAAACCAAGTGATGTGACGATATATACAACATATTGAAGATAACCGCCGGGGCCGGCATGTGTGTGAATTCCACTAATAGCAACATTACTTTCTGTGTAAAGATTTCCATACCTAGAAAAGCAACAAGGATATGCTTAATTTGATATCCACAACATTAACAACACAGAAAGTGTCTACAACAAATAGCAACAATTTAAGCCTTATTCCCAATACATTGGAGTCATCTAGGTGAATCCTTATCTTCCTTTCCGATCTATTCTTTACTAGAAGTCTAGATCTACTGAGATATTTAAAGCAACAACATTCTAATTTACTTTCTTGTTTGCACAAGTATTACCAACTCAACGCATAGAAAATCACTTAGGCACCACAATATATATAGCAAACCAGGTGGGGATGCTGAGGGTAAAACTTAATTTGACTACCTTGCTTTCAACCTCTCAATTACTTTAATTGTCACCAGTTGTGAGGCCATGCAAGCATCGAGATTCACAAATACAACCCGATTTCCTTGTGGTTCTGCTACAATGAAAGAACGAGCTCGCAACCTAAAGTGAACTCCAGAAGCAATCTGGTCTGTACTAGCATATCCCATCATGTTGACATCAGCTGCTGGCCCCGTAATGTCATAGCTTCCGACCCCAATTAAGTACTTGGAAGCTGAAAATACTCCTTTACTGTTCTCTAGCAGGAGTAACAGCAATATTGGAAACCAAATCATTCGAAGTGATCTAGCCATCATGCTCTACCAAGTAGCCAGAGTATACCTCAATAAGATGTCACAGTTTCCTTCATTAATGAAATAATCCGTGTAAATATTTCTTTATATCATAAAGAAACATATTAAGAAACCAAGATTAGTATTAGGAATAAGAAAAAGTATTATACGTCCAACAAGGGGGAAATGAAAATTTCAATATAATCGTCTAAATGAAATGATCAATAAATTGAAATATAAAGACTGGAGTCAAATTTAACTGCTTACAGCAGAACTCCAAAGCACTAAGAATTGGTAAGCATTAGATAAATCTATAAATATTGACAAGAACGATGCTTTTGTTGAGATATGTACGTACAAAAGAAAGGGCAAAAATTAAAAAACAAATAAATGTCAGAATCTGACCGACTGCGTATGCCATGGGATGTCTGGAATACGACCTAATGTGTGATAACTGACAAAACAGGAAGGAGGGTCCATTCAATTATTGCGTTACGATTAGGTAATGACATGATTTTGATTGAAACTCAATTTCTAAACCAATTCAAAACATTCAAATAAGATTGGTTTTGCTAAGTTATACAAATTATATATATAATGCATAAATACTCATAAACAATGTAAACAAGATTGGTTTTGCTAAGTTAAAATCCCATGTTAATTAAATATGAAGAAGTTTCTCTCTAAAAGTTCCTTTTAAGATAAAAGCCCAAGCTCAACTGATCTCAAAAATCTCAATCAGGCATTTACACGAACAAGAGGTTGGATTTCAAGATTCGTGTCCTCATCTGACAAAGGTAAAATGTCATATTTATTAAACACAAAACCCATAAACAAACGTGAGAGAGCTTCAACAATTTACCTTAGCATACAGCAAGAATCCAGAATTCCCAATGAATGAAATCTGATAACTAAGTTTTCTGCTTCACTCCACGACTTCGTATTCAAGTGCGTGCTGTGTGCGAGAGATAAGGGATGAAAGAAACCCTTGTGTAATATATAAGATGAAGTGGCGGAGAAGTGAAGAATGTGAACGCACCTTGTTCCCCTTGGCAGGTCTTAACTTTTGGGCAGTATTCTCCATTGAATTCACACAACTGTACAAATGATATTTCTTTCTTGATACGGAATCCAAAATATTTTGATCAATATTTAAACTTTAAGAATAAAACAAATGATGCTTTCTTTATTTAACTCAATGAAAACGGTGGCACGCTTAATGGGGTTTCATGGAAGATTCTATCATGACATTCGAGTAGACAGGAGTAGCTGTGCACATAAATTCACTCGTAGTGAAGAAATACAGTTTTAGGGCCGACTCAGGAGGTTGGACAGCGTATTTTTAGTATCGATTTTGAGCGTTTATAAATTTTGAATAATTTTAATAACGATTTTTAAAATTGTCTAACCTATACTTGAGAGTTTTTTATCCACCGATCCTGAAATTTTTTTAAAAGAATAAAATTACATATATATATATATTTATATATTTCCTTTACTAAAATTTTCAATTTATAATTTCTTATATGTTTTTTTTTTCATAAGTGATATTGCTATAGGTATTTTTTGACATATAAGTTAATATATAACTTAAAAATTAAGTAAAGTTAAATATCTACTTAAACTTTTAAGTTAATATTTTTAAATTATAAGTTAATTTGGCCAAAAGAATATTTTGAGTAGTGGTTTTTAAAAAATGTGTGATTAAAAAATAGAATTTTTTTTTTAATTTATGTGTATAATATTTTATTATGTAAATGTGTGGCTGAAAATAAGTACGTAAAAAAAGGCAATATTTTAAATAGTGATTTTTTAAAAATTTGTGGGTAAAAAATAGGAAAAAAATTGAATATATGTGTAGAATATTTTATTATATAAATATGTGATTGAAAAAGAATACGTAGAAAAAGAGTATTAAAATAATGATTCTCAAACAAATCTACACAAATGGAAACTTCCCATGACAGTAGATACTTTGTTGTATAGCACAGCAGGGAGGTGTGTTCATAAATTCACTTGGATCTACTTCCCATGAGAGCAGGTACAATGTTTGAGTTTGAGGCATGGTAGGGTTTACATTAGTACAGAAACTAGATACCTTATTAATATGGTACGAACGGTAACGGGTGAAGTAGGGAGGTGTGGACATACATTCACTTAGATTTACCTCTCATAAAGGCATGACAGGGATGTTAAAGGGACAGAAAACAGGGATTTAATTGTCGGGCTTTGCTACAATTATAGGGGTGGGTAATTTTACAGGCACTCACATGCAAGGAGGGGGGTGAGTTTTTTTTTTTGTTTTTTAAATACATGTGGGGCCCGCCAGTGTGAGAGACCTAGCAGGCCCCTGTGAAAATGACTCCTGTACGTGAGGCATTTTCCTTAATTGTCCCCCTTGCTCGAATCCCTATTTAAGGAGGCGACACAGTGATTATATATATATATATATATATAATTTTTTTCTTTGTAAATTTATTGCTTGTTTGAGCCTCATTTTTTCAAAAAATTATTTTTTGAAATCCATTTTAAATCACACGTTATCCCAAAATTACTATTCTAAAACGCAGTTTTCCCCAAAATGGGGCTTAAACAAGGGCTCAATTTTTGAGTTAAATATTTCAATAATCATCAAATTTATATCATAGTCACGATTTACTTACTAAATTTTAAAGTATTTTCACGGTGCTCACTAAATTTTATCCTTTTGCATTCCATCGATCACCCTAACAAATCCGTTACCTGATAGCCTACAAGACTAACAAAAATTCTACGTGGTAAATTACGATCGTTAAAAAAATTACAACTTAGCCAAATTAATATTTTAGTATTCATCCAACTTATACTTGGTCAAGGTTTACTTATCAAATTTCAAAATACTTCTCAATGGTCATCCATTTTTGAGACGTTGCACTCCATCCATCCGTTGCACTCCATCCATCATCCCCTAGATTTCGCTCCTTTCATTACTAACATATTGCATGAAAATCTCACGTAGCAAATTATGATCTTTAAAAATTTTACAACTCATACAAACCAAAACTTACCAAAACCACCATATGTGAAATACGACTTCCACGGCCCCATAAATTTCTTTAATCCCCAATAATTTGTCCCAAATTTTAATCCTAAAAAACCTAGCTGCCAATTCATTCATCTCACCCACTATAGCTAAATTTGTAATAAGACATAGTTGATTCATGAGAAAGATGCGGGAAGCTACTACTCATAAAGTCATATCCCCAATTATGCGATGTGTTCGTTGCCTCTTTAATTTCAATCTTCCATTTAGGCATGTATCCAACTATTTGAGGAATGATATGTCATCAAACTCCGGTCAAATTGAAAAACGAAGAATAACAAACACGAACACAACCCAGAAGGTATTCCAGCCGTACACCTACCGTCGGAATTCGATGACATTTCATTCCTTAAATAATTGGACAAGCGCCTGCTAAAATGAAAGATTGGGATTAGGGAGGGTCGAGTAGATGATATAATTGGGGATAGAGATTTATAAGTAGTAGCTTCTTGCATCTCCATCTTATTACACAATTTAGTAGTACATGGGTGAGAAAAGTGAGTCCAGGGATTAATGGTTTTTAGTGTTGAAATTGGAGACACTTTATTTGGGCTTAAAGAAATTCATGGGGTCGTGAAAATCGTATTTCATATAAGGTGATTTTAATGAGTTGAAGATTTGGCTAACTTGTAATGTTTTAATGATCGTAACTTGCACGTGTGATTTCTGTACGATAAATTAACAATGAAGGGAATGAAATCTGACGGATGAAAAGATAAGTGACCATTGAGAAGCATTTTGGACTTTGATGAGTGAACTGTGACCAAGTATAAGTTGGATGAGTAATGAAACAATAGTTTGTCTGAGTTGTAATTATTTTAATAGTCGTAACTTGCCATGTGAGATTTCTATTAGCCAGTCAATAAATAAGGTTATGAATTTTTTAAGGTGAGGTATGAAGTGCAAATGAAAAAAGTTTAATAATCACTGTGAAGTACTTTGAAATTTAATGAGTAAACAATGATCATGGTATAAATGGGTTATTATTGAAACATTTGACTCAGAATTAGGCTATTGACTTGGCAATCGGTTCGGGTTTGGGATAAAAAGGTTGGGCTAAAGTAATTTTACACAAATTTTGATTATCTATAAATAAAAAGTAATTGGTGTGGGGTGGGATGCGGGAGGTAGGGTCAAGGTCAGGAGAGGATTGAAAAAATCTCAAGTGTTACTCTATTTTTCTAATCAATCGGAGAATTTTCATCCCAAGCACATGGTGAAGTGGCCATTTTCCATTTTTTCTGTCTTATTTTCAATTACGTATTTTTCAATAAAATAATATTACACTAAATTCAAAATTTTTCCTTATTTTTTAATTGCACATTCTGTCATTCTTCACTAAAATACAATTCAAAAATGCATTATGAGAAAAAAGGGACTCAAATGGGCTCTAAATTTAATTAGAGTCGAACTAAGTCAAATTGGTTGACTTGATTTTGATCGAATTTGGATGATTCTCGAAAAGAGGGTTACAAAATCCTAAAACGCGAAATCGTTTCGCTCTATAGTATACACCCATGATGTCATTGTTGTTCAATGTCATACAGACTATCTACTTTTAATTTTTTTTTTCCCCGTATAAATATCCTCAATAAACACATCATTTTCACAAATTGTTATTCTTTAATCTCTTAAATTTCTTGCAATCTCTTACTTCACTCTTTAAATTCTATCATTTTGTGAATTGAAGGGTGTGAATATAGTGTTTCTGTCATTAGCAGTTCCGAACTTTTCAGCCGTATTCATCATTGAATTCACACGTCGCACTTGGATTTCGTTTGGTTTCTTCTTTCTTGTTAGTGATGGAACAATCCACTGCACAATAGAGTGCTGTGTACTCCGAGATCTTACATCAAATAACCATTCTTTCACGTTGGAAAATAAACGAATTGTTGATCAAGATTAAACTTTAACGGCACGTTTTGATGCTGTACAATTAGAAAAAAAAAAAAATCATAAATCATAAATCAACTGGAAAGGGAAAAAAAAAAAAAGAAATAAGAAGGATATACGAAAATGCTCATGATTTTCAGCTCGGGTGTCGATTTACGCAAGCGAGTACATTCCGAAAGCATTCTTCGATTTTACACATTATTGTCAAACTATAGGGGATCAAATTCCATCGTTTAGGGGTCCGTTTTAACATTTTTTTTTTGTTTTGAATCAATTTAAAGGTATTTCCGTCATTTTTTTTTTTTTTTTTGCAGTTTTCGAGTTTTATTCAAATTTATCTATAGATTTATAATTTCGATTTGATTAGAATTCGTTTGGACCCTTTAAATATGTGATAAGGGTTTGAAAACCCTACGTTTGCTTTTGATTAATAATATTATAGTTTTATTCATTATTTGGTGGATTCCAATAATTCTTTCTTCTGTTCGAACGAAATTCAAGCAACACCAATTCATGTTTTACGAATAAGACCCTATTAGTATTATTCACGTTTTCGTCCCACATCAAGTTTGATGCAAATAATATTTGAATTAAATTAATTCGAAGAGCATAGTCTTCTCTAAAGGACTGAAAAGGAAAAAAGTTAGGTGAATTGAAATATGTAAGTTAGGCAATGCCTTCCTGTTCGTGCAAAGTCTTTGGCAACCACCTTGCCGTGAATTTCACCGTACTCTTATCGAGCATCATATCTTTCTTCATTATCAGAATCTTGAACACTATCTGAGCTAATAAAAATTTTCATAAACACCATTCGTTAATTTTTTTCCTCGAGAATCTTCATGTGTTCTTTGTTTCAGCATAGTAGATTCAACGAAATTAATATCCTTGCTAAGAATAATCTTTTATGAATCAGGACAGACAGATAATACCCTTTTTGCTCTTGAGCTAACTCCCATCATCAATGTTTTATTCGCCTTCAGATTCAGTTTAGATTCTTTCATATGATAGTAAGCAGTGGAACCAAAAACATGTAAAGAATCCTTAATCATTTACAGGGGCGGACGAAGGACTTTTACATTGGGGGGCACAATCGAACTTATAAAGAAGTTGGGAGAAATTTTACAACGAAAATTTACGCCAAAAAAAATCATACCCCATGTAATTTTACATCCGAAAATTTACATGGGATATGACTTTT
This sequence comes from Fraxinus americana, assembly GCA_035079005.1. Classification (NCBI taxonomy): domain Eukaryota; kingdom Viridiplantae; phylum Streptophyta; class Magnoliopsida; order Lamiales; family Oleaceae; genus Fraxinus; species Fraxinus americana. The sequence continues at coordinate 18,002,570 of CM068725.1, read as the reverse complement.
TCAGATGTACAATTTCGAATTTCCTAATTAAATGATGAAAATTACATTTAAAAATTTGTATCGTAAAAATAATAAATGTTAATGAAATAATTAAGTTTTTTTAAATGAGAGTTAGACGTCTTTTTAAAGGCTCACGTTTAACGTATTTTTAACTATTTTCGATATATGTTTGAACTATTCGATATGTCCATAATGTAGTTCTTGAAATAAACTTCGAAATGATATAAGCAATTTGTAGATTCGATTAGCGTACAATAGTCGGAGAATTTTTAAAATTAGTATATTTCGAAATTCAAATTTATTTTGATTTTGCCCCTGTTTGGTGGAGATTAAAATTAAATCTTTAGTAAATTTTGATGAAAATTAAACAGTTATGGATTTCATGAAATATGTTATTAAAATTAATTGTTAACTTTGATTTAGATTAAAATTAAAATTTCAATCGATACCAAACGTGATTTTACACAAAAAAAAAAAAAAAAAAAATTCTGAAAGTTGGGGGGGCACGTGCCCCCCCAGGACCCCCCTGGGTCCGCCCCATGATCATTTGTACGTTTTCCAAACCATATTTCCATAGATGTTTTGCCATTAATTGCAAAAGATGGTAGGTGATTAACATGATCATGACATTAAGGATGACAAAATACCTCGCCCTTCTCCGTCCCATGTCGCTCTTTCACATCGTGGAATCTGGACTGGATGGGGAAGGGGGATATAGTCCCCCCCCCCACCCCCCTTTCTCTTATTTTTAACGTTTTTAAATCTAAATCATACTTAAAAAGAAAAAAAATGAATAATCAAGTAAACAAGTCGATTAAGTAAAGAGTGGCAAAAGGGTTCATGTTTGTTCAATAAGTCAAGATATTGTTCTCCGCATTAGAGTGAATACGTTGGAAAGAAGTTGTCACGAATGTTAGGTGAGTTTGTACGAAGTTTGTTCTCCACAATTTCTATGAAGAATTATGTGTGTGTGTGCGCGTGTGTGTTTCATCTAACTATTAATTAAAGGATTGGATCGTGTTTGCAGTCAAGCTTTTTCCAATTTGTAAAGCAGTGATTCCACCATTATGAGTTTTATCATGTTAGAATTTGGGTGTAACCCGAGTTCCTTATCGAAATAATTGAAAAATTCTAGTTAAAGTACACGTCAAGAAGAATTCAGCTTGGAATGATATTGGAGCTACATGTCAACTTGAAGTTCTATTTTGGAAGCTTATTGTGAGTTGAAAATTGTTATTCGACTTGAAGAAGAGTTCGGGATGGGGAAAATAATTTGGGAAAAAAAAAAAAAATTTGGGCAGAATGGGCGCCGCGGTGTCACCTAACCTGTTTCGAATTTTCAGCGTTTTTCTCTCCTTTTTCGTTTTGGATTCGATTTTTTGGCATCCTACTTCATCAACAACTCTATTAGAAGGGTTTGAACGTCCTCTACATATTCCCTATAAATATTAGGCTATTATAGATAATTTCATAAGTGTGAGAAAAGAGATTATCAGAATTTTAGTATCAATTGTATATTTCTTTATTATTATTGATGCAATAAAATCTCATAATTCATCTGCCATATTTTCTTGTCTCCTTTTATACTTTTGCTAGTGATACAATATTTCATTACTGTGCCATATAATTTCAACATTTCAATCCGGTGGTTGATTTCATAACAAGTGGTATTAGAGCAATTCTGATATCTTGTTTATTTCATAACATACCAAGTGCGTCAAAGTCGGATTACAAAGTCTGCAAGGAAAGTGGCAGTTGATATTTTAAAAAAAAAAATCGGTGTCTAATGATTTGTTGGCATAGCTTCTTGTTTTGGAATGACAAAGAACTCTCAACTCTTTAGGTCATGTTGTACAACTACTACTTAATTTAGACTAAGAATTATGTAATTACACTGTGTGACCAACACACACTTTTGTGTTATTAATATATGTTTAAAAGCTTTTGGAACCCAACTGTAAAGTCTTGAAAATTTTCATAGAAAATAATTATTTATTCTATATGCTATATTTTTAATATTTTGGAAAATTAGGAACTAAAGTGTGTGTATATATATATATATATATATATATATATATTAAATTTCATTTTATATGGGTCAAATATTTAGGTATTAATGGAGCAATGATAAATATATAAATATTGGGCTCGTTAGATATATCGTAATTAATCATGCATATAAGGCTCGAAAAAAAGTTAATTCGGATAAACGATGCCTAACTTATCGAGTTCAAAGATTTTGTCTTAAATTGTTATTTAATTAAGTTAATCAATGAGTTATAATACAAAAGTGACGCGTGAGCAAGTTTGATGGTAAATTATTAATTGATTTTTATTAAATAAGGATTTTGTATATATAAAAAATGGTTATGGGGCAGCCATGTGTGTCAATTAGTTTTATTTTAATATTATTTGTTTGCTTTGATTTTAGGAATTGATAAGAATTATCAATTAGTTTTATTTTAATATCATTTATTTTCCTTGATTTTGGGGATTAAATAGGCTATCAATTAGTCTTATTTTAATATTATTTATTTGCTTTGATTTTGGGAATTGATTGGAATAGTTTGCCACGTGTAAATTGAATAGGAAATGGAGTAATTGTTGATTTGTGGAATACCAAGACTGAGAATTTTTTTGGGGAAAAAAAGAAAAACACGGTATTTTGTAGATTTTTAGGCCTAACAAAACTCAATTTTCCTGTTCAACTTTAAATACCATGTAAAAATACTCATTATCTACCCTAAAGAAAAAAAAAGAACAAAAAAGAAAGGAAAAGAAAGAAAACATAAATACGTGATACGGCAACAACAGCAGCAACACCACAAGTAGAAGATAAAGATTTGGAACTTTGTTTTTTCTTTACAAATTTATTTGATCTAACGAGGTAGGATAACGAGGTGCAGTTGATTTTTGTTCCCGTTTAAATTATTTCTTCATATTGATGAATTTTCATACTTATGAAAGTTCAAGATATAGTATGTAAGATATGCATGATATGACCATCTGATACCAAGATATGATATGTCTTGAGATTTTATCGATTTTTATGGATATGATGACAGTATGATATTTTGACACATGTTTTAAATCTTTCATTCAAGATTGCACTATTCATGAATAGTGACGCACAATGAACAGTGTCATCACTTTTCATCATGAAAAGTGAAAAAAAATATAATATTTAAAAAAAATAGTTTTTCAATTTTGAGGTGTGTTTCTAATCATTAAAATAATTGTTATATTTATTTAAAATATAAATTAGGCATGTGTGTATTTTTTTTTTTAAGTAACTGATATTTTATTTTCAATATAAAAAATGAAAATGACGATATAATATTAATATTGGACTTTCATGTTTAAATGTTACGTGTAATAAATACTTATTTATTTAGCTGTTTCTTTGAGTAATGCTTGTTTTAAATAATAATAATAATTTTGAAGATATATGAATTTAAGGATGATGTCAATTTAAAGTTCTTAAATATGTGAAATTTTTTTGGTACTCAACGACTATTAATCGACCACACTCCGACGACTCTAAGGTATGTAAAAGGATAAGAAGATGAATTTATTCAAACATTTTATATAATTTACATATTTTAAACGAGCTACTTTTAAATTTTAAGACATACATTTTTTTCCTCTCTAAATTCATAATATGTATTACGATAATATAGGTATAACATATTAGACTTTGTACTGATGTGTGACGGGTAACTTAATACTAATTTTAGGATAAGGCACCACCTACCCACACAAATTTGATGCGTGATTTGTTGCGAGCGATACAAGAGTTGAGCAGACAGAATCAAGCGTCTTCACTACAAAATGCACCGTCACCGCAAGACGCATATCCGTTTATACCTGGAGTTGTTAAAGTGGTTGAGCAGTTTCGTAGGTACAAGCTTCTTACTTTTGACGGTGTTTCTGACCAACTGGCTGTTGAGGAATGGATTAGAGGCTTGGAGCACATCTTTCGACACATTGCTTATAATGATACACGAATGTACTATGCACAGAGTTTATGTTTGTTGGAGTGACCAATAACTGGTGGGAATTTGTCTCACGCATTAAGACCTAAGAGCAACAGCATAACATGACTTGGGAGCAGTTTGAATATAAAGTGACGTTGAAGTACTTTCCACAGACTTTGTGAGACTTCAAGGAATTAGAATTTCTATAGCTTAGATAGGGCAACTTATCGCTTACAGAATACGAGAGGCAGTTTCAGCAGTTTTTAAGGTATGCCCCACATTTGGTAGATACAGAAGTTAAGAAGATCAGGAGGTTTGAAATGGACTACGCTCGGAGATAGGCATGATTTTATATCTCGTCGTTTCACTTCATATCGTGAAATGTTGGAGATGGCTCATGCTATTTCATATCAGAGGATTACATTTGAGTAGTATGCCCAGTAGGGTAAGGAGTCATTGGGGAAAAAGAAAGTAGAACGATTAGAGCAATGACAGACGTAACTGGTAGAATAAAAGATCAAGCACATGAGTTAGTATCGGTAGGACGAAAGTAAGTATTACACCGTGTCCTAAGTGTAATAAATTTCACAGGAGTGAATGCTTATTTGAAAAGAACATGTGTTTTCGGTGTGGTAAGTCAGGACAGATTGCTTTAAAAGAAAAAGGATGAAGATCAGGACAAGAATAAGAAAGGAAAGACTTGAGTTTTTAAGCTGAATCAACATGATCCGGAACAAGATCCGAATGTGATAGCAGGTATTTTATTATTATTCGAAGTATTTGTTTTGTTCTTGATTTTGCATCCCCCGTCGCTAAGTCTAACACTATAATTACGAAAATAGGTATTCTATTATTATCTGATGTACATGCTTATGGCTACAAATTCTTTCATCTCTACATTCTTTATAGTTAGATCTGACTTTGCATGTGTGAAAATGAATAATGAATTAAACATTAGCATCCCTTCAAGAAAAACTATTTGCACAAATCAGATGACCAAGTCTATAAAGTTAGAGATTGATGGGAAAATACTAAACCTGGACTTATACCTTTTGGAGATGAAATATTTCGAACTTATTTTAGGCATGGACAGGTTAGGACTCAATCATGTGACCATTCAATGTCACGAGAAAGAAAAGTTATTTCATAGACCCAGAGAGGAAGAGTTCCGTTGATTTGGAGCAAAATTCAAGTCTGTACCTTACCTTGTATCGACTTTATAAGCGGAGAAGATGCTAAGAAAGGAGTCATGCCGAGGATTCTTAGTTAATAACATCGATTCCAAACATACAGAAACAACTGTTAATGATATTAACATTTTGCGAGATTTTGCAAACGTAATCGTAGAAGATCTACTAGGTATCCCACAAGATAGGCAAGTGAAATTTACAATTGACTTGGTTCCCGAAGCAACAACAGTATCTAAGGCCCCTTACTAAATGTTACCGAAAGAACTTCAAGAATTGAAGTTATAGTTCGAAGAGTTGCTGGAAAAAGTTTTCATTCGACCGAGTGTTTTCTGAATAATTGCTCACCCTCAGCTGCCATTGATAAAAAGAACTAGAAGTGATATGGTCTGGTAAACCTTCTTGTTATTCTGATTTGAAGATTTTTGGGTGTCTTGCTTATGCTCATGTGGATAATGGAAAGTTGGAGCCTAAGTCTAGAAAGTGCATCTTTCTTGGGTATAAATAAGGTGTGAAAGGGTATAAATTGTGGTGTCTTGAGACAAGAAATGTGGTTGTTAGTAGGGATATAGTATTTGATGAACTTACTATGGTTTGTGGTTCACCTCTTGGGGATTTTTGATAAAATTGGGAGCAGAATCATTCAACTCGGGTGGAGTTGAAAATTGGTTCAGAAGAACAATCAGATGTTGCAAAACAGTCTACTACATACCAGTCCAGTTCGGGGTCGATAGACAGTAATATCTTGCATACTTTGCCTACACCACTAGCACTACAATATTCAATAGCTAAGGATAGAACTTGCAAATAGATTAGACTATAGGGAAGCAAATTTGGTAACTTATACATTGAGTGTCGCTGAAGATATTGATTCCACTGAGGAGCCTGCTACATATTCAAAGGCAGTCAGTTGCAGTGATTTTAACAGATGGATGATGTTATACAGGAGAAGATGGAGTCTTTGAGCAAAAATAACACTTAAAATTTGGTGAAATTACTTAGATGTAAAAAGGTTGTTCGCTGCAAATGAGTGTTTAAAAGAAAGGAAGGCACATCACAGATTGAAGATGCTAGATACAGAGCTAGATTGGTGACAAATGGCTATAGTCTAATTTTAGGTATTGACTTTACAGATGTGTTATCACTAGTTGTGAAGTATAGTTCCATCCGGGCATTACTTGGAGTGGTGGCTAAGAATGACCTGGAGATTGAGCAGATTTATGTCAAGACAACATTCTTTAATGAAGAACTTGAGGAGAGCATCTACATGCAACAACTAGAGGGGTTGTTGAAGAAGTCCTTGTATGGACTAAAGCAGTTACCGAGGTAGTGGTAAAAGAGATTTGATTCATTCAAACTACTCATGGTTTCTTCAAATGTAGTTATGATAGTTGTGTGTACTTAGGAACGAAAGATAGTGGTTGACTACATATTTGTTATTATATGCTGATGATATGCTCATAGCAGCTGAAGATAAAACAGAGGTCAGAAAAGTGAAGTTTTAACTTAGCAAGGAGTTTGATATGAAGTATTTGTGTGTAGCAAAAAAGATTCTTGGTATGGAAATCTTGAGGGATAGAAGGGCTGACGATTGTATTTGAGTCAGAAGGGGTACATTGAGAAGGTGTTTGAAAGATTCACACTGATGAATGCGAAGGTTGTCAGTATTCCATTGGCTGCTTACTTTAAATTATCATCTAACTTGTATCCTCAGTCAGATGAAGACATTGGTTACATGTCTTGTGTTCTTTATTCCAGTGCAGTTAGTTTGCTTATGTATACTATAGTTTGAACAAGACTTGATTTGGCACATATAGTTAGTGCAGTTAGCAGATACACGAAAAATCCTAGCAAGGAACATTTGAAAGCATTGTAGTGGATCTTTAGATACTTGAGGAGCTCTTCTAATGCTTGTTTACATTTTGGTAGAACATTTAGATTGAGTCATTGGGTATGTAGATTCAGATTATGCAGGGGATCTTGATAAAATGAGATTGATTATAGGGTATGTGTTTACCTTTGGAGGCTATTCTATCAGCTGGAAAGCTACATTGCAAAATACATTAGCTTTGTCTACAACAGAAGCAGAATACATAACCATTACAAAGGCATGTAAGGATGTTATGTGGCCGAGAGAATTGATTAGTGAAATCAGTGAAGACTTGTAGATGTCTACAATATTTTGTTAGTCAGAGTAAAATTTTCTTAACTAAGGATCAGAAGTTTTACAGAGGACTCAGTACATTAATGTGAGGCATCATTTTGTGCGTGATGTGATTGTTCGTGGTGATATTGTAGTGAGTAAGGTTGATACCAATGATAATCATGATGATATGATGACAAAACCACTTCCCATTACTAAGTTTGAACATTGCTGTTCAACTTAGTGGGTATTTGTCATTCATTTAGTCAATTAGGGCTTGTTTGGAAGATGATGGGTGGTGTTTATTGATGGAGTTATGACTTGAAATTCCTTATGTTGGAATTTGATTTAAGGTGGAGATTTGTTGTGGTTTGACCTAAATTCTAGTGGGTATTTGAGTCAAAATTGGAGTAGTCTTGAAGATATCAAAATTATGGATCGGAGGAAAAAGTAGCCATATTTTTCCTAGCCTGGCGCTAGCTAGACGTTCGAGCAAGCCCAGTAGAAAATAACCAGAGACTTGATCGCTCCCCTGGTAGGCGAGCCCTACCCTGCCCAGTTACTCGCCTATCACCCGCCTATCACCCGCCTATCACTCGAGCGACAGGCTTATCCGGCCCATGCCCGTTTTCATTTTTTGACGCGGTTTTGGACTCCTATTATTCTACAACTTGTTCTCTAGGGTTCATATATATATGACACGACTTGTATAGAAAAAAATAAGATCTATACAACATTTTGAGAGTTTTAGATTTCAATTGAGTGCATTGAGATCTTGTAAACACAATTGCTATTGATTAAGTGGATTTCTCCTCATCTGCTCGTTGTTTTTCCCGTATTCAGTTTCCCAGTGAATCTTGGTGTTTATTTCATTATCGTCATTATCTTGTGATCCAAATTCACAACAAGTGGTATCAGAGCAATTCTGGTATCTTGTTTGTTTTATAACACACTGAAATAAATATCGCTTTAAAAAGGAATGAGAATGTTGTAATGAAAAAAAAATCAAATAATCTTAATACCTTGATAATGAAAGTTACGAAAAATCAAAGTGTTAAATAATAATGTTTTTCTTAATATGGGTTCCATTACTAGTAGTGAATGCTAAATTCGAGTACTTGGATATGCATAAACTTGGATATGATCTAATAAATTTCTTTGAGGCAATAAATAGCATTTTCAAGTTTAATGTAGATATTCAGGTCCTTTTTGTATTCCATTAATGGATTACTAAAATAAACAAGATTTATTGTATGTTAGGAACTTTGTAATTGAGTTTGGATATGCTTTTAATTTGAATTATTTCATCTTCTTTCCTCACGAGTTGTCTAAAATATTTAGATATTTTTATCGTGCAATTTATTGGGTTCTGATTTTGAGTCTAATCGTATAGTATTATTTTAGCTAATGTTAAAGCTTTCGAGAGATAACAAGAGGGGAAAACGTGCAATGTCCCTTGCATCTGATATCGCATAGAAGAGTAGCAACGAAAGACAAAATGGAAAAGCCACATGAACAAACAGTGGAAGATAGAACTTCACTGGAGAAAAGTTCTACTCTAGTTATGCCACTGTTAGTTGTCTACAAATGATTCTACATGTATGTAGTTTTAAGGGATAAAATCCAATATCAAATAAAGATGAAAATATATACCAATTTATAAGGGTTTAGATTACCCCTCTTTAAAAATTAGAATTCCAAATCTCTTAGAGTGTGTTTGATGAATATTAAAATGGAAAAAATGCAATTTTTTTGTAATGTGATGGTGAATATGTGGTTGAAAAAGAAGGAAAAGTTGATGTGATGGAAAATATTATTTTATTGAAAAGTGTGTGATTGAAAATAAGTAGAAGAACGAGAATGAAAATGAGAATATGGCTCAACTAGGGGCTTAATATGATATTATAGTTTGTTAAACTCAAATGAGTAATTCGATCTGATTAAGATAAAAAAAAAGAGCAAATGAATTTCAAGATTGGTCTGCTCAAACAAGCCACCATCTTGCGGGGCACATTAATGGATAAATCCAACATCAAATAAAGATAAAAACATAGACCAGTTTATAAGGGTTTGGACTACTACTCTTAATAATGTTGACTTTTAAGATGAAATCTCATATCTTAAAATGTACTATGAGAGTCGAAAATGGTTCATGTTTGTCAAAAAGTCAAGATCCATGTTGTTCTCCATGTCCAAGTGAATAAATTGTTGTAAATAAGTTTTCAAGAAGGTTAGGTGATTAGAAGAAGTTTGTTCTTCAAAATTTCTAAGAAGAATTTGATGTGTGTGTGTGTGTGTTTGTGTTTTATCTAACTATTGAAATGAAGGATTGTATCATATTTGTAGTCAGCTTTTTCAAAATTTTAAAGCATGTGATTCCACAATATATGTTTCCTCTGGGGCCTGTGAGGACTTTAGCAAATCAGATATGTGTTTATATAAAAGATATCGGCGTCTATTCATTTCTTGGCATAGCTTTTGATTTTGGAAGTACGTGTACAAGATTCAGTGGATCTACAATTAATGAAGAACTAGTCATGTCTCTTTCATAGTACAATATTTGAATTTGAATTTGAATTCAAATGGTTCTTTGGCTCTATAATTACATGACCTCTTCATTTGTTTCACTTGGACTTGGCATAACAAAAGAGAGAAAGCAAGAGAAGTAATCAAGTGGGAGAAGTTCATATCTCCGGCAAAATTCTTGGTGGCTTCTGACGGATTTATTTCTCGGTATATCCATTTCCATTCCCGTGGATGACGGTGCATGATCCGATGTGGCAACAATCTGATCTCAACATCATATGACACTCCATTAGTGGTGTTGAAGAAGCTTTGGGTCTATTGGTTCAGTTTTACACTTTGAGAGTTTATGTTTTCCGCATTGTAGTTGTAATAATCATTTGTTCACTATATTTTAAATTCTACAAATGGTATTAGAGTTTAGTCTAGTGGTATAAAGTGTTAAAACAACCTGAAAATCGGATTGGAAGTCGAAGGGGTTCGGGTTTGGTCAAAAACTAGTAAACCCAAATCTTTAAACCCATTTTTCGACAAAACCACGCACCTGGTGGACGAACAACGACCACGACCAGACTCTAGACAACAAGCAGAAGCCGTTGATGATACACGTGAGATACACACACCAACAGTAGAGGCGGCACGCGAGGACACGTGCAGAGGACAAAGGTCGCGCGTTGAGGCACGTGAAGAGGAATTGGCAAGAAGTGAAAAAAGAAAGTTTGTTCCTTGAGATATTTCTGACCTTCCAGTGGCGTTGGATTTCAGTTTGGTATACTGTGGAAGTAGATATAATCTCGGGCCAGAAAGGTGAAGTGGAGAAAGCTTTTCTGTTGGCGGCTCGATGGTGTTTCTTAGGGTTGCAGTAGCTGTTGGAGAACTTAGTGTAGCTAGTGGAGGCCCTAGATTGATAAAGACCCGCATCTTTCTTTAAAATATGAATCAACATATTGTTTCGCTCGATTTGCATGTTCTAACACTCTCTTGAACTTATAATTGATATATTATTATTTGCTATCATATTGTTATTTGACTCTTGCGATATTGTCTATGTGTTACTTGTTATGATATCATTGATTGTTTCTTCTTTAAAATTAATTTATACATAAATTAGTTTTAGCTTGCGGGTAAATTGGTTAAGTAAAACTTTTTTGAAAACATCATTTTACTACCATGCCTCTCGAGTTGAATTGGCATAATTCAATGGTAAGAGAGATTATTTCATTTGAAAGTAAAAAATGAAAGCTATTTTAATCCAACAAAAAGTTTCTAAAGCTCTTGATGACCCGAAAAAATATTTTGATGTATTAAAAGCTAAATCGGATGAAATTACTGAGATGAATGAAATTGCACATATTTTGATTATATTGCATTTATCTAATGATGCGTCGGACATGTTGAACAATATAAGATTGCCAAAGAATTGTGGGAAGCACTTGACAAGCTATTTTTGGAAAAATCTCTTCCAAACAAAATACATTTGTTTCAAAAACTTCTCAATTTTAAGCTAGACTCGGGAAAGGATCTTGAATCTAATTTGGGTGACTTTAACAGAATAGTCAAGTGTTTGGCCCACAATGATAAGAAATTTGACGATGAGTATCGAGCGGTTATACTTTTAAATGCTATGCTCGAATGCTATAGAGATGTTAGGAATGCTATCACGTATGCTAGGGATACTTTGACCCAAGATATTATGACTAATACTTTGAGAGCTAAGGAGCTAGAACTTAAGAAAGAGTTGAAGGATAGCTCGAGAGAAGAGAGTTTTTTTGGTAGATGGAGGAATGAGACGAGGGAGAACTACTTTCAAAGTAAGAAGGCCAGAGGAAAATGGAAGGTTAGGTCCAATTCTAGAGATAAGAATGGTAAGAAATGCTTTGTTGTGGTAAGTTAGGGCATTTCAAGAGAGATTGTAATGACCTTAAAGAAGAAATAGAGACCGTAGTAGAGTGATGATTAGAACTTAGTTGCTGTAGGTGATTCCCTTGATTGTCTACATGTTATGGCTGTGTATAAATTACACTTATCAACATGACAACCACACTTCATGTTTCAGTTTCATGCTCATTAAATACATCATTTCCTTCTCCTTCCCACTGACTCTTCGTGTGTATCAGGGCATGTTTTGTGCCAAGACTTGGAAATCTTGAAAATGGCTTCTTAACTAGTAGGTAAACTTAAGGTTTCATTTAAGGTCTTGAAAATGTTTGGATATTGAGAATTTATTATATTTTATAAACATGATGTGATATTTTTAATATATGTATTCAGCAGACAATATGGTGTGGCCTGTATTGTTTATAATTATAAGTTTTTGGCATGCTGGAAACAAGTCTTCGACATGTCAAGCACAAATGATACAGATATTTTTATTGATCATCTTTGCACGTCTTCTGCATATGTTTAACAAGATATGTGACATGCCCTATACTGTTAGAACCATTTTTATATTAATACTTGTATATATTGTACGTCAGTACGTGTGTTGCATATAGAATAGATGCATCTATACTTTAGGCATTCTGTTGATGAATGTGACACTTTTGTTGTCACTTAACAAATGATTTGGTTTCTATTTTGTCACATGTTTTGGTTTATGTCTAACTTATGTAATGATGTAAAGTTAAGCTAGTTTGGACCTACTACAAGTTAAAGTATTGTCAAGTATTGTTTAGTGGTTGTTGGTAGAAAGTACTTTTTGAATTGTATCAAATCATGGCTATATATTCAGCCGGGAAAAACTATTGAAGTGTGAAGAGAATTTCCTTTTCTCTCCTCTTGTTTGATTATTATCCATCAGTGGTATCAGAGCAGAAAAAATTGACCTTTGAAGGGCTGGAAAGGAAGCCCAAAAAAAAGTTAAAATCGGCAAGTTTGAGGAAATCCGGTAATCCGTGTGCAAAGCCAGTGGGCGATAAGTTAAACACAAAACAAAGTGTTTTATGCAAAAAAGGTAAGTTTGAGCGAATCCGGTGAGTTAAGTGCAAAATCGGTAAGTTTAGGCAAATACGATAACTTTAAATCCGGTAAGATCTGTTAAAATTGATAAGATATATCGAATCCGATAACTTCAAAAAATGGTAAGATCTATCAAAATCGGTAAGAGCTTCATCATATCGGTAGGAAGATGGCTTCAGGTAGTTTCTCATCACGCATACCTTCAGTGTTTACAGGTGAGAACTACGATTTTTGGCCTGCGAAGATGAAGGCTTATATGAAAGCCTATTATCTGTGGGAAATCAGAGAATTTGGAGCAAAGCCACCACCACTTAGAGCAAATCCAACTATAGCTCAGCTGAAGCAACATAGTGAGGAGGTTGCAAAAAAGTTTAAGGATTTATCTTGCATTCAATCATCCGTCTCTGATGCAATCTTTACCAGGATCATTACTTGTGAAACAGAAAAGGAGGCTTGGGATAGGTTGCTTGAAAAGCTTAGGAGGAATGTAAGGACAAGGAAAATGTAAGTTCTCAATCTTAGAAGGGAGTATGAGATACTGAAGAGGAATGAGGCAGAATTTGTTAAAGACTACTCAGATAGGTTGATGAAAGTTGTAAACAAAATAAGGTTGTTAGGGGATGAACTTTCTGATAAGCGTGCGGTAGAAAAAGGTTCTTATCAGTTTTCCTGAGAGATTTGAGGCAAAAATCTCTTCTCTTGAAGATTCCAGAGATCTGTCTGTCATTACCTTATCTAAGCTCATAAATGCTTTGCAAGCAATTGAGCAAAGGATGTTATTTAGACCGGAAGAACAGGTTGAAGGAGACCAATTTGCCAAAGGAAAGTATAAAGCTCAAACATGCTTTGGTGTAAAGAGGCAACAACCTGAAAAGAAGAAAGGAGAGAGTAGTAGAACTGCAGGCAAAAATGAAGTTTATCCACCTTGTCCTCATTGCAAAAAAATCGGCCACTCTCCCAAATGGTGTTGGTACAGGCCAGGAGTCCAATGCAGGGCATGTAAACAATTTGGACATGTTCAAAAGGTGTGTAAAAACCAGAAGGAGAAGCAGGATTCACAGCAGGCTCAGGTGGCTGAAATTCATCAGCAGGAGGAGCATTTGTTCACAACAATAAATGAAAGGGCCTGCGGCAATGATGAAATGTGGCTATTGGACAGTTGATGTACTCACCATATGACCTCCAATTCCAGCATTTTTGTAAAGTTTGATGAAAGCTATAGATCAAAGGTTAAAGTGGGGAATGGAGAGTTTGTAGAGGTGAAGGGAGCTGGTGAAATATCAGTGTAGACATTGACAGGTACCAAGTATATTTTTGATGTTTTATATGTTCCAATTATCGATCAAAACTTGATAAGTGTTGGTCAAATGATTGAAAAAGATTATACCTTGGTATTCAAAGACAAGAGTTGTACTATATTTGATTCAAAAAGTCAAGAAGTGATGACCATTGACATGAGGAATAGAAGCTTCCCTTTAGAATGGAAAACTGTAGGTGATCAAGCACTTGCAAGCACTATCATTGAGTCTTCACTATGACATAAAAGATTTGGACATGCTAACTACACATCACTTAAACAATTACATGATTTGGAGTTGGTTGAAAACTTGACTGAAATCAGTAAGGATGATGAATGTGTATGTGAAATCTGTTAATTGGGAAAGCATACCAGGTTGCCATTTCCTAAAAATCAGTTTAGAAGGGCTTCAACTAAGCTGCAGCTTATCCATTCTGATGTATGTGGTCCAATGAGAATCCCTACTTTGAATGGCAGCAAATATTTTGTGTTGTTTATTGATGACTTAACTGGGATGTACTGGGTATATTTTCTGAGACAGAAGTCTGAAGTTGCTAGTGTATTTCAAAGGTCTAAGAACCTGGTGGAAAATGAGAGCAATCGTAGAATCAAGGTTATAAGATTAGACAATGGAACAGAATATTGCTGCAGCCAATTTGATAAATTCTATGAAGATAAGGGGATACAACATCAGCTGGCTACTCCATATTCTCCCTAACAGAATGGTGTTTGTGAAAGGAAGAATATGACGATTATGGAGATGGCTAGGTGTCTGATGTTGGAGAGAGAGGTACCTAAAGAGTTTTGGTTGAGGTTGTAAATACTTCAGTCTATTTACTTAATAGGTTACCTACTAAATCTTTAGACAAAAAAAAAAATTACCATTTGAGGCCTGGTATGGAATGAAATCAGATGTCTCGATGTCTCTCATCTGAAGGTTTTTGGAAGCCTTTGTTACACCCATATACCTGATGTGAAGAGGGATAAATTAAGCCAAAAAGCTGAGGTTAGAGTGCTAATTGGTTACTGCAGTAATGCCAAAGGCTATAGGGTATTCAACCTCCAGCAAGAAGGTAATCTCAAGAAGGAATTTTTGTCCGTCAAAGAAGATATGCTAAAGAGATGCTAAATAAGTTTAGCATGGAAAACTGTAAACCTGTGAGTACTCCCTTGGTGCAAAATCTGAAGTTAATGAAGAAAGATGGAGGCAGAAAGACCGTTGAAAATATGTATTGAAGCTTGGTAGGAAGTCTTTTGTATTTAACCATCACTAGACCTGACCTTACCTTTGCTGCAAATCTGCTATCCAAATTCAGACAAGAACCAGGTGAAGTGCATTTCCAAGCTCCAAAAAGAGTACTTAGATATATCAAAGGGAATGTAGATATGGGAATCTGGTTTAAAAAGTCAGAAAAACTGGACTGGTTATCTATACAGATAGTGATTGGGCTGGTTCCTATGATGACATGAAAAGTACTTCTGGTTATGCTTTTTATTTGGGTTCAAGTATTATCTGCTGGAATTCAATGAAGCAAAAAATGGTTGCTCAATTAACTGCTGAGGCAGAGTACATAACAGCTTCTGAAGCAACTAACCAAGCCATCTGGTTGTGGAAAGTTTTGGAGGATCTCAACTACAAACAAACTGATGCAACTGTGATTTATTGTGATAACTAGTCATCTATTGTTATGGTTAAAAATCTGGTGTTTCATGGTAGAACAAAACACATCAAGATCAAGTATCATGCAATTAGGCAAGCACAAGAACAAAGAACATTTTGAAGTGAAGTTGGTGCATTGCTGTTCTGTTGATCAATATGCTAACATTTTAACAAAGCCATTAGCCAAGGAGAGGTTTGAAACACTAAGAAAGAGTCTTGGTGTCTTGGTGTTTCTAGCAAAAGTGTCAAGGAGGAGTGTTGATGAACGTGACACTTTTGTTCTCAATTAACAAATGTTTTTGGTTTCTATTTTGTCACATGTTTTGGTTTATGTCTAACTTCTGTAATGATGCAAAGTTAGGCTAGTTTGGACTTACTACAAGTTAAAGTATTGTCAAGTATTGTTTAGTGGTAGTAGGTAGTATGGTTGTTGGTAGAAAGTACTTTTTGAATTGTATCAAATCATGACTATATATTAAGCCGGGAAAAAACTATTGAAGTGTGAAGAAAATTTCCTTTTCTCTCCTCTTGTTTGATTATTATCCATCACATTCATATAAGTGATGTTTTTGAAATTGTTTTGGCCATTACTATAATCATGCTGCAAGTTTTACATGTTTTTCTATAGTTTGTTGAGCTTTTGGCAATTCACCTTTCTTTTCTTCTTAATTAACTACTTTATATATAAATTGAAGGAAGTTAAAGATTATATTTTTTAAGAGAATAAGAAGGGAAATATAGCAAATTAGAAGCAGAACTAATTAAATTAAATAGACATTAATTGGTTACTTTTGTGGAGCTTAGCCTTCGGCACGAATTTCTACTTTTGTTGCATCATTAACATATTTTGGTTCATCTTTGTGACTTTCTTCTTGCTATGTCAGAAACGATATCAATTTGTGCACACATGCATAAAGATTAATAGTCCCAAATACTTTACCTGATGATGGTTTACCATTTTTATAATAACATGAATGAATTGAACTTTTCTCATCCCAAATCTCTAGGTAGAATTATTCCTAAATAATACACCCCCAAGTAATAAATCCTTTAGTTTTATATTTTAGAAAAATAAACGTTGTGTAAAAAAAGAAAATGAAATTAATGGAAACTAACATATGAGAAAAAGATCAGAATCGAAGAAACAAGTTAATTATGAAGAATTAAAATTGCATACAAATCCATAGCCTTTGGACCTGATTTACAAATTAAGCAAAAGTAAAAATAAAAATGTATAATCTTTTTTAACAAAATTAAAATTAAATCTAAATTTTATGGTGTAGAAAATATGTTTTGTGTTGGTATCAGGTTGTTTTCACTTGTCTGTGTATCACATTTGTTGCATATATCCGTCTGTCAGATAGGCACTGCCAATAGTTGCAGATGTCCATGTTTAACTGTAACATGGCTTTTAGTGGCAACACTACATCGGGATAGGTAGTGGCCACGCTAAAATGAGTGATGTTTTCCGTAGATAAATCCATCTTTTTTATAATTTTAATCTGTATATTCGTTGTTGACCTCAATTTCTGCACGGGTGATGTGGCCAATAGATCTAGGCTCCACTCACGTCCATACGTATGGCTCTTGCACACTAGGACAAATCGTTAAAAACACATGGCCATCTTTGGAGGTGGGGGAGCCGGCCGTGAGCACTCCGACGATTAAGTCAGTCAACTTGTATAGATATATTTAGGTGTGGGATGGACGGAAGGCATGAGCCATGCTTGTGTATGGGCATTGAGACCTATAAGAGAATAAATGAGAGCAATATTACTACGAGAGTGTAAAATTATTTTACTTTCAACTAACACTAAGTGTGAGCTTTTATGGTAGAAGAGGTAGAATGGTCACTGTTGGATGAAGATACACGCGACCACATCTTGACGGCCGAGGGGCCTTATTATAGGCTCATTCAATCAGTCCTAGATTCAGGGGCATTGAATGATTTTGAAAGTAGTCACCCTATGACGTAGGCCCGTCATATGAAGAGTAGGTTAACAAGTTAACTTGAATGGCTGACTGTTGCAAAGAGGTCACGTCAGTCAATTATAGAAGATCTTCTAGGAGAGAAGTAATTTTATTTCAACTTTTCAAATGACTAATTTACATGACATTCTTGCGATGATATCCTTTATCTTTGTTTAAATTGCATAATTCTGAACATCTTATATGATTTTGTGTAAGGGCATTGTGTATTTAGATTAATTCTTCTATTTGGTCTTTTTTTCCTTCTTATCATATGATGTGAAGGTATGCAATACTACCAGAAGAGTTATGCATAATAAGATGTTTCATTAAATAGTATACATAATTACAAATGCTGTATCGAATCAAATTCCATAAATAGTTTGTAGGAATGTAATTACATTGGAGCTGGAGCACAATCTACAGGTGAAGATGGAGAAGGAGCAGCAGCAGCAGCAGCAGACATAGGACTAGCAGCAGCAGCCATAGGGCCAAAAGCTACACCAGAACTTTGAATCTGTGCCATTGAACGCCGTGAACTTGTTTGTTGAGATTTGCACAGATCAGGTAAAAATGCCCCTGTTAATTGTTAGTAAATACAATGTTAGAGATGATAAAGATCACTTTTTCTAATATTTGAATAGTAGAGTTATTGGTAAAAATGAAGACAGAATAGTATCTGTCATTTGTATGATAAAAATGCCCCAGACCCACCCCTCTTGCCAGGGGTGTGCTGGGGGTGCGGTGGTTGTTGAAGTCACCTTCTCCGAGAGCCAAATTGTAGTAAAGATCAACAATGTTGGGACAGTTCTGGTAACACTGTGGTGAGCATAGCTTTGCAGTGAACTGAGGATCGAGGAGGGAGTCGGATGAGATCCCGACAGATTTTCTATCAACCCCACATGCACTTACACATTCATCAGCCTCAATATAATCGCGCAAGTTAAGGGCAACCACTTCAGAAGTCTTGCATTGGAATCGCATAGTTCCATAATTTGATGTGTACGTCTCTAACAGGCATCGCTTCCCAGAGGAAGTGATTGAGAAAGAGCACAAACCAACTGGCAATTCCTCGCAGACTAGCACCCCTGCATCCAGGAAAAAAGAGAAACACAAATGTTAGTCATAGCATGGGATTGGACAATAGATTGAGAAAATTAATGGAAGCACACTTGTTTTGGATTACCAAGTGCTCCCTGGAGGAAGAGAGCAAAGGCGAGGAAGATGATCATTTTCATTTTAGTACGGAAGCTTGATTTTTGCTTAGGAAAATTTGATTTTTCTTGTGCTTGGTGATGTTGGGAATGGTTTGAAGTAATTTTCCTGCAGAACTTACACGCAAAAGATGATTTTTATAGTGTCTGTGGGGTGGGAGGATGGGCTTGCGGCAATTAGGATAGGGTAGGGCAGGGGCTTAACAAAATGACATGGTAGTGGTACTGTTTTGAGAAGTATTTTGGACTAATGTATCGAATTTGGTTGAAGGAATCTCTGTCTATTTAACTTCTTATGTTTTATTAGACTTTCTCTTATAATAGTAAATAATAATATTTGCCTTGTCATCAATGGAATTCGGAAGCCGGAGGGAGCGCACAGGCAAAGTTGCCAATCTTTGTACTATTCTGAATTGGTGTCTGAATGCTGAGTCGTTTTGTTTACAGCTCACTTCACGTGCAGGGTACGTCTAAAATATCAAATTAAGATCAATAAGATAAGAAATGAGATTATAAGTCGAGTGGAAGGTCATATTTAGCATTGACCCAAAGACGCCTCATTCATATGACAGATGCAATTAACTTAGTATGTGTTAGTAGATCAAAATTAACTTAGTGTATGTGTTAGTAGACCTACCAAATTTAATATGGGAATTAAATATTGAGAACTCACAAAAA
This sequence comes from Fraxinus americana, assembly GCA_035079005.1. Lineage (NCBI taxonomy): Eukaryota > Viridiplantae > Streptophyta > Magnoliopsida > Lamiales > Oleaceae > Fraxinus > Fraxinus americana. Next base: position 17,982,965 of record CM068725.1, on the reverse strand, counting down.
GAAAAGAAAATTTTTCCTCTTACCAAAGTTATTATTAAAAATCAAGATTTTTCAGATTTTGTCTTGTTTGTGAGCAATGGTCTCTTTTTTGTTCCTCTTTGGGGACAGACGAAACATAATACCATTATTATTATAGGAAAAAGTCTTAATTAACATAACAAGTTTAACAGACAAAAATTCCTTCAAACAATTTGCATGTAATGACAAGATACATCTCAAACAATACCATTACAATGTCATTTAGCTAAGGCCCCCACGAATAAACAAGAAAAAAACTATAAAACCCATTTCTGCCTGTACTATTCCAGAGGGAAAATCACTTCACTCACATCATCAAGCCACAAAATATCAATCTTCAGTACCAAAATGAAAATGATCATCTTCCTTGCCTTTACTCTCTTCCTCCAGGAAACTCTTGGTAATCCAAAACAGAAATTCTAGCTCAATATCCTGTCCCATGCTTCGACTAACGTTTTTATTTCTCTTGGATGCAGGGGAATTAGTCTGCGAGGAATTGCCAGTTGGTTTATGTTCATTTTCAATAGCAACCTCTGGGAAGAGATGCCTATTAGAGACATACACATCAAATTATGGAACTATGGATTTCCAGTGCAAGACATCTGAAGTGGTTGCAATTAACTTGCAAGAGTATATTGAGGCTGATGAATGTGTGATTGCGTGTGGGGTTGACAGAAAATCCACTGGGATCTCATCTGATTCCCTCCTCGACGCTCAGTTCACCACCAGGCTATGCTCACCGCAGTGTTACCAGAACTGTCCCAACATTGTTGATCTTTACTACAATTTGGCTCTTGCAGAAGGTGATCTGTACAACCCCGATTTTCCTGTCCCAGAATCAGCTCATCTAAAAGTTTAAGTTATTAAATATACCATCGACATTTTTCTTGAACCTTGACGTGCACTTTTTCATAAATGGACACTCAACACAGTGGTAATTTGCATCTTCTAATGGTATTTGTTAACAATTTTAACAGGAGCATTTTTACCTGATTTGTGCAAGTCCCAACGAACAAATCCACACCGTTCAATGGCTCAGATTCAAAGTTCTGGTGTAGCTCTTGGCCCTGTAGCTGCTGCTGCTGGTCCTATGTCTGCTGCTGCTCCTTCTCCATCTTCGCCTGTAGATTGTGCTCCAGCTCCAATATAATTACCATCCCTACGTACATGTTCGGTTTCCAGTACTTAATAGAACCTCATAGTATAATGAACAAGATTTTCGTCTCTTTGTGTTCCTTGATACCATCCATTACTATCCAATCCTCAGTGTACCAAACACACCATATATATTTATATGTAATTTGATTTGATACGGCAGCTGTAATTATGTATACTATTTAATGAAAGTGAACTACATCTGATTATGCAAAATTTCTTCTCTGTTTTTTGATTGAAATGATTTGTAACTTGAACGTATGAATTTATATTAGTTTCTTATAAGCTTTCAGAAAGTATTCAGATTGGAGAACTCAATAAAGAAAGCAAAATAACTCAAGTAATTTACAATTTGTGAAAATTTATATATTTCTTCCTCTATGTAAACCAAATCAACTGATCTTTCATAGCCAACAGCAGCCTCTTCTTCACAAAAGTATCTTCCTATTTGTTTCAATCCTTTAAGCGAAGAGATTTCGAGTTTTTTGTTGATCAACTGTTAGTTTGAGAGGGACATGAAAGCCATAAATAATTAAAGGACCATTGTGTAAATATAATTTCTGAATTTTTATGTTCATATTTGTTTCTTACATTTGTTAATTGATTGGGTTAAACCTAAAAAAAAAAATCGGAATATAAGAGTGGTTGTGGGTCTCATGAAATGTGTGGTTAAAATTAATTGTTGAATTTGACTTAGATTTTAATCTAAACTTTTGCTGAATTAAACACACAATGGTCATTTAATCATTTATGGCTTCCTAGACCAACAATAGTTTAGGAAACCACTTTTGAGTTTGTCTTGAGTCTTTGAAACTGCGAATAGGATAATGCCTTTATGAGGATATTAACAATTTGAGCAAAGGTTGGGATGTATGGGATGTTAGAATCTTCTTTTGTGAAAGATTATTGCCTACTAGTGTTTGCTATTGAAAAACCAATTAACAAGTTTGATAGAGTATTACTTCGTTGCATCGACGAGTTGCGGGTATATCAGGCAATGGGTAGATAATAATGTTTTAAATAATGTTAGTGGAAAGACTCATGCTTATACTCTATGGGGTAAGCTTGAACAATTGTATGCTACAAAGATTGAAAATAATAAAATGTTTCTAATTAAGCAGACGATGGCTTTGAGATACGAGGATATGACTCCTTTCACTGATCATGTGAATACATTCCAATGAATTATTAATTACATGACTGGATTGGGTATTAAGTTTGACGAGATTTAGGGTTTATGGTTGTTTTGTTCACTATCGGACTTGTAGAGATGCTAAGAACTTCATTATCTAACTCTATTCTGGATGCTATCATCACAATAGATCTATCAAGTAGTAATATTTTAAATGATGAGATGAGAAGAAAATCACAAGGATCTTCTTCACAGTCAGAGGTCTAAGTTACAAAAAAGATCGGGACAAGTAAGAACACAAGTTCGAAGAACTGAGATAGAGGTAGAGGAAAGTCAAACATGTTTGCGAACATCTAGTGTTATTTTCGTTGGAAAAAGAACACAAGAAACATTGCAAACAATGGAAGAAAGAAAAAGAATGAGAAAGAGAATGGAGAGACGAATGAGTGTATTACCGTTTCTGCGATAGAGGCAGAGTTTATTGCAGCAATAGAGATCATCTTGCTAAAAAATCCATTTTAAATGCAAGATCGAATCACATTGATGTACAATAACATTAGATCAGAGATACGTTGAATGATAAGTTGTTGGTGTTGACCTATGGTTGATCTCATGTTTTGATTATAACAAACAAATTGTTTTATCTCTAACAATTGAATTCAAGTCCTCATAGCGATTGTGGGCAAGTTGATCAATTGGAGACAAAATGATCACTACCAAGAGACTCGCAATTCACGATAAAAGAAAATCGAGATGGAAGCCGAGATTCACGTCAAATCAATCAAAGACAAGAACAAATCAAGCATTCTCGTCAAATGAAGTATTCATTGAAAATATTAGACTTATATGCTTTGGATTTTTCTGTAAAGGTAAAATGCTTTAATCTTTAGCAGTGAATCACCAAAAGCTCAAAAGTTGAATTTTTATGCACGAGAAAAATCACTTCATAAAAACACTTGCATAAAAATTATTTTTCAAAAAAAAAAAATAAATACTTGATTTTTAAACCTTTTGCAAGTATCACTTATCTTGAAAAATTAAGTGAAAACGTAATTCGAAAGCCTACACCTTTCAAAATAATCAAGAACGAAAAATTCGGGAAAAATTTGTCCAAGCAGACGTCTTGTTCGTCCAACGGTCAAATTTTTAACCGTTCTAAATTCAGACGCACAATGACTAGTTTGACTGTTCAGTATGCGGATGTCCAGGTAGGTCGCCCAGTTGGTCAGAAATTTTGGTGTTTTGACTGCTATAAATACCACTTCACTCTACATTCAATACAACACTTAAGAGCATTTATGTGAGATATTTATGAGCAAAGCTATATTGATTTTTCTTTATCAAGTCATTTATTTTTAAAAACTTTTGATTGAATTAACTTTTGAAAATCATTCTACTAAACTTCAAAGTTTTCTCACCTAACACTTGAGCTTCATTCAATGCTATCTATTAAAGTGTTAGCATATTTCTCTTCTAGTACTTAATTTGATCATATCTTTTATTAAAAGAGAAATTTCAAATGGTACAATCAACTTCAGTTTAAATTTGTGGGTCGGTCATGTAAAGCTCAACATCGTATCAGGATCGACACTTCTTGTTTGTAAGTTATAATGGTTCTAATATGTTAACAAAGATCCTACCAAAAAAAATTTGAAGATTGTTGTTCAGTTGTTGGGATGGTGATTTCCTTCCTCTCGTCAGAAGGGGGAGATTTGTTGGATTATTTTCTTGTATGTGGAGGAAATCCCAAGTTTGGGGAGCCCAAAGCTCATTAAGATTTTAACACTAAGGATGAGTTTAAATATAAGAATATAGAAAGAAAAATAGTCATACAATTTTTCCCAAAAAGAAAGAAAAAGTAGTTTTTTTTTCTGAGACCAAATTTTATCAAAGCTCCGATTCTGGGCCATACATGGTCCTCACGAGCTGAAATTTGTCGGAGACATTCACAAGACAGGAATTTACAATTTGAACGATCAAATTTGAAGCTCGAAACGTTGGTTCGTGTGCATGTACAGTAATCAAGGGTTATTGGTATAATCTTTCTATTTCATATTGTATTGTCGAGATTTTCATTATTTTGATAAAATATATGTTTTGCCTCTAATTGTATGTAGAGAAGTTTTTGTGCACCCATTATTTGGCTAATAGTGGACGTTTTGGTTGGACTAAATTCCCATTGTTTTTAATCTTCATACTGGGCAAGTTTTTCACATAAAATAAATGCTTGAGTTTTTGTGGCTTGGTGTGATTATCTTTAGATTATTTCTGAAGGCAAGCAAAGTTGGAAATTATATTGTCAGAAATACTTAATCCTACTGCCTTGAAAAGTTACTAAAGATTACATTCTAATTTTTACACACCAGAGAACACAAGGAAATGCATCAGAATAAATGTGGTTATTACGTATCCAAAAAGACTCCTTAAATTACTCATTCAATTATTGGAATACTAGTAGACACTTGACTAAAATAAAGTTCAGTATATGATTCTTGAAAACTTCAGTGACCATTAATTTGGTTTATTTTCCAACAATTTCCAACATATAATATTGTATAAAATGCACTTTACTTATTGTTTCTGGGAAGAATAATTATTCTAAGACCGGGCTACAAAATTTCAAACCGGACTAATACGCGAAAAAAAACATTTTTACACATGAAAAACTGTTTTAAGAAAAAAAAAAAAAGAAAAAACCTTAAAAAAAATTTTTTTTTTGGGCCTTGAGGGGGGGCTATAGCCCAGCCAAGCCCCCCCATGTATCCGCCCCTGCCGCTGTGTATTTGTTTGTTTGCATCTCTCCCAACAAGAAAACCTCTTCTATTTTCTCTTAGATGAAATAAAAATGTTGTTCGATGTACATAGCTTTGGGGTGTAAGACATGACTTGCCGATAGGAAAATGGAGCTTATCACACTAAAGTACAGTAGATTCGATGTGCTATTCATGAAGTAACCGAATGATTTTAGCTCCTGCATTTGCAAAACTTGGAAACTCATACGGTTTTTTGCTTCTTAGAGCTCTCAGTAATCTAGATGTCTCACATTTAAAATACAGAAACCTGAGTAATCAAGTTGTCTCCCATTTAAACAATGTAAAACTCCTTGTTTTAATTCATTGACTTCAGTATTTTGTTTCTTTGCTTATCAGTTGGCAAGTTTATAAACTGAATAAATAAATGCTTACAACTATTTTGTCTTCTACAATATCAAATTTGACTCATTGACTGGTTAGTTATAGCTTTCAAATGTGCCCCAAAGGATACAAAAATGCATAAATTTTTCTCATACCAAAAAAATACAAAATTTTGCAAAATATGGAAAGAGTAGTGATTATTTTCCTTCAAATGTACAGAACAGTAAATTTGGACCTAGCCGTCCAACAAGGTCCGTGCCATGGTCGATCCATCCAGAGAGATAAGTAGGCTCGTGCTGGCTGATTTCAGTTTTTCTGTTTAATAGATTATTTTTATGGAATCCACAAAAGAAATAATAAGAACTTGAAATGTTTTACTAAACAAGTTAAACGGACAAAGATTCCTTCAACCAAAATTTTTACAGTTTGCCAAAATACCGCTCAACAACTACCATTAAAATGTCATTTTGCTTACTTCCTACAAATCTACCTCACCCATCCACTCCCTACCCCATAGACACATACACTATATAAACCACCTTCTGCATGTAGGCAAATCAATCACTCCATTCCCAACATCATCAAGCCACAAGAAAATCAATTGTTCCCAAGGAAAAATTAAGTTTCAGTACTAAAATGAAAATGATTATCTTCCTTGCCTTTACACTATTCCTCCAGGGGACTCTTGGTAATCCACAACACAAGTTCTTCCATTAGTTTGCTAGATATTGAATCCCGTGCAATGACTAATATTTTTGTCTCTCTTCTTTCTGACGTAGCGGAAGATTATAGGAAAGATGAACAACCTCACAAAGATGAGAGAAAACTCACGAAAATTTTATTTTATTCAATAATATCCTGCCTCAATGGGCTTACAATGCTTTCAATAGTAAAACCCTAGTAAATTTCGGAAAATAAATAATAAAAATAAAAAACAATATTTTTCCATAAATGGAAAAATTCGAGCTAACAACGTAAATGGAAACTCCTAAGATTCAGGATCGTCCTTCAACAAATGGAATATGAATCCGAATTTTATTGAATGAAATATTACCAAAATAAAAACTACCATAAACGGCAAAAATACTTAATCGAGGGCCTAAACGATGGAATCTGCCCAAAATTCGACGTACAAACGATAAGACACGCAATTCGCCAAAATTGGCCCTTTTCCAAACGATAAGACACGCAAATCCCAATTTTATTGGCCCGTTTCCAATTGAATTAGACACGCAATTCAACAAAAAAGGACAAACCCGAAGTTATCATGAAATCATTTTTTCCCTTTGCGATCCCACCTTATCATAAACTCTAACTCCTTATACACTTCATCATTCTCCCCAGGGTGAGAAAAATTCGCCCTCAAATTTGACGTGGAAGAAGCTTGATCATCATCATCAGAATTATCACCACAAAATGGAATTAGATGCTTGACATTAAACACGTCGGATGTACGAATATGACTTGGTAGCTTCAAACGATAAGAATTTGGATTAATCTTCGCAATGATCTCTAATGGACCAACCTTTTTTTGCAGAAAGCTTGTTGTATTCATGAGCAGGAATACGATCATTTGTTAACACCGCCCAAACAAAGTCATCTACCTCAAATTCAACATGCCGGCATTTAATATCCGCATCATGCTTATACTTAGTAATAACAGCCTGCAACTGATCGTGGGCCTGTGAGTGAACCTGCTGCAATTGTTGAATGAAGTCCTTGGCCTTACCATGCATTCTAACAGTAGTAGAAACTGGGACTAAATCAAGGAAACCACGAGGAACAAGACCGTACACCACTTGAAATGGACTAAAACTTGTACTCCGGTTAACAGCATGGTTATGAACAAATTCTGCCTAACAAAACTTCTGATCCCAATACTTGATGTGATCACCAACCAAGAAACATAGTAGATCACCCAAGGAACTGTTAACAACCTATCTCTGTCCATCTGTCTGAGGGTGATATACACTGCTGAAGTCCAACTGTGTATTAATCGAGCGCCATAAACTACGCCAGAAGTGACTGAGGAAGCGAGTATCCCGATCAGACACAATAGATGTAGGCAAGCCATGCAGGCGATACACCTCACGAAAGTACAGTAAAGCTACATTGATAGCATCTGTAGTTTTCTTGCAGGGGATGAAGTGAACCATCTTGGAGAACCGATGAACTACTACAAAGATAGAGTCAAATCCACGTTGAGTACAGGGGAAGCCCCACAATGAAATCCATGCTAACGTCCGTCCAAGGCTGGGTTGGGATAGATAGGGGCAAATACAAGCTAGCATTTGTCGCCTTGCCTTTGGCCAAATGACAAGTCCGACAGCGCTCCACAAACTTACCGACATCCTTGCGCAATATGGCCAAAAGTAAGAAGCAGCAACAAGCTGCAATGTTCTGTCACGACCGACATGGCCATCACTGTACAATTCTTGAACTATCTTCAACCTTAAACTGCCCTCTGGAATACATAATTGGTTGGTACAAAAAAGGAAACCATCAACCCATGCAAACTCCAACTGCACACCTTCCTGCAACTTCCGAATAACATGGGAGATATATGGATCAGTAGCATATAAGTCACAAAGGCTATCAAAACCTAGAACCTCCACTCGTATTTCTGTCAGGAGAGTTTGGCGCCTACTCAATGCATCTGCCACCTTGTTAAGGGCAACTGCTTTGTGCTTGATCACGAAAGTAAACTGTTGCAAGTAAGCAATCCAAGAGGCATGTCGAGCAGATACCATATCTTGAGTACCAAGGTGCTTAAGGGCATCATGATCAGTATACAAAATGAACTTCTTCTAGAACAGATAGTGACGCCAATGTCGAACTGCCTGGACCATGCATAGAACTCCACATCATAAGTGTTGTACCGAGACTTTGGGCCAGAAAGCTTCTCACTGAAATGTGCAACGGGGTGGTTGTTCTGACTCAGTACACCACCGATACCCACATTCGAAGCATCACAATGCAGCTCAAACGGCTGGGTAAAGTCAGGCAGCACCAAAACTGGAGCAGTAGTCAACTTCTGCTTAATCAACTGAAGAGATGCCTCTGCCTCGAGAGTCCACTAAAACTTGCCATCCTTCATACAATCTATAATTGGCGCCATGATACTGCTAAAATGTGGAATAAACCTGCGATAAAATGAAGTAAGGCCATGGAAGCTGCGCACTTTTGTAACAATTTTAGGTTGTGGCCGCTGTCTTATTGCCTCTACTTTTGATGTGTCCACTGCTAATCCCTCTTTCGACACCATATAACCCAGAAACACAACACTATTAGTCAAGAACGAGCACTTCTTCACTGCAGCATAAAAGAAATCCATGCGAAGAACTGAAAGAACTTCCCGAAGGTGCTGGACATGGTCATCATTGTTAACACTATAAATCAGAATATCATCAAAGTAAATGACAACAAATTTACCGATGAATGGACGAAGAGCCTGATTCATGACCCGCATAAACGTACTAGGCGCATTTGAAAGGCCAAAAGGCATGACTAACCACTCGTAGAATCCTTCCCTCGTCTTAAATGCTGTTTTTCACTCATCCCCAGGTCGGACCGAATTTGATGGTACCCACTCTTCAAATCAAGCTTGCTGAACACGTAAACACCGGTAAGCTGGTCGAACAAATCATCAAGGCAAGGAATAGGAAAATGGTAATGCACCGTAATCTTATTGATTGCCCTACTATCCACGCGCATGCGCTACGTCCCATCCTTCTTCGGCGTAAGGAGAGCAGGAACAACACAAGGACTAAGACTCTCCCTGATGTGCCCATTTGCCAGAAGCTCCTCTACTTGTCTGATCAACTCCTAATGTTCAGAGGGGCTCATCCTGTAATGCGCCCAGTTAGACAGAGAAGCATTAGGCTCCAAGTCAATCTGATGCTGAATATCCCGCAGTAGTGGCAATTCATCTGGAAGCTCTTCTGGGAAGACCTCATGAAACTCCTTTAGCAATGACTGAACCCTGCGAGGGACCTCCTGTTCGCTGTGAACTGGTTTTCCCACTAGCACATACACTACCCCAGATTCCTCTATGTCTGATTCGAACTTCGTTCTGGTCAGTAAATTGGCACTGTCCCCAACTATTTTTACTGAACCCTTATCCGGTAGTAACATAATTTTCTTTTCCCCAAATAGAAAGCTGTACGTGTTGGTATGTCCATCATGCAGTGAATGACGGTCAAACTGCTACGGTCTCCCTAACAGCAAGTGGCATGCATCCATCTCAACCACATCACATAAAACTTGATCTTTGTAGGTAGGTCCATTGGAGAAACTGATTTGAGCACGCTGAGACACCTCTACATCGTTTCCTCTCTTCAGCTAAGCTAATTTATACGGTTTGGGACACTTCTCAGTTTGCAAACCCACCTTCTTAACGACCTTCTCAGCCACCACATTCTCGTAACTACCAGAATCAATGACAAATCTGTAGACCTTTTCCCCAACAGTACACTTCAACTGGAAGATATTATTACGTAGCCAGTCAGTGTTATTCTCCAGGGGAGTCAGGAAGCTCCGCCTCACCACCAATGCCTAATCCACATCACCAACTACAAACTCTTCCTCCTCCGTGGCTTTTGCAATGTCTTCATTATCAAATATAGGCAGGCCTTCATAACCTCCATACCCCTCATCAACAAAGAGTCATCTGCTCGGATTCTTGGAACATTCAGACTCTCTATAGCCTATACCTCAGCATGCAAAACAACGAATACCACCTCCAGGACGCTCTGGCTGTGGAACAGGATTAGTTCTAGGAGGGCCAGGTGGAGTAGGATTACCAGGATGTGTCATCTGCTGCTGTGGATTATTGGAAGAACTACCCGTAGTGAAAGGAACTGTATTTCTTAAAGACTGCTATTTTTCTATCTATAGTGCCCTCTGATGTGCCTTAGAAATTGTCATAGGATCAAACATATTCAGTGTATCCTGTATTTGGGGACGAAGACTACCCACATATCGTGACAACCAACTGCTCCTCCATCTCCATTACCTCATTCCTCGTAATCAACATGTAAAATTCTGTGGTATAGTCACTAATCGTTTCAAGCCTTGACGCAGATTCTGTAGTTGCTGGTACATGGTCTGAACATAATTATAGGGTAAAAACTGCTTCTTCAGTTTATCCCACGACTCAAACTTAGACTTTCCTAACTTGGATCTTGTCACTTTAGTCTGCTGCCACCACGCCGCTGCTCGTCGACGAAATCTCATCGCAATGAGAGGTACGCATTTATTAGCAGGAACCTCCTTAAATTCCAAGATCTCCTCCATTGCAGTCACCCAATCCAAGAACTCTTTTGCACTTAATCCACCATGAAATTCAGGAATATCAACCTTGAATCCTGATTCCCAACGCCCGTTTTCATCCTGACCACCCCCTCCGTCGGATTGGAAGATCTATTTGATACTCAGGTTGTGCAAACAAATTCTCATCATCAGAATCCTTAACCGGCAGGACCACACGCGCATGATTTTGTGGCATGAGTGCAGCGATTTGCTGTGTCAGTAACTCTACTTGGTGACGCAGCTATGCGATTTCATCACATCTATGTACCTCTTCTACTGGGACTTCACGGACTTCGAACGTCTCCTGGCGGCATGGTGAAGAAACGACTTCGACTCTGATACCAATTGACGTAGCGAAAGATTATAGGAAAGATGAACAACCTCACAAAGATAAGAGAAAACTCACTAAAATTTTATTTTATTCAATTATGTCCTGCCTCAAAGGGCTTACAATACTTTAAATAGTAAAACCCTAGCAAAATTCGGAAAATAAATAATAAAAATAAAAAAACGATATTTTCCATAAATGGAAAAATTGGAGCTAACAACTTAAATGAAAACTCCTAAGATTCAGGATCTTCCTCCAACAAACGGAATATGAATCTGAATTTTATTAAATGAAATACTACCAAAATAAAAACTATTATAAATGGCAAAAAGGCTTAATCGAGGGCCTAAACGATGTGATTCTTGGCCCGTTTCCAATCAAATTAGACACGCAATTTGCCAAAAATGGATAAACTCGAAGTTATCATGAAATCATTTTTTCCCTTTGCGATCCCACCTCATCATAAACTCTAACTCCTTATGCACTTCGTCACTTTCTTGGATGTAGGGGAATTAGACTGCGAGGAATTGCCAATTGGTTTGTGTTCATTCTCAATAGCATTATCTGGGATGCGGTGCCTATTAGAGACATACGCATCAAACGATGGAACCACGGATTTCCAATGTAGGACATCTGAAGTGGTTGCAATTAACTTGCACGAGTATATTGAGGCTGATGAATGTGTGAGTGCATGTGGGGTTGATAGAAAATCTATCGGGATCTCATCAGACTCCCTTTTCGATTCTTAGTTCACCGACAAGCTATGCTCACCACAATGTTACTAGAAATGCCCTAACATTGTTGATCTGTACTACAATTTGGCTCTGGGAGAAGGTGATCTTCACAACCCTCAATTCCTCCATACATACCCAACCTCCCCCCTGACCATCTCATCTAAACACTTAAATAGTGAATCAAATTTATTTATTTAAGTATAATCTTCAACACAGCCCCTCTAACTGGCCCATAGAAATTTTTTATTCAAGTATTGACACAAAGACAGTTTTCAATAGTGGGACTTGAAACAGTGAGAGTTTGCATTTGCTAATATGGTATTTGCTGACAATTAACATGAGAATTTTTACCTGATATGTGCAAATCTCAACCAACAAATTCACGTCATTCAATGGCTCAGATTCAAAGTTCTGGTGTAGCTCTTGGCCCTATAGCTACTGCTGGTCCTATGTCTGCTGTTGCTCATTCTCCATCTTTCGCCTGTAGATTGTGCTCAAGTTCCAGTGTAATTATGTCCCTATCTGGTGGTATGCAGTACTGGATAGAAGTAAATAGTATAATGAATAAAATATTAGTTTCTTTTTTCGTGTCTATTACTATTAAATCTTCTTTTTACAGTACATGCCATATATGTTTTATGTAATTTGATTTGATACAGCATCTGTAATTATGTGTACTATTTATTGCAAGTTAACTACATCTTATTATGTATTATTTTTTCTTCTTTTTTCCTTCAGTTATTTGATCAATACTATTTATTTTTGAGTTTAAATTTTAAATATGTTTATGAAATATTTTGACAAAAATTGAGATTGGGGAACTCAAGTTAGATGTTATTTTACTTGAATTGGTGTTTAATGAGGGACATTGTACTAATCATGGCATAAAAAAATATTTCATTTGAAAATTTCTATTCGTAACCTCTATGATTCGAGGGATTAAGCCAGCAAGGGTATTTAAATCCTGGTACAATATGATCATCTTACTTGGGAGTCATCGGTTGAAAGCTTGTTACACGGGTCATTTACAAAGTTTAAGGGAGTGAATGCTTCAAATAAAGAAAAAAATTATTCATAAAAAAAAAATTAGAAAAAGCAGGTACATGAAATAGAAGACATACCAAATGCCTTGGTTAAGTTTCAAACACTTGTTTAAGAAAACTAGACCTTTGATAAAAGATTGTTAGCCTAGTGAAGTCCTAGAGATTGAAGCAATCAAACTTAATGGAGAATCCTTATTTATTGAAATGTTGAACTGCAATTGGAGAATCCAACATGTCCTCCACTATTCTGCTTGGTACGATATCGTACACTTGCGATATAAAAAACGCAACATAATGCATGAACTTGTGAGTTTGAAGAAAAACTTGGAGCAGATGTCGAGCTTCTTTAATAATTGAAGCCTGTGATAAGGCTGAATAAGGCCTTTGGAGCAGATGTCAAGGCACTTTACTAATTGAAACCTGTGATAAGGCTGAATAATGCGAGGCGAGACCCTTGGAGCAGATGTCGAGCCTCTTCCTGTGATAAGGCTGAATAATGTGAGACGAGGCCTTTGGAGCAGATGTCGAGCCTCTTTAATAATTGAAGCCTGTGATAAGCCTAAATAATGAGAGGCGAGGCCCTTGGAGTAGATGTCGAGCCTCTTTCATAATTGAAGCCAGTGATAAGGCTGAATAATGCGAGGCGAGGCCCTTGGAGCATATGTCGAGCCTCTTTAATAATTGAAGCCTGTGATAAGGCTGAGGTGAGGCCCTTGGAGCAGATGTTGAGCCTCTTTAATAATTGAAGCATGTGATAAGGCTGAATAATGCGAGGCGAGACCCTTAGAGCAGATGTTGAGCCTCTTTAATAATTGAAGTGCGTTGGTCGGCGTGCTCTAATGATTTGAAAGATAAGTTGGTTCCCAATGACAAACAGCTGGGTAATATGGCAATTTCCAAAGTTTGTATTACGTGAGAATTTAATATTCAATGATGATGATGTTTTATAGTTGACGAGGCTTACGTGAATCTATGGCGCGCATATTTCATGATTTTATCTGAGCCCTTGATTCTAATCTTGGACAAGCGCCTCTTGGTTTCAACCTAGTTATGAGATTACACATGTGCGGACCAGATCAAGGTGAGAGAAGATCTAACGGTGGGGGTCATTCATCCTGCATATATAAAAGGCCAAAAACCTACTTTTCTCCATTTTCTTCACTGTGCAAAAATTAATAAACTCCAAGTGTTGAAAATTCCTGAACTTTTTCAGTGCCTCCATCGTCATTTTTCGGCAACCAAAACCGTTTTCACCATCTCCAAGCATCTTAAACTTGTGTAAGTGCCTAGCAATTTTCGAGTTTTTTCGTCTTACTTTTATTAAATGGCTTCTTATTAAAAAAAGGAGCATTTGGGGGGTTTTCCAAAGTAAATATGACACTGATTTATGCCGAGGCAGGCATATCCCATGTGATTTCCACTAAGAGAATCATGGAGCCCATGGGGGCCCTCATAGTGCATGGATGATGCCAGAGGGTCCCATAGACCGTAGTATTAGATGGAGGGCCTCCCTGCGAGAAACAGACATAAAGGAGAATGAACTGGAGATCTTTAGGGAGAGGTATAGAATCATTGACAACATCGAGATGTTTATACCGACCCTTGAGGAAATGGCTTGTTTCCCTAGGAAGTGGTATGTAGCAGTAAGCAATGCTATCTTGGGTGGGGGGGATGAAGTTGCCATTACACTCATTCTTTAGGTATATCCTTACGCACTATAATTTAGCCCCCACCTAATTAGTGCCGAATACATGGAGCCAACTGGCTGGGGCCTTTTTTCTCTGGAAGGAGGTCACACTTGGCGAGGATATGCGTCTCCACATCTTTCAGACCCTCTTTTAGCCTAGAGCTTCGAGTGGGAGAAGTAATTGCAAGGGGTGGTACTGCATGAACTCCTGGGGCTTGCATTTTCCCTTCATCTCGGGGACTACGACTTCTTTCAAGAATTGGAAATCCTCTTGGTTCTGGATTAGGGTTCGTTAGCAAACAATGGATGGAGATGTGGTCCTAGAGATAATTGTGCCGACCTAGTACCACGAATATAGTAGGTCTAACTTCAGCTGAATTGCTCTTTTAATTTATGTTCCTAGTTATTTCATTTCTGATTTGTGCTTTGTATAGATACAGTTGATCGGTTTAAGCTCGAGTCCTCCAAGTGGGCCATTATCAAAGTAATCTATGAGCTACCTTCGGAGATGAGGTATTTTAAGAACATGCTCGGGAAGCGGAATCTCTTTGTTACCTATTGGCTGATGGCTACAAAAGGTAGATTATTTCACATCCTTTTACTGGTAGCTCACCTCATTTGGCAGTTCTTCATTTTTGTAGCTCTTCTAATGGTCACAACTTTACTTGTAGGGCAACACGACAAGAAGGAATATGTTAGGCCGGACAATTTTCCACATGAGGCACCTTGGGGAGGCTAAGAGTAAGAAGCCCTTGAGTATCGGTTCTTCCTCTTACAAAAACTAAAGAGATGAGCTAGCTCACCTTTCCAAGATGAACCTACCACCCCCTCCAGAGAAGAAAGGTGAAAAGGAAAAGGGAAAAGAGAGGAGAAAAAAGGGAAAGAGGCAGAGGCTTCTATGGAGAGGCCCCTTAAAAGGAAGTTGGTCCTATCGAAGAACATTGGGCCCGATCCTTCCCCAAGTGCTACACAACCATTGGGCTGTCACTTCGACAACCCATCCAATTGGAACCCATCTCCTCCATGAATTTAGTGGAGGCAGATGAGGTGGCTGAGGAAGGGACGAGCCTAGTAAGGAAGAAGTGGGGCAAGGAGGTAAGGGGTGCCCCCTCTGAAGGAAAGGCCCAAAATTTCTTGGGTGAGAGGTCTGATGAAATCGCTTCTACAGTAATGGAGATATTGCCTGTTGAGGTCCAGGGGACTATGAGGATTCAACATAAGTATTGGACTAATAAGTACTCCTCGTACGTCAAGACCTGTGATGCAGTTGACATGGTGGAGGTGGGCTCGCCTTGTAGGATCATTCTCAAGACTTCTTTTTAAATGACGAGGCGATTGTAGGACCTCAATAAAGAGTATCTTCAAAGGGCCAAAGATGCTGAAGCTACCCAGAGTGAAGCTAAAGTTGAGGCATTTTCTACCAATGAGGCCATTGAGGCTTCCAAGTTGAAGCAAGCTGAGGCGGAGTCGAAGGTGGAGGCACTTTCCAAAGAAAATGATGAACTGAAGAAGGAAACCCACCTTTGCAAAGCTGAGGTAAACGCTCTAATGAAGTGCATGAAAAACTCTGATAATTTTCAAAAGATTGCTTCGTCGGCTTTGGAGGCCGCTAATAAGGAAAATGGAGAGCCAAAGGCTAGTGTAGACGGGTTGACTGCTGAGGTCACCCAGTTGGAATAGCAGTTGAAGGGGACATGGGAGGCAACGATGAATGAATACGTCGCCCACTTCCACGAAATGGCTGAGTACGATGGCCTTAGCTTATATTGGAAGAAGGTCACGTACAATGAAGTCTTTGAAAGGCTTGCCGAGCTGCATCTCCATCTAGAATTATCCTTCCTAAATGAAGAATTTCTGACGGATGAGCTGTATACCCTTGCTAATGAAGAAGAGGACTCAGTAGAGGAGGTGGAGAGGCCTTAGGATGATAATGATGCCATTTAGACTAGGTCTTCTTACTTGTAATTTTTTGTAACTTTTCTGCTTGTAATGAATTCAATTTTATTTGAAACTCAATTCAACTCTTGCAACAGTTCTCTCTTGGTAGCATTTTTCGTGTTTGTAGCTGATTGACCATGGGCTCGTCATAATCAACTGAATTAAATAAATTATGGGCTCGCCATAGCCAACTGAATTAAATAACTTATGGGCTCGCCATAATCGATTGAATTAAATAATTTATGGGCTCGCTATAATCAACTGAAACTTATGGGGTCGCCTTAATCAATTGAAGTAAATAACTTATGCCATAATCAATTAAGTTAAATAACTTATGGGCTCGCCATAATCAATTGAGTTAGATCACTTATGGGATTGCCATACTTAACATATGAGCTCATCAAAGTTAGAAAGAGTTGTTGAGATGACATTTGCATTAATAAAAAAATGTACATAAGCAATGATCATGTCCTTACTGATAATACATTCTTAAATATACCAAATTCCAGGGGTGGGGCTGCATCTTCCCATCCAGGCTTTCGATTAGGAAGGTCCCTAGCCTAACATCACCTGATATACGGTATGGGCCTCCCAGTTCGGGCCTAATGTGCAAACGCTAGGTTCTTTGGAAGAAAGAAAAACTCTCCTGAGCACAAGATCGCCTCTTTTGAATGATTTTTTCTTGACATTGGCATTGTAGTTCCTTGCCATTTTCTCTAATAGGAGGCTAGCTTTATCTGTGAAACGTCTCTCATTTCTTCAAAGAAATCAAGCTCACACCACCTTATCTCCTAATTGGGTATTCGTTAAAATGCAGGCAGCAAGGCGAAGGAAGACCCACTTTGACCGGGCTCATGGCTTCAGCCCCGTATGCCATAGAAAAAAAAGTTTCTCCTGTTGCAGTTCGACTGGTGGTACAGATTGCCCACAACACATGGGAAAGCTCGTCCATCCACGCCCCTTTCGATGCATCAAGTTTCTTTTTTAAGAGGTGCTTGATGGTCTCGTTAACTGTCTCAACCTGAACATTTTCCTGTGGATGATGGGAAAAGAGAAATGCTTCTTGATACCCAATTCGTCGCATAAGTCTCTGAGCCTCTTGTTGTCAAACTGTCACCCGTTGTCCATTACAAGTGAGAGAGGAATCCCGAACCGACAGATGATGTTCTTTCAGATGAATTTGGAAGTATTTGCCTCGATTATTTTTGCCAACGGTTTTGTTTCGACCCACTTAGTGAAGTAATCAATGGCGACAATTGCATAGCTGGCACTTCCCCCACTTGGAGAATGGCCAGGGACTGGATACTACAGTCAATTCTTGATACGATTGTCTTTTAATGGTGGAAAAAAACTGACATTTGTCACACTTTTTCACGAATTGCACCGCATCTTGTTTCAAAGTTAGCTAGTAATACCTTTGCCGGACCTCCTGTGTGACTGCCACAAATTCCTTCATGGATCTCCCATAGGACATAATTGACTTCTTCCCCTCCAGTACATCTTAACAGTGGGGATGAGAAGTCTCTTTTGTATAGTATTTCATCCCGAAGCACATAGTGGGCGGCTCTGCGGCTGAGTTTGTGGGCTTCTTTATTCTCTGGTAACATGTGATCTTTGAGGTAAGCTATTATAGGTTGCATCCATTTTGGGGGTTTCCTCAATCCACATTACTTCTTTTACTTTGGTTGTGGAAGGCTTAGGAAGGTATTCAACTGGCACAATCTTAAGCAGCTCTGAATCCTTACAGCTGGCTAATTTTGATATGGAATCCACATGCAGGTTCTCCATTATTAGTATCTGGGCCAGCTCAAATTTCTCAAAGTAGGGGAGCAGGTCCATAACCTTCTTCAGGTATGCTGCCATACCTTTATCTGTGGCTGTAAAGCTACCGTCGACTTGACTTACCACCAGTTGTGAGCCACTAGAAACTACTAGGTTCTTGACCTGCATTTCTTTGGACACTCTGAGGCCTTCTAAAAGTGCCTCGTACTCAGTTATGTTGTTGGAGGCTTTGAAACCAAACTTCACCTCATAATTAAGCTTGTGGCCTTCTAGGCCCTCCAACAATATACCAGTCTTAGAGCCCATTTTTCTAGAAGACCTATCAACAAACAACTTCTAGGTTGGGAGGTCTGCCGGTTCCATGGCCACATTGATGTCCGTTACCTTATTGAATTCCGCTATGAAGTCTGCAACCACCTGCCCCTTCTTTGAGTTTCTTGGTTGATACAAGATGTCGAATTCCCTTAACTCCATAGCCCATTTCGTTACCCCACCCTAAAGCATCCGATTTTTGAAGCACCTACTTGAGGATAAGGCTCGTCAATGCATGTATACTGTGGGCCTGAAAGTAGGGCCTCAGCTTTGTAGAGGCTACATGAGGGATAAATCAAGTTTCTCCATATCCATATAACGTGATTCAGCTGGTAGAAAGGTCTTGCTTACATAGTAAATGGGTATAAATGTATGCCACTTTCTTCCCAAACCAGTACGAAACTTACCGCCTCTGTACTTACAGCTAAATATATGAGCATTGCTTCTCCCTCTTTGGGCTTTGAGAGGAGGGGGCTTACCCTAAGTGCTTTTTTAGCTCTTGGAAAGCCTCTTCGTACTCCTCGTTCCACTGAAACCTTTTTTCCCTTTCAAAAATTTGAAGAATGGGGACATCTATCGGTTGCCTTGGAAATGAAGCGGTTCAACACCACTAGATGACCCGTCAAGCATTGTACTTCCTTGGGCTTGTTGGGGGATTTCAATTCCAACAGGACCTCAATTTTTTTAGAGTTAGCCTCAATGCCTCGCTGGTTGACCATGTAACTCAAGAAATTTCCTTAAGCAACACCAAAAGTGCATTTCAAAGGGTTCAGCTTCATTCGGTACTTCCTCAAGATTTTGAAAGTGGCTTCCAGGTGTTCGATGTGGTTCACAGTCTTGAGGCTTTTTACTAGCATGTCGTCAATGTACACTTAGGCATTTTGCCTTTGAGGTCAGCAAATATATGGTTAACTAGACGTTTATAAGTAGCTCCAACATTTTCAAACCAAAAGACATCACTTTGTAACAATAAATGCCTCTATCAGTGATGAATGAGGTGTTCTCCCCATCAGCCGGATAAATTGGGATTTGATTATACTTTAAGTATATATCCATGAAGCTCAAGAGCTCATGACCAATAATGGAGTCCACTAACTGGTCGATCCTTAGAAGCGAAAAACAGTCTTTTGGGCATGCTTCGTTGAGATTGGAAAAATCTATGCAAACTCTCCATTTGCCGTTAGGCTTTTTTACTAAGACTGGGTTAGAAATCCATATTGGGTATATTGTTCTCAGACGAACCCGTTGGATATGAGTATTTGCACTTCTTCTTTCAAGGCCCCATATCTTTTCGGGTTTAAGGCTCTAATTTTTTGTCTGTGAGGGGTGAAATTGGGATCGGCGTTAAGATGGGGCAGTTAACCATGGGGTCTATGCCCACCATATCTTTATGCTTCCAGGCAAACATATCTAAGTTGCTGAGCAGGAAGCTTTTGAGTCTCATTTTTTCTTCTAACTCAAGCTCATTCCCTACTTGTAGCACCAGGACCATATTTACATTGCTGGGCTCGGATTTTCTCAGGGAGCTAAGGTAACATTCCCTCGAGCCCATTGGTCTCCTCGTATTGTAGTAATTCCTCTTTCAGTGGGAAATTTCATACACAGGTGGTGTATGGACTTAACAGCTCCAATTTCTTTCGAAGCTGGTTGACTTAACACTCCGTGGTAAACGGATCGATGATCTATAATGAGGAATTCCATGAAATATTGAGCCTTAAGTGGGGGTTCTTCCATTTCCACTGCTAGTGTGATCCTCCTCCTAGGAATGATGTTGTCGTCGGTGAAACCATATAAGAGGGCGGTCATGGGGGTGAGCTCATGATCTACCATCATTTTGTCAAAGGTGGTTCCAAATAGGATATTAACTGAACTCCCATTGTCTACAAGGGGGCGGTCTGGCCACGACAGATCGTACCACTTTTAGCCAGAATTAATTACGTTTCGTCAATTTTCGGTTATGTCGTTCCACTTTTACTTGTTTAATTTCAATATTATGTTAGACTAAATTATTTTGTGCTAGGATTTACGATGAAACTTGTATTATGAATTTTTGACTCATGATTTTATTTTTGACATTCAAAGCACATTTTTAATTATTGCATGATTGACATGGATTTAATTTTCCCTACAATTACTTGATCAATAATTGTATGATTATTGTGACTTGTTTTACCCTCGAGAGATGGAAAATAAGGTAGACATAGTGTCAATTGTCATAGAGTCCGATAATGGATAGAAATATACCGCTATACTTTATGTGATCTTTAAGTATTCAAAAATCCAATAATGCATTTTTATATGTTCGTATCCATCATAGAAATATAGTTGGGTCACATGTAAAAATAGGTTTAATTATACTTGAGAGAGATTGTTAAACAAATTAGAAATATTGATCTTCATAATTAAATCGCGTTGTCAAATTAAAAAGTTCGAGTTAAAAAGGATTAATATAAGGGGATTCAGAATTCTAGTGCGTTTTTCGTCATCATATTTTTACAATACTTGCCTTTAATTTTAATCTCGCATTAATTTTAATTAATTTAGGTCTTGTTTTTATACGTAGATTATTTAATTTATAGAAAAAAATTCATAAATTTCAATTGTTTCTGTTAAGGCTAGGTTAACTTGAATTAAACTAAATCAATATCTGGGGGAACGATACTTGGACTCAAAATCCATTTTACTACTTGTTAACGAATCGTACACTTACAGTGGTTTTAAAATGAACAAATATTTTCATGAACAGCCACTAATAATGGTATCAATTTCTCGTATGGGGACATTATCTGCATTGGGTGGGGGTTCTCTCCTGGGCCTTTGTCCATATCTTAGCCTATTTCTTTCCTCCTCGTGCTCCCACCGAGGCGATTCATTTATGCGATGTCATCTCGCCTCATCACGTCTAGGCTCCCTTTCATGCCTAGGCTGAGGCTTGTTCCTTTGTGCCTGATGGATGTTTCTTCTCCCAACAAGGGGGCATGTTAGCTCTTCGTAATATAGCCTCGACAGGCAATTCTCTGTGTTGCGGCTGTTGGTTTGATGGTAGGTGCAGTATTGCATGTCTCTAGGCTCCCTGTTTTTTCTCCTGAATTGATTTGACTGTCTTTGAGCTTCAGATTCGACCTCTTCATAAGCCAATGATGGCACTGCATTTAGCGTAGTAGTGGCCAACACTTTGGCCTGAGGTGGGGGCGATGGTATGTCCCGCTTGGGTCCATTGTTGGTCTACCAAGTGTGATATATGACTTCGCCGCTGTCTATGAGGCAGTGAAAGTCCCAGTGAAGTTCGATTGCTGTGATCAATCAGCTCCTCACTGACAATCTCGCTTCTCATCATTTCCACAAAGGCATCATAAGAGGTAGCGTTTTTGTTTCACACATCCCTCCAAATTAGGGTGTTCATGTTGAGGCCTCCTCTTAGAGTAAAAATCGCGCCTCTATCTGTAACCTGCTCACAATAAGTCATCTCGTCCGTGAATTGAGCCAAGTAGCTTTTCAAAGTTTCACCTGCTTGCTGCCTCATGTCCTACAGCCTTTGGATGGGGGTTTCCCCTTCTTTGCTAGACAAGTATTGGTTCAAAAAGGCCTTTTTGAGGTCTGGCCAGCTTCTAATACTACGAGCTAGGATACGGCTGTACTAAATTTCTGCGGCCCTAGTTAATGTGAGATGGAAAGCTCTGTACTTCAACATTGACGAGGCCCCATCGCAAGGACATGTGGGTCTTGTAGTTGTTAAGGTGCTTCACTAGGTCACCCTTCCCTCGTATTTGGGTATCTTGGGAGGCACAAAATGGTTGGGAATTGGGCACTTCTCAACTCTCGGGAGAAGGGCAGACTTTCGTCATCGTCATCTAACTCAAAGGACTTGTATGGACCGTCGGAATCATCTTCCTCTGCTTGGTAATGATGGGGTTACGACACTTCCATTTGATTTCTCAAGTTCGTCTCGTCTCTTCTTGTTCACTAAAATGTTTGTTTGTTTTAAAATACCACAAGTGTACGGTTCATAACAAGTAATAAAGTGGAATTCAGAATTCCAGATATCGTTCCCATAGGGATTGAATTAATTTGACTTCAAGTACTAAGACCTTAACCGAATCTATGGAATTTGAGATTATTGTAAAGATTTGTAACTAAACTAGAATTATGTATATGGAATTTAACTAATTTCTACCAACTAAATGCAGTTAAATGTTCGAATGTAAATTGAATGTTTCTTATGAATAACAAATGAGTACTAGGATCACGAATTCTCATGCAATGTTCGTTTGTAAATCTAGTTCTACAATATTGACAACATGTTTGATAATTTGAAAAATCAATGATCATAACCTATCCAACAATCTCTCCTGAGAATTATTGGACCTATTCATGTAAACCACCCGACTATATCTCTATGACGAATGTAAATTCACAAGAATGCATGTAGATTTATGATCATTTAGAGATTCACGCAAAGCATAAGGGTATTTCTCTATCCCCTATCGAACCCTACGATGATTGATACCTTGTCAAATCTATTCCCCTTCTCTCGAATGCATGAAATAGATCACTACACTCACACAATCACATGTATAATAATTGTGGAAACAATAAGTGAATAAAAATCATTCAAACCTCAAAACATGTCTTAATTGTCAAATATTGTAAAACTAGAATCCAAAGTCTACATAGCAAGGTTCATCGATCTCTTGGCACATGAGTAACTAGCCTAACATGGAGAAAAGAATAAAATACAGAAATAATATACGAGAAGACATCACCAAATAACAATTACGCTTGAAAAACCGAAAATCTTAATGTTTTTCTTTGAAATCCTTGCCTCTCAAGCTTCTTCAAGATGTATTCTAGGGTTCTTCTCTCTCATATGACGTCTCTGCCTTCGTTCTAGAAATTTTGTTGGCTTTTATACTTGACCTAGATTTGTTTCCTAACATGGCTGAACAAGAAAAGGAAACCAAAAAATTTGCACCTAGAAACAAACAACCATGCGGCCGCATAGTATCATTCCATACGACCGCATGGAACTTCAAAATACCCAATTTCTACTTCCTGTTGATCCTTGTGCGACCGTATGGAAGTTTCTACCATGCGGCCGCATGGTAGATCACAACTTCGATGTGTCTTTTTTGTAGTCCACAAACGTTGTCTTCCCTTGTTTTGGCCTGTTTTGATCTTTCTTTTCCTTCAATCATCCCATGCATCCCTCAAATTATGATTAAGCTTTTGGTTATTTACAATTTGGTCCCTGAACTTTTGTTTCCTTCCTTTTTGGTCCTTTTTCGTCAATTTCTCTTACGTTCCACCAAGTCCATCAATATAGTGCTACAAAATGAAATTAGACAGAATTAAGCCATATTCAAATGTTTTTGTCAACAATTAGTCATGATATGTGGCCAAATAAGTGTTGGTAAACGCATTTATCACTTATCTCTCGCCTATTTCTAGGTGGAAGGAGGGGAAACCCATGAGGTTCATATTCTAGATTTCGTTCTGGTTCTCTTTGTACCGGAGGCGGCTCGTGGGACCTATATCTAGGCCTTGATGGTCCAATTCGATCGAACATACTAGTGGATCTTTGTGGTTCGCGTTCTTGAGCATATTTTGGGAGAAAGTTTTTCTCCTGCGGTATGTTATCACCGGGTCGTCTAGTAGCATAGTTGGTGGAAGTGTCCATCTCCACTTCCCTCTCTACTGGACTGACCTCTCCCCTCCTGTGCATTTGGTGGTAGACTGTCGTGTCATTCTCCTCGCATTCTTAGGGCAACACTCCCTGCTGAGGCACTTGGTACCCCCACATGTTGATACATTTGCATGAGTAGTTGCTGCATGGTGGCATTCAGCTGGGCCATGTTTCTCATATTTGTAGCCATCTTCCCTACTTCCCTGGCCAAACATGCTATGGTACCACCTCGCCTGTGCTGGTAGTGAGAGCGGCGCACATTTACATTTGTCCGAAGAACTTCATCTTCATAAGCCTCTCGTTGTCTACTTCTACCTAGTGATCTGTAGTGGCTAGAACTAATAGCGTGTATTGGAATCTAGCTAAAGGTAGGCATTTTAGGTGTTTTCTCTTTGCAGTAGTTCTTTCTTCAAGAATCAAACATTTCTTCAAGACTCTGCTTCAGATGACTTTTGCCATAAGGATGTTCGTGGTTATAGTGTCGATTTTCCACAGACACCACCAATCCGTTGACCCCAAAAAACTCACTAATGACGTGGCCAAAACATATCTCAAGGCCTCTCATGTCCACGTAAGCTGGATTCCTGCACAATTGGACACACCGTTAGCCACACGTGGCCTTCTCCGGGATGGGAGGAGTCGGCCACGCGCACTCCGATGATCAAATCAATTGGAGAAGTAATTCGGAGTGTGGGAGAGCTTTTAACGTGAGCCTCCCATGTAAAATGGGGGTGAAATAGTAAAATGTGTGTGAAGCAAGAATATAACTTTGAGAGTCTAAACTTGCATTACCTTTGAATGACATTGGGTGTGAGCTTTTATATTTGGGCAAAATGAATAGGGTCCGCCGGATGATAGTGCACGTGGCCTCATCCAAGCGACCACCCCCTCTTGTCGTCGTACATCAACTAGTCATAGTCTTAAATGCTAAAACCACTTTTGTGTCTTTAAGGCCTAGCTAAAACTTTAGACTTGATCAAATAGGATGGCAGCGGCGACGGTGACAGTGAGTTGTCTTGTCAATCACATAGCACGAGATCTACTCAAGATCTCATCACCACCTTGTCTAGAATTAGTCCTTGCAATGAGGTCTACTTGTAAAAAGGTTGGTCCATGTCTTGTATGTAGGGGAAGGCGGGTTGTTCATACCTGAAGTGGTTCTCCTGCTTATATCTAGGTCGTCCCACGTCAGCGTATGAGGCGCAGGCCCCCCGAGTCGTTCGGCATGTAAGTATACTGAGCCCAGGTGTAGGTCCTAGTTTTTCAAGGTGTAACAGCAACCAGACTTCATGTTTCATTTTCACGCTCGTTAAATACATCATTTCCTTCTCTTTCCCACACTTCATGGCTTCTTAACTAGTGGGTAAACTTATAGTTTCGTTTAAGGTCTTGACAATGTTTGGATACTGAGAATTTACTAAATTTTATAAACATGAGGGATATTTTTAATATATGTATTCAGCAAGCAATATGGCGTGGCCTGTATTGTTTATAATTATAAAATTTTGACATGCTGGAAACAAGTCTTCACCGATGATATGGATATTTTTATGGCCCGTCTTTGCATGTCTTCTGCATATGTTCAACAAGATATGTGACATGCCCTATACTATTAAAACCATTTTTATATTAATACTCGTATATATTGTACGTGTGTTGCATATAGAATAGAAGAATCTATACTTTAGGCATTCATATAAATGATGTTTTTGAAATTTTTGTGCCATTACTATAATCATGTTGGAAGTTTTACATGTGTTTCTATAATTTGTTAAGCTTTTGGCAATTCAACTTTCTTTTCTTCCTAAGTAACTACTTTATATATAAATGGAAGGAAGTCAAAGATTATATTTTTTAAGAAAATAAGAAGAGAAATATGGCAAATTAGAAGCAGAACTAATTAAATTAAATAGACATTAATTGGTTACTTTTGTGGAGCTTTTAGGTCTTGTTTGAAACGCCTTTTTATTCGAGGAAAGTTGGAAAATGAATTCTATTTTCCCACATTTGGCTTGTTTGATTGCTATTAATTTCTTGGTAAATTTCCCCCCCCCCCCAACCCCCTCACGAACCCATTTGCTTGGTTTTTAGGGAATTTGATTTCCCACCTTTTTGGTGGGAAATCTGATTCTACCTTTTTTTTTTGACAATGGAAACAAATGTCATAACCAATTGTAAAAAAAAAAAAATTCACTTTAATGGACAATTTTCATATAAAACAAAATCAAACGAATACTAAACTTTGATGAAAAAATGATTTTTTAGGAAACAATTTTTTCGTTTTTTTTTTTTTACTTTTTGGCAATGGAAACAAATTTTATAACCAATTGTGGAAAAAATTATCACTTTAATGGACAATTTCCATATAAAACAAAGCCAAACGGACATAAAATTTTAGAATTTTCCATCTGGAAAATTATACCAATCAAACACACTTAATTAACAATTCCCTGCAAAATAATTTCTAGACAATTAGTTTCCCTGAAATTCATTTTCTTTCTACCCATTTTCCACCATTGCAATCAAACGGATCCTTTGGTACAAATTTCTACTTTTTGTTGTATCATTAACATATTTTGGTTCTTCTTTGTGACTTTCTTCTTGATATGTCAGAAACGATATCAATTTGTCCACACATGCATAAAGATTAATAGGTCCCAAATACTTTACCTGATGATGGTTTACCATTTTTATAATAACATGAATTAATTGAACTTTTCTCATCCCAAATCTCTAGGTAGAATTATTCCTAAATAATACACCCCCCAAGTAATAGATCCTTTAGTTTTATATTTTAGAAAAATAAACGTTGTGTATAAAAAAAGAAAATGAAATTAATGGCAACTAACATATGAGAAAAAGATCAGAATCGAAGAAAAAAGTTAATTATGAAGAATTAAAATTGCATACAAATCCATAGCCTTTGGACCTGATTTGCAAATTTAGCATAAGTAAAAATAAAAAAGTATAATATTTTTTAACAAAATTAAAATTAAATCTAAATTTTATGGTGTAGAAAATATGTTTAGTGTTGGTATCAGGTTGTTTTCACTTGTCTGTATATCACATTTGTTGCATATATCCGCCTGTCAGATAGGCGCTGCAAATAGTTGCAAATGTCCATGTTTAACTGTAACATGGCTTTTAGTGGCAACACTACATGGGGATAGGGTGTGGCCACGCTAAAATGAGTGATGTTTTCAGTAGATAAATCCATCTTTTTCATAATTTTAATCTGTATATTCGTTGTTGACCTCAATTTTTGCACGGGTGATGTGGCCAATAGATCTAGGCTCCACTCACGTCCATACGTATGGCTCTTGCACACTAGGACAAATCGTTAAAAACACATGGCCATCTTTGGAGGTGGGGGAGCCGGCCGTGAGCACTCCGATGATTAAGTCAGTCAACTTGTATAGATATATTTAGGTGTGGGATGGACGGAAGGCATGAGCCATACTTGTGTATGGGCATCGAGACCTATAAGAGAATAAATGAGAGCAATATTACTACGAGAGTGTAAAATTATTTTACTTTCAACTAACACTAAGTGTGAACTTTTATGGCAGAAGAGGTAGGATGGTCACTGTTGGATGAAGAGACACGTGATCACATCTTGACGGCCGAGGGGCCTTATTATAGGCTCATTCAATCAGTCCTAGATTCAGGGGCATTGAATGATTTTGAAAGTAGTCACCCTACGACGTAGTCCCGTCATATGAAGAGTAGGCTAACAAGTTAACTTGAAAGGCTGACTATTGCAAAGAGGTCACGTCAGTCAATTATAGAGGATCTTCTAGGAGAGAAGTAATTTTATTTCAACTTTTCAAATGACTAACTTACATGACATTCTTGCGATGATATCCTTTATCTTTGTTTAAATTGCATAATTCTGAACATCTTATATGATTTTGTGTAAGGGCATTGTGTATTTGGATTAATTCTTCTATTTGGTCTTTTTTTCCTTCTTATCATATGATGTGAAGGTATGCAATACTACCAGAAGAGTTATGCATAATCAGATGTAGTCCACTTTCATTAAATAGTATACATAATTACACCTGCTGTATCGAATCAAATTCCATAAATAGTTTATAGGAATGTAATCACATTGGAGCTGGAGCACAATCTACAGGTGAAGATGGAGAAGGAGCAGCAGCAGCAGACATAGGACTAGCAGCAGCAGCAATAGGGCCAAAAGCTACACCAGAACTTTGAATCTGTGCCATTGAACGCCGTGAACTTGTTTGTTGAGATTTGCACATATCAGGTAAAAATGCCCCTGTTAATTGTTAGTAAATACAATGTTAGAGATGATAAAGATCACTTTTTCTAATATTTGAATAGTAGAGTTATTTGTAAAAATGAAGACAGAATAGTATCTGTCATTTGTATGATAAAAATTCCCCAGACCCACCCCTCTTGCCAGGGGCGTGCTGGGGGTGCGGTGGTTGTTGTGGTGGTCACCTTCTCCGAGAGCCAAATTGTAGTAAAGATCAACAATGTTGGGACAGTTCTGGTAACACTGTGGTGAGCATAGCTTTGCAGTGAACTGAGGATCGAGGAGGGAGTCTGATGAGATCCCGACAGATTTTCTATCAACCCCACATGCACTTACACATTCATCAGCCTCAATATAATCGCGCAAGTTAAGGGCAACCACTTCAGATGTCTTGCATTGGAATCGCATAGTTCCATAATTTGATGTGTACGTCTCTAACAGGCATCGCTTCCCAGAGGAAGTGATTGAGAAAGAGCACAAACCAACTGGCATTTCCTCGCAGACTAGCACCCCTGCATCCAGGAAAAAAGAGAAACACAAATGTTAGTCATAGCATGGGATTGGACAATAGATCGAGAAAATTAATGGAAGCACTCTTGTTTTGGATTACCAAGTGCTCCCTGGAGGAAGAGAGCAAAGGCGAGGAAGATGATCATTTTCATTTTAGTACGGAAGCTTGATTTTTACTTAGGAAAATTTGATTTTTCTTGTGCTTGGTGACGTTGGGAATGGTTTGAAGTGATTATCCTGCAGAATTTACACGCAAAAGATGATTTTTATAGTGTCTGTGGGGTGGGAGGATGGGCTTGCGGCAATTATGATAGGGTAGGGCAGGGGCTTAACAAAATGACATGGTAATGGTACTGTTTTGAGAAGTATTTTGGACTAATGTATCGAATTTGTTTGAAGGAATCTCTGTCTATTTAACTTCTTATGTTTTATTAGACTTTCTCTTATAATAGTAAATAATAATATTTGCCTTGTCATCAATGGAATTCGGAAGCCGGAGGGAGCGCACAGGCAAAGTTGCCAATCTTTGTACTATTCTGAATTGGTGTCTGAATGCTGAGTTGTTTTGATTACAGCTCACTTCACGTGCAGGGTATGTCTAAAATATCAAATTAAGATCAATAAGATAAGAAATGAGATTATAAGTGGAGTGGAAGGTCATATTTAGCATTGACCCAAAGACGCCTCATTCATATGACTGATGCAATTAACTTAGTATGTGTTAGTAGACCTACCAAATTTAATATGGGAATTAAACTTGGTTTTTTATTGTTGGTACAATATTGAAAACTCACAAAAAGAAAGAAAATTTTTCCTCTTATCAAAGTTATTATTAAAAATCAAGATTTTTCAGTATTTTGTCTTGTTTGTGAGCAATGGTCTCTTTTTTGTTCCTCTTTGGGGACAGACGAAACATAATACCATTATTATTATAGGAAAAAAGTCTTAATTAACATAACAAGTTAAACAGACAAAAATTCCTTCAAAGAATTTCCATGTAATGACAAGATACATCTCAAACAATACCATTACAATGTCATTTAGCTAAGGCCCCCACGAATAAACAAGAAAAAAACTATAAAACCCATTTCTGCCTGTACTATTCCAAAGGGAAAATCACTTCACTCACATCGTCAAGCCACAAAATATCAATCTTCAGTACCAAAATGAAAATGATCATCTTCCTTGCCTTTACTCTCTTCCTCCAGGGAACTCTTGGTAATCCAAAACAGAAATTCTAGCTCAATATCCTGTCCCATGCTTCGACTAACCTTTTTATTTATCTTGGATGCAGGGGAATTAGTCTGCGAGGAATTGCCAGTTGGTTTATGTTCATTTTCAATAGCAACCAGTGGGAAGAGATGCCTATTAGAGACGTACACATCAAATTATGGAACTATGGATTTCCAGTGCAAGACATCTGAAGTGGTTGCAATTAACTTGCAAGAGTATATTGAGGCTGATGAATGTGTGATTGCGTGTGGGGTTGACAGAAAATCCACTGGGATCTCATCTGATTCCCTCCTCGACGCTCAGTTCACCACCAGGCTATGCTCACCGCAGTGTTACCAGAACTGTCCCAACATTGTTGATCTTTACTACAATTTGGCTCTTGCAGAAGGTGATCTGTACAACCCCCATTTTCCTGTCCCAGAATCAGTTCATCTAAAAGTTTAAGTTATTAAATATACCATCGACATTTTTCTCGAACCTTGACGTGCACTTTTTCATAAATGGAAACTCAACACAGTGGTAATTTGCATCTTCTAATGGTATTTGTTAACAATTTTAACAGGAGCATTTTTACCTGATTTGTGCAAATCCCAACAAACAAATCCACACCGTTCAATGGCTCAGATTCAAAGTTCTGGTGTAGCTCTTGGCCCTGTAGCTGCTGCTGCTGGTCCTATGTCTGCTGCTGCTCCTTCTCCATCTTCGCCTGTAGATTGTGCTCCAGCTCCAATATAATTACCATCCCTACGTACGTGTTCGGTTTCCAGTACTTAATAGAACCTCATAGTATAATGAACAAGATTTTCGTCTCTTTGTGTTCCTTGATACCATCCATTACTATCCAATCCTCAGTGTACCAAACACACCATATATATTTATATGTAATTTGATTTGATACGGCAGCTGTAATTATGTATACTATTCAATGAAAGTGAACTACATCTGATTATGCAAAATTTCTTCTCTGTTTTTTGATTGAAATGATTTGTAACTTGAACGTATGAATTTATATTTGTTTCTTATAAGCTTTCAGAAAGTATTCAGATTGGAGAACTCAATAAAGAAAGCAAAATAACTCAAGTAATTTACAATTTTTGAAAATTTATATATTTCTTCCTCTATGTAAACCAAATCAACTGATCTTTCATAGCCAACAGCAGCCTCTTCTTCACAAAAGTGTCTTCCTATTTGTTTCAATCCTTTAAGCGAAGAGATTTCGAGTTTTTTGTTGATCAACTGTTAGTTTGAGAGGGACATGACAGCCATAAATAATTAAAGGACCATTGTGTAAATATAATTTCTGAATTTTTATGTTCATACTAGTTGCACGCCCGTACAATGTACGGGCTTTGGTATTTTTAAGGTAATATTAGCATATCAAATATAAATGATATTGTGAAACGTCAATAAGTTTTTATCTAATATAATAGCCAACGAAAGAACCCCTCATAGCTACAAGAATACAAGAAAATATGAAATAAATCAAAGTAATATTCTTTCCCCCAAACAAAAAGCTGTACGTGTTGGTATGTCCATAATGCAGTGAATGACGGTCAAACGCCACGGTCTCCCTGACAGCAAGTGGCATGCATCCATCTTAACCACATCACATAAAAATTGATCTTTGTATGTAGGTCTAATGGAGAAACTGATTTGAGTACGCTGAGACACCTCTACATTGTTGCCCCTCTTCAGCCAATCTAATTTATACGGTTTGGGATGCTTCTCAGTTTTCAAACCCAACTTCTTAACGACCTCCTCAGCCACTACATTCTCACCACTACCAAAATCAATGACAAATCTATAGACCTTTCCTCCAACAGTACACGTCAACTGGAAGATATTATTACGTAGCCAGTGTTATTCTGCAGGGGAGTTAGGAAGCTTCGCCTCACTACCAACGCTTGACCCACATCACCAACTACAAACTCTTCCTCCTCTGTGGCTTCTGCAGTGTCTTCATTGTCAAATATAAGCGGTCCTTCATAACCTCCATACCCCTCATCAACAAAGAGTCCTCTGTTCGGATTCTTGGGACATTCAGACTCTCTATAGCCTGTACCTCAGTATGCAAAACAACGAATACCACCTCCAGGACACGTTGGCTGTGGAACATGATTAGTTCTAGGAGGACTAGGTGGAGTAGGATTACCAGGACGTGTCATCTGCTGCTGTGGATTATTGGAAAAACTACCCGTAGTGAAAGGAACTATATTTCTTCAAGACTGCTACTTTTCTATCTATAGTGCCCTCTGATATGCCTCAGAAATTGTCATAGGATCAAACATATTCAATGTATCCTGTATTTAGGGACGAAGACCACCCATATATCGTAACACCAACTGTTTCCCCTTCTCCATTACTTCATTCCTCGTAATCAACATGTAAAATTCTGTGGTATAGTGACTAACCGTTTCAAGCTTTGACGCAGATTCTGCAGTTGCTGGTACATGGTCTGAACATAATTGTAGGGCAGAAATCGCTTTTTCATATGCTTCTTCAGTTTATTCCACGACGCAAACTTGGACTTCCCTAACTTGGATCTCGTCACTTTAGTCTGCTGCCACCACGCCGCTGCTCGTCGACGAAATCTCGTCGTAACGAGAGGCACACATTTATCAGCAGGAACCTCCTTAAATTCCAAGATCTCCTCCACTGCAGTCACCCAATCCAAGAACTCCTCTGGACTTAATCCACCATGAAACTCAAGAATATCAACCTTGAATCCTGATTCCCAAAGCCAGTTTTCATCCTGACCACCCCCTCCGTCGGACTGGAAGATCTATTTGATGCTCAGGTTGTGCAAATAGATTCTCATCATCAGAATCCTCAACCAGCGGGACCACAGGCGTATGATGATGTGGCATGAATGCAACGATTTGCTATGTCAGCAACTCCACTTGGTGACGCAGCTGTGTGATTTCATCACATCTATGTACCTTTTCTACCGGAACTTCACGTACTTCTAGACTTCTCCTTGGTGGCATGGTGAATGAACGACTTCGACTCTGATACTAAGTGACGTAGCGGAAGATTATAGGAAAGATAAACAACCTCAAAAAGATGAGAGAAAACTCACGAAAATTTTATTTTATTAAATAATGTCCTGCCTCAAGGGGCTTACAATGCTTTAAATAGCAAAACCTCAGCAAAATTCGGAAAATAAATAATAAAAATAAAAAAAATGATATTTTCCATAAATGGAAAAATTGGAGCTAAAAACTTAAATGAAAACTCCTAAGACTCAAGATCTTCCTCCAACAAACGGAATATGAATCTGAATTTTATTAAATGAAATATTACCAAAATAAAAACTATTATAAACGATAAAAATGCTTAATCGAGGGCCTAAACGATGGAATCTGCCCAAAATCCGACGTACATGATGGCCAAAGGCCATAAGTTGTGATTGTTGGCCCGTTTCCAATCAAATTAGACACGCAATTTCCCCAAAATGGACAAAGCCGAAGTTATCATGAAATCATTTTTTTCCTTTGCGATCCCACCTCATCATAAACTCTAACTGCTTATGTACTTCGTCACTTTCTTGGATGCAGGGAAATTAGACTGTGAGGAATTGCCAATTGGTTTGTGTTTATTCTCAATAGCATTCTCTAGGAAGCGGTGCCTATTAGAGACATATGCATCAAACGATGGAACCACAGATTTCCAATGTAGGACATCTGAAGTGGTTGCAATTAACTTGCACAAGTATATTGAGGTTGATGAATGTGTGAGTGCATGTGGGGTTGATAGAAAATCTGTCGGGATCTCATCAGACTTCCTTCTCGATTCTCAGTTCACCGACAAGCTATGCTCACCACAATGTTACCAGAAATGTCCTAACATTTGTTGATCTTTACTACAATTTGGCTCTAGGGGAAGGTGATCTTCACAACCGTCAATTCCTCTACACATACCTAACCTCCACCCCGACCATCTCATCTAAACACATAAATAGTGAATCAAATTTATTTATTTAAGTATAATCTTCAACACAGCCCCTCTAACTGGCCCATATAAATTTTTTATTCAAGTATTGACACATACACAGTTTTCAATAGTGGGACTCAAAAAAGTGAGAGTTTGCATCTGCTAATATGGTATTTGCTAACAATTAACATGAGCATTTTTACCTGATATGTGCAAATCTCAACCAACAAATTCACGCCGTTCAATGGCTCAAATTCAAAGTTTTGGTGTAGCTCTTGGCCATATAGCTGCTGCTGGTTCTGTGTCTGCTGTTGCTCATTCTCCATCTTCGTCTATAGATTGTGTTCAAGCTCCAGTATAATTATGTCCCTATCTGGTGGTATGCAGTACTGGATAGAAGTAAATAGTATAATGAATAAAATATTAGTTTCTTTTTTCGTGTCTATTACTATTAAATCTTCTATTTACAGTACATGCCATATATGTTTTATGTAATTTGATTTGATACAGCAGCTGTAATTATGTGTACTATTTATTGCAAGTTAACTACATCTTATTATGTATTATTTTTCTCTTTCTTTTTTCCTTCAGTTATTTGATCAATACTCTTTATTTTTGAGTTTAAATTTTAAATATGTTTATGATATATTTTGACAAAAATTGAGATTGGAGAACTCAAGCTAGAGGTTATTTTACTTGATTTGGTGTTTAATGAGGGAAATTCTACTAATCATGGCATAAAAAAATATTTCATTTGAAAATTTCTATTCGTAACCTTTATGATTCGAGCGATTAAGCCTGCAATGGTTTTTAAACCCTGGTGCAATATGATCATCTTACTTGGGAGTCATCGGTCGAAAGCTTGTTACACGGGTCATTTACAAAGTTTAATGAAGTGAATGCTTCAAATAAAGGAAAAAATTATTCATAAAAAAAAAAATTAGAAAAAGCAGGTGCATGAAACCAAAGACGTACCAAATGCCTTGGTTAAGTTTCAAACACTTGTTTAAGAAAATTAGACCTTTGATAAGGGATTGTTAGCTTAGTTAAGTCTTAGAGATTGAAGCAATAAAATTTAATGGAGAATCCTTGTTTATTGAAATATTGAACAGCAATTGGAGAATCCAACATGTCCTCCACTATACTGCTTGTTACGATATTGTACACTTGCGATATAAAAAACGCAACATAATGCATGAAATTTTGAGTTTGAAGAAAAACTTGGAGCAGATGTCGAGCTTCTTTAATAATTGAAGCCTGTGATAAGGCTAAATAATGTGAGGCGAGGCCTTTGGAGCAGATGTCAAGGCTCTTTACTAATTGAAACCTGTGATAAGGATGAATAATGCGAGGCGAGACCCTTGGAGCAGATGTCGAGCTTCTTTAATAATTGAAGCCTGTGATAATGCTGAATAATGTGAGATGAGGCCTTTAGAGCAGATGTCGAGCCTCTTTAATAATTGAAGCTTGTGATAAGACTAAATAATGAGAGGCGAGGCCCTTGGAGTAGATGTCGATCCTCTTTCATAATTGAAGCCAGTGATAAAGCTGAATAATGAGAGGCGAGGCCCTTGGAGCATATGTCGAGCCTCTTTAATAATTGAAACCTGTGATATGGCTGAATAATGTAAGGCGAGGCCCTTGGAGCAGACGTCGAGCCTCTTTAATAATTGAAGCATGTGATAAGGCTGAATAATGAAGGGCGAGACCCTTAGAGCAGATGTTGAGCCTCTTTAATAATTGAAGCACGTTGGTCGGCGTGCTCTAATGATTTGAAAGAAAAGTTGGTTCCCAATGACAAACAGCTGGATGATATGGCGGTTTCCAAAGTTTGTATTACGTGCGCATTAAATGCGCAATGATGATGATGTTTTATAGTTGACGAGGCTTACGTGAATCTAAGGCGCGCGTATTTCAAGATTTTTTCTGAGCCCTTGATTCTAATCTTGGACAAGCGCCTCTTGGTTTCAACCTGGTGGATGAGATTACAGATGTACGGCCCACATCAAGGCGAGAGAAGATCCAACAGTGGGGGTTCATTCATCCTGCATATATAAAAGGCCAAAAACCTTCTTTTCTCCATTTTCTTAACTTTGCAAAAATTAAAAAACTCCAAGTGTTGAAAATCCCTGAACTTTTTCATTGCCTCCGTCGTCCTTTTTTGGCAACCAAAACCGTTTTCACCATCTCCAAGTGTCTTAAACTTGTGTAAGTGCCTAGTAATTTTCGAGTTTTTTCGTCTTATTTGCATTAAATGGCTTCTTATTAAAAAAAGGTGCATTTGGGAGGTTTTCCAAAGTAAATATGACACTGATTTATGCCGAGGTGGGCATACCCCATGTGATTCCCACTAAGAGAATCATGGAGGCCATGGGGGCCCTCATAGTACATGGATGATACCGGAGGGCCCCATAGACCATAGTATTAGATGGAGGGCCTCCCTGCGAGAAATAGACATAAAGTAGAGTGAATTGGAGACCTTTAGGGAGAGGTATAGAATCACTGACAACATCGAGAAGTTTGTGCCGACCCTTAAGGAAATGGCTTATTTTCCTAGGGAGAGGTGTGTAGCAGTAAGCAATGCTATATTGGGTGGGGGGATGAAGTTGCCATTACACTCATTCTTTAGGTATATCCTTAGGCACTATAATTTAGCCCCTACCTAATTAGTGCCAAATGCATGTTGCCAACTGGCTGGGGCCTTTTTTCTTTGGAAGAAGGTCACGCTTGGCGAGGATATGCCTCCCCACATCTTTCAGACCTTCTTTCAGCCTAGAGCTTCGAGTGGGAGAAGTAATTGCAAGGGGTGGTACTGTATAAACCCCTGGGGGCTTGCATTTTCCCTTCATCTGGGAGACTACGACCTCCTTCAAGAATTGGAAATCCTCTTGGTTCTGGATTAGGGGTCGTTGGCAAACAATTGATGGAGATGTGGTCTCGGAGATAATTGTGCCGACCTAGTACCACGAATATAGTAGGTCTAACTTCAGCTGAATTGCTCTTTTAATTTATGTTCCTAGTTATTTCATTTCTGATTTGTGCTTTGTATAGATCCAGTTGATCGGTTTAAGCTCGAACCGTCCAAGTGGGCCATTATCAAAGTAATCTACGAGCTGCCTTCGGAGATGAGGTGTTTTAAGAACGTGCTCGGGAAGCAGAATCTCTTTGTTACCTATTGGCTGATGGCTACAAAAGGTAGATTATTTCACATCCTTTTACTGGCAGCTCGCCTCATTTGGCAGTTCTTCATTTTTGTAGCTCTTCTAATGGTCACAACTTTACTTGTAGGGTAACATGACAAGAAGGAATATGTTAGGCCGGACATGTTCCACATGAGGCGCCTTGGGGAGGCTAAGAGTAAGAAGCCCTTGAGTACCGGTTATTCCTCTTACAAAAACCAAAGAGATGAGCTGGCTCACCTTTCCAAGATGAACCCATCACCTCCTCTAGAGAAGAAAGGTGAAAAGGAAAAGGGAAAAGAGAGGGGAAAAAAGGGAAAGAGGTAGAGGCTTCTATGGAGAGGCCTCTTAAAAGGAAGTTGGTCTTATCGAAGAACATTGGGCCTGATCCTCCCCCCAAGTGCCAAACAACCATTGAGGAGTCACTTTGACAACCCATCCAATTGGAACCCATCTCCTCCATGAATTTAGTGGAGGCAGATGAGGTGGCTGAGGAAGTGGCGAGCCTAGCAAGGAAGAAGAGGGGCAAGGAGGTAAGAGGTGCCCCCTATGAAGGAAAGGCCCAAAATTTCTTGGGTGAGAGGTCTGATGAAATCGCTTCCATAGTAATGGAGATGTTGCTTGTTAAGGTCCAGGGGACTTTGAGGATTCAACACAAGTATTGGACTGACAAGTACTCCTCGTACGTCGAGACCTGTGATGTAGTGGACATGGTAGAGGTGGGCTCGCCTTGTAAGATCATTTTCAAGAATTATTTTTAAATGACGAGGCGACTTTAGGGCCTTAATAAAGAGTATCTTCAAAGGGCCAAAGATGCTGAAGCTACACTGAGTAAAGATAAGGTTGATGCATCTTCTACCAATGAGGCCATTGAGGCTTCCAAGTTGAAGCAAGTTGAGGCGAAGTCGAAGGTGGAGGTACTTTCCAAAGAAAGCGATGAACTGAAGAAGAAAACCCACCTCTGCAAAGCCGAGGTAAACGCTCTAACGAAGCGCATGAAAAACTCTGTTAATTTTCACAGGATTGCTTTGTCAGCTTTGGAGGTCCCTAATAAAGAAAATGGGAAGCTGAAGGCTCGTGTAGACGGGTTGACTGCTGAGGTCACCCAATTGGAGTAGCAGTTGAAGGGGACATGGGAGGCAACGATGAATGAATACGTCACTTATTTCCATGAAACGGCTGAGTACGATGGCCTTAGCCTATATTGGAGGAGGGTCACGTACAATGAAGTCTTTGAAAGGCTTACCGAGCTACATCTCCAGCTGAAATTATCCTCTCTAAATGAAGAATTTCTGATGGATGAGCTGTATACCTTTGCTAATGAAGAAGAGGACTCCGTAGAGGAGCTGGAGAGGCCTTAGGATGATAATGATGCCGTTTAGACTAGGATGATAATGATGTCGTTTAGACTAGGTGGAGAGGCCTTATGATGATAATGAATTCAATTTTATTTGAAACTTAATTCAACTTTTGTAACAGTTTTCTCTTGGTAGCATTTTTTCGTATTTATAGCTGATTGACCATGGGCTCGTCATAATCAACTGAATTAAATAAATTATAGGCTCGCCATAGCCAACTGAATTAAATAACTTATGGGCTCGCCATAATCGATTGAATTAAATAATTTATGGGCTCGCTATAATCAACTGAAACTTATGGGCTCGCCTGAATCAATTGAATTAAATAACTTATGGGCTCGCCATAATCAATTGAGTTAAATAACTTATGGGCTCGCCATAATCAATTGAGTTATATCACTTATGGGATTGCCATACTTAACATATGAGATCGTCAAAGTTAGAAAGAGTTGTTGAAATAACATTTGCATTAATAAAAAAAAAGTACATAAGCAATGATCATGGCCATACTGATAATATATTCTTAAATGTTCCGAATTCCAGGGGTGGGGCTGCATCTTCCCATCCAAGCTTTCAATTAGGAAGGTCCCTAGCCTGACATCGCCTGATATACAGTATGGCCCTCCCAGTTCGGGCCTAATGTGCCAACGCTAAGTTCTTTGGAAGAAAGAAAAACTCTCATGAGCATAAGATCGCCTCTTTTGAATGATTTCTTCTTGACATTGGAATTGTAGTTCCTTGCCATTTTCTCTAATAGGAGGCTAGCTTAATCTCTGAAACGTCTCTCCTTTCTTCAAGGAAATCAAGCTCATGCCGCCTTATCTCCTCATTGGATATTCGTTAAAATACAGGCAGTGAGGCGAAGAAAGACCCACTTCGATCGGCTCATGGCTTCAGCCCCGTATACCATAGAAAAAAAGGTTTTTCGTTGCAGTTCTACTGATGGTACAGATTGCCCACAACACATGGGAGAGCTCGTCCACCCACGCTCCTTTCGATACATCAAGTTTCTTTTTTAAGAGGTGTTTGATGGTCTTATTAACTGCCTCACCTGAACATTTGCCTGGGGATGATGGGGAAAGAGAAATGCTTCTTAATACCCAATTCGTCGCATAAGTCTATGAGCCTCTTGTTGTCAAACTGTCACCCGTTGTCCATTACGAGTGAGAGAGAAATCCTAAAAAAATAGATGATGTTCTTTCAGATGAATTTGGAAGTATTTGCCTCGATTATTTTTGCCAACGGTTTTGCCTCGACCCACTTAGTGAAGCAATCAATGGCGACAATTGCATAGCGGCACTTCCCCCACTTGGAGAATGGCCAGGGACTGGATACTACAGTCAACTCCTGTGACGATTGTCTTTTAATGGAGGAAAAACACTGACATTTGTCACACCTTTTCACAAATTGCACCGCATCTTGTTTCAAAGTTAGCCAGTAGTACCTTTATCTTAGCACTTTCTGAGCCACGAACCTCCTGTGTGACTGCCACAAATTTCTTCATGGATCTTCCATAGGACATAATTGGCTTCTTCCCCTCCAGTACATCTTAAGAGTGGGGATGAGAAGTCTCTTTTGTATAGTATTTCATCCCGAAGCACATAGTGGGCGGCTCTGTGGTTGAGTTTGTGGGCTTCTTCTTTATTCTCTGGTAACATGTGATCTTTGAGTTAAGCTATTATAGGTTGCATCCATTTTGGGGTTTCCTCAATCCACATTACTTCTTTTACTTTGGTTGTGGAGGGCTTAGGAAGGTATTCAACTGGCACAATCTTAAGCAGCTCTGAATCCTTACAGCTGGCTAATTTTGATATGGAATCCACATGCATGTTCTCCATTATTAGTATCTGGGCCAGCTCAAATTTCTCAAAGCAGGGGAGCAGGTCCATAACCTTCTTCAGGTATGCTGCCATACCTTTATCTGTGGCTGTAAAGCTACCGTTGACTTGACTTACCACCAGTTGTGAGCCACTAGAAACTACTAGGTTCTTGACCTACATTTCTTTGGACACTCTGAGGCCTTCTAAAAGTGCCTCGTACTCAGTTATGTTGTTGGAGGCTTTGAAACCAAACTTCACCTCATAATTAAGCTTGTGGCCTTCTAGGCCCTCCAACAATTTAATAGTCTTAGAGCCCATTTTTTCACAAGACCTGTCAACAAGCAACTTCTATGCTGGGAGGTCTACTGGTTCCATGGCCACATTGATGTCCGTTACCTTATTGAATTTCGCTATGAAGTCTGTTACCACCTACCCCTTCATTGAGTTCTTGGTTGATACAAGATGTCGAATTCCCTTAATTCCATGGCCCATTTCATTACCCTCCCTAAAGCGTCTGATTTTTGAAGTACCTACTTGACGAGAAGGCTAGTCAATACATGTATACTGTGGGCCTGAAAGTAGGACCTCAGCTTCGTAGAGGCTACATGAGGGATAAATCAAGTTTCTCCATATCCGTATAACGTGATTCAGCTGGTAGTAAGGCCTTTCTTATGTAGTAAACGGGTATTTGTATGCCACTTTCTTCCCTCACCAGTACGAAACTTACCGCCTCTGTACTTACAACTAAATATATGAGCATCGCTTCTCCCTCTTTGGGCTTTGAGAGGAG
The DNA here is from genome assembly GCA_035079005.1 of Fraxinus americana. Taxonomy (NCBI): domain Eukaryota; kingdom Viridiplantae; phylum Streptophyta; class Magnoliopsida; order Lamiales; family Oleaceae; genus Fraxinus; species Fraxinus americana. The sequence goes on along the minus strand of CM068725.1, from coordinate 17,941,604 downwards.
GGAGGCTTACCCCAAGTGCTTCTTTAGCTCTTGGAAAGCCTCTTCGCACTCCTCATTCCACTGAAACCTTTTCCACCTTTCAAAACTTTGAAGAATGGGAGACATCTATCGGTTGCCTTGGAAATGAAGCGGTTCAACACCACTAGATGACCCGTCAAGCATTGTACTTCCTTGGGCTTGCTGGGGGATTTCAAATCCAGTAGGACCTCAATTTTTTCAGAGTTGGCCTCAATGTCTCGCTGGTTGACCATGTAACCCAAGAAATTTCCTTAAGCAACACCAGAAGCGCATTTCAAAGGGTTCAGCTTCATTCGGTACTTCCTCAAGATTTTGAAAAGGTGGCTTCCAGGTGTTCGATGTGGTTCACAGTCTTGAGGCTTTTTACTAGCAAGTCGTCAATGTACACTTCCATCGTTTTACCTTTGAGGTCAGCAAATATATGGTCAACTAGACGTTTATAAGTAGCTCCAACATTTTTCAAACCAAAAGACATCACTTTGTAACAATAAATGCCTCTATCAGTGATGAATGAGGTGTTCTCCTCATCAACCAGGTAAATTGGGATTTGATTATACCCTAAGTATGTATCCATGAAGACTGGGTTAGAAATCCATTTTTGGTATACTGCGTCTCTGACGAACCCGTTGGATATGAGTATTTGCACTTCTTCTTTCAAGGCCCCATATCTTTTTGGGTTTAAGGCTCTCATTGTTTGTCTGTGAGGGGTGAAATTGGGATCGACGTTAAGACGACGACAGTTAACCATGGGGTCTATGCCCACCATATCTTTATGCTTCCAGGCAAACATATCTAAGTTACTGAGCAGGAAGCTTTTGAGTCTTATTTTTTCTTCTCAGGAAGCTTTTGAGTCTTATTTTTTCTTCTAACTCAAGCTCCTTCCCTACTTGTAGCACCTTTGTAGGGTCGTTTGGATCTACTGGGAAAGATTCAAGTTTCTTTACCGTGGTCACTTGCGAGTTTGATTCGGTGACCATAGGGTCTAAATCTACATTGATGACCTTTTCTTCTGGGACATCTATCATGTTGACGTCTCCTCCTTGTTCAGGGATAGGATTTTCTTCAGGTGTGTCAATCATTTCAGCTTCCACCGGGACCATATTTACACTGCGGGGCTCGGATTTTCTCAGGGAGCTAAGGTAACATTCCCTCGAACCCATTGGTCTCCTCGTATTGTAGCAATTCCTCTTTTAGTGGGAAATTTCATACACAGGTGGTGTATGGACTTAATGGCTCCAATTTCTTTCGAAGCTTGGTTGACCTAACACTCCGTGGTAATGGATCGATGATCTATAATGAGGAATTCCATGAAATATTGAGCCGTAAGTGGGGGTTCTTCCATTTCCACTGCTAGTGTGATCCTCCTCCTAGGAACGATGTTGTCGTCGGTGAAACCGTATAAGAGGGCAGTCATGGGGGGTGACTCATGAAATACCATCATTTTGTCAAAGATGGTTCCAAATAGGATATTAACTGAACTCCCATTGTCTATAAGTGGGCGGTCTGGCCACGACAGATCGTACCACCAAAGCATCGCAATAGGGATAATGAACCCCAATGGTGTCTTCTTGTGAAAATGTTATTGATGGGATGCTTCCAACTCCATGAGCAGTGCTATTGACTAAGTAGTTCGTCATGGGAGGATCCTTTGTTTCCCTCGCGTAATTTCTCGGAGCATTTCTGGACTTTCCTCCTACATGTGGACCACTGATAAGTGCATTTTATACACTTATTTGGGTCATGTTACCTGGATTTCATGTCGTCAAATTATTAATTTTTACTTAATTTGGTTTAATTTCCTTTTTTTAGTTATGGACTCGTTCGAAGCAATTGGAAAAGAAAGAATGTTGAAATTGAATTAAATCTACAATTTTGGGGATTAAAGTCTACACTATAGAAATTGAAGGACTAAATTGCGTTAATTCTAAATACGGGATGACTTGGAGAAACACAAAGTTAGTAGGCCTGGACTTGCAATTGGACTAGCACTACAATTATTACTTCGAATTCTAATTATACTACAACTCATTGGTGGTTAAGATATAATACACGCACACGCAGATAGAAAAGAAAGAAGAGAGTTCTGGGGCTGAATTAAATATACGTACAGGAACCCGGAGCAGCAGAGAGATAGAAGACATGCAGAAAAGAAATAAAAGAAATAAGTGGCAGCAGCGTGAATTTTAGCCAGAATTAATTACGTTTCGTCAATATTCGGTGATGTCGTTCCAGTTTTACTTGTTTAATTTAAATATTATGTTAGGCTAAATTATTTTGTACTAGGATTTACGATGAAACTTGTATTATGAATTTTTGACTCGTGATTTTATTTTTGACATTCAAAGCATGTTTTTAATTATTGAATGATTGACATGGATTTAATTTTCCCTACAATTACTTGATCAATAATTGTATGATTATTATGGCTTGTTTTACCCTCGAGAGTTGGAAAATAAGTTAGACATAGTGTCAATTATCATAGAGTCCGATAGGGGATAGAAATATACCTCTATACTTTATGTGATCTTTAAGTATTCAAAAATCCAATAATGCATTTTTATATGTTCCTATCCATCATAGAAATATAGTTGGGTCACATGTAAAAATAGATTTAATTATACTCGAGAGAGATTGTTAAACAAATTAGGAATATTGATATTCATAATTAAATCGAGTTGTCAAATTATAAAGTTCGAGTTAAAAGGGATTAATATAAGGGGATTCAGAATCTTAGTACGTTTTTCGTCATCATATTTTTACAATACTTGCATTTAATTTTAATCTCGCATTAATTTTAATTAATTTAGGTCTTGTTTTTATACGTAGATAATTTAATTTATAGAAAAAAATAATAAATTTCAATTGTTTCGGTTAAGGCTAGGTTCACTCAAATTAAACTAAATCAATCTATGTGGGAATGATACTTGGACTCAAAATCCATTTTACTACTTGTTAATGAACCCTACACTTGTGCGCATGTGAGCTTCTGAGCGAGTAGTTCAGAAGAGAGTGCCAAGTGTATACGAGATGGATGCTTACTCAGCTTTATCTGTAAAGATCGACTCATTATTTCATAAGGTGGAGAGCATATCACAGACCGCCAATGCAGTGCAAGCAAGAAGCCAAGTTGCAAAGAGTGTGGGGCAGATCATAACACAAGAAATTGTCCTATTCTGGCACAAGGAATGGAAAAGGTGGATTTTGCACAATGGGGGCAACGTCAACAAAATAATCCGCATTCAGAGACTTACAAACCGGTTGGAGGAAGCACCCAAACTTCTCTTGGGATGGTCAGAATCAAAATAGGCTACAGGGGCAGTTTCAATAGTTGGAGAAGAAGTTGTAACTGGAAGAGATGTTCGGTAAATTACCGCCACCTACATCAGTTAAGGGTGTTCGTAGTTTTCTTGAGCATGCCAGGTTTTATAGATGGTTCATTAAAGATTTCTCGAAGATCACAAAGCCTTTGTGTAACCTACTGGAGAATGATGTCACATTTAACTTTTCTAAAGAATGTCTTATGGCTTTCAACACGTTAAAAGAGAAGCTGACTTCAGCACCAATGATCATCGCACCGGATTGGAGTTTACCATTTGAATTAATGCGCGATGCTAGTGATTACGAGGTGGGGGCAATATTGGGACATTGGAAGAATAAGATGTTTCACGTGATATACTACACAAGAAAAACATTTACTGACGCCTAGCTAAACTATGCCACTACAGAGAAGGAACTGTTAGCAGTGGTCTATGCCTTTGACAAATTGCGGTCATACCTTATGGGATCAAAGGTCACAGTTTACACTGATCATGCTACCTTAAAGTATTTGTTAATGAAGAAGGATGCCAAATCGAGACTTATCTGTTGGGTGTTACTACTATAAGAATTTGATTTGGACATAAGAGACACAAAGGGTAGTGAAAATGTGGTAGCAGACCACTTATCTCGACTGAAGCCAAGAGAGCATAATGATTCCATTGACATTAATGAAATTTTTCTAGGCAAGCAGATTTTCAGCATGGATGGAGTGCATTGGTATGCTGACATCGTAAATTACTTGGCCAAATCTATCACACCATCGGACTATTCGAGTCTTCAGAGGAAAAAGTTTTGTGCTGACTTGAAATATTATTTTTGGAAGATCCCGTTCTGTATAGGCAATGAGCATATCAGATTATTCAAAGGTGTGTGCCGGAGGACGAAGTCCCTAAAATATTGGAGCAATACCATTCATCCGCATACGCCGGTCATTTTGGGCATCCAAAATAGCAGCAAAAATTCTACAATCTAGGTTCTTTTGCCTTCAATATTCTGGGATGCTTTTGAATTTGTGAAGAGGTGTGATAGGTGTCAATGCACTGGTAATATCTCGAGAAGGAATGAGATGCCTCTAAACAGCATCCTTGAGATCAAACTTTTCAATGTATGGGGAATTGATTTCATGGGACCGTTGCCACCATCATTTTCAAATCAATACATACTGTTGCTATTCACTATGTCTCCAAATGGGTGGAAGCTATAGCATTGCCAACCAACAACACTAAGGTGGTGATTGTGTTTGTAAAGAAGTATATTTTTACCTGTTATGGTACTCCTCGAGCTATAATCAGTGATGGGGGCAAGCACTTTTGCAATAGTCATGGTTGGCTAAATATAGAGTCCGACATCGTGTAGTAACTCCATATTATCCTCAAACCAGTGACCAAGTTGAAATCTCTAACAGGGAGTTGAAAAGGATACTCGAGGTAACAGTGAGCTCTTCTAGGAAAGATTGGTCTAAGAAGCTTGACAACGCACTATGGGCTTACAGGACAGCGTTCAAAATACCTATAGGCATGTCTCCATACCGATCAATTTTTGGGAAAGCATGTCATTTGACAGTTAAGTTGGAGCCCCGAGCATACTGGGCAGTCAAGAATTTAAATTTTGATTTGATGACTGCTGGTAAAAAGAGATTGCTGTAATTGAATGAAATGGATGAATTCTAACTGGAGGCGTATGAGAATGTGAAACTTTATAAGGAGCGTACCAAAAAGTGTCATGACATGAATATTCAGAGACAAAAGTTTGTGGTAGGACAACAAGTTCTGTTATACAACTCGAAACTCAAACTTTTCCCTGAGAAGGTAAGGTCAAGATGGTCTGGGCCATATACAGTTAATAAGGTGTTTCCATATAGAGTAGTTGAAATCACTCACGATAGCAATGGAACATTTAAGATGAATGGACAACGATTGAAACCTTATTGGAGCGGTGATTTTCCAAAAGAAAAGTCCACCGTCTATCTCACACACCAGAGTGAATCAATCGAAGTAGAGTCAAACTATAGACTATAAACTAGCGCTGGTCGGGAGGCAACCCAACGTTTCTTCCCTTTTATTTATTTCGCTTTATGCATTAGATTATGAATTTTTCGTGTTTTTGATAATTTTTAATAATATTGAGTCATTCATCGTATTTACATGTTACAAAGAGTCTATGCATGGTCTACACTACTTTTCCTTCTTCATCTCTAACTTCAGCAGATGGCGAATCTGGTTCCAGTTTCCCTCCACCACCTCCGTACTAATTATAGGAGTATTTCGAGACACATTTTCTGTATCTTTATGTGCATTTGTCCTTTAATTTTGTTTTATGTTCTGCTTTAAACATTGAGGATAATGTTTTACATAAGATTGGGGGTGGGGTAAAATTTTCATGTCATTCATCATTTCATTGTAGTTTTTATGTGTGTGCAAAAAAAAAAAAATGCAGTTTTTATTCATTTGTTTTATTTTCAGTATTTATTTATTTTCTAGCATTAGATTATAGTTTTGTGTGCTTGTGTGGGTTTGATAACTTTGCCGACTATGATGTTGAATGTTGGAATAGGTATGAACTGTGAATAATGGAAATTATGCACTATTAGATTACTCAAAGCTTGTTTATGTGAAACTTGACATTTTTATGCACGATGCTCATGTTTGATATATTAAGTTGGTGATTTGGTTCATTACGCAGAAAATAGTTGAACATAGTAAGTAAATCGAATAAGCTCTATAGTATTAATCCATAAACCAACTATAGGGTAGTTTGGAGATGGTTAAGCTGTTACAGGGGAACATTGAGATAAGTAGGGATTCCGTGTAGCCATGTCAACGAGCCAAAACTCAAAACTCGAGCTCAGCTCGAGCAAAATAGGTCTGACCTTTTTTGGGCCCGAGCTGAGTTTTGCTCGGCCAAAAAAATGAAGCTCGGCCCGAGTTGCCCTAAGATGAGGCTCGGCTCGAGGCCACCAAGCCATGAGCCAGCCGGCTTGAGCTTTTTACAGGCCGAGCCCGGGCAGCCCGAGCCGTCGAGCTTTTTTTGACATCGTTAATTTCGTGCGTGAAATTGTTTTGTGTGGATTGTCTAAAACCAATAAGATAAAGACAAGGTGAAATTTTTAAGGTAGAGGTTAGTTATAGAAATTGGATGTCTAAAATAAAAAGGGCATTTCACTAATCTTTGAGTGAATAAAAGCATCTTTCCGAGCTTGTATAAATCGGGTGATTAAGCCTGTAAGGGAGATTTAAAACCTGGTGCTCTATTGTCATCTGACTTATGAGTTATCGACATAACGCTCGCTACATGAGTTGTATAGAAAGCAAATGAGAAGATGTTTGAAAAGAGAGAGAGAGAGAGAGAGAGAGAGAGAGAGAGAGAGAGAGAGAGAGAGAGAGATAGAAAACATGAATAATGAAAATAAAATAAAATTACACAATTACATTGATTTAGCCCCAAGATATTTGGTTGATAGAACTATACCTCTGATGCGAGGCAAGTAACTTAGTTTAGTCTTAAAAGTTGAAACAAATAAAAATAATAGGAGAATCTCGATTTGTTGAAGTGTGAACTTGCAATAGTAAGATCTATCCAAACTAAGAAAGGGTAAGGAATATAATTGAATACGTTCAACTTAGGGTGCACCCTGGGAAAATGAGTGAAAAGCATAAGTTTGGGGGGTGTGTATCTCTAGAGTGAAGTAAGGAAATAATTGACTAGTATGGGTCGGGTGTTGAGCAAATCATGAGCTTGATATGTTAACATGAGTTTTCACACACACACGTCGAGTTATGCATATGAAAAGTGGAAATTGATTTAATTTTGCACTGTTGAAGCTGTTCATTTTGTTAATTACTAAGTTCCAATCCTAAGACAAGGCAGGTTGTTAAACTATGTTTTATGTGAAGTTAAGTTACAATTTTGTTTGAAGACAAACAATAGCTCAAGTTTGGGGGTGTTTAATAAGTGCATTTTGTACACTTATTTGGGTCATAATACTTGGATTTCATGTCGTCAAATTATTAATTTTTACTTAATTTGGGTTAATTCTCTTTTGTTTTAGTTATGGACTCGTTCGAAGCAATTGGAAAAGAAAGATTGTTGAAATTGAATGAAATCTACAATTTTGGGGATTAAAATCTACACTACAGAAATTGAAGGACTAAATTGCATTAATTCTAATTATGGGATGACTTGGAGAAACACAAAGTTAGTGGGCCTGGACTTGCAATTGGACTAGCACTTCAATTATCACTTGGAATTCTAATTATACTACAACTCATTGGCGGCTAAGATATAAATACGTAGACAGAAAAGAAAGAAGGGAGTTCTGGGGTTGAATTAAATATACGTACAGGAACTCGAAGCAGCAGAGAGACAGAATACACGCAGAAAAGAAATAAAAGAAAGAAGTGGAGGCGACGGCGTGAATTTTAGCTAGAATTAATTACGTTTCGTCAATTTTCTGTTATGTCGTTCCACTTTTACTTGTTTAATTTCAATATTATGTTAGGCTAAATTATTTTGTGCTAGGATTTACGATGAAACTTGTATTATGAATTTTTGACTCGTGATTTTATTTTTGACATTCAAAGCACATTTTTAATTATTGAATGATTGACATTGATTTAATTTTTCCTACAATAACTTGATCAATAATTGTACGATTATTGTGACTTGTTTTACCCTCGAGAGATGAAAAATAAGTTAGACATAGTGTCAATTGTCATAGAGTCCGACAGATGATAGAAATATACCGCTATGCTTTATGTGATCTTTAAGTATTCAAAAATCCAATAATGCATTTTTATACGTTCGTATCCATCATAGAAATATAGTTGGGTCACATGTAAAAATAGATTTAATTCTACTCGAGAGAGATTGTTAAACAAATTAGGAATATTGATCTTCATAATTAAATCGCGTTGTCAAATTAAAAAGTTCAAGTTAAAAAGGATTAATATAATCAGAATCCTAGTACGTTTTTCGTCATCATATTTTTACAATACTTGCATTTAAGTTTAATCTCGCATTAATTTTAATTAATTTAGGTCTTGTTTTTATACGTAGATTATTTAATTTATAGGAAAAAAATCATAAATTTCAATTGTTTCGGTTAATGCTAGGTTAACTCGAATTAAACTAAATCAATATCTGAGGGAACGATATTTGGACTCAAAATCCATTTTACTACTTGTTAACGAATCGTACACTTGCAGTGGTTTTAAAACGAACAAACATTTTCATGAACAACCACTAATAATGGTATCAATTTCTCGTATGGGGACATTATCTGCATTGGATGGGGGTTCTCTCCTGGGCCTTTGTCCATCTCTTGATTTCTTTCCTCCTCGTGCTCTCGTCGAGACGATTCATTTATGCGATGTCGTCTCGCCTCATCACGCCTAGGCTACCTCTCATGCCTAGGCTGAGGCTTGTTCCTTTGTGCCTGATGGGCATTTCTTCTCCCAACACGGGGGCTTGTTAGCTCTTCGTAATATGGCCTCGACAGGCAATTCTCTGTGCTGTAGCTGTTGGTTTGATGGTAGGTACAATATTGCCTGTCTCTAGGCTCCATGTTTCTTTCCCTGAATTGATTCGATTGTCTCTGAGCCTCAGATCCAACCTCTTCATATGCTAATGATGGCATTGCATTTAGCGTAGTAGTGGCCAACACTTTGGCCTGAGGTGGGGGCGATGGTATGTCCCGCTTAGGTCCATTGTTGGTCTACCAAGTGTGATATAGGACTTCGTCGCTGTCTCTGAGGCAGTGAAAGTCCCAGTAAAGTTCGATTGCGGTGATCAATCAGCTCCTTATTAACAATCTCGCTTCTTGTCATTTCCACCAAGGCATCATAAGAGGTAGGGCTTTTGTTTCACACATCCCTCCAAATTAGGGTGTTCATGTTGATGCCTCCTCTTAGAGTAAAAATGGCCTCTCTATCTGTAACCTGCTCACAATAAGTCATCTCGTCCGTGAATTGAGCCAAGTAGCTTTTCAAAGTTTCACTGCTTACTGCTTCATGTCCTGCAGCCTTTGGATGGGGGCTTCCTCTTCTTTGCTAGACAAGTATTGGTTCAAAAAGGCCTTTTTGAGGTCTAGCCAGCTTCTAATGCTACGAACTGGGATACAGCTGTACTAAATTTCTACGGCCCAGTTAATGTGAGATGGAAAGGTCTGCTGACGAGGCCCCTCGCAAGGACATGTGGGTCTTGTAGTTGTTGAGGTGCTTCGCTGGGTCACCCTTCCCTCGTATTTGGGTATCATGGGAGGCACAAAATGGTTGGGAACTGGGGCACTTCTCAACTCTCGGGAGAAGGGCAGACTTTCGTCATCGTCATCTAACTCAAAGGACTTGCATGGACCGTCGGAATCATCTTCCTCCCTTGGTAATGATGGGGTTGCGACATTTCCATTTGATTTCTCAAGTTCGTCTCGTCTCTTCTTGTTCACTAAAATATTTGTTCGTTTTAAAATACCACAAGTGTACGGTTCGTAACAAGTAATAAAGTGGAATTGAGAATTCTGGATATGGTTCCCACGGGGATTGAATTAATATGACTTCAAGTACTAAGACCTTAACCGAATCTATGGAATTTGAGATTATTGTAAAGATTTGTAACTAAACTAGAATTATGTATATGCAATTTAATTAATTTCTACCAACTAAATGCAGTTAAATGTTTGAATGTAAATTGAGTGTTTCTTATGAATAACAAATGAGTACTAGGATCACGAATTCTCATGCAATGTTCGTTTGTAAATCTAGTTCTACAATATTGACAACATGTTTGATAATTTGAAAAATCAATGATCATAACCTATCCAACAATCTCTCTTGAGAATTATTGGACCTATTCATGTAAACCACCCGACTATATCTCTATGACGAATGTAAATTCACAAGAATGCATGTAGATTTATGATCATTTAGAGATTCATGCAAAGCATAGGGGTATATCTCTATCCCCTATCGGACCCTATGGTGATTAATACCTTGTCAAATCTATTCCACTTCTCTCGAATGCATGAAATAGATCACTATACTCACACAATCACATGCATAATAATTGTGGAAACAATAAGCGAATAAAAATCATTCAAACCTCAAAACATGTCTTAATTGTCAAATATTATAAAACTAGAATCTAAAGTCTACATAGCAAGGTTCATCGATCTCCTGGCATAGGAGTAACTAGCCTAACATGGAGAAAAGAATAAAATACAGAAATAATATAAGAGAAGACATCACCAAATAACAATTATGCTTGAAAAACCGAGAATCTTAATGTTTTTCTTTGAAATCCTTGCCTCTCGAGCTTCTTCAAGATGTATTCTAGGGTTCTTCTCTCTCATATGACATCTCCACCTTCGTTCTAGATTTTTTTTGGCTTTTATACTTGACCTAGATTTGATTCTTAACGTGGCTGAACAAGAAAAGGAAACCAGAAAATTCGCGTCCATGGTATCATTCCATACGACCGTATAGAACTTCAAAATACCCTATTTTTATTTCCTGTTGATCCTTGTGCAACCGCATGGAAGTTTCTGCCATGCAGCCGCATGGTAGATCACAACTTCCATGTGTCTTTTTTGTAGTCCACAAACGTCGTCTTCCCTTGTTTTGGCCTCTTTTGATCATTCTTTTCCTTCAATCATCCCATGCATCCCTCGAATTATGATTAAGCTCGTGTCTATCCTTGAGTTAGCTTTGGGTTATCTTTTAGTTATTTGCAATTTGGTCCCTGAACTTTTGTTTCCTTCCTTTTTGGTCCTTTTTCTTCAATTTCTCTCACGTTCCACCAAGTCCATCAATATAGTGCTACAAAATGAAATTAGATAGAATTAAGCCATATTCAAATGTTTTTGTCAACAATTAGTCATGATATGTGGCCAAATAAGTGTTGGTAAACGTACTTATCACTTCTCTCTCGCCTATTTCTAGGTGAGGGAGGGGAAACCCCTGAGGTTCATATTCTAGATTTCGTTCTGGCTTTCTTTGTACAGAAGGCAGCTCGTGGGACCTATTTCCAAGCCTTGATGGTCCAATTTGATCGAACACACTGGTTGATCTTTGTGGTTCGCGTTCTTGAGCATATTCTGGGGAGAATTTTTCCTCATGCGATATGTTATCATCGGGTCGGCTAATAGCATAGTTGGTAGAAGTGTCCATCTCCACTTCCCTCTCTGCTGGACTGACCTCTCCCCTTCTGTGCATTTGGAGGTAGACTGTCGTGTCATTGTCCTCGCCTTCTTAGGGCAACACTTCCTGCTGAGGCACTTGGTACCCCACATGTTGATGCATTTGCATGAGTAGTTGTTGCATGGTAGCATTCAACTGGGCCATGTTTCTCATATTTGCAGCCATCTCCCCTACTTCCCTGGCCAAACATGCTATGGTACCACCTCGCCTGTGCTGTTAGTGAGAGCCACGCACGTTTACATTTGTCCGAAGAACTTCATCTTCAGAAGCCTCTCGTTGTCTACTTCTACCCAGTGATCTGTAGTGGCTAGAACAAATATCGTGTATTGGACATCGAGCAAAAGGTAGGCATTTTAGGTGTTTTCTCTTTGTAATAGTTCTTTCTTCAAGAACCAAACATTTCTTCAAGACTCTGCTTCAGATGACTTTTACCATAAGGATGTTCGTGGTTATAGTGTCGATTTTCCACAGATAGCACCAATCTGTTGACTCCAAAAAACTTACCAATGACGTGGCCAACATATCTCAAGGCCTCTCACGTCCACGTAAGCTGGATTCCTGCACACTTGGACACACCGTTAGCCACACGTGGCCTTCTCCGGGATGGGTGGAGTCGGCCGCGCGCACTCCAATGGTCAAGTCAGTTGGAGAAGTAATTCCGAGTGTGGGAGAGCTTTTAACGTGAGCCTCCCATGTAAAATGGGGGTGGAATAGTAAAATGTGTGTGAAGTAAGAATATAACTTTGAGAGTCTAAACTTGCATTACCTTTGAATGACATTGGGTGTGAGCTTTTATATTTGGGAAAAATGAATGGGGTCCGCCGGATGACAGTGCACGTGGCCTCATCCAAGCGACCACCCCCTCTTGTCGTCGTACATCAACCAGCCATAGTCTTAAATGCTAAAACCACTTTTGCGTCTGTAAGGCCTAGCTTAAACTTTAGACTTGACCAAATAGGATGGAAGCGGCGACGATGACAGTGAATTATCTTGTCAATCACATGGCACGAGATCTACTCAAGATCTCATCACCGCCTCATCCAGAATTGGTTCTTGCAATGGGGTCTATGTGTAAAAGGGTCGATCCAGGTCTTCTATGTAGGGGAAGGCGGGTCGTTCATACCTGAAGTGGTTCGCCTGCTTATAGCTGGGTCGTCCCACGTCAGCGTATGAGGCGTAGGCCCACCGAGTCGTTCGCCATGTAAGTATACTAAGCCTAGGTGTGGGTCCTAGCTTTTCAAGGTGTAACACCAACCAGACTTCATGTTTCATTTTCACGCTCGTTAAATACATCATTTCCTTCTCTTTCCCATACTTCATGGCTTCTTAACTAGTGGGTAAACTTATAGTTTCGTTTAAGGTCTTGACAATGTTTGAATACTGAGAATTTACTAAATTTTATAAACATGAGGGATATTTTTAATATATGTATTCAGTAGGCAATATGGTGTGGCCTGTATTGTTTATAATTATAAATTTTTGGCATGCTGGAAACAAGTCTTCACGGATGATATGGATATTTTTATGGCCCGTCTTTGCACGTCTTCTGCATATGTTCAATAAGATATGTGGCATGCCCTATACTGTTAAAACCATTTTTATATTAATACTCGTCTATATTGTACGTGTGTTGCATATAGAATAGAAGAATCTATACTTTAGGCATTCATATAAATGATGTTTTTAAAATTGTTGTGGCCATTACTACAATCATGCTGCAAGTTTTACATGTTTTTCTATAGTTTATTAAGCTTTTGGCAATTCAACTTTCTTTTCTTCCTAAGTAACTACTTTATATATAAATGGAAGGAAGTCAAAGATTATATTTTTTAAGAAAATAAGAAGGGAAATATGGCGAATTAGAAGCAGAACTAATTAAATTAAATAGACATTAATTGGTTACTTTTGTGGAGCTTTTAGGCTTGTTTGAAATGCCTTTTTTTCTAGGAAAGTTGGAAAAGGAATTCCATTTTCCCACATTTGGCTTGTTTGATTGCCATTATTTTCTTGGTAAATTTTTTTTCCCCCAACCCCCTCACGCGCCCATTTGCCTGGTTTTTAGGGAATTTGATTTCCCACCTTTTTGGTAGGAAATCTGATTCCACATTTTTTTTTTGTGACAATGGAAACAAATGTCATGACTAATTGTAAAAAAAAAAATTTCACTTTAATGGACAATTTTCATATAAAACAAAGTCAAATGAATACTAAACTTTGATTAAAAAAATGATTTTTTAGGAAACAATTTTTTTTTTTAACTTTTTGGCGATGGAAACAAATTTTATAACCAATTGTGGAAAAAATTATCACTTTAATGGACGGTTTCCATGTAAAATAAAGCCAAACGGACATAAAATTTTAAAATTTTCCAGGTGGAAAATTATACCAATCAAACACACTTAATTAACAATTCCCTGCAAAATAATTTCTAGACAATTACTTTCCCTGAAATTCATTTTTTTCCCACCTATTTTCCACCCTTGCAATCAAACGGACCCTTTGGCACGGATTTCTACTTCTTGTTGCATCATTAACATATTTTGGTTCTTCTTTGTGACTTTCTTCTTGCTATGTCAGAAACGATATCAATTTGTGCACACATGCATAAAGATTAATAGGTCCCAAATACTTTACCTGATGATGGTTACCATTTTTATAATAACATGAATGAATTGAACTTTTCTCATTCCAAATCTCTTGGTAGAATTATTTCTAAATAATACATCTCCCAAGGAATAGATCCTTTAGTTTTATATTTTAGAAAAATAAACGCTGTATAAAAAAAGATAATGAAATTAATGGCAACTAACATATGAGAAAAAGATCCATAGCCATTGAAGAAACAAGTTAATTATGAAGAATTAAAATTGCATACAAATCCATAGCCTTTGGATCCGATTTGCAAATTAAGCGAATGTAAAAATAAAAATGTATAATCTATTTTGACAGAATTAAAATTAAATCTAAATTTTATGGTGTAGAAAATAAGTTCTGTGTTGGTATCAGGTTGTTTTCACTTGTCTGTATATCACATTTGTTGCATATATCCATTTATCAGATAGGCGCTGACATTAGTTTCAGATGTCCATGTTTAAATGTAACATGGCTTTTAGTGGCAACACTACATGGGGATAGGGTAGTGGCCACCCTAAAATGAGTGATGCGGTCCGTAGATAAATCCATCTTTTTTTATAATTTTAATCTGTATATTCGTTGTTGACCTCAATTTTTGCACCGGTGATGTGGCCAATAGATCTAGGCTCCACTCACGTCTATACCTATTGCTCTTGCACGCAGGGGTGGACCCAGGGGGTGGCTAGGGAGCACGTGCCCCCCAAATTTTGAGTTTTTTTTTTTTGTTTTTTTAAAAATATAAGGTCATGTTTGATATCAATTGAAATATAAATTTTAATCTAAGTCAAAGTTAACAATTAATTTTAATAACATATTTCATGGAATCCATAATTATTTAACTTTCATCAAAATTTACTAAAATTTTGATTTTAATCTTCATCAAACAGGGGCAAAATCACAATAAATTACATGAGGTATGATTTTTTTGGACGTAAATTTTCAATTGTAAAATTTCTCCCAATTTCTTTGCAAGTTCGATGGTGCCCCCTAACTTTAAACTTCTGCGTCCGCCCCTCCTTGCACGATAGGACAAACTTTTCAAATGACTAATTTACATGACATTCTTGTGATGATATCCTTTATCTTTGTTTAAATTGCATAATTTCTGAACATCTTATATGATTTTGTGTAAGGGCATTGTGTATTTAGATTAATTCTTCTATTTGGTCTTTTTTCTTCTTATCATATGATGTGAAGGTATGCAATACTACCAGAAAAGTTATGCATAATCAGATGTAGTCCACTTTCATTAAATAGTATACATAATTACAACCGCAGTATCGAATCAAATTCCGTAAATAGTTTATAGGAATGTAATCACATTGGAGCTGGGGCACAATCTACAGGTGAAGATGGAGAAGGAGCAGCAGCAGCAGACATAGGACTAGCAGCAGCAGCAATAGGGCCAAAAGCTACACCAGAACTTTGAATCTGTGCCATTGAACGCCGTGAACTTGTTTGTTGAGATTTGCACAGATTGGGTAAAAATGCCCCTGTTAATTGTTAGTAAATACAATGTTAGAGAAGATAAAGATCACTTTTTCTAGTATTTGAATAGTAGAGTTATTGGTAAAAATGAAGACAGAATAGTATCTGTCATTTGTATGATAAAAATGCCCCAGACCCACCCCTGTTGCCAGGGGTGAGCTGGGGGTGCGGTGGTTGTTGTGGAGGTCACCTTCTCCCAAGGCCAAATTGTAGTAAAGATCAACAATGTTGGGACAGTTCTGGTAACACTCTGGTGAGCATAGCTTTGCGGTGAACTGAGGATCGAGGAGGGAGTCCGATGAGATCCCGACAGATTTTCTATCAACCCCACACGCACTTACACATTCATCAGCCTCAATATAATCGTGCAGGCTAAGGGCAACCACTTCAGATGTCTTGCATTGGAATTGCATAGTTCCATAATTTGATGTGTAAGTCTCTAACAGGCATCGCTTCCCAGAGGAAGCGATTGAGAAAGAACATAAACCAACTGGCAATTCCTCGCAGACTAGCACCCCTGCATCCAGAAAAAAGGAGAAGCATAAATGTTAGTCATAGCATGGGATTGGACAATAGATCAAGAAAATTAATGAAAGAACTTTTGTTTTGGATTACCAAGTGCTCCCTGGAGGAAGAGAGCAAAGGCGAGGAAGACGATCATTTTCATTTTAGTACAGAAACTTTATTTTTGCTTAGGAAAAGTTGATTTTTCTTGTGGCTTGGTTATGTTGGGAATGGTTTGAAGTGATTTTCCTGCAGAACTTACACGCAGAAGATGATTTTTATAGTGTCTGTGGGGAGGGAGGGTGGGCTTGCGGCAATTAGGATAGGGTAGGGCAGGGGCTTAACAAAATGACATGGTAGTGGTACTGTTTTGAGAAGTATTTTGGAATAATGTATGGAATTTGGTTGAAGGAATGTCTGTCTATTAACTTCTTATGTTTTATTAGACTTTCTCTTATAAATAATAATATTTGCCTTGTCATCAATGGAATTTGGAAGCCGGAGCGCACAGGCAAAGTTGCCAATCTTTGTACTATTCTGAATTGGTTTCTGAATGCTGAATTGTTTTGTATACAGCTCACTTCACGTGCAGGGTAAGTCTAAAACATCAAATTAAGATTAATAAGATAAGAACTGAGATGACTTGGTGGAGGTGGAGGTGGAGGTGGAGGTGGAGGTGGAGTGGAAGGTGGTGCCGATTGAGAATAAATTAAGAGAAAGAGACTTGGATAGTTGGGTCATATTTAGCATCGACCTAAAGACGCCTCATTCATATGACTGATGCAATTTGGGGAGAGCAAGTGAGAAGATGAAGGATAGATCAAAATTATCTTAGTCTGTGTTAGTAGATCTACCAAATTTAATATGGGAATTAAACTTGGTTTTTTATTGTTGGTACAATATTGAGAACTCACAAAAAACAAAAAAAAAAAAAAAAAAAATTCCTCTTATCAAAGTTATTATTAAAAATCAAGGTTTTTCAATATTTTGTCTTGTTTGTGAGCAATGGTCTCTTTTTTGTTCCTCTTTGGGGACCGACGAAACATAATACCATTATTATTATAGGAAAAAGTCTTAATTAACATAACAAGTTTAACAGACAAAAATTCCTTCAAACAATTTGCATGTAATGACAAGATACATCTCAAACAATACCATTACAATGTCATTTAGCTAAGGCCCCCACGAATAAACAAGAAAAAAACTATAAAACCCATTTCTGCCTGTACTATTCCAAAGGGAAAATCACTTCACTCACATCATCAAGCCACAAAATATCAATCTTCAGTACCAAAATGAAAATGATCATCTTCCTTGCCTTTACTCTCTTCCTCCAGGGAACTCTTGGTAATCCAAAACAGAAATTCTAGCTCAATATCCTGTCCCATGCTTCGACTAACGTTTTTACTTCTCTTGGATGCAGGGGAATTAGACTGCGAGGAATTGCCAGTTGGTTTATGTTCATTTTCAATAGCAACCTCTGGGAAGCGATGCCTATTAGAGACATACACATCGAATGATGGAACTATGGATTTCCAGTGCAAGACATCTGAAGTGGTTGCAATTAACTTGCACGAGTATATTGAGGCTGATGAATGTGTGATTGCGTGTGGGGTTGACAGAAAATCCACTGGGATCTCATCTGATTCCCTCCTCGACGCTCAGTTCACCACCAGGCTATGCTCACCGCAGTGTTACCAGAACTGTCCCAACATTGTTGATCTTTACTACAATTTGGCTCTTGCAGAAGGTGATCTCTACAACCCCAATTTTCCCTGTCCCAAAATCACCTCATCTAAAAGCTTAAGTTATTAAATATACCATTGACATTTTTCTTGAACCTTGACATGTGCACTTTTTCATAAATGGAAACTCAACAAAGTGGTAATTTGCATCTTCTAATGGTATTTGTTAACGCTTTTAACAGGAGCATTTTTACCTGATTTGTGCAAATCTCAACGAACAAATTCACGCCGTTCAATGGCTCAGATTCAAAGTTCTGGTGTAGCTCTTGGTCCGGTAGCTGCTGCAGCTGGTCCTATGTCTGCTGCTGCTCCTTCTCCATCTTCACCTGTAGATTGTGCTCCAGCTCCAATATAATTACCATCCCTACGTACATGTTCAGTTTGCAGTTCTTAATAGATCCTCATAGTATAATGAACAAGAATTTCGTCTCTTTGTGTTCCTTGATACCATCCATTACTATCCTATCCTCCGTCTACCAAACACACATTTCTTCTCTGTTTTCTGATTGAAATGATTTGTAACTTGAACGTATGAATTTATATTTGTTACTTATAAGCTTTCAGAAAGTATTCAGATTGGAGAACTCAATAAAGAAAGCAAAATAACTCAAGTAATTTACAATTCCTGAAAATTTATATATTTCTTCCTCTATGTAAACCAAATCAACTGATCTTTCATAGCCAACAGCAGCCTCTTCTTCACAAAAGTATCTTCTTATTTGTTTCAATCCTTTAAGAGAAGAGATTTTGAGTTTTTGGTTGATCAACTGTTAGTTTGAGGGGGACATGAAAGCCATAAATAATTAAAGGACCATTGTGCCAATATAATTTCTGAATTTTTATGTTCATATTTGTTTCTTAGATTTGTTAATTGATTGGGTTAAACCTAAAAATTAAATCGTAATATAAGAGTGGTTGTGAGTCCCATGAAATATGTGGTCAAAATTAATTGTTGAATTTGACTTAGATTTTAAGCTAAACTTTTGCTGAATTAAACATACAATGGTCATTTAATTATTTATGGCTTCCTCGACCAACAGTAGTTTAGGAAACCACTTTTGAGTTTGTCTTAAGTCTTTGAAACTGCGAATAGGATAATGCCTTTATGAGGATATTAACAATTTGAGCAAATGTTGGGACGTATGGGATGTTAGAATCTTCTTTTGTGAAAGATTATTACCTACTGGTGTTTGCTATTGAAAAATCAATTAACAAGTCTGATAGAGAATAGACTTTGTTGCATCGACAAGTTGTGGGTATATTAGGCAATGTGTAGATAATAATGTTTTAAGTAATGTTAGTGGAAAGATACATGCTTGTACTCTATGGAGTAAGCTTGAACAATTGTATGCTACAAAGATTGAAAATAATAAAATATTTCTAATTAAGCAAATGATAGCTTTGAGATACGAGGATGGGACTCCTCTAACTGATCGTCTGAATACATTCCAATGAATTATTAATCAGTTGGCTGGATTGGGTATTATGTTTGACGAGATTTAGGGTTTATGGTTGTCTTGTTCGTTATCGGACTCGTAGGAGATGCTCAGAACTTCATCATCTAACTCTATTTTGGATGCTATCATCACAATAGATCTAGCAAATAGTAATCTTTTAAATGATGAGACGAGAAGAAAATCACAAGGATCCTCTTCACAGTCAGAGGTCTAAGTTACAAAAAAGATGGGGACAAGTAAGAACACAAGTTTGAAGAACAGAGATAGAGGTAGAGGAAAGTTGAGCATGTTTGCGAACATCTAGTGTTATTATCGTTGGAAAAAGGAACACATCAAGAAACATTGCAAACAATGGAAGATAGAAAAAGAATGAGAAAGAGAATGGAGAGACGAATGAGTGTATTGTCCTTTCTGCGATAGAGGCAAAGTTTATTGCAGCAATAGAGACGACTAAAGAGTTGCTATGGGAAAAGAAGTTCATGATATATCTCAGTTTCAAGCAGCAGAGGTATATGTAATTTTGTGATAGCCAGAGTGATATTCATCTTGCTAAAAATTCCATTTTCAATGCAAGATCGAATCACATTGATGTACAATACCATTGGATCAGAGATACGTTGAATGATAAGTTGATGGTGTTGACTTATGGTTGATCTCATGTTTTGATTATAACAAACAAGTTGTTTTATCTCTAACAATTGAATTCAAGTCTTCATAGCAATTGTGGGCAAGTTGATCGATTGGAGACAAAAGGATCGCTACCAAGATACTTGCAATTTACGATAAAAGAAAATCGAGATGGAAGTCGAGATTCACGTCAAATCAATCAAAGACAAGAACAAATCAACCATTCTCGTCAAATTAAGTATTCATTGAAGATATTAGACTTAGATGCTTTGGATTTATATGTAAAGGTAAAATGCTTTAATCCTTAGCAATAAATCACCAAAAGCTCAAAAGTTAAATTTTTATGCACGAGAAAAATTACTTCATAAAAATGCTTGCATAAAAATTATTTTTCAAAAAAAAAAAGTTCACTTGATTTTTAAACCTTTTGCTAGTATCACTTATCTTGAAAAATTAAGTGAAAACGTCATTCGAAAGCCTACACCTTTCAAAATAATCAAGAACGAAAAATCTGGGAAAAATTTGTCCAAGCGGACGTCCGGTTCATCCAATGGTCAAATTTTTAACCGTTCTGAATTCTGACGTACAACGATTAGCTTGATTGTCCAGTTCAGTATACGGATGTTCTGAGGGTTATCCAGTTGGTTAGCAATTTTGGCGTTTTGACTGCTATAAATACCACTTTACTCTACTTTCAATACAGCACTTTTAAGAGCATTTATGTGAGATATTCTTGAGCAAAATTATATTGATTTATCTTTATCGAATCATTCTTTTGATTGAATTAACTTTTGAAAATCATTCTACTAAACATCGAAGTTTTCTCACCTAATACTTGAACTTCATTCATTGCTATCTATTAAAGTGTTAGCATATTTCTCTCTTGGTACTTAATTTGATCCTATCATTTATTAAAAGAGAAGTTTCAAATTGTAAAATCAACTTCCGTTTAAATTTGTGGGTCGGTCATGTAAAACTTAACATTGTATAAGAATCGGTGCTCCTTGTTTGTAAGTTACTGGAAGCGTTGTAAATAGTTGGATTGCACCACAAGTCAATTAACATAGTGAAAATGTCTTACTTGTGCCGGAAAACTTGGTAACAGAGGACGTACATCATTGTTTTGGATCGACCCTCCACAATTATATCGCTTGTATCATCTCTCCCTTTTATTTATTGCATTTACATTTGTGCTTAATATTTGATTTTATCTTTTTAGTTTTTACTTGCTTGAATTTATATTAATTCTTCGAAAAAGTTTTAATAATCAATTCATCCCCCTCTTTGTTAGCCATTCTTGGGCTATCATATGGAATTTGAGAAAGTGCATACTAGTCATAATGGTTCTAATATGTTAACGAAGATACTACCAAAGAAAAAATTTGAAGATTGTTGTTCAGTTGTTGGGATGGTGAATTCCTTCCCCTTGTCAGAAGGAGGGGATTTGTTGGGTTATTTTCTTGTATGTGGAGGAAATCCCCAAGTTTGGGGAGCCCAAAGCCCATTAAGATTTTAACACTAAGGATGAGTTTAAATATAAGAATATAGAAGGAAAATAGTCCTAGCATTTTTCCCAAAAAGAATATTTTTTTTTGAGCCCAAATTTTATCCAAGCTCCGATTCTGGGCCATACATGGTCCGATCGAGCTGAAATTTGTCGGAGACATTCACAAGATAGGAATCCACAATTTGAACGATTGAATTTGAAGCATGGAAACATTGGTTCGTGTGCATGTACAATAATCAAGGGTGTATTGGTATAATCTTTCTATTTTGTATTGTATTGTTGAGATTTTCATTATTTTGATAAAATATATGTTGTAGCCTCTAATTGTATGTAGAGAAGTTTTTGTGTACCCATTATTTGGCTAATAGTGGAGGTTTTTACTGGATTAAATTCCAGTTGTTTTTAATCCTCATACCGGGGAAGTTTTTCACATAAAATAATTGCTTGTGTTCTTGTGGCTTGGTGTGATTATCTTTAGATTATTTCTGAAGGCAAGCAAAGTTAGAAATTATATTATCATAAATACTTAATCTTACTGCCTTAAAAAGTTACTATAGATTACATTCTAATTTTTACACACCAGAGGACACAAGGAAATGCATCAAAATAAATGTGGTTATTACGTATCCCAAAAGACTCCTTAAATTACTCATTCAATTATTGGAATACTAGTAGACACTTGACTAAAATAAAGTTCAGTAAATGATTCTTAAAAACTTCATTATCATTAATTTGGTTTATTTTCCAATAATTTCAAACGGATAATATTGTATAAAATGCACTTTACTTATTGTTTCTTGGGAGAAGAATTATTCCACTGTGTATTTGTTTGTTTGCATTTCTCCCAACAAGAAAACCTCTTCTATTTTCTCTCGGATGAAATAAAAATGTTGTTCAATGTACATAGCTTTGGGGTGTAAGACATGACTGTTGGGAAATTATTTAATTTTCCATATGGAACGACATATGTAATTAATTGTGTATAAATGCTATCTTAAAGTGAAACCAAAAATTAAAGTAATCCAATAAAAAATTAAGTAATTGAGATTTTGGCATCTAAATATAGTGTGGGCCGGATTATATGTGTAGAGATCGGGTCCACTAGGGTTTGTATTTGACAATTGACCAAATATATATGGAAACTATATATAGGGTTACAGTCCCCAATTCATATGCAACTTCTCATTCTTTGTGTCATCCCATCAAAATTAAGTAATTGAGATTTTGGCATCTAAATATAGTGTGGGCCGGATTATATGTGTAGAGACCGGGTCCATTAGGGTTTGTATTTGACGATTGACCAAATATATATGGAAACTATATATAGGGTTACGGTCCCCAATTCATATGCAACTTCTCATTCTTTGTGTCGTCCTATCAACACAAGAATATAAGAGAGCATATTGAAGAGGAAGATCCTAAAAAAACCCACAAATCAAGAATCAAGAAGAATAATTGGAGCAATTAAGTTGAAAAATAAGGCAATAAAGATTAAGGAGTAAGATGTCAAAATCAAGATCAAGAACTCAAGAGCCAAAAGAGCCAATATCAAGATTCAAGATCTGGAATCAAAATTCGGTATTAAAGAATCATTCCCAAATAATTAAGGTATGTTCCGCATTATTAATTTTCTTGATATTTGACATGGAGGATCATGACACTAAAGTTATAGGTTTTCTAGTTTTATAAAGTTTAGAGTTTCATAAAGTTTCAACAAGTGGTATCAGAGCCAACTCCATGTTAAACCATTAAAATTAAAGAAAGAATTTTAGGATTGAAATTTATACTTTAAATTTTTAAATTTTGGGACGTGAATTTCAAGCCTATAATTTAAAATTTTGGATTTTTGTTTGGGAATTAATATTGCTATGTCTAATTATAAATTGAGTAAGGGAGAGAAAAGTGGTATGGTTAGTTTTGAATTAAGAGAATATGATTGTTTATTCTTCCCAATAGTTGATTTCATGGCATCAATAATTAAGACTGACACGTGTGCATGTATTGACTAAACTGGTTGGAAGAAAACCAGATTTGATGTGGGGTTTTCACAGGGTAGCAACCATTGACGCTGCAGCGCCCATTCCGAGAGCTGCGGCGCCAACTTGCTGTTCAATTCCAGTTTTTTTTTTTATTATTAAAAAAACAGAAGGAAGAAAAATAACATTAAAGGGCAAAGGGAAATCAAATTCAAATCTTGGTACTTAATTTTTTTTAATTACTGATTTTCTAAAATAGATTAATTGAATAAACATGTCACCAAAGTAATATCTCTTGCCTAAATTAATTTAGGGAGGATTTCATAATTAAGAGGTTTAAAATTTCAAATCTTAGAGTTTTTTAAATTTTACTAATTAATTAATTAATTAAACATATATTTTATTAATTAAATATATTAAGGTCACAATTCCATATAATTTGGTCACAAATTCCGTATAATTGATTACATATTATTAATTGATCACAAATCACAATTTTCATGTCACAAATTATTTTACGGTCACAAGTCAAAAATTTATACGTCACAATTTATTCATCGGTTACAAATCTATCAAATTAATAAGTCACATATTTTTCATTGGAGACAAATCACATATTTTATATGTCACAAATTTTCTTACGGCCACAATTCAAAAATTTTATAGGTCACAATTTGTTATCGCTTATGTTGACCCCAAAAAATGAACTCAACAGATATCGGGCCCACCCTTGCCACGTCAAGCAATGATCCAACGCGTTTCTACCGGAACTGAAGAGGTAATATGGTTGGATGGAAAGCGGGAGGTGCTTTCCGGCAAGAGACACGATTGTTCAAGCTCCGGTGATTTGATTTCAACGGCTCTTGCACTATCTACAAGAGCTCGATCAATTTTCCTAAAATGAGTATCTGTTTTGTCCTGGAATATGTGGAATGATAGATAAAAGGCAATCTCTTGTAATGTGTTATGATTTCAATATAGATTGTATTATTTCAAGATCCAGTAAAGCAAAGTGCATGAATATGTTCTCGTGTCCTCCCCTTTCTATTAGGGGCTGTCCGTGGGTTGGTTCGGTTCGGTTCTGAAGAGACCCGAACCGACCCAAAACTTTCGCATATTTAATAAATAGAACTGTCGGGTCCAAATATAATTATGGAACCGTTCGGGTTTGGTTCGGTTCGGTTCGGGTCCGTTCGGTTCCGTACCATAATTAAATTTTTTAATATTTACAGCAACACTACATAAATACAACTAATGACATTTCTTTCGTAACTTTTACAAATTACCGTAGCTCAATTCAAAAACATATAAATAACTAGCCGTCCAATAAGATTAATTCAATGCATACAAATAAGAAAAAGTAAATATTAATATTACAGCAACAATACATAAAGGATATTCATTTGCTTCAAATTAAAATGGGTTAATGGGCTTTAAAAATGATTTGGGCTTTAAAATTAAAATTATGAAATAATATGATTTATTTAATTAATTTACTAATTTGTTTTAAAAAAATAAAATAATTTAATTAATTCAATATAAAAAATAAAAAAATTATTTAGTTTCGGTTCTTGGTCTAGACCCGAGACCCGACCCAAACTCATCGGTTCTCGATTCGGGTACCCGTTCGGGTATTTAATTTATGAAGAACCGCTCGATTCGGTTCGAGTTTGGTTCGGTCTGGTTCGATTTGGGACTTTTGGACACCTCTAATTTCTATACAATGAGGGGTTTATTTATACTAATCTAGCTGACGTGGTAACCGTTTAGATCTAATCCACGTGGCGACATCCCCTAGACTGAAGACTCACATCAATGTCCAATCTTTACAATTATGGTTTTGCAGAAGATCCGCCGCTCTACTTTGTAGACTGACTCACTGGCACATATTAACGTTACAGACACTTTATGGCAGATGTCACGTCCATCAGTTCTGAGAGATCTTCGAATCTGCTATGAGGAAACATCTTCGTTAAGCTTCAGTACTTCGGTCTTAAGGAGCTTCTGCATTCGTATAAAGGAGCCTCAGACTTAAGAGTCTCTGCTTTCACATGAGGGAGCCTCGGACTTAGGAGATTATGCCTTCGTACGAAGGAGCTTCGGATTTAAGAGCCTTTGTTGACCTTGCCTGTGTTGGACTAAAGGGAATGCATGACTGTCCACGTGGACTGTTGACCTAGAGCTTCCAATTCTAGGGGGTAACAATAGTCCCACAAGTCTATGCATGGTTATTCATGTAATGCATGGACTTTTATGTTTCATGCTTCTTCGGCAATAGAGTTTATGAATTTCCGTCGACCTTCCTACCAGCATTTTCCGAGGTGGTTTACCTGACGGTGGAGGTATAATTCTTTCCAAAGTTCATACATCCCATTCCGAAGTTGATACGTCGATCGAAGTTCCTTCCTTGGTCTGAAGTTCCATTGCTCGTTCGGGGGTTGGTAACGGGACTTTTGAGGACTATCATCGATTAGCTATCATGAAAAGTTATATACATTTCCAGGAATTTGGGGAGACTCGAGGCGCCCTTTATGATTTGATGTCTATCCAATTTCCAAGGAAAAATGATTATTTTGGTGCAACTTCCCATACACACTAGGGTCGCCGCATTTAATGCGAAATGATGGTTTGGTGCCAATGTCTTTTTCGTAAACCTTAGGCAAACTTGGGCACGTGCGTGCCATGCTTGGATCTGAGCCTTTGAATGCGGATCGTCAGAGTCTATAAATAGTTCAGATCAGAGTCTAGAACACACGGCTGGATGCCAAAGATCAAGATCTAATAGCTACAGTTGGGCACATCTGTCTATAAAAGGAGACTGCTCCCCAAAAAAGTCCATTTCCCTTTAATTTTATGTGAACCTCTCCCTACTAGCTTTATCTTCGCATTTGCAAGTGCCTTCCTCAAGATCTCCTTCCCTGTCGGAATATCTATATAAGTGCTGTGAAGCTTCATTGTATTTCATGAAGAATTTCATTTACATTTCCGGATCAATGGCGTCTTCTTCTTCCTCTGACTATGCGGAAGTAGCTCGTAGCATATACATGGATGCTCTTACGTCACCTAATGTGGATATGGGATATGATACGTTCTGCGTGAGATTTGTGGCATATTGGCCCATGTATTTTGAGCACCGCCTTGGGGTTGTACCTGAAGGGGAGCCAGAACATGAGCCAATGCCTGAGCCTGAACAGGTGCAAGAAGATGAGTTAGCACCCGAGGGCAATCCCGAAGAGGACCCAGAAGAAGAAGAAGATCCCAAAGAAGACCCAGAAGAAGAAGAACCAGAGGAAGACGTTGATCCAGCATTGGGAGAATTCTCGGACGCCGAATCATGCGTGACCGAAGGAGAATAGATGATAGGAGTTAGAGTAGGGTTGAAATTTTGTCTTAATCAAATGTTGGCATACACGCCACCCGATGTACCTACATGAAAAGAAGTTGAAATATGAATGAAATGAAATTTGAAACTTAATTTCCGTCTCACGAGATATCCTTATTGTTCGCGTTGTTAGTATTCCTAGTCAACTATTACAAACTGCCTTTAAATTTATGAAGGTTATGGCACCACCGAACTAAGCCGATGTTATCAGAGAATTACTCAGAGCTGTGCAGGAAATGAGACAGATTTCGCAGCCAGTAAACCCCAACCCTATTGTACCAATGATCGAACAATTCAGAAGGTACAGCCCGCCTACATTTGACGACGGAAATGGGCCACTGGCAGTGGAAGAATGGCTCCAGGCCATTGAAAAAATTTTTAAGCACATAGCCTGCCCGAAATTTAAGAAAGTGGGTTGTGCCGAGTTCATGTTGATTGGAAGAGCCGGATTTTGGTGGGAATCTGCATCCCGCACGAGAAACAAGGAACAATAGGCAGCCCTAACTTGGGATGATTTCAAGGAAGAGATCAGGGACAAGTTTTTCCCACAAGCTCTTCGAGATCACAAGGAGGCCGAATTTCTGCGACTAGTGCAAGGAGATATGGATATAGTCGAGTATGAAAGGAGGTTTGAAGAGCTATCACATTATGCTCCACATCTGGTGGAGACGGAGTTCAAAAAGGCCCGCAGATTTGAGAGAGGTCTACGCTCCGATGTCCGACAAATTGTCAGTTCACATGAGCTGCCAACCTACCGGGAAGTAGTAAAAAAGGCTCAAGCAGTAGCCTATGCCGGTGGGAGGACGGTAAGCCAGGGACCTCAGCATGAGCAGAGAAACCTGGGCAAGAGAAAGTGGCAAGGTCCGAGCCGCAACCAGAACCAGAACAGGAACCAACCGTTTGTCAAGAGGCCCAATCCGGGGCCAACAGGGAGACAGATGCCCAATATCATTTCTCCCTGCCCTAAGTGCCAGAGGATGCACAAAGGAGAATGCCTGTTTGGGAAGGGAGTCTGCTATAAGTGTGGCCAGTCAGGTCACTTTGCAACGGACTGTCGTGCTCAGCCCGCCCAGGGTTCCAATCAGAAGACGAACCCAGGCCAGAACCGGAAGGGGGCAGCCAGGGTATTCGCTATGGATGCAGCCCAGGACTCCGACGTGATTGCAGGTATACTAGTTACCCTAGTCCCCTTGTACACGTCTTAATTGCTTTCCATACCGTATTTTCCTTCCCATATTGAGCATGATAATAAGATATCAGGTATACTATCTATTTCTGGGATACCTGTATATGTTCTGATAGACTCGGGAGCCACACATTCATTTATATCAGATGCATGCTTAGAAAGACTGAACCTAATAGGCATAGAGACTGGTAGTACCCTTGAAGTTAGTTTGCCGTCAGGAGAAACTATCGATACTAATAAGATAGTCAAGGCAGTACAAATAGATTTTGATGGTCAAGTTTTGGAGGCAGACCTGAATATTATCCGAATGAAAGATTTCGATATTATTCTAGGTATGTATTGGCTCAGCACCAACCGTGCCGCAATTATGTGCCACAAGAAGGAGGTTATTTTTCGTAAAGATGGTGAAGAAGTATTCAGATTTTATGGGACGAGGATTAAGGCACTTCCTCGCCTGATTTCGGCTTTACAAGCGGAGAAGCTATTAGCCAAGGATAGTTGTCATGGCCATTTGGTTAGTCTTCAAGACAAACCCGTAGATGAGATTACTCTGGATTCAGTGCCAGTAGTATGTGAATATGGTGACGTTTTTCCAGACGATCTACCCGGCACTCCGCCTGATAGGCAAGTGGAATTTTCAATCAATTTGATACCAGGAGCTGCCCCTGTTTCTAAAGCTCCGTACCGCATGGGACCAAAGGAGTTGCAAGAACTGAAGGTGCAATTAGAGGAATTGCTAGAGAAGGGTTTTATCAGGCCAAGTGTATCTCCGTGGGAAGCACCTGTGCTGTTTGTAAAGAAGAAGGACGAAAGCATGAGGATGTGTATCGACTATCGAGAACTTAACAAGTTGACGATAAGGAATAAGTATCCCCTACCCAGGATCGAAGACTTATTCGATCAGTTGAAAGGTACTGCAATTTTCTCGAAGATTGATTTGAGATCTGGGTACCATCAGCTAAAGGTTTCGCCAGCTGACGTACCAAAGACAGCGTTCAGGACACGATATGGACATTATGAGTTCACAGTGATGCCGTTCGGTCTTACGAACGCGCCTGCAATATTTATGGACTTGATGAACCGAGTTTTTCATCAGTATCTTGATAAATTCGTTATTGTTTTTATCGATGATATACTGATCTACTCCAGGAATTCCGCACAACATGAAGAACATTTGAGGATTGTGTTGGAAACGCTGAGAGCAGAAAAGTTGTATGCCAAGTTCAAGAAATGTGAATTTTGGCTTGAGAGAGTAGGTTTCTTAGGTCACATTGTTACAGCTAAAGGTATCGAGGTTGATCCTTCTAAAGTTGAAACTGTAACGAATTGGCCAACACCTGCAAACGTTGGAGATGTGAGAAGCTTTCTGGGATTAGCTGGATATTATCGGCGATTCATAGAGGGTTTTTCTAAAATAGCAGGTTCTATGACTCAATTGACCAGGAAGGGAGTTAAATTTCAGTGGACAGAACAATGTGAACAAAACTTTCAGAAACTTAAGGACAGACTCGTCTCAGCACCAGTGCTGACTATACCAGATGGATCTGAAGGTTTCGTTATTTACAGCGATGCATCCAAACATGGTTTAGGTTGTGTTTTGATGCAGAATGGCAAAGTGATAGCATATGCTTCAAGACAGTTGAAGCCACATGAGAAGAATTACCCGACACATGATTTAGAGCTCGCAGCTGTTGTGCACGCTCTTAAGATTTGGAGACACTATCTGTACGGAAGTAAATGTGAGATTTACACCGATCAAAAGAGTCTCAAGTATTTCTTCACTCAGAAGGAACTGAACATGAGACAACGACGATGGCTAGAGCTAGTAAAAGATTATGACTGTACCATTCTTTACCACCCTGGTAAAGCAAATAAGGTTGCAGATGCTTTGAGCAGAAAGTACGCTAGACAGTTATCAGCTTTAGGAACGACGCAAGATCAGTTGATTAGAGATTTTCAGAATTTAAGAATTGAAGTGCGAGCCCCATCAGTCCAAGGATCTTCTAGATTGGCAAATCTGAGCGTTAAACCAGACTTGAGAGGTCGGATTATAACAGCTCAAACTGGAGATAAATTCTTGGAAAAGATCAGATCCGAAGTTGGAACTGGCAAGAGAATAGGTTTCGAGATTGCCTCTGATAAGGCACTTATATTCAGAGGACGTCTATGTGTACCAAAGGATGAACATATCCAGAATGAGATTTTGACAGAAGCTCACTCAGCACCATATGCATGCCACCCAGGAGGAACAAAGATGTATCGTGATTTGCGCAACACCTTTTGGTGGAGAAACATGAGGGGTTGCATTGCAAAGTTTGTCTCTCGATGCATGACATGTCAGCAAGTAAAGGCTGAACATCAGAGAACATCAGGGTTGTTAAATCCCTTGGATATACCAGAATGGAAATGGGAGAAAATTTCCATGGATTTCGTAACAGGGTTACCGAAATCAGTGAAAGGACATGACGCTATTTGGGTCATCGTAGATCGACTTATGAAGTCAGCTCATTTCCTACCAATCAGAATGACTCTCAATGTGGATCAGTTATCCCAGTTGTATGTTAGAGAGATTGTTCGACTTCATGGAGTACCAGCTTCCATTGTATCAGATAGAGACCCGAGATTTACATCAAGATTCTGGAAGAGTTTACAAGTAACGATGGGTACTAAATTAAATTTTAGTACTGCTTACCATCCCCAGACCGATGGACAGTCTGAACGCACTATTCAGACACTAGAAGATATGCTTAGAGCTTGTGTACTAGATTTGAGTGGTAATTGGGAGACTCACCTCCCATTAGTGGAATTTACCTACAATAATAGTTTTCAGGCTACTATTGGTATGGCACCATATGAGGCACTTTATGGACGATGATGTCGATCACCAGTCTATTGGGATGAAGTAGGCGAGAGAAGAATTTTAGGTCCAGAATTGATTGAAAAGACAGTTGAGGCTATTGATAAGATCAGACTACGGATCAAAGCCGTTCAAGATAGACAGAAAAGCTATGCCGATCAAAGGAGAAAAGACTTAGAATTTGAAATTGGAGAGAAAGTATTTTTGAAAGTAGCTCCTATGAAAGGAACTATTCGTTTCGGCAAAAGAGGGAAGTTAAGACCTCGTCTTATCGGACCATTCGAGATATTAGAGAAAGTGGGTAACGTGGCTTATCGTTTGGCGTTGCCGCCCGAGCTATCGGATGTACACAACGTTTTTCACGTTTCCCTATTGAGAAAGTATATCCACGACCCCAGTCACGTGGCAAATTTTCAGACTATTTCGATTCAGAGGAATCTGTCCTATGAGGAGACACCTATGTGCATTATAGAAAGAAAAGTCCATGTCTTAAGAAACAAAGAAATTCCTTTAGTCAAAGTCCAATAGTGTAGACAGGATAGCGATGAAGCTACCTGGGAGAAAGAGGAAGAGATTCTGGCTAAGTATCCAGATATATTAGATCAAGTAAGTTTAAATTTCGAGAACGAAATTATTTTAAGGGGGTAAGGTTGTAGCGACCGCGAACTTTTAAATTATATAAATTAATTTTCTCGAAAAACGTGTCTCTAAAACGTAACCCTAATTTTCTAGAGAAACGCGTTCGTCTAGCCGTTATAAAAACGAATTCAAATCTATTCGATTGAATCCAATCCCGAATAATAATTTTATTATCAATTTCGAATTATTTTTATTTATATCCAATTTTTATTAAATTCAAGCCCAATTGTTAAAATTTAACATTTATGGTCCAATCATAAGCCCGATTTAATTTTAATTCTTTTAGCCCAATTTATTTTAGTCCATTACAATTAAGTCCAATTATGTCGGCCCAAACATTGATGTTTAGGCCCAATCCATTTAGGATTCCTTACAACCCAATTGGCCCAAGTGGCACATAGGGATTTGTGCCCTAACATTTCCTATTTTATTCACCATCACCTCATTCCCCCTCTCCTCCAAAAATTCACGCAGCCAACAAAATCCATTTGGTAAGAAAAACTTGTCAATCTCTCCAACATTCTCTCTATTCCAAATGTGAGACACCATTGATGCTAGAAAATCCATTTCTAGCATCAACAGTGTAATCATCAAGACAATGCAACTCACAACACCATTCCATTCCCAGCAGAATCCATAGCTGCAGTCCCAACACCAACCAAACCTAGTGCAAGCATACACGAGCTGCAGCCACCCAACCCTCAACCCATAACACCAAACCACCAAGCTGCAACCTCAACACCACCACCTCCAACCCACGAACCACCAGCAAACCACCAAAACCGAGACTAAAATCAATGCCCAAGAGCGCCCCAAACCAACTCCAAACAGAACCACAGCCACCCAACTCCCAGCTCAAACCCATTTTTCGAACTCCAGCAAAAAACGAACCACCACACCAAACAACCACAAAATCTCATGAACTGAGACCAGCTCTCTGCACCATCTGCTAAACCACCAGTCGAAAACCCAGCTCAAATCACACGAGCTGAAAATTAAACCTCAAACGCCACCAAAACACCAACCACGCACAAACCGTAGCTTCATGACCTCCACCAGCCACTACACCCAAAACCCGAAACCAAGCAGCCCTTATTTCACCAAAATAAACCCCCAATCGACCCCAAAATCAAGAAAATAGGAAAAACCCATACTTACCCAAAGGAAATCGACCCGCTAGCCTCGAGTCCAATACCTCCATTTTTCGCGCCCAAAGCCCAAAATCAAACCCTCCCCTACCCTTGAGTCGGCGCCCCCACGAGTGGCGGCGCTGCCACCGTCGCCGGCGGTGGTGGAATCGGAGGTGCAAAGCCCCTCCATCGCCTCTGTCTCTCTCGGTCGAATGAGAGAGAGAGAAATGAGAAATGATATTTTTTTTTTATTTGATTTTTGGTTTTATTTGATTTTTAATTTCTAAAGAATATGTTTTAGCCCTCAAGTTATAATTTGTTTTAAGTTAGTCCCTAAATTGTTTTTAGTTTAGCCCTTAAGTTTAAGTGTTTTAATTTCAATCCCTTAATTTTATTTTCACTTTTAGATAATGTTTAATTTAACCCCCCAAGTTTATAAATTATTATTTCAGTCCTTAATATTTTATTTTCAGTTTCAGCAGATTTTCAATTAAGTCCTTAAGTTCTGAAAATGTTTAATTTCAGCCCTTTAGTTTTATTTTCAGCTTTATTATATTTAAAGATTAGTCCTTAAACTATTAGAAATTATTATTTTAGTTTTCAGCTTTAACATACTTACAGCTTAGTCCTTAAACTATTAAAAGTTATTATTTCAGTTTTTAACTTTTATTTTCAGTTTTATTATAATTACAGTTTAGTCCCTAAACTTATGAAAGTTATTATTTTAGCCCTTAAATTTTTATTTTCAGATTTAATAAATTTCCAATTTAGCCCCTAAACTTTACTTTATCATTTTAAGTCATTTATTTCAATTCCAATAATCTTCAATTAAGTCCCAAACTTTATTTTAACGCTTTAAAGTTTCGAAATACTGATTCAAACTTATTTTCTATTTTGGCTAGACGATACGTACGAGCAATTAGGAGCTTGAAGTTATTTTCCCGCTCCACTTTTCACGCAACTCGAAATATTTGAGGTAGACTCGCCACCATTAATTAGTTTAAATTATAATTGCATGCTTTATGTGAATTACGTGATTTATATGCTTTATGCATAGGATGAGAATGTGTCATATGCGATATATGATATTCTTAGAATAATGCTACACGTACAGATTTATTCTCACAGAAGCCTTACAGAAATTTGAAAAATCTGATGTGGCACTGCTGGATTCCTTTTATCCTGACACACCAACCCGTCCCCCTTTTACCCACCCCCCCAACCACAACTGACAACCCAACACAGGCAACGTGAACGTCTTCCTTTTCTTTATTTTTTCCTTATTTATTGTCATAGATTTCTAAGTTATTGCGTGCATGTGAAACGAAGTCAAAATATTACATCTTGTACACCATTTCGAAGTACTCACGACCTAATTTATTGCATTCCTAACCACGTGCGAAACGGTCAATCGTAGCAAAAGTTAACACTCGTCGAAATAGGCCGTTCCAAAATATATAAATATTTTTTCTTATTTTTATCTCAATTTTCGGGGTTATCACGGGATGTCAAACGAAATCGAAATCTCGTATTCTTAACACCATTTTGAAGTACTCACAGCCTAGTTTATTGCATTCCTAACCACGTGCGAAACGGCCAATCGTAGAAAAAGTTATCACCCGTCGAAATAGGTCATTCCAAAATATATAAATGTCTTTTTTCTTATTTTTATCTCAATTTTCGGGGTTATCACGGGATGTCAAACGAAATCGAAATCTCGTATTCTTAACACGGCCAACCGTAGAAAAAGTTACCACTCGTCGAAATAGGCCGTTCCAAAATATATAAATGTCTTTTTTCTTATTTTTATAGTGTTAATTTCACACTTAAGGTGTTGAACACTCAATCTAGCAATGGAGATAACACTCGTTTGACATCCCGTGATAGCCCCGAAAATTGAGATAAAAATAGGTCGTTCCAAAATATATGATTTATATATTTTGGAACGGCCTACTTCGACGAGTGGTAACTTTTGCTACGGTTGGCCGTTTCGCACGCGGTTAGAAATGCAATAAATTAGGCCGTGAGTACTTCGAAATGGTGTTAAGAATACAAGATTTCGATTTCGTTTGACATCCCGTGATAACCCCAAAATTGAGATAAAAATAAGAAAAAAGACATTTATATATTTTGGAACGGCCTATTTCGACGAGTGGTAACTTTTTCTACGGTTGGCCGTTTCGCACGTGGTTAGGAATGCAATAAACTAGGCCGTGAGTACTTCAAAATGGTGTTAAGAATACGAGATTTCGATTTCGTTTGACATCCCGTGATAATCCCGAAAATTAAGATAAAAATAAGAAAAAACATTTATATATTTTGGAACGGCCTAATTCGACGAGTGGTAACTTTTTCTACGGTTGGCCGTTTCGCACGTGGTTAGGAATGCAATAAACTAGGCCGTAAGTACTTCAAAATGGTGTTAAGAATACGAGATTTCGTTCGACATCCCGTGATAACCCCGAAAATTGAGATAAAAATAAGAAAAAAGACATTTATATATTTTGGAATGACCTATTTCGACGGGTGATAACTTTTTCTACGATTGGCCGTTTCGCACGTGGTTAGGAATGCAATAAACTAGGCTGTGAGTACTTCAAAATGGTGTTAAGAATACGAGATTTCGATTTCGTTTGACATCCCGTGATAACCCCGAAAATTGAGATAAAAATAAGAAAAAATATTTATATATTTTGGAACGGCCTGTTTCAACGAGTGTTAACTTTTGCTACGGTTGGCCGTTTCGCACGTGGTTAGGAATGCAATAAATTAGGTCGTGAGTACTTCGAAATGGTGTACAAGATGTAATATTTTGACTTCGTTTCACATGCACGCAATAACTTAGAAATCTATGACAATAAATAAGGAAAAAATAAAGAAAAGGAAGACGTTCACGTTGCCTGTGTTGGGTTGTCAGTTGTGGTTGGGGGGGTGGGTAAAAGGGGGACGGGTTGGTGTGTCAGGATAAAAGGAATCCAGCAGTGCCACATCAGATTTTTCAAATTTCTGTAAGGCTTATGTGAGAATAAATCTGTACGTGTAGCATTATTCATATTCTTATGCTTACCATAACTTATATGCTTAATTGCATGAGAAAGAAAGAAAGAAAGAATCTCTTATGAGATAAGAAGAGAATGTTATGCATAACTTATGTGCTTCATCCGCACAAGAAAGAAAGACTACCCACATCCCATGTTTTTAAAGAGCCTATGATTTTCAAGAAAATGAACCAAAGATGATATCACGTTGTATATTCCATGAGTGTGTTTTCAATTATTCTGTAAATTAATTATCGGCGATGCGTCTACTGAGTATTTCTTCGAAATACCCATTCTGCTATTTTAACAATATTTGCAGAATTCGAAGGCGATCGTAATTGATTCGGCAGTGGTGGCATAAAAGAATTTGACTATCGAAATTATTATCTCTTTGAAATTTTTGTATTCGAATATTGATAACATTTTGTCATTTTCCACTATTTCTAAAATATGATATTTAAATTTTAAATATCCTATGAGTTTTAATTGCCGACGTAGTTTTTAATTGCAAAATGTGATTTTAAAAATTAGGTTATTTTCGCAAAATTTATTGACAAAATTAGGGCAAAAGACGATGACGTGGCAATCCGGGTTAACAGAACTCGGGGCG
Source organism: Fraxinus americana (assembly GCA_035079005.1). NCBI lineage: Eukaryota > Viridiplantae > Streptophyta > Magnoliopsida > Lamiales > Oleaceae > Fraxinus > Fraxinus americana. Next base: position 17,905,299 of record CM068725.1, on the reverse strand, counting down.
CTACAACATATGTAGCACAAGTGAGAGATTGTTGGGAAATTATTTAATCTGCCATGTGGACCGACATATGTAATTAATTGTGTATAAATGTTATTTTAAAGATAAGTCAAAAATTAAAGTGATCTAATAAATAATTAAGTAATTGGGCTTTGGACATCTAAATAAAGTGTGGACCGAATTATATGTGCAGAGACCGGATCCATTATGGTTTATATTTGACGATGTGCCAAATACATACGGAAACTATATATAGAGTTATGGTCTCCAATTCATATACAATTTCTCATTCTTTGTGTCATCTCATGAACACAAGAATATAAGACAAAGCATATTGAAGAGGAAGATCCAAAAAAATCCACAAATGAAGAATCAAGAAGAATAATTGGAGCAATTAAATTGAAGAATAGGACAATCAAGATTATGGAATAAGAAGTCAAAATCAAGATCAAGAACTCGAGAGCCAATATCAAGATTCAAGATCCGGAATCAAAATCCGGTATTAAAGAATCATTCTCAAATAGTTAAGGTATTTCCCATATTATTAATTTTCTTGATGATTTGACATGGAGGATCTTGGCAATAAAGTAATAGGTTTCCTAGTTTTATAAAGTTTAGAGTTTCATAAAGTTTCAACAATGACTTGCCGATAGGAAAATGGAGCTTATCACACTATAGTACAGTAGATTCGATGTGCTATTCATGAAGTACCCGAATGATTTTAGCTCCTGCATTTGCAAAACTTGGAAACTCATACGGTTTTTTGCTTCTTAGAGCTCTAAGTAATCAAGTTGTCTCCCATTTAAACAACGTAAAACTCCTTGTTTTAATTGATTCACTTCAGTATTTTGTTTCTTTGCTTATGAGTTGGCAAGTTTATAAACTGAATAAATAAATGCTTACAACTATTTTGTCTTCTCTGATCTCAAATTTAACTCATTGACTGGTTAGTTATAGCTTTCAAATGTGCCCCAAAGGAAAAAAAAATGCATAAATTTTTCTCGTACCAAAAAAAAGTACAAAATTTTGCAAAATATGAAAAGAGTAGTGATTATTTTTCTTCAAATGTGAAGGTATAGAACGGTTTGGACCTAGCCATCCAACAAGGCCTGTGCCATAGGTTGATCGATCCGGAGAGGCAAGTAGGCTTCCGCGGGCAGATTTCAGTTTTTCTGTTTAATAGATTATTTTATGGAATCCACAAAAGAAAACAATAAAAACTTCAAATGTTTTACTAAACTAAACTAGTTAAATGGACAAAGATTCCTTCAACCAAATTTTTTACAGTTTGCCAAAATACCTCTCAACCACTACCATTAAAATGTCATTTTGCTTACTTCCCACAAATCTACCTCACCCATCCACCCCCTACCCCATAGACACACATACTATATAAACCATCTTCTGCATGTCGGCAAATCACTCACTCCATTCCCAACATCATCAAGCCACAAGAAAATCAATTGTTCCCAAGGAAAAATTAAGTTTCAGTACTAAAATGAAAATGATTATCTTCCTTGCCTTTACACTTCCTCCAGGGGACTCTTGGTAATCCACAACACAAGTTCTTCCATTAGTTTGCTAGATATTCAGTCCCGTGCAATGACTAATATTTTTGTTTCTCTTCTTTCTTGGATGCAGGGGAATTAGACTGTGAGGAATTGCCAGTTGGTTTATGTTCATTCTCAATAGCATCCTCTGGGAAGCGGTGCCTGTTAGAGACATATGCATCAAATGATGGAACCATGGATTTCCAATGCAAGACATCTGAAGTTGTTGCAATTAACTTGCACGAGTACATTGAGGCTGACGAATGTGTGAGTGCATGTCATGTTGATAGAAAATCTGTCGGGATCTCATCAGACTCCCTCCTCGATTCTCAGTTCACCGACAAGCTATGCTCACCACAGTGTTACCAGAAATGTCCCAACATTGTTGATCTTTACTACAATTTGGCTCTGGGAGAAGGTGATCTTCACAACCCTCAATTCCTCCACACACACCCAACCCTCCCCTGAAACCATCTCATTTAAACACTTAAGTTGTTAAATAGTGAACCAAATTTATTTATTTAAGTCTAATCTTCAACATAGCTCCTTTAACCGGCCCATAGATATTTTTTATTGAAGTCCTGACACATACACAATTTTCATTAAGGGACTCGAAACAGTGAGAGTTTGCATCTACTAATATGGTATTTGCTAACAATTAACAGGAGCATTTTTACCTGATCTGTGCAAATCTCAACGAACAAATTCACGCCGTTCAATGGCTCAGATTCAGAGTTCTGGAGCAGCGTTTGGCCCTATAGCTGCTGCTGCTGGTCCTATTTCTACTCCTGCTCCTTCTCCATCTTCACCTGTAGATTGTGCTCCAGCTCCAGTGTAATTATGTCCCTATCTGGTATGCAGCATTGGATAGAACTAAATAGTATAATGAATAACATATTAGTTTCTTTTTTCCGTGTCTATTACTATCAAATCTTCTATGTAACGAACATGCCATATATGTTTTATGTAATTTGATTTGATACATCATCTGTAATTATGTATACTATTTAATGAAAGTGAACTGCATCTGATTTTTCATTATTTCTTTTCTTTTTTTTTTTTCTTCAGTTATTTCATCAATACAATTTATATTTGAGATTAAATTTTAAATATGTTTCTGATAAATTTTGACAAAAATTTGAGATTTGGAAACTCATTATAAAAAAATAAAAAAAAAATCAAGTACTTTACAATTCATGAAAAGTTATAAATTTCTTCGTCAATGTAATAAACCAAATCAATGGACCTCCAACAGCTAGTGTAAGACTTGAGAACAAACGAAAAATTCTTGTTTCAATCCAAAAGCACATTGAAGACACTTATGTACCTGTTCTTAATAGGGATTTCGTTCACATGGATTCATTTTATGACAAGAAAGAGAGTAGTCGACCCATATTTTCTTAACCCGAAATAAAATGACTCGTAAGAAGTTTCTATGATTGATGAAAATAAATTATATTTGATGTTTCGATTGAATTTACAGTAATTCATAATTGTGTGTGAATCCACATATGGTGTCTCCGATTTCCTCTACCCTTCTTTGTCTCGCAATTGAAAACCGACAGCTCCCTCAAAATTTACACATCAACAAACACAGTTAACAAAAAGGACAATGGAAAAGGAAAAGCCACTTTCTATCACCTCCTTCATCTCAGTCTCTTGAGTCGTGCACTCTAACTTTTCCTTTTCCATTTTTCTTCTTTGTTAATGATGTTTGGGGATGTGTTATTTTTAATTAGGGGATATCGAAGACGACAAGAAATTGGGACATTAGATTTGGACTCAATGTGAATAGGGTAATGACAGAGAAATAGGATGATGAAAATATCAAGGGTAAGTCTTGTTTTTTTCATTATTAGGATTACGAGCATAAAGTTGGGTTAGGATTTTGACTTGGTATTGTGTAATTAGAATAAAAATTATATTTGTGTATCCCAAATAAAATAAGATTTTTATTTTTCTATTTGTAATGGAATTGTTATGAATTCAACATCAAAAGGTCATCCTTTTTATTTATCCTAGATTTGAGACAATCGTCGAATGTCTTAGGTAAGACTTGGTAATCCTTTATAGTCTCACTCGGTATCAATATTTTGGGGTGTGCTTGGGGTTTGGATTTGTGAAAGATTTTATATAATTGTATAAATTTTTCAAACACGAAAAATTAGTATCTTTAATAGCCAGTGCTCTTCTCCGATTCTGAAATTTTCTACATAAAATCCTTGTATTATTTTCCTGCTCCATTTAGTATTTTTGCTCTCTCGTTATATGTCTCTAAACAAGGATCACGCAGGAAATCTAAATTTTTTTCTCAATTCCCAACAAGTGTATCAGAATATCATGTCGTCTAGAGTGTTGGAACACAAAAGGGATATGTCTTGTAACATGGAGAAGTTTGATTGGAGAATCAAGTTTAAGTCAGTTCTGTTTTGATTCAGTCAGGATTGTACAAGGATTTGGAAAAAAAAAATTCCATAGTAGATGTAAACAGTCCGAAACCTCAAGAAAAATTAACCAAAAGGTGTAGCGGGGGATTCGGCTAATTGCTCAAAGTGAGTAAATGGAGATGCTGACCTTGTGGCTAACATTATGCCTATTTTCTCCATGAGAGACAATGATAACTTCTTTGGCAAGAATATGTCACCCTTATGTCGTGTGTTTTGTCAATAAATTGCCATGATAGAGGATATATTATTGTTAGCATGTCCACAATTTTGCACACGGACATTAGTTCGGCGTTGATGTAGGTGTGTGGTGGAACTTATGTTGTTGGATGATGAACTTTTGCAAAAACCAAATATGGGAGTTGCACCATAATTTTAAGGAGTTTGTTCAACATGAGCCGATTTGAAATTCTTAAAATTTGTTTATTCTAAGTGAGTATACTCTTTTATGTTGGAGTACGGAGATTCTGTCTTGAGAGTTGTGGATGTCAAAAAGGTTTATCAAATATTTCCTAAGTGGTATGACCAAGAGGAAGGAAGAGGTTGGACTTTGGTATTGATGGGAATTTACTTAGATCCTGTCTAGCAGCGATTTTCTTCTTCCAGAACATTGATTTTTTGATCGTTAACTATGTCAGGCGGTCCCCAATCACTCACACATGGTCAAACATTACGGCTTGAACAGTGGCTCAATAGTTGGATATTTACTTCTCAACTGTTGAAATTCTGCTTTTTAGCAGAAACAAAAAGGCACTTAACATGAGCAACGGAAAATAATTTTTTTTCAATTCTCACCAAAAATCTGCTTTGTGCCTAGAGAAAATGTGATAAAAATTATACCGTTGATATTCTGCAAACTCCTTTTCTGATTCTCGAATATGAACAATCACGAATTGCAATCCATAGCTGTCCAACCTCTAATGAAAATTCACACATGGAACAAGAACGCGAACTATGATTTTATTTTTCTTTTCTTGTGCTAACAAGAAGAAGAAGAAGAAGAAGAAGAAGAATAATAATAATAATAATAATAATAATAATAATAATAATAATAATAATAATAATAATAATAATAATAATAATAATGTTATGTGTTATTTTCAAACCCTAACAGCCTATTAATAGAAGTCCAACTGGGTTCAATCCGTCTCTTAAATTAATTCGATCCAATATTAAATTAATCCAATTAATTAAATTTGATCCATGAATTAATTAATTGTCTAACGCTTGTTAATTAATTAATTGGTGAATCTCATTCTTCTGGTTCTCCTATTGTGTATGACCCATCAGGTTTCTGATCATGATACCTAACGACGTAAATTATTATTTTGATCTAATAAAAATCGATAAATTAAAATACCCTTTTTAATGTATCACCAATTCACATTCATTGATAAATGTATTTTTTACACTTATTTGGGTTCTAAAATATTGACATTTCGTAATTCTTTTAATGGAATTATAGCCTAATTTATTATATAATGTGTTATTAGGTGAAACTCAATGATTGGAAGTGAAATTGAAATAAAGAAGCGAAAAATGGTGAAAATAGCAAGATTCAAAGTTTGGGGGCTAAGGTGCAAATACTTAAAAGTTGTGTCGAAACTCACGATGAAGATTTAAGAATGCTAGGGGTCAAATGGATACAACTAAAAGTCAAAATGAGTGAAAATATAGCCAAAATATTTTTACAAATCAATTTTCAACCGCACAAGGATGTCTAGATTTTTAGTTAGAGATTGTGACCAATGTTCGGCCTCGTAAACGTTTGAATTGAAAAAGATCTATTTCTAGAACAGTTGTAGCCATTTGAATTTTTTTCTAATACATTTTAAATCGCCTTAATCGGATATCGAGAGAAACATTTATGACAAAAATACTGAAACAGACACAGAATTTGGACAACGACTCAACACCCATACGCTATACCACAAGCGCCCAAGCCTGCACTAGCCCAGAAAGTAGAATTTTAACAGAGATGCAACGCCTAGGCGCTGCACCCATAGTGCTTAGGCACTGCACCGCAAATTTTAGGGTTATGTTGTTTTGGGCCGCGAAAAGCCCTGAAAGACTCCAATTTTTGGACAATCGTGTAGGGGAGTATAAATAGAAGAAAAGAGGTACAATTTAGGGTTTCCACACATTGAGAAAGGAGGATACAACGAGAGATCGAAAAGCCCAATTCAAAGAAGAGAATCATCACGGAATTCGAGTTTAAAGCGTTGATTGGAAGTGGAAGAAGATCTTGGTGCAAGATTTAATTCGTTTCTACATCTTTATTAAAATTCGGTACTGCATTCCATTACTTTTACTTTTTTATTTTTATATTATGAGTGACTAAACTTCAGATTAGGGAAAACAATGTAATCGACTTGTGATCCTTTATTTTTCTATTCAAGATTTATGTGATTTATTCTTTTATGTGTTGGTTTTACTATGAGTTTAATGCATTAAATTACCTGATCAATAATTTGATGATTATGTAAGTCTCTTACGAATCGAGCGGTGAGTTTGAGACTCAGATCAATAATAAAATTCGATAAATTAGTATAACGTGTAGAGATATTTATTCTAATTATTGGGGTCATAATATAAATTCTTAGAACTGGTGTTTCGTTTAACTAAGGGTAATTTACATAGAGATATGAAATTGAATTAGTTAAATAGGCTCAATGAGAACTCGAGAGGGGTAAATTGAATGTAATAGATGAATTCGACCGAACAGTGCATTAGGTTAAAATCTTGAATTAATAATTAATGTGATCAATAGATGAGATTGTTTTGTCCCAATATTCATCATGTATTTGAATCTTTAATTAATCGTTGTTTGCAAGATTTTTGATACTTTCAATTTATTAGAAATAATTAGGAAAACATAATCTCACCCATCAAAATTCTTTGTTTGTTTTTATCGAATGGGAGTTAGAAAAATTAGATTAACTCCAAAAGTATAGTTCTCGTGGGAACGATAATCCGACTCAAATGTCCACTATATTACTTGTTACGATATCGTACACTTGCGATATAAAAAACGCAATATTCGTCGTCTCAGATTGACATCTAGCAATGTGTCGGGTAATACATATGACGAAAAATGTCACGTGGTATGACAAAACAAAACTAGTTCGTTTACCATGAAACTATAATCATTTCGTCAATATGATCCGATCAATTACGAGATATGGATATGTGTCAATCTTAATTATCGATCATATCTTTTATCCCACTATTAAGTCAATGTAACTGAAAAACTTCTTTTCGACTTATGAGTACACATTGGCCAACGATTTCATTATCAACTTAATTGAATGAAATGTAGATCATAATCTTTTACTATCTAAGAGTGACGAATCCTCTATTGATCATTCACAAACTTCTTATGATTCTTAACATACCTAAACGATACCGTATCGACGACCCTTGGCAGAACAACATGCAACATCACCAAAGTATGACTTTCTCATATAAGGCACTATGATGATCTCAAGTTAAATTACCAATTTCACTACCGAACGTTAGAGATTAACCACTGACACTCAAATAGTTATTCATGTGGAATCTTCCCATCGGGTCTCCAATATTTTGTTCTATAGCAAAACATCCACGTATTTATTAGAAATCAGATACTTCACAAGTAAAAAATGTCACATGTAATGGTCTATCCGTAATAACGATATCTATATCTCGTTATTACTTATGACCACGGATGATTTAAGATTCAGTCATATTGTAATTTGTATCTCACAATCATAACTCCTTATGATTAACAAATTACAAAGACTTAAATCTACGGATTCTATTATTTAATTTATTAGAATATTAATTCAATTAAATAATAGATCTTGCCATAAGTATGCATCAACTATATATTAAAAGTGTTTATATCCAAAATTGATTGGACTTAGAGTATAACACTTACATGTATAGTCACATTATTCAATTTGGGGAAAACGTGGAAGAAAACCTACTCGAAGACATTAAACAATCTAAATTCTAGGTGACGATTATTAGAATTTTTTACTTTATATTGTTCTAATTAAAATAGAATTGTATTTGTGTGGCCCAGTATAAAATATGATTTTGGTTTCCTAAAAATCAAAAGTCTCTCCTTCTGTGCCCTATAAATAGAGTCTTTTCCTTAATGTTTCATTTTTCCTAGGTTTAAGATAGTTGTAGATTGTCTTATGTGAGACATGGGATCCTTTGTATATATAAATTAAATAACTAAATCATATCATCATAATCAACTTTTAGTATATATTAAGCCTAGATTTCGTATCTCTTTGTAAATTTGATTGTAACCCCATAACATGAAATGTCTTCATTCGCCACTGAAAAAGACGTGGAGAGAAGACTATACAAAGACATGAAAATGATTAACCCTAAACCTAGGGGTGTCAATTTGCCTCACAGGCTTGGCCGACCAGTAGCTCGACTCTAAAAAAGGCCAAGCCCGAGCCGAGCCAGGGCCAGTCATGTGGCTCGACAAGCCACACAAGCTGGTTCGTAACGAGTCGAGTCTAAAAAATAAATAAATAAAAGGCACCTGAAAAAAAAAGGAGAGAGAGCGAGTGAGCCAGCTAGCTCGCTAAGGCTTGAGCCAAAAGTTCTAGTTGAGCCTAGATTTTTTGGACGAGCAAAAACTCGACTTGGGCTAAAAAAGCTTGAACCATTTTTACTCGAGCCAAGTCCGAGCTTCGATTTTCGGCTTGCGGCTCCGCTCGGCTCAGCTCATTGACATCCTTACGTAAACCACATATAATGTTCAAGATATTCCAATTGATTTTAAAACTAAACTTTTTTGTACACTCAAGTGCAAGTCTAGTAGGAGTTTTTGCTGATTTAGAAAGCTGGAAAAGCTGCTGGATTAGGGGATCCAATCCGATTTATGAGCCAAAGATGAGATTTTAAGTAGAAACGAAGAGAGTATCTCTGTATCTTCAAATTCACAGGGAATCCTAAGCAGAAGTGGACTTCCAAAGAGGAAGTATCCCTGGTCAACATGGCGAAACACTGCCACCAAAAGTGGGAAAACTTTTGTTGGGACAGGACACACGATATTAGATCAAGAATAGAAAGTACAAAGTTTGTTTACTAAAAATAAAGTGCAGAATTTAAAGAACACAATCGATATGTTTCGGCCTAAGCCCCGGAGGTTCGGTGACCACATCCGACACCTACATCCCCCGTTGAGCATCCAATATTATGGATTATGCTCGGTTCCACTATAAAGCCCAAATCGGCAACAAATTACAAGAATGTTCAGAACAATCACAAAGAAAGTACAAGAACACTTATCTCTCGCTTATACAGCAGCTGATCCACCCGAATCACGAAGAATCGAACACTAAACCAACAGAAACAACTACACAGCCACACGAACACTTCATACAGATATTCACTCAGAATATCTCCACAAAGGAATCACTCTATTACACAATACAAACTCAAATCGTGGATTTGATTTACAGAGAGAAGCATTCAAAGAATGGCGCAGCCAGAGAGAGAGAGAACGAATAAATGAAACCCTAGAAATCGATCCTCGAGATAATGCCAATGAAATGCCATTACGTATTAGAACCATCCAGAAGCCAATCCAACGGCCATAGTCCGTCCACGTGTCACATATCCTGTGATAAGCTTGAATAAAAGAGTTGTATTTTTCAAAACACGATTTTACCAAATTTGGAAGCAGCCAATTGAACCCGAGCCAATTGAGCTCAATTCAATTCCAACAATCTCCAACTTGCTACCAGAATTGGGCCATAGTGTAGTCCAGAACACAATTTCATACTATTTTCATTTGCTCAAAAATACTTGTATAGACATCACAAAGATTCAACAGAAAACAGTTTCAAACAGTTTAAAAATTTATTCAAAGGAATTACTTTAGTTCCCATATCTGATGGATTGATTTGAGTGGGGACTCTACCAATTTTTATAATCCCTTTAGAAATTATATCTCTTATAAAATGATATTTGATATTAATATATTTTGTTCTATCATGAAACATAGGATTTTTGCTCAAATGTATAGCACTTTGGTTATCAGATAGTAACAAAATATCATTTTTAGAAAAACCAAGTTCAGAAATCAATCCATTTAACCATGTTCCCTTTTTAACAGCATCTTTAGCTGCAATATATTTTGCTTCAGTGGAAGATAAAGCTACAACTTTTTGTAATTGACATTTTCGACTCACAACAGTACCACACAATGTATAAAAATAAAAGGAAGTTGATCTTCTATTATCTTTATCACCAGCAAAGTCAGAATCTGTATACCCCCTCAAGGTAACATCATTTTTACTAGATTTAAACATTAAACTCAGATTAAAAGTGCCTATAAGATATTTACATAACCATTTTAGAGCATTCCAATGTTCTTCTCCTGGGTTACTCATAAACCTACTTAATATATTAATTCCAAAAGGAAGATCAGGTCTGGTGCAAATCATCAAATACATCACAGAATCAACAGCATTTGCATAAGGTATTTTTGACATTCTAGCATATTCTTCTTCAAAGTTAGGATAGAACTCAGAAGACAGTTTAAAATGGTTTGACAGAGGTAAGGTTATAGGTTTACAATCATGCATATTAAACATTTTCAAAATATTAATCACATAATCATGTTGATTAAGAAATAACAAGTCTTTCTCTTTATTTCTCCAAATTTGCATGCATAAAATTCTTCTAGCAGAGCCAAGGTCTTTCATGTCAAATTTAGACTTTAGTTTTAATTTGATATTATCAATTTCAGCTCTATCATAGCAGGCAAGAAGCACATCATCCACATAAAGTACCAAATAAAGAGTGTTCACCTCAATCACCTTTAAAATACAAACAGGCATCAAACTGGCTTCTTTTAAAACCAAGTTTTAACACAAAGTTATCAAATCTCTTATACAATTGTCTAGGGGTCTGTTTCAAACCATATATAGACCTTTTAACGACAAACAGTATTATCAGGATTTCCAATTTCAAATCCAATAGGTTGTTTCATATAGATAATTTCATCTAAATCACCATATAGAGAATCAGTTTTAACATCTAATTGTTCAAGTTCTCATTTAAAATGAGCAACAAAAGCAAGTAAGCATCTAATATTGGAGTATTTCACAATAGGGGAGAAAATCTCAATATAATCTATACCTTCTTTTTGTGTAAAACATTTTGCAACAAATCTAGCTTCGTATATAATGGTTTTACTATCCCCTTCCCCCTGTTTTATTTTGTAAATCCACTTACAATCAATTAATTTCTGCCCCTTAGACCTTTCAACAAGTTCCTAAGTCTTGTTTTTGAAAAGTGAAGACATTTCATCTTCCATGACAACAATCCAATTTTTACTTTCCTTACATCTTATGGCATCATTATAGGAGTTTGGTTCATTTTCAAAATGTTCTTGATAAGTGAAAAAAGAAACAAAATCATCATTGTCAAATCTAGTAGATGGTCTGATTTGCCTCATTTCCCTATCCCTTGTGAGCTGATACACATAAGTAAGGAGAGCAGCAAAATCAGATTCAAGATTTTGATCAGTTTCTTGATCAATATCAGTTTCAGATGAAGTGTCAGTTCCATCTACTAGAAGTACTGTAAGTGTTATGCCCTAGGTCCAATCAACTTTGGACATAAACACTTTGAATATATATAATCAATGCATATATATATGGCAATATCTATTATTTAATTGAATTAATATTCTAATAAATTAAATAATAGAATCCGTAGATTCAAGTCTTGGTGATTTGTTAATCACAAGGAGTTGTGATTGTGAGATACAAATTACATATGACTGAATCTTAAATCGTCCGTGGTCGAGGTAATAACGAGATACGGATATTGTTATTACGGATAGACTATCGCGTGTGGCATTCTTACTTATGAAGTAAGTAGCTGATCTCACAAGCTAAAGTGTGGTGACACTTGAATGAACACGTGGATGTTTTGTTATAGAACAAAACATTGGAGACCCACTGAGAGATTCCACATGGATAACTATCTAAGTGTTAGTGGTTAATCTCTAACGTTCGGTAGTGGAATTGGTCCTTTGACTTGAGGTCATCATAGTACCTTATATGAAGGCAGACATACTTTGGTGGTATTGGATGTTACTCTGTCAAGGGTCGCTAATACAGCATTATTCGGGTATGTCAAGAATCATATGAAGGTTGTGAATGATCAATAGATGATTCGTCACTCTTAGATAGTAAGAGATTATGATCTACATTTTATCCAGTTAAGTTAATAATGAAATCCTTGGCCAAGGTGAACTCATAAGTCGGAAAAGAGTTTTCGACGTACATTGACTTAACAGTGGGATAAAGGATATGATCGATAATTGAGATTGACACATATCCATATCTCATAATTGATCGGATCATATTGACGAAAGGATTATAGTTTCACGGTAAACGAACAAATTTGGTTTTGTCATGCTACGTTATATTTCCCGTCACATGTATTGCCCTGATACATTGTTAGATGTCAATCTGGGACACCGAAAATGAATTAGTGATAAATTAAAAGGGGCGTTTTAATTTATCGATTTTGATTAGATCAAAATAATAATTCACGTCGTTCGGCATCGTGATCGGAACCTAATGGGTCACACACAAAAGAGAATCAGAAGAATGAGATTTACCAATTAATTAATTGACAAGTGTTGGATAATTAATTAATTGGGTTGTTTATTAATAGACTCGAATTAATTAATTGGATTAATTAATTCATGGACCAGATTTAATTAATTTGATTAATTAAATCTTGGACCGGGTTAAGTTTAATAGATGGGTCGAGCCCATCTGGACTTATATTAATAGACTACTAGGGTTTGAAAAACTGTAGAGAATTTTATTATTCTTGCTAGCACAAGAAAAGAAACCCTAGCCGTCATTCTTATTCTCTGTGTGGATCACCATTGGAGGCTGGACAATTGGACAGCTTGGATTGCAGATCGTGATCATTGGAGTTCAAGAAAAAGCAAAAGAGTTTGTGGAATTCATCAAATGTATCATTCTCATCACAGTTTCTATCTAAACACATTGCAGATCCTCGTTTGGGAATTGAAAATTGTTTAATTTCCGCTGTGCATGTTAAGTAAATTCCCAACAGTGGTATCAGAGCCTACTTTGTGTTTGTTAGAAATTGTTTTGCATGATTGAACAATTAAAAGTTAATTGTTTATTTTTGTTTCTTGAATCTAGCAATTTAGAAAATTATTTTTCATCTTCAAAAATCTGTTTTGAAAATGAAAATAATTTTTTCGTTCAAAAAATAAAAAAAAAATAAAAATTGGATCTGGAAAAGCAACCGCCGGCGACCGTGGCGGCAAAACCTGCTACAAAACGTGGCAGCAGGCCGCGTGCCGCCACGGGGAAAGCAGACATCGGCTAGCTGCGCGTTATCATCGGCGACGATCGGCTGCTGTTCTTGCGGCGCTACGCCGTCGCGCAAGTTGCGCAGCGCGCCGCTTGAATCGCGACGGCAAAGCTATTCTTGGCTATGACTACGGCTCGTTAGGCTGCTGCGGACGGCATTCTGGCGATAACCCGCCGTCGCCGTCTCCGGCGCACGAAAGGGGGGCGATAGTTCTAGGGTTTTCTGAAACGGGGGCAAGAGAGGTGGAGACGGGGGCTCCTTATGCAATTTCTGAAATTGCAGGCCCCCGTCTGCAATTATGATTCAAGGGTCTATTTGCAATTTTCAAAAAGGTTTTGAATTAAATATTAAAATGGTTTTAAATTAATTTTTCAAATGGGTTTGACCTAAAATATCAATTTTGACCCATTTAAAATTTTATTTAAAAATTGACGATTTTTTATATTTTCGTTAAAATTGGATTTTAACTTAAATATTAAACTTTGACCCTAAATTGAATTTTATTTTATTTAGGAGTTTTATCCTAAATTAAAATGTTAATTCATATTAAATTAAAGTTGGACTTTAATTATTTATTAAAATTTGATTTTAATTAATTTATCCACCCTAGTATATTGTTGAAATTAGAGTTGGACTCTAATTTGACATTTAATTGAAATTTGATTTTAATTAAATTGTCTCGCCCTAAATGTTTCTTAAAATTAGAGTTGGACTCTAATTTAGTATTTAATTAAGATTTGATTTTAATTAAATATGTTCGCCCTAATATTTTGGAATTAGAGTTTGACTCTTATTTTGTATTTAATTAAAATTTGATTTTAATTAAATTCAACCGTATTAATTTGATTATAATTAGAGTTGAACTTTAATTTAACGTTTAATTAAAATTTGATTTTAATTAAATTTTTTTGCCCTAAAATTTTATTGGAATTAGAGTTGGACTCTAATTTGGTATTTAATTAAAATTTGATTTTAATTAAATAGTCCCACCTTATATTTGTAGAATTAGAGTTGGACTCTAATTTGATATTTAATTGAAATTTGATTTTAATTAAATAAGTCCGCTAATTAAATTAATTAATTAATTTGATTAATTAATTATTTAATTGTTCCGATCCATTTGTCTAAATTAGTTTAGACGACTTTAATTGGTAGAAACTTGAAACATGTTTGCATATAATATTAGATATTATAGGAATGCATTTATATGATGAATGTTTTATTAGTGGATGATTATGGACTCGACCATGTGGATGTGTTGAATGGTTAGTTTTATTCTTGTTGTTTTATGGGCCTGCGAGCTCTTATTTATTTTGGACCTGCGAGTCCGTTATTATTATTATGGGCCTGCGTGTCCAATATTATTTAGGCATGCGTGCCAACTAGTATAGGATACAAGTTGCAGCTGGACTAATTGAAGATACAAGAAGAGGAGGAGACCATAGAGATGGAGCATTGTATGAATCAATGCTATACCCCCTAGGAATTGACCGACTAGTCTTCCTTATGGCTCGGGAAGACTAGATAGTATAAGTCCATAATCGTCCACACTATTATATGTATGTTTATTTGCATGTTAGATGTATAATAAAATATATATAATTATTACGATGAGACCTTTTACATACAAAACCCCTCGTTAAAAATATTAAGTCAATTTGTTATTTGCCTTCCATCATTATAGTGAAAAACGAGAGTCCTAAATCGATCTTAGCTTGTTGAGTACACTCAAGGCTGGTCCATTAGGGATATGTTTGACACTACAAAATATTAGATATTTCTGAATGATGGGTTTGACTTAACTAATATTTATCTTTTGTTGAGTACACTCAAGAAGATAAATTTTAGAGGCATGTTAAAATATTAAGTCATATTTATATTCGCCTTCATTCATTATAGTGAAAAACGAGAGTCCTAAATCGATCTTAGCTTGTTGAGTACACTCAAGGCTGGTCTATTAGGGATATGTTTGACACTATGAAATATTAGATTTTTCTGAATGATGGGTTTGACTTAACTAATATTTATCTCTTGTTGAGTACACTCAAGGAGATAAATCTTAGATGCATATTAAGCTAACATATAAAATGTGTGAAGACAAAGAGTTGTTGGCTTAATGATCTGGGAGTTGTATGGAGATACAATTGATAATAGTATCTACCCAAATGTTTTATTAGGGCTTGTTGAGTACACTCAAGGTTTTAATATAACAAATGGGATCCCAGCCCACTGGGAATCAAGTACGGATTCCATAAATTTATGTGAGATGATCATAAATTTGAGTTAAACAGTGAGAGCGAAATTAATTTAATAAAAGGCCATGTTAAATTAATTCATGCATTATATATATTATTTCTTTTACTTTTCGTCGTTTACATTTATTGAATCATGAGTAACCATATGTAAGAGGCATATTGTATGCCAACAACCAAAGCAAATTTTCTTGATTGACGCCGCAATCTGAGAATTGTTCTCAGGCATGAAAAATTGGTTGTGTCCTTGAGTAGTCCTTTCTAGAGACACCTGTTGATGACTCGATAAAAGAAGAGGTGGCTGCTATAATAAACACAGTGATGACGATAGTACTACAACATATGTGATGTTTGTAACTATGTCACCTGAGTTACAAAGCAACATAAGAGTATAGATGCTAACACATGATTTTTCATCTCAATATGTTGAATGATAAACAATCATACGAGGAAATATATGATATTTCCCAGCAACTATACCAGTGCTTAATGACAGAAGAATCTTCAGTCTGTGCTTGTGTACTGAAGATGCAGACTACTTTGAGAAGTTGTCTTGATTGCGTTCAGTCATGAACAATGAACTAAGTATAGACTTGGTTCTGCAATCTCTGTCAAAGAGTTATTCATAACTAATTATGAATTTAATATGAATAAACTCGAAGCACGCTCATTGAGTTGCTGAACATGCTTGAAACTGTTAAGTCCAACATCTGTGTTTGTAGTGGACAAATCTTAGTCATAGATTCCTCTAAGGAAGTCTAAAGGATGCTTTAGGAAAGCAACCAAAATGACTAAGACAGTTAAAGCGAATAAGGACAATACCAAATCTGATGATCCTTATTATCATTTTGGAATGATGGGTCATTAGAAATGAAATTGCAAGGCTTAAATCTACTTCATTAGTTTCATGGGTATTAGATACTAGATATAGATCTCATATTTATATAAATATGCAGAAACTAAATAAAAATGGATCTCTGCAGAATGGAGAAGTTGACTTACACGTTGAAAATGAGCAAAAGTTGTTGCATTGCCTGTAGAAGCATATTTCCTGCCATTGCCTTTAGGCTCGATATTAGAATTAGAGAAATGTTAATTTTGTTCTCACCATTACCAAGAGCATTAAATAAATTTCATGTTTTGACATGAATTATTTTAATGTTAAGGACAATTGTTGTTCCTTTTTATCTTGATAAGATTTTAATGGTTATGGTAAATTACAAAATGACATTTATATTCTAAATGTTGAGTGTTCTATAATGAGTATAGAAATTGAAAGGCATAAAAATGATAATCTGAATAACACCTATATCTGGCATTGCAGATTTGGTCACATAAATGAGAATACAATTCCAAACTTACATGGAGATGTATATTTGGGTCAAATAATTTTGAATCATTTGACAAATGCGAATCATGTCTGTAAGACACAGTGACCAATTCTCCTTTTACTTGAAAAGGAAAATGATCTGCACAATTATTAGGTCTAATACATAGTGATGTATGTAGATCTATATCAATTAATGTCAGGTAAAGTTTATCTTATGTCATCACATTTACTAATGATCATTTCAGAAATGATCATATATATTTGATGAAATTCAAGCATGAATATCTTGAAATGTTCAAAGGATTCAAACTAAAAGTTGATAAACAAATAGGTAAATATATTCTTACACTAAGACTTGTTCGAGGTAAAGAATATCTAAAATGGAGAATTTTAGATTATCTAAAAGAGAATTAGATTCTCATGCAGTGGATTCCTCCACATACATTGCAACATAATGATGCATCTGAAATGAGGAATAGTACACTATTAGATATAGTGCAATTGAGAACAAGCCATGCAAGCATTCAAAAATCGTTTTGAGATCATGCACTGATTGCCACGTGCTGCATACTAAATCGTGCCCCATCTAAATCGGTTGACAAAAACTCCATACGAGTTATGAAATGGCCCAACATATCTCATATGAACGTTTGGGTTATGACACTTATGTGAAGCGCACTGAATCGGATAAGTTTGAGACTAAATCCGATAATTATATATTTGTGGATATCCAAGAGATAATTGGATATCAATTCTATAATCTCGTTGAGAAGAAGATGTTCATCTCAAGACATGTCATACTCTTAGAGAAAGTGTTTACTCTAAGAGAGACAGTGGGAGTAGAATAAATCTTGAAAGAGTTCAAGAGTCCACGGATATAATTAACCGAATAGATAAACCTGAGTCTTATCCCACACCAGCTGAGGGACATACTCTTGATCAAGAAGTGGAGACTTCTGAGGACACGTTAGCTCAGTGTAAATCTTGTAGGATCATTTGACCTCCTAGAAGGTACGAATCCATGATTACTAATCAAGGATAATGAACCTACTAATTACATAGAAATAAAGTCAAGTGTTGACTTAAAGAGATGGACTTGTTGTATGTAACCGAGGTTTGACCTTGGTCGACTTGCCTAATGGATTAGAACCCATAGGTTGTAAATGAGTTTACAAGCAAATGTCAATATGGATTGAAACAAGCCTCTTGGAGCTGGAATCTTCGATTTGATACAAAATGTTTGATTTTATCAAAAATGAAGACGAAATGTGCGTTTACAAGAAGATAGTGGGAGTATTGTCGCATTCCTGATATTATATGTATGAGACATATTATAGGAAACGACGTCTCTATATTTCAATTGTTGAAATTATGGTTGTCAAATAATTTCTCCGTGATGGATGTGGGAGAAGCAAGTTGATCTATAGAGATAGATCTAGAAGATTGCTTAACTCATCCCAATCTATACAGATAAAATCTCGAGAAGATTTTATATGGAGAAAATGAACTGAGAGTTCATGGATAGAATGATGCTAACTTCTAGTCAGACAGGAATAATAGCACATCTCAAATAGGATATTGGTTTACTCTTAAGCGGTGTGTTGGAAATGTTCCAAATAACCGTTGATTCAATAATGGAAGCCTTATACATCATTGCTTTACAAAGCAACAAAAGTTGTGGTCTGGATCAGGAAGTTCATTACTGAACTTAGAGTAGTTCCTAAGGTTGTTGATCACACGCTTATGTATTATGATAACAATGGAGACATCGTGCAAGCGAAGGAACTAAGGTCTCATCAATGATCCAAACATATGTTAAGGCAGTGTTATTTCATTAGAAAATAATACAATGAAATGACGTAAATAAAGAACGAATTCCCACAAGTTATTAAATTGCAGATCCACTGACAAAGAGTTGTCGCAGCATAAACATGATCGTCATGTAGACTCTTATGATATAAGATACATAAGTGAATTGGATCTAGTGCAAGTGAGAGTTTGTAAGTGTTATGCCCTAGGTCCAATCAACTTTGGACATAAACACTTTGAATATATATAATCAATGCATATATATGGCAATATCTATTATTTAATTGAATTAATATTCTAATAAATTAAATAATAGAATCCGTAGATTCAAGTCTTGGTGATTTGTTAATCACAAGGAGTTGTGATTGTGAGATACAAATTACAGAATCTTAAATCGTCCGTGGTCGAGGTAATAACGAGATACGGATATTGTTATTACGGATAGACTATCGCGTGTGGCATTCTTACTTATGAAGTAAGTAGCTGATCTCACAAGCTAAAGTGTGGTGACACTTGAATGAACACGTGGATGTTTTGTTATAGAACAAAACATTGGAAACCCACTGAGAGATTCCACATGGATAACTATCTAAGTGTTAGTGGTTAATCTCTAACGTTCGGTAGTGGAATTGGTCCTTTGACTTGAGGTCATCATAGTACCTTATATGAAGGCAGACATACTTTGGTGGTGTTGGATGTTACTCTGTCAAGGGTCGCTAATACAGCATTATTCGGGTATGTCAAGAATCATTTGAAGGTTGTGAATGATCAATAGAGGATTCGTCACTCTTAGATAGTAAGAGATTATGATCTACATTTTATCCAGTTAAGTTAATAATGAAATCATTGGCCAAGGTGAACTCATAAGTCGGAAAAGAGTTTTCGACGTACATTGACTTAACAGTGGGATAAAGGATATGATCGATAATTGAGATTGACACATATCCATATCTCATAATTGATCTGATCATATTGACGAAAGGATTATAGTTTCACGGTAAACGAACAAGTTTGGTTTTGTCATGCTACGTGATATTTCTCGTCACATGTATTGCCCTGATACATTGCTAGATGTCAATCTGGGACACCGAAAATGAATTAGTGATAAATTAAAAGGGGTGTTTTAATTTATCGATTTTGATTAGATCAAAATAATAATTCACGTCGTTCGGCATCGTGATCGGAACCTAATGGGTCACACACAAAAGAGAATCAGAAGAATGAGATTTACCAATTAATTAATTGACAAGTGTTGGATAATTAATTAATTGGGTTGTTTATTAATAGACTCGAATTAATTAATTGGATTAATTAATTCATGGACCAGATTTAATTAATTTGATTAATTAAATCTTGGATCGGGTTAAGTTTAATAGATGGGTCGAGCCCATCTGGACTTATATTAATAGACTACTAGGGTTTGAAAAACTGTAGAGAATTTTATTATTCTTGTTAGCACAAGAAAAGAAACTCTAGCCGTCATTCTTATTCTCTGTGTGGATCACCATTGGAGGCTGGACAATTGGACAGCTTGGATTGCAGATCGTGATCATTGGAGTTCAAGAAAAAGCAAAAGAGTTTGTGGAATTCATCAAAGGTATCATTCTCATCACAGTTTCTATCTAAACACATTGCAGATCCTCGTTTGGGAATTGAAAATTGTTTAATTTCCGCTGTGCATGTTAAGTAAATTCCCAACAGGTACAAAATTTGCAGATTCAATATGAGGAGACTCCACCTCAATTTGAACATCCTTTTCAATCAAACTCTTATCTTTTCCTTCTAAACCTGGCATTAAAGATTCATTAAAAACAACATCATTTTTAACAATCACTTTATACCCCTTTTCATATTTAACCCACAATCTATATCCTTAACATGTTCATCATAGCCTAAGAAAACACATTTAAGAAATTTAGGTTCCAATTTCCCAACATTTTGGAGAACAGAAGCAGCACACCCAAAAACCTTTAAATGAGAATAATTCACAGAACCATCAGACCACACAGATTCAGACACATCAAAATTCAAAACTTTAGTAGGACTTCTATTAATTAAATATGCAGCAATTTTAATAGCTTCACCCCAAAACATTTTAGGCAATCCAGATCCAAGCAACATGCATCTAACTTTATTTAATAGGGTCTTATTCATTCTTTCAGCTATTCCATTTTGTTAAGGAGTATAAGTAATAGTTTTATGTCTCATAATACCACTTTCTTTACACAAGTTATTGAAATCATCATTACAAAATTCCAAACCATTATCAGTCCTCAGAAATTTAATTTTGTGTTCTGTCTAATTTTCAATTTGAGTTTTCCAATTTTTGAAACCTGAGAAAGTCTCATCTTTAGTTTTTAGTAAGAAACCCCAGATTTTTCTAGAATAATAATCAATTATCAACAAAAAAATATTTAAATCCATACAGAGTACAAACAATAGCAAGACCCCAAAAATCACTATGTAAGTATTCCAGAATTTGTTTTGATTTATGAATTTCAGTAGGAAAAGACAGTTTGACTTGTTTACCCATGATGCATTGTTCATAAGAACCAAAATCACCAAAATTTTGTTTTCCAAAAACTCCTTTTGTTTGTAAAAAATTTAGGGCATTTTTCTCAATATGACCAAGTCTGTGATGCCATAATTTAGTAAGAGTAAAATTGTCAAAAACAGCAGAAGCAATTAAACCAAGTAAGGGTTTGGCTTTCAAGAAATAGAGACCATGTCTCTTAGGGGTGCTTATGATTAATTCATTGCCCCTAAGAATTTTAATATGTCCTTAACCCATGTTTGTGTTAAACTCTATATTATCTAACATACCTAAGGATGCCAAGTTTCTTTTTAAGTCAAGTATATACCTAGCTTCCTTTAGAAACAGAACTTTTCTATTTTCCAATAACAGTTTTATAGTCCATATTCCTTTTACTTTGCAAGTATAGTTATTTCTCATTATAACTTACCCTCTAGCAGTCCTTTTAAAATCAAGAAAACAATTTTTATTATGGCACATATGGAAAGAACAACCTGAATCTAAAATTCGTTCATCATTCAGTTGTTTTTCCATATTCACAAGGACCAAACCAAAATTAGACTTAGCAATGCATTAGTCCCTTCATCAGATTTATCTTTCAAATCATTTTTCTTTTTGAAACAATCCTTTGCAAAATGACTCAATTTCCCACAGTAATAGCATTTTTTTCCTTTAGCCTTAGCTTTGGAATCATGCGTGTCATGAAATCTGTTTTTATTTTCTGAAAAAGGTTTAGGATGAAAATTTGATTTACCAAAAGGTTTCCCTTTCACAAGCAGACTATCTCCAGTGTGATTGTTACTAGAGTCAGAATTTAGTTCAAGGGCTTAATTTCTCAAGGAATTTATTGTAATATCATTTGTAAGATCCTCCATATCATATTCCAAAGCTACCTTGATGTCCTTATATTTGTAACTTATGGAGTTTAACAGAACCACACATATCTGATCTTTTGAAAGTTTTTCATCACAGGTAGCCAAGTCTTGGGTAAGTTTTGTAAATGTATTCAGTTTTTCATCCAAATCAACAGAAGGATTCATTTTGAAAAAAAAAAAGAATTGTTTTAACAAGAAACACTTGTTTGGAGTAGATTTGGTCACATACTGGGCATGCAGTTTGGTTCACAGTTCAGAGGCAGTTTTAGTCTCACCAATATATAGTATAACATTTTCAGACAAGTAAAAGAAAATGGTACTCCATGCAACTTCTTCAACTTCAGATCTCTTTGCAGGAATCATATCAACGGGCCAACTATTGTTTATGGCCTTCACACATTTCATTTGCATTAAAATAGCCCTCATATTTTTACTCCGTAAAGTAAAATCAATTTTTTCGTCAAATTGACTAACTTTAAATTTTGCAGAGCCCATAGTATTTAAAACAAATAAAGCTTACAAACCAAAGCCAATTAATACAAGTGTGCAGAGAACATTAAGAGTACTAAAATGTGTCAATTAGAAATTCACAATAGTACACGCAGTAAAACAAGAATTTCAGTTATCAATCACGGACAGAGAATAAACAGAATCACGGCAACAGAGATCACATAAACTATGTTTCACAGATTTCTCCAACAAGATTTTCCAGGTGCACACCCGTTCTTGATTAATCTTAAATTCCCAAGGCCTCAAAGAAGCTTTTAGACAAAAACTAAGATCAATGGGGTTTAACGGTACACGGTAAATCAAAGGAAAAATCAAGAAACCCTAAAGTCTTGAATGTAACTTAACAAAAGTTTAGAAAGATCTCACACGGGGAGTTTAGAACTCGTTATTTTGCAATTTTGTTTAATAGCAATTCCAAAAATTCGCAGCCTTATCAAAACTTCCTTTCTACTTCAAGATCCACGTAACTTGCTCCCTTTCCAAAGGCTCTGATACCACTGTTGGGCCCGGACACACGATATTAGATCAAGAACAGAAAGTATAAAGTTTGTTTACTGAAAATAAAGTGCAGAATTTGAAGAACACAATCGATATGTTTCGGCCTAAGTCTCGGAGGTTCGGCGACCACATCCAACACCTACATCCCTCGTTGAGCATCTAATATTATGGATTATTCTCGGCTCCACTATAAAGCCCAAATCAGCAACAAATGTTACAAGAATGTTCAACACAATCACAAAGAAAGTACAAGAACACTTATCTCTCACTTATGCAGCAGCTAATCCACTCGAATCACAAAGAATCAAACACTAAACCAACATAAACAACTACACAGCCACACGAACACTTCACACAGATATTCACTCAGAATATCTCCACAAAGGAATCACTCTATTACACAATACAAACTCAAATCAGTGATTTGATTTACAGAGAGAAATCAGAGAGAAGTATTCAAAGAATGGTGCAGCCAGAGAGAGAGAGAGAGAGAGAACGAATGAATGAAACCCTAGAAATCGACCCTCGAGATAATGCCAAATGAAATGGCATTAAGTATTAGAACCATCCAGAAGCCAATCCAACGGCCACATTCTGTCCACGTGTCACATATCCAGTGATAAGCTTGAATAAAAGAGTTGTATTTGTCAAAACACCATTTTACCAAATTTGGAAGTAGCCAATTGAACTCGGTTCAATTCCAACAACTTTCAGAGAGAACCCGAGTACAACCATCTCCTTTTAGCCTTAATGGCTTAATCCAACATCGATCTCAAGGATAAATGATGAATTTAAGTGTTGCCAACAGCCAAGGCTCACATAAAAAATCACACATAATGCAAAGGCCAATCCCACTGAATCTCTTGCTACTCCCGTGCCCAATGTGCATATATCCCGACTTCTACCACTCCACTCGGGATGGCTGAAGACATGATAAAAAACTGGTTATCCACTAAGAATCATCACGTCAATTTTCTGCTACAGCTTACACTAGATGTGTTTGAGCAAAGTTCAAGTGGTGAAATTCTCCTAATATATGGGCTTGCATAAACTGGGTTCCTTCATTAATTTGTAAATAAATTACTATATGATTTTGTTTGTTACAAAGTTTTCCATCAATTATTAGCTAATAGTAGTTGAATGGATCTTATCATAAATTAAGAATCTTGATTTTCTCTACTTTCATGTCAGAACCCATGTTAGATTTGGTACTACAAAGAAAGAGAGAGTCTTCCAGCTGTAATGGCCTGTAATGTTAGTTTTTCTGAAGTGCCAAATGGGTTTGTGGGAAGTGAGCATTGTGTTGACCTCAAAAAAATGTGCCAACAAAATTCCAATCATCTCTCCTTCGCATAGACATTATCTGCACACTAAAACACTCCGTTAGGAGGAAAATGTGGCCGATTGAGAAAAAAGGTTTGACGAGTGTTGCACTCAAACGATCAAGTCAACAACCGGATAAAAGATAATATGAGTGCAAGAGAGGTAGAAGGGATTTGGCTAGAATTAGGATTTTCATATTCACATATATAGAGAGAAATGAAATGAGTCAAGTGCTAACGAAATGGGCCCACATTCAAGCCCTTGGTTAAATAAATAGGTCTAATCAATTCAATTGTTGATGCCAAGTCGGCATATATAGAACCCTTATGTCTGAGCATATCACGTAATTTATAAATGTAACACATGGGATTATGCAGATGGTTCTTGAAAAGCATCAGCGCGCAAGAGGGGTGGTAACCTTTGTGGTGATGGCAATATGTGATGGTGGTTGTGATGAGTGGTGTGGATAGGAAGGAGAAGATTGAACACTATTCCTTTTTACTAAATTCTTTTCTTTTTGTAAATTTTATTTTTGGTTTGATGAAATTGTCCATTCGAAAAAAAAAAAAATGAGAACAACTGCATTCCTAATGGCCTTACGGACGAAATTAATCCAAAATGATCGATTGTGTCGAGAATATAAATGTTTGAAAAGGTTAATGCAAAGATTTAAAGATTTGAATAAAAAATACAAGATGAGTACAGGTTTGGAACCATTTGCACCAATTTTCCTTTTTACATATGGACAGTTGAGTAATGTGGTGGTATAATTGAAATGAGTCGGTGAGGTAAATTTAATAATTAGAAATATAGTGATACAAAGTTTAAAATTCGGTAGCAACAAGTATATTTAACCCTGAAGACAGCCTGCAAGACTAATGATGATTAATTATTTGAGTCTCAATTATTTTATTGAACATCGACATATATTCGTACGTTTAATTACTTAGCCATGTTTGGTACAAATTAAAATTTAGATTTTAATCTAAATTAAAGTCAACAATCAATTTTACCTTATTTTATGGGTCCCACAATTTTTCAGCTACATATTTCATCAATTTCTATAAAAAGTTACTAAAAATTTAATTTAAATCCTCACCGAACCGAGTCAAAGTTACTAATTGATGCATAGACTCCTCATGATTAGCATAATAAATTGATAGCATTATTCAACCAAAAATTACAACCTTTGTTTTTGTTTTTCATTTACTTTTACTGAAATTTTGCTTTCCATGGTTAATAAGTGGATATTAATGTCCACTCAAGTAAAAGACTCCAACTTTGTTTGCATCTCTCTCTCTCTCTCTCTCTCTGTTTCTCTGTTATGAAAGACTCCAACTTGAGTCTCTAAACCACATTTTCTATGATGAATCTCGATGAATAAAACTTTCCCTTTTCTCTGTGTACTAAAGACTGTGATTTTGGGCGAAAATGTCGACTGTGGAGACTACCCCCGTGGATTTAGATGCAAATTTTTGTGTTGGTAGTGGTGGTACTGATATTCGCCGTCAGCGACGCCGCCGAAGACGGCGGAGGAGGAGACCCTCTTTGGCATGCAGTAGCGAGACCACCACAGACGGAAGCAGCTTTCGCTTTTCCGACACTGACTCAGACGACAACCGCACACGGCAGTCTTCTGCCGCCTCCACCGCGGCGGCTGATGGAAGGCCCGAAAAATGCAGCATCTCTAAACGGGCCAAGGTCGTTCGCCGGCAGAAATTCAACCGCCCAGTGAATTCAGACTCAGAAGAGATTGATCTAGAATCTGGCGAGTTGGAGTTGAAAATTCAGAACAACTTGGAAGAAAAAAGAGTGATTCGGGATTGTAGAATTTGCCAATTGAGTTCGGAAGAAAATGTAAATTGCGATTCGGGTCGAGGAGATGAAGAATTCAATGGGATTTTGATTGAATTGGGTTGTAATTGTAAAGGTGATTTGGGGGCTGCTCACAAGAGCTGTGCTGAAAACTGGTTCAAGATGAAGGGAGACACGTGAGTTCAAATTCATATGCATTTATTTATTCAACAATTTACTGTTATTAATCGAATTATGCTGTGTTTTCTTGGTAATTTTCATATAATGGGATGATTTTGAATTGTCTGAAACAATTTATATATGTGAATGCAATACTCTTGTTGTCTGAGACTGGGATAATATTCAAAAACCACTCATCGACTTCAACAATAAACTAAACTGTGATTCCGATATATTTGGAGTCGACTACTTTAATTGTTTTTCAATTCAAGCATGTTCGGGTTGTCATATACATGGTAAGATGTAGATGCTGATGCTGATGCTGATGCTTGGACAGATGTTTAAGATACCTAACTTGTATTCTAGACAGTTCCTCAATACAGAGTGTTTACATCCAGCAAACCTCTGAGATTCTGTGTTTCTACATTTGAATTCTTCAGACTCTGCTCTTTGGCCTGCATCTTTATTTTCTCAGTCGACATGACCTCTCTGGTTTTTCACAACATTCCTTGAAGGTTAATCAAAATGAAGAACCATAAATTTCGAATTCATGTTTTCTTTTTACAAAATTCTTCGGTTTTGTGATGACTTGAGTGACTGAAACATATTTTATGTTCTCTTTGAGGAAGTAAAGTGTTGGAGAACTATCCAAGCTTGATGTACCCCCATCATAGACCTGACCTGCCCCCTACCCTTCCAGCTCGAGCTCATACATGCAATCAATCTTCCTTGGAGAATAAAGGGCCCTCTAATTGGCCGAAGTGAAAGCCCAAAGAACCATGAAGGAAGAACTCTCCTCAGTCCTCACCACCTCCTTTTTCGCCCTACTCTTTGATCTCAAGAGTTCTGTATACAACAATTATCTTTGAAATGTTTACTATCAAGAATCTAGATTTTAGGTTTTTTCTTTTTCATTCTTTACTGATCAATTCACTATTCTACACAACTGGTTTGTTTTGATTCTTTAAAGTAAAATTAGCTAAAAATAAGAACATCGAATCAGTAGGTAAAATTTGAAATTTTGGGCTTGAAATTTTAGAATGCATTTATATTTTTGAGAATTAAATTACCCTAGAGTTTGGTGTCCAGCTCTCTGGTCATTCTTGTTTGTTGTTTGTCCCTAACTTTTTGTCATTTCATTGTCTCGCGGTATCAAATAAAACATAACTGTCCAATAGAATGCAGACATTAACAAGGGACATCAAAAAATAAGCAACTTTATTGAGTGGAAAATAATTCTGAGTTCAATTGACTTTTGTTGCCTTTTTGTTGTTCGTGTGGTGGGGTGACCTGGGGGGGGGGGGTGGGGGGTGTTTAATCTGCAAGCCTTTACCTTTTAATGAATTAGGTTATGGAATACAAAAATTCGACATTCTACTTATACATATTCTGTTTATAGATACGTTATATCATCTTTGATGGGAAATACGTAAGTGCTTGTTGACTTTCTTGTATACATTTCCCTACGTAAGTGCTTGTTGACTTTCTTGTATACGTGAGTGCTATACAGAATTTGGCTGCGATTTTTCTTCAAAGGTTTCAATTTACATGTCAAGTGGAGTGCCTATCAAGTTATAGTTACAATTTGCAGTACTGTCTTGAAACTCATTTTGTTAGTGGAATGCTAATGCAGAGATGATTTTATTGTTCCATTTCTTAACATAAAACAGCCATTATGTGCGGGGTCGGGCATGGATCTATACCAGTTTTTCGAAATAAAGTCTCTGTCACTTGAGGGGCTGTGCCCAGGGGAAGGATTTGCACAATGCTCGCTCCAGTACTCCAGAACTTAACAATAGTCTTTCTGTAATTTTAATTTGCATTGCAATCTAAATCCTCTTCTAGAAATGCATCCCCCATCAAGCCTTTGAATAATCTTTTGATATTTGTTAATGATTTAATTGCTTTAGATCTTCCACAAAATCTAAAAATAAACTAGGCAAAGTGGAGAGAATGGATTCATGTGGTCGAACCCAAATTTATTAGGAAAAAGTCAATAGTTTATAGTTGTATTATGCTGATGCACGTTCTTTGAATTATCAATACAGTTACCTCTTAGTAGGGTGTCAACATCGTCTCTGCCACCATAATTATGTGTTGCAAACCCCTTATTATTCACATGAATAATCTTCTATCGAAAAATCTTGTTTTCTACACAACCTACACAGCCTCTAATTGGCTGATTATACAGAACGTTTATGTCATTATGAATATGGGCGGCCTTGGTACATATGATTCAGACCAGTTTTGGGGTTTGAATAGGTGACGGAATGATTTCCTCCTTTGTTCGACCGCATAATTTTGTTACATCATGTGAATGTTGTGCAAGATCAGGATGGTCTGGAGGATTGCCAAGTCTGAGGCCACCATTGGGTTTCTTTGAGCAAACTCCTTTTATTTTTTCCCTTTTCCTTTTCCTTTTCCTTCAAATAATAACCCAAACGATGAGTCTCCTGTTAGAATACTTTCAATGAACTTTTCTTAATTAGATCCCTCAATAAGTTTTCTGCTTGTATATTTTGTACTTTTCTCACCACGTTGAATTTATTTTCTGCAGAATTTGTGAAATCTGTTGTGCCAATGCACTGAACATCGTCGGCGAGCAGGCGGTCAACATAAACATTGCAACTAATGCAGCTTCATTGGAAACGCCTGTGTTCGTCACCGAGAATGAAAGCTTCTGGCGTGGTCGTCGGCTTTTGAATGTTCTACTTGCTTGCATGATTCTGGCCTTTGTCATTTCTTGGCTTTTTCACTTTAAGGTTCTACCATAAGTCCTGATGCTGTCAATATCTGTCAACCTTCAATGAAAAAATCAATTCCAAGAAAACTGAAGTGTGCCTACAATAAGGGGGCGGTGTATTCCTACGAGGATACTCTGATACTTAAGTCAGTTCTATAAAAGATATAATTAACCGGAGAATGTTATTTGTTATGTAAATTGAACTGAAGAGCCTGTAGGAAGCTCTATTTATAGTTACCAGAGTTCCCATATGATAGAGTCTCGACCCATCTGATTAGAATTGAACCATAAGAATCCTGTTTGGGCTAAATTTAGTTTTAAGCGTTAGCAGCACAATATTTTGATGTAGCCTGGATTACATATTGCCTACAAGACAAATTTTACATTATTGTATGGGTATCTTTTTCCCATGGATCTTTGAGCATCCATTCTTGTACCAATTAGATGGTTTGGCTTAGCAATGGTCTGGCAGATTTGGCATCATTTGTCTAGAGCCAGTTTTGCTATCTCGATCTTATTGTTTCTTCAACACAATTTTTGACACGTTAGCACATAACTTCTTACCAAATGGGAAGGTGTCAATGCATTTTTGGCTCATCAACACGTAATGCTTTGTCATCTTTCCATTTGCTAAAAGGGGGTGATGTCCCAATGTCTGAAAAATGTACAGGGAGAGCACTTCTAACTTTTTTGGTCAAATTTTTTTAGGGCTCGTTTGTCGTAATTTTTATTTTTTCTTTTGCTTTTGTTTCTTATAGAAGACTTTTTCGAGAAAATTATCTTAATTTTTATTTGAAAACTAATTTTAAAAAATATTTCTTATTCCAAAAGTGCGTTTAGAGGAAGTTGGGGTCTGTTTGATTACAATAGTGAAATTTGGGTTGAAAGAAAATGAATTGCATGGAATTGAATTGACTAGAATTGTTTTCCTGAAAATTGTCAATTAATTGTGTTTAATTAGTATAATTTTTCATATGAAAAATATTGAAATTTTGGATCTTTTAATATTTGTTTAACTTTGTTTTACATGGTAATTGTCTATTAAAGGGATAAAATTTATTACAATCGGGAATAGAATTTGTTTCTATTGCAAAAAAAAATTAAAAAAAATTAAAAAAAATGTAAACTGGAAAAATCAATTCCCACCAATCAATGAATTAGCATCGTGTGAGCCAAAACCAAGAAATGAATTGTCAAGAAAATTAAACCAATCAAACAAGTCAAAACCAAGAGAACGGAAATCAATTTCCAAGTTCCAGGGAAATGATATCAAATCAAACAGGCCCTTACATTAGATTAACTTCCTCTAAAAACTCTTCTAACTAGAGAAAAATATTTAAAGTGCGTTTGATTACAAGCATGAAATTTATATGAAAAGAAAATAAATTATAGGCAATTCAATTGTCTAGAACTTATTTGTATGAAAATTATTAATTAAATGTGTTTGATTGATTTAACTTTCAACTTAGAAAATATTATAATTTTTCATTTTTTATTCGTATGTAGATGAGAGAGTGGATAGATAAGAGAGAGAAAGAATGAGTGAATTCCTTAGAAAATAAAATCCACTCCCCTTAAAGAAAATATTTTTCTTGATTTTGAGGAAAATATAATCACATGACCAAAAATAGGAAAATGTTTTTCATGGAAAAAAATGTTAATCAAACAGCACAAAATTAGGAATTTAGGGTGTGTTTGCGTCACATTATTTTGGAAGAATGTATTTTAGAATAGTAGATTGATGGAGAGTGTGTGATTGAAAATGAATGAAAAGTTATTGATGTGATGGGAAATATTATTTTATTGAATATTATATGGAAAAAGTAAATTTTTCATGGAAAATATTGGAAATCAAAAGTGCCCTTAGACTATGCTTGATTGGTTTTATTTTCCATAGAAAATGACATTTTTTTCACCCGACTTTTTACTTTTTGAGTGTTTAATTGTCAATTTATTCAATGTAAAATATTTTTCAATTTTTAATCATGTGATCATATTTTCCTCCTAAATAACGAAAACATTTTCTTTAAGGGGGATAGTTTTTATTTTTCAGATAATTTATTTTCTTTCTCTCTCTATCTATCATCTGTCTCCTCCCTCTCATCCACTCACCATTAAAAAATGGATAAGCATAATTTTTTCCAAAGTTAAAAACTAAATCAATCAAACATATTTAATTAATAATTTTCATACAAATAAGTTCTAAACAATTAAATTATTTATAATTTATTTTCTTTTCATGCAAATTTCATGTTCGCGATCAAAAGCACTCTTATATAAAATTAGTTAACCATGTCCAAAAGTTGCTTTTGAATTTAAAAAATTCATATTGACTTTTCAAAAGTCATGTCAAACGGATCCTTAAACTTGTTTAAAAGTTACTTTTAAGGAGGATTTTTAGTCCTGACACGGATATTTAAATGGGAGTTTTAAACTTAGCCAAACATATCGAGGTATATTATAGCTCGTGCAGATTTTTTATCTCAAATTTTTTTTTTTTTTTTGTTTAATTCAATGTGTTGGAGGTGGATAAAAAGAAATGATGGTCATCGGTTTGGTCAAACAATAAAAGTTGAGAATATACCATTCGTTAAACTTTGACTTCATATATTGCATAAAAAATGTAACTTAACTCATTATGACATTTATGTCCCTAAATTTTATTATAAAATTAATATAAATTGTCCTTAATGATAATTTTTGTCCAAAAAATTTATTAAAATGAAGTAAAAAGACTTAGTTGATCCTCGCATTTTTTAATAAGTCAAGAAAATATATAAAATTAAGACTAAATAATTGTCCTCATTTTAAAGTATGGTAACATTATTTTTGGATGAAATTCATGATTGAAGACAGAAGTTTCTATTTACTTAAAGGTTGAAGATAAGAATATGATGATGAAAAAAACAGTTATATATATATATATATATATATATATATATGAAGGTTAAGGATTTCGGTGTAATTTAAATGTGCTTTATTTATAAAAATATAAGTATAATTACCACATAAAATCCTCACCTTTCATTGTTAATGTGGGAAACGTCACTACCTTTCATTTTTTGGCGTTTTCATCCTTATTTTCATCTTTCATTGTGTAAAATGTCATTTTTCATCTATTTTTTCAATTAAAAATTGTGAAATAACGAATATATCATTCTCTTTAAATAAAACAAGAAGAGAAAAAAAAATTGCAACCATACTCCCAATTTTTTTAAAATGTACAAATGAGTTCCAAATAAATTATTAAAAATGTAATTAGCATATAATGTCTCTATCTTTCACCGTTATTATGAAAAAATCCACAAATTTCATTTTTTCGCATTTTCATCCTTAGAGTGTGTTTGGTAGAGATTTTTGGAGGAAGAATTGATTTTTGAATAGTGATATGATAAGAAATGTGTGGTTGAAAAAGAAGAAAAAAGTATTGAAGTGATGGAAAATATTATTTTATTGAAGAATATGTGGTTGAAAATGAGAATTGATTTACTGTAGAAAATGAAAATTTTTACCAAACATGCTCTTAATTACATCTTTGATTGTGTAATCAATCATTTCCATAAATTTTTATCTAATTTCCCAATTAATAACGTTAAATAATGAATATACCCTCTTATTTAAATAAAAAATATTTTTTTGCTTCTAATTCTTTAATAATTTATTTGGGGTTCGTTTGCACTTTTTTAAAAAAATTAATTTTTAAAATAATTTATTGGGGACTCGTTTGCACTTTTTAAAAAAATATTTGGGACTATAGTTACAATTAATTCTTTAATTTTTTGTTTAAATAGGAGTGTATATTCACAATTTCACAGTTTTTTATAGAGAAATTGGATAAAAATGGATAGAAATGATAATTTGCGCAATTAAATGTGTAATCAAGAGTGAAAATGTAAAAAAAAAAGGTAGGGACTTTTTTTGTAATAATAGTGAATGGTAGGAACATTAAGTGCTAATTACCATTTTAATAATTTATTTGAGACTTATTTGCACTTTTCAAAAATATTTGGGATTATGATTGCAATTAAATTTTTTTTCCTTTTATTTTATTTAAAGAGAATGCTATATTCGTCATTTCACAATTTTTAATTGAAAAAATGGATGAAAATAACATTTTGCGCAATAAAATGTGAAAATAAGAGTGAAGATGTCGAAAAATGAAGGGTAAAAACGTTTTTTCACAATAATAGTGTAATGTGAGGATATAACCCCTCGTTTTAACTTTAACTAAAACGCTTAGAAGCTTTTAAATAATATTTTTTTAATAGAGAAAAGCCACTCCCTTGGTTGATTTTTAGAGGAAATGTTACTAGCCACTATTTAGTATAGATTAAAATCTAAAATCTAATTTTAATCTCAAATTAAAGTTAATAATTAATTTTAATCATAAAATTCATCAACTTCTATAAAGTTCACCAATTTTAATTTATACCAAATAGGAGTAAGTGAGATCAAAGTAGTTAGGAATAAAATTGTTTATTTGGAAAATAAAAGAGGACTGAACTCCCAAACCTTTCACATGGTAAGGTTATAAATCCCTAACTTTAAAGAATAAAGTTTTAAGTCCCCAACATATTTGAATCTATGAATTTGAGTCCCCATTCAATGAAAATCCTCAATTTTGATTTTAAAACCGCATGCAGCTTTGAGATAATGTTAAATGGTTTGACAATTTTACAGACCTGTAAGTCAATTGAAAGTAGCATGTCTACAATGATGATTCTGGTGAAGTGAGGCCAAACCAATATAAATATTCATAATAATAACAATATTTATAATCAAGTCAGAAAATTTATCCAATAACATGGTAGGGTCCCAATCCTCAATAATTAGATTGATTATTTACTGTCATGCATTGAGATAAGATTCAGACAACAGCATCACCTAACCAAGTTTGATTCAGTCCAAAAAAAAAATAGGGAAGCAACATGTCTACCACTTAGAAAATTCAAAACATTCACACGATCAAAACGAACATCCCAGAGATTATTGACATAAAAGGAAAGAAAGTGCAAAGAAAAGATGTCTCCGCGTGAAAGAATTCTTCATTCACCAAGAATAACAGACGTCAAGATAATTCATCTGCAAAAACAAATCGATCGTCAAAACAGAGTCATACTCAATCTGAACACAAGTAGCAATTAGCCTGGCGCTGTTATAAAACAAGAGTAACTATATTTTTCAACATGAAATGACAAGTGCTGGACCTCTAATCAAAATCAGCAGCAGTAATTTTTTTTTTTTCCTAGAATTTGCTACTTGATGAAGGCAAAATAATAATTCCATTTAATTTCGGGTTTGTTCGTTTTTGGCGAATTGCTAGTCTAATTTGAGTGGAAGTGGGCCAATGATAACAACTCAGGGCCTTTGGCCCTCATGCACGTCAAATTTTGGGTAAATTCCATCGTTTAGACCATCAATTATGCGTTTTTGCCATTTATGGTAATTTTTGTTTTCTCGTTCCTTCACCATGCCGTCGAGGAAACGTCAAGAAGCCCGTGAAGCCCTAGTATATGAGATACATAGACGTGATAAAATCGCACAGCTGCGTCAACAAGTGGAATTGCTGACACGGCAAGTTGCTGCACTTATACCACAGCAACATGCGCCTAGAGGTCGTGGTTGTCGTAGGCAGGTTTCGATTGAGGAAGTCCAACACCGTGATCATAGTATTCAAAATGTCTCGATTGAAGACATTGAAGAAATAACAGAGGAGAAAGAGTTTGATTATGACAGTCTGCCTGTATTTGACAATGAAGACATTGAAGAAGCAACAGAGGAGGAAGAGTTTGATTATGAAGGTCCACCTGTATTTGACAATGAAGACATTGAAGAAGCAACAGAGGAGGAAGAGTTTGATTATGAATGTCCGTCTGTATTTGACAATGAAGACACTGAAGAAGCAACAGAGGAGGAAGAGTTTGATTATTACGGTCCGCCTGTATTTGACAATAAAGGTGTAGAAGAAGCAGCAGAGAATGAGGAGTTTGTGGTTGGTGATGTGGGTCAGGCATTGGTGGTGAGGCGGAGTTTTCTGACTTCCCTGGAAAATAACATTGACTGGTTGCGTACTAATCTCTTCCAGTTGACGTGTACTATTAGAGAAAAGAAAAGTGTGTTGCTTCCAGATAAGGGCTCAGTAAAAACAGTTGGGGATGACGCCAATTTACTGACCAGAGTGAAGTTCGAGACAAATATGGAAGGATACGGGATAGTGTATGCGCTGGTGGAAAAGTCAGTTGACAGTGAGCAGGAGGTCACTCGCATGATTCAGTCATTGTTGGAGGAATTTCATGAGGACTTCCCGGAAGAGCTTCCAGATGGATTACAGCCCGAGCCGTCATTTCGTGGTGATAATTCTGATGATGATGAGATTTCTACCCCATTAAATTCGAGGGCGAATTTTTCTTAACCCGTGGAGAATGATGAAGACAAAATAATAATTCCATTGAATTTCGGGTTTATTCGTTTTTGGCGAATTGTTAGTTTAATTTGAGTGGAAACAGGCCAATGATCACAACTCAGGGCCTTTAGCCCTGATGTACGTCAAATTTTAGGCAAATTCCATCGTTTAGACCATCAATTATGCTTTTTTGCCATTTATGGTAATTTTTGTTTTGATAATATCTTAATCAAATAAACTCGAATTTAATTTCCATTTGTTAAGGGATGACCCTGATGATTAGGAGAATCAAGATCCGTGATTATCTTAATTTTTTCCATTTTTGGAAAAAATAATATTTTTTTATTATTATGTAATTTCTTTCCGAATTTTATTAGGGTTTCGCTATTTAAACGTTGTAAGCCCTTTGAGGCAGCTCAGTTTTGAATAAAATAAAGTTTTTCTTGAATTTCTTTTGATTGAAATTCTTTTTGTAAGATTTTTATCTTTCCTGTAATCTTCCCCTGCATCACTTCTTCAATGTGATTATTGAGCATGATATTTCAAAATCATATCAGAATCAGTATCTACGTCGCACAGGAATTTTATGACAAAGGTCCAAGGAAGCCACCCCCACCAAAAATGAAAATCACACAACAATATAAATGTAAAAAGACGGCTTGAGCAAAAGTTTAAGCAAAGAAGCATGCTCTGTGATTGTGTAACGAAGAAGTATCAAGGATTATATTACCCCCAAATGATCTATTGCTGCTTAAGCATCCATTACCTTAATTGGAACATCGTCCCATCAATTCTAAATTCAAGGGATTCTTATCCCAAGTTTTAGGATAAGTAGAACTAAGATAAAGAAAAAAAAAAGTGTTATTTTTATCATAGTAGGAAATCTCATATGGTCTCAAAAGAGTGATTAATTAGTAATTCAAGTTCGACAATTAATAAGGAACGAAAATATACATCATTAAGTCGACGTGACACCAATTGAGAACAAAATAAAGGCATGATGACTTAGGAGATTGGAACATGTCTTGCATGGACCTAAACAAACTCTTGTTCAAAAGGACATAGCGATCCCAATAGAACAGGTTAAAAGGTAGACAAAAACTAACATGGTTCAATGTGAATGCAAAACATTTGATTTTCATTAGATCTTTTAACAATGTATCGAAACGTTAAAAAAGGATTATGTAACCAACATCAAATTTATTGAGGATAAATAAAATATTAGAATTTCGTAGGCATTTGTAGCAATTCTCCTTGTCAACATATAATAAACTTTGGATGAATAGAAACTCGTTGACAAACAGAAACTAATAAACGATTCTCCCGACAATGATTAGCTTCTCTAGCTTTTGTCATGGTACTTCCACATTAAGCATGACAGGTTTATTTTATCCTACAAACCATTAGTTTTTATGTAATTTGCACCATTTCATGACATCCACACAATTTATGACATATAACTCGTGCACGAGTTGCCCATCTCAAATCTCTACAGATGTTAAGAATCTGTTATTGTCTAGGTCGACACCTGTGAGAAACATTCAAGGCTAGTTTGAATTTTCTCCCTTCATGTACTTTTAATTGAGACTAAATGAAGATTAATGAGCTAAAACATTGCACAGATTATATGCTTCAGCAGACTAATGTCTTTGGAGAACAAGATTTAACAATACCCAGTAGTTGGAACAAAGATAAATCAATTTATCCTAACCACGTTTGGTAACTACATAATTTATATAAAACATAAAACAGGTATTAACTCGTTCCAAAAGTTGGTATAAATCAGGCTATATGGGTAGGTTGTAATGGAAACGTTCTTGAGTGGTCCATGCACATTTCATCTTTTAGACATTATTCTTATCAAAATCAGGTAGATGAAACAAGTTGCAAAGATCAAAATCAATCAATAAAAACAATTTACCATATTGCTTCTAGGGTTTGCGGCAGAGTAACACCTTCCCAAGCCTCTGGGCTAAGGGAGAATTACACTTAACACACATTAAAAAACAGATTTAACAGCAAACTGGTTTAAAGTTAAGCAAGCACCTAATCAGGCTGGAAAAAAAAAACTAGTACTGATAAAAAGACGGACTTACCATATACTAACATCATCAACGTACAATATCACACCAAACTCAAGCATAACCAAAATCAAGAAAATACAAATTTAGTATATTGCTTCTACGGTTTGCAGGAGATTACAACTTACATCACGTGCCTCAGAGAGAATTACAATTAACTCACATTGTGAAACAGGTTCGATGGCAAAACCCAGTCAACAATAAACAAGCATGTAATCA
The DNA here is from genome assembly GCA_035079005.1 of Fraxinus americana. Classification (NCBI taxonomy): domain Eukaryota; kingdom Viridiplantae; phylum Streptophyta; class Magnoliopsida; order Lamiales; family Oleaceae; genus Fraxinus; species Fraxinus americana. The sequence continues at coordinate 17,867,371 of CM068725.1, read as the reverse complement.
AACTGAAAATAAAAGGCAACAATGACTGATGAAGCAGCTGGATCTACCAAATATCAACAACATCTATGTACAATATCACACTAAACCTTAACCACAATCAAATTCAATGGATAATCACAATTTACTAAATTATTTCTAGGGTTTGCAGTAACTTACTTCCCGTGTCTCTGCACGAAGGGAGAATTCTTCGCGTCCTCCTCTACCAACAACAACATCCATCACATTATTACAATCGGAAAAAGAAAATATGTATGTACAATACAGAAAATGAAAAATTAGAGTAGATTCAGACCGGTTAATCCGAGGGAGAACTTGGTGATTATGGTTCCAGTAACGGCGAATCCGACAAGGAACGGCCAGTTGCGTTTAAATTCTCTCCTGAAAAACACGGGCCATGGATCGAACTTTCTCATTTTTTGGCAATTGATTTTGATTTCTTCTCTGCTCTGTTTTTCTTTCTCTTATTTTGGTTTTTGAGTAACTAATGTTATTGATCCAGACTGGGTTACACAGAAGTTTAGTTAAATGAAATGTGAAATTAAATGATTTAAATTTAATTGCACTTATCATTTAGAGCTACCTAAATTGTGTTTGTAACCCCAATAGAGATGAATAGCATTACTCTTTTGAATTAATTAAATAGATGCTTAGTAAATTATATTATGAATTATGTTATTTGTACTCTATGGATTACACTCTTGTTTACCCGATCTCACCCCCTCTCTCACATGTGGGTCAGGTCCCATGTCCAATAAATGTGTGGGACCCGACCCCCATGTGAGGGAGGGGGTGAGTTCGAGTAAACAAAAGCGTAATCCATAGATTACATGTAGCATAACCCGTGATGTGGAATTTTCACTCAACTATTCATCAATTTATCGATTTGTTGCTAGGCTCAAATCGGTCTATACAAATGGACAATAAATTATACATAGAGGATGAAAAACTGACATGACAACGACGATGTTAGTTGAGTACATCGTGAATAAAAACGCAATTGGTAAAATAGCAATTTTAGTTCCATTTTCCTTCTAAAATAACGACAGCCTCAAATTCTTCATAAAAGAGAGAAATCTGAAATCTCCAATTGAAACCTAACTTATGAAGAACCAATTTCGTCAATTTGTCATGGAAATCTCTTCATCCACTTCTCAGAATCGTGAGATTGGCTTATAGCTTGCCAGTATTACAGAAGTAAAGGAGATGGGCTTATATCCTACTGGTATTGTAGAAGTAATTCAACATTCAATGATTCGATTCTTTGAGAAAGAAGCCTTGTTGACCCCAAAAAATGTTGCCAACAGATGCCGAGCCCACTCGTGTACACGTAAACTTAATCCAACACGTTAACGATCGACGGTCAAGATGGTTCCAGAATCTGAACGTGGGAGGAGCTCAACGACACGAGACGTTTCCGTTCGGGCATCCGACAAGATAAACAGAGCACGATTGTATAAGAAATCAATCGATAAAGAACAAGATTTGTAGTAAAAATATGTTGTTAAACGAGAGAGAGTAGAAAATTATATTGCTTCAGGTATTTAGAATTTCATTAACCCTCTTGTAGTACATGGTGAGAGTATTTATAGTGTTACCAATGAAACAATGACCTTTGGATCATTTTACACGTGGCACCATCTCATAGGCCAAAACATCAAGCCATAGTCATCAAGTTGACTCTTCTAACCTTACAAGACAAATAAACTTTTACACAAGTCATGTCAATCATTCAAATTGAGATTTTCATCATGAATGAATCTTCACACTTGGTCAACAATTGTTAGAGCCTCAGGTCCGTGGTGGTGCTAGGAGTCTTGGAGAAGGGCCTCGGAAATAGGCTAACCATGATGGCCTCAGGTAATGGGTCTCGAAATAACCTAGGGCATCGGTTGACACGTCAGAGGACAGGAAAACACATCCTGATTCAATTGGGCTGGTCCCACCATTCAAATAAGATGCCATGTGGTGATTATGTATATAAGTCATAATAATAGTCCCCCAAGTCCATGTGTGGTTATTTATGCCATGCGTGGACTTTTAAGAAGTTATTTAATGCGTAAGGCTAACGAAGTTGCCTTTAAAGCTGAAGTCCTTTTGAAGCAAAGGCGAGTTCATATTCGAACAGGCCGAGGCTGATTTCCTTTTGAAGCAGAGGCGAGTTTATATTCGAACAGGCCGAAGCTGATTTCCTTTTGAAGTAGAGGCGAGTTCATATTCGAATAGGCCGAGGCTGATTTTCTTTTGAAGCAGAGGCGAGTTCATATAGACATTAGTGCCTGACATGACGGTTTCGCATGTTTCCAAAGTAAGTTGGCTGCCTCGAAACGATTTTCAATAACCGTACAGCTGTTTATATTCAATGCATCATGATAGCTAATTATTAGGATGCGTGGTGTTGGGGAAAGCGTTCACGCACCAAGCCATGCTGGTACATACACGCATTAATCTGGGGCGTTGAAGATGTGAACCGTTTGAAATTTGTAGCTCAGATCTATTTGATTTTGGACGTTTCAGATCAGTTGGGGTTTGATCCAATGGCTAGGATTAAGTCCTTCACTGGTATAAAAGCTAGAATCTTACCATTTCCGTACTTTATCTTCGTGAAACACTCATCAAAACCTCTCAAGTTTCTTTTTGTCAAAGTTTTTCGACGAGTCTTCCGGAGAGTTTCGTCATTCGTCTAGGTATTCTTTCATTAAGGAGCATTCACTCCACCCCTCAACACCGTTTCTGTAATCTCTTCATAATTTTCTTTAATTGTGATGTCTGCCGAGGCATCTATAGCTATTACAGTGGCCAGGAGTGGGGAAGAGTCGGTATTTGGGGCTTCAGGTGAGTGGTATAGCATGGCCGAGGAACCTATAGATTATGAGACGGGTTGGGGGCAGCCAAGATTCCATCCATCATAACCTCTCCCAAATTAGCTGAACTTAGGGACACCTATCACATACCCCATTACGTAGAGCTGATAGTCCCTGAACCCCACGAGAGAGCTTGTTTTCCGAGGCCAAATTGCGTAGCTTTCAGTGAATACTTGCTTAAAGCATGTGTGCGTCTACCTCTGCATCCTTTCTTTAGGGCGGTGCTGAGGACCTTCATGTTGTCCCCTACTCAGATTCTCCCAAATGGGTGGAGCCAAGTCATAGGGACCTACTTTCTTTGGAAGGAGGTGTCTTTAGGTGAGGACTTGCCTCTTCATGTCTTCGAGACTTTATTCCACGCTAGGGTTGTAGGGAAGGACGACTCGAAGGGGTGGTACTATATCACCCTTGAGGATCTCATGCCCCCTTCGTAGTTGAGTTCCCCTCCTCCATAAAGAGGTGGAAGGAGTCTTGGTTTTGGGTGACGGGTAGGTGGCAGATGGTTAAGGGAGATGCAGTCCTAGCCTGTACCATGTCGACCCAGTACTACGAAGCTTGTGAGTGTCTCGTCTTGAGTTAGTTGTGATTTAAGAATAACTCCTTGGTGCTGATCCTTGTTTGTTGATTTGCAGATTGTAGTTCGAGGTACGAACTAACCGAGGCGGAGTGGGGTATTATTGCAGACATTTACAAACAATCCCCGAATCTCCGAAGCTTTGCACATCTCATCGACAGGGACCGATACTTTGTGGATTTTGGACTGATGGCTCCCAAGGGTAAGAAGCTTTCTAACTTCTAATTTTCATATGAACCCAGTAATCTTAACTTTTCCTCTGTTGATTGCAGATAAATTCAACAAGAAGGATTATGCTCTGCTGGACATGGCTAGTATTATGAAGGCGTCCACTGCTGGGGCGAAGGTGCTGAAGCCTGGGTCCTCAGGGGCCAAGCAAGTGAAATCAAAGCTTGACCGCCTCAGCAAAGACAAAAATGATAAAGAGGTTGAGGAGGAGGCCCCTAAAGAGGCTACCAAGGAGGGTAAGCCACCTGCCGCCAAGGTAAGGGCGTAGCTAAAGAGCCCCAAAAGAAGAGGAAGTTGGGCCCAAGTGGTGGATCTTCAAGTTTTGGGACATCAGTGTCCTACACAGAGAAGGGTGTCTCTAAGCAGCGGAAACTCCTCCAGTCTTCAGTTGATGTTGCGTTGGTGGCGCAATCTAGGAAGGTAATTGAGGAGGCGGCGAAGGCCTTCAAGGCCACTAAGAACGTAACGGTGAAGAGGATCCCAGGGAAGTCTGGGAACTTCCTGGGGGCAGGGATGACAGGGTAGCCCCTGCCCTGATAGAGATGCTTCTTCCCGAGGTGAGGGATGCCACTGAGGGATTTAACAAGTTCTGGACGGAGAGGTGGCAGAATTACGTAGCCACCTGCGATACAGTGGGCCTCACCGCCACCTTAGTGAGCCAAACAACCAGGGCCTTTGGCGTGGCACTTGAATGTCAGACAGTTCTTTCTGATATTCAGTCAAGGAATAGAGCCTCGCGAGATGAACTGGTAGAAGTTAAAGCTGAACTTGAACAGAAAAAAGAGATAAACATCGGGCTAAGAATCCAGAAAGATGTTAATGACGCCAAGCTAGAGTCTACTTTAGCTGAAGTTGAGGCTTTGAAGAAAGAGGTGCAAGAGTCTCAATGTGAAGTGGCAGCTCTAATAAAGAAGGTGGAACTGTCTGACAACCACCAAAAGGCGGCAGCGGAGGCCCTGGAGAAGGCGAACTTGGCACATACCGATTCCAGGGATGCCAATAAGTTCATGGAGAATGAGCTGAAGTGGTATGCCTCAGAAGTGAAGAAATATGAAGCTGACGTTCTCAAAGCAGGAGACATAGCGGTGAAGAACTACATTATCAATTTTCATCTCACCGAAAAGTATCGTCACTTCGGTATTTAGTGGAGCAGGGTGGCCTACCAGGAGGTTTTTGAGAGATTGGAGGAGGTGTAACCGGGGCTGGATATCTCTGTGCTTAAAGTAGAATTTATTGAAGAGGTTCCTCAGACCCCAGCTGAGGAAGGAGAAGTGGTTGAGCTTGAGTCTGATAATACACCAACCGAAATCCCTCAGCCTGTAGAAGTGCCTCAACTGCCATCAACTGAAGCTTCTGATGCTCTAGCTCCCCCACTCTCTACTTCATTGTAAATTTTGTAAGGACTATGGCCTCTGTAATTTGAACATTTTGATTTTATGAATGGAAAATTTTGTTTTTCTCTCTGTGTCGCAATTTATACTATATCGCAATTGAATAACCAATCCCATAAGATAAAACTGGATATTAACCTTCATCAACTGATAACTCTTAAAGGAAAGTTCTCAATTTTGTCGTAATTTGGTTACTTGTGCTTCTTTACTTTGTGGATGAATTTTGTCGTAATTTTGTTACTTGTGCTTCTTTACTTGGTGGATGGTTCATCCAAGTAAAGGTTTCTCATTTGAAGTCCAGCCTCGTAAAAAAGAGGCATTTGATGTACGCTTCGGAATTAAACGAGGTGGCCTTTCTTTAAGGTTTCATCCTCTCCTCTGAGGCAAACACGCTTCTTTACTTGGTGGATGGTTCACCCAAGTAAGGGCTTCTCCCTTGATGTTCAGCCTTATCAAAGGGAGGCATGTGATGTACGCCTCGGAGTTCAACGAAGTGGCCTTTCCTTAAGGTTTCCTCCTCTCCTCCTAGGTGCCCATGCTTCCCTACTTGGTGGATGGTTCACCCAAGGAAGGGCTTTGATAAGTGCATTTTTATGCACTTATTAGGGGCCATTTTACTAGGTTTTTGTGTCATTTTATTATTGTATTTTACTTTAACTTAGGTTACTTTTTTCCTATTTCAGTTTTGGACCTGTTTTGAAGCAATTGAAAAAGAAAGAAGGATAAATGGGCTAATTGACGAAGTTTTGAGGACCAACATGCATATGGGGGGAAGTTGAAATACTACAATTGAAGTAAATTAATGAGGATGACCAAAATGGAAGAAAGAATGAAGAAAAGGGCGGAAAAGAAAAATGGAGAAAATTTAGCCTGGGCAAGCTCCCATCTATTTTGTCTGGGCGGCCGCCCGGAATAAAATTTATCAACAGAAGCCAAAAAATTAGCCTGGGCGAGCGCCCCATTTTGTACTAGGCGCTAGCCTAGGCCATTTCAGGAAAAAAATTCTGGTTTCTTAATTCGACTACAACTCTTATGGAAACGAATTTTGGGGGGTATTTTAAAACCCTATGGCCGTCCAAAAGTTAGGGGGGGAGATTGGAGAAGACTTTTGAGAGCAGAAAAGAGGCAAGAAAGTGAAGATCAACTCCAAGAACACGAAAATCCAATTCAAGAATCGAATTGGTGATGTCGTTCTTTATTTATTTTTCTGATTTTCTTCTTCTCACCATGTTAGGCTAGATTAATTTTGTGCTAGGACTAGATGAACTATGTAATATGATTTTTATTTCTTAGTTTTATATTCGTGATAATAAAAACACGTTTTGGGATATTTGAATATTTATATGAATTTATTTTTCTCCACAATTATATGCGCAATGATTGTGTGAGCTTGGTAGCTTATTTCATGCATTCGAAAGAAGGGGAATAGGTTCGACATATATAAATTATCATAGGGTCCGATAGGGGATAGAAATATACCGCTATGCCTTATGTGAATCTTTAAGTGTTCATAAAAACTCATACATTCTTGTATGTTTACATCCGTCATAGAAACATAGTCGGGTCGCATATTTGAATAGGTTTAACTCTACTCGAGAGAGATTGTTAGATAATTTAGGAGCATTGATTCTTCTTTATTCCAACTGTGTGTCAAGGTGTGAAACTAAGTTTAAAAAGATTATTGCATAGGGATTCGTGATCCTAGTACATTCATCACATATTAGAAAAACTCAAATTTACATCCATTGCCAAATTGCATTTAGTTAATTAATTCATTCATATTTGCATGTTTAGTATTAGGTTAGTTATAAATTTATCAAAACAAACATTCTCATCTTTTTATAGTTTCGGTTAAGGTTTCGGTAACTAGAATCAAATTAATTCAATCTCTGTGGGTACGATATTCGGAATTTTCAATTCCACTATATTACTTGTTACGAACCGTACACTTGCGGTGATTTAAAACGAACAATTATTTTCGTGAACAAGTTTTTGGCACCGTTGCCGGGGATTGATTTTAAGTTTGATTTTATTTACTTAGACACTAATTCAAACTTTTCTTTATTTTTTTTCATTTTACGTATTTTATTTAGTATTTCTATTTAGATTAATCTAAGTGCTACTATTTTTTTTTCTTGCCTTAGGTTTGCATGCTAAGGTCGCTTGGCGGTAAACCACTTCCAACGGATTTGGAGATTGAACGAACTTTTCATCGCAGGCGAAGGGAAGTTAAAGCAGCACAACAGGGAAATCAAGAACAACTACCAATGGCAAATCAACAGATTGAACCAATGAGGAATCCTGCAATACCAGGCAATGTTGAGGAAGGAGATGATGGAAATACATTGCTTGGGGATTTCTTATCATCCTTCGTTGTCCAGAGTCAATCCAACATTGTGTACCCTCCATTCGAACAACCGAATTTCCAGTTGAAAATTAATGCCATCCAACTCTTCCAGAATGGGCATCAGTTCTATAGGTTGGCAAATGAAAATCCACATACACATATATCCCAGTTCTTGGATATGTGTCAACACTTCAGATACCAAGGAATATCAGAAGACGCTATCCGGCTTAGGTTGTTCCCACACACCTTACGAGATAAGGCACTCGTATGGTTGGATTCACTTCCTGTGGCTAGTATTACTACTTGGAATGATCTGGCTTACAAATTCTGCACTAAATTTTTCTCTCCTGCTAAAGTGGCGAAGATGAGGCATGAAATATCAATCTTCAGTCAGGGTGAGTCCGAGTCATTCGATGAAGCTTGGAATAGGTTCACGAACATGCTAAGGAAATGTCCTCAACATGGTTTCGACAGAAAGACACAGATCAGATTTTTCTATACAGGGTTACTTCCTTCTTTTAAGAGCATGGTGGATTCATCATCAAATGGCTCCCTAACCACAAGAACAATTGATGGAGCTTGGGAGTTATTTGAGAGAATGGCTAGTACTTCGGCCATGTGGTCTTCAGATTGAGTGGTTCCAAAGAAATCAGCTGGAGTCTACGAGGTAAATACCTACTCGACCTTATCTGCAAAGATTGATTCCTTATTTCACAAGGTAGAGAGCATATCACAAATAGCAAATTCAGCACAAGTCAAAAAGCCAAGTTGTGAGGTATGTGGAGCAGATCATAACACATCAAATTGTCCAATTCTGGCACAAGGTATAGAACAAGTAGAGTATGCCCAGTGGGATCAACATCAGCACTACAACCCCCAAACTGACACTTACAATTCGGGGTGGAAAAATCATCCAAATTTCTCTTGGGGTGGAAATCAATATCAGAACTAAAATCAAAATCACAATCGAGCTCAAGGGCAGTTTCAGCAGGAGAAGAAACCCCAGTTGGAGGAGATGTTTGCAAAACTCATGGAAAAGACGGATAAATACATGGAAACAACTAACCAGTTCATCAGAAAGACTGAAACGAATTTCCAAATCCAGGGTGCTGCTATTAAAAACCTTGAGACTCAAGTTGGGCAGATTGCACATATTATAACAAGCAGATTACCAGGTGCTCTGCCAAGCAATATTGAGACTAATCCAAAGGAGCAGGTAATGGCCATACGTATTTTGGGGAATGAAGGAATTGAGGATCCATCTGTGAACGCAATCACCACCAGGAGTGGGGTGTAACAGCCAGAAATCCACGTCAAGAGACCTGCTGTGAGTAAGGAAACAGTACCTTCTTCATATAAGGAGCAAGTGGAACAGACTGAACAAATGATAGAGACATCTACCAAAGAAAGTTCAGATACACCAAGGGTTAAGGCAACCGTTCCTATCAATCCTTACGAGCCTCCTATTCCATTCCCACAAAGGTTGAAGAAACACCAGGGAGACCAACAATTTGAGAAGTTTTTGGATATGCTAAGGAAACTCCACATTAATATCCCGTTCGTAGATGCAATAAGACAAATTCCAAGCTATGCAAAATTTCTGAAGGATATGATATCAAAGAAGAAAAAGCTTCTAGAATTTGAAACGGTAGCACTGACAGAGGAGAGTAGTGCCAGATTACAAAAAAAACTGCCTCCAAAGCTCAAGGATCCAGGGAGTTTCACATTACCTATTTCAATGGGAGAAGCTGGTACTTTTAATGCTTTATGTGATACTGGTGCAAGTATTAATTTGATGCCACTTTCTATTTTCAGGAAACTTGGTTTAGGAGACGCTAAAGCAACAACAGTAACTCTGCAGCTGGCTGATAGATCCTTTACCTAATAGTAGGCCAATAGTATCCCTACCTCAGTGCTTTGTTTGCCAGGGCCAACCCTCCAGAGTGATTTTCACAAACGCCCTCGTGAATTTCTCGAAGCACATAGTTGGCTTCTTCTTCTCCCACACACCGAAGGAGAGGTGTGGACAACCCACGTTTCTAGAGGACATCATCCATTAACATGAAACGGGTAGCCCTCCTTCGTATTTTGTATGTCTCTTCATTATCATCAGGCAAAGACTGATCCTTGAGGTAGGATATAAGAGGCTGCATCCAAGTTGGGGTTCCTTCCACCCACATTATCACTTCTGCCGAGGTGGATGGTTTCAGGAGGTGCTCAATTGAGACTACTGTCAACAACTCAGAGTCCTTACTACTGGCGAGCTTGGACAGAGCATCAGCATGTGCATTTTCGAGACGTGGGATTTGGCTTAATTCAAATTTCTTGAAAGAAGGGATTAAGCTCATTACCAATTTGAGGTAGGAGGCCATGGCTTTATCCCGAGCTACAAAGTTGCCATTCACTTATCCCACAATAAGCTGAGAATCACTGCTGATGTGGAGCCTCTTTACTTGCATTTCCTTAGCTAGCCTTAGGCCAGCAAGGAGGGCCTCATATTCTGCTGCATTGTTTGTAGTTTTAAAGCCGAACCATACAGCACTGTTTAACTTGTGACCTTCTGGGCTTACAAGAACCACTCCCGCACCTAAGCCTGTTTTCCTAGCCGAACCGTCTACGAATATGTTCCACGTAGGAGGCTCAATAGGCTTTGTAGCCTCGTCCATTTCAGGAGCATTAGTGAATTCTGCCACAAAATCAGCTAGGGCCTGGCTTTTGATAGCAGTTCTAGCCTTTGATAGCAGCTCACACTATTCATGTATTGAACTCAATTCCACTGCCCATTTCAATAGTCTTCCCGAAGCGTCAAGTTTTTGCAAAACTTGCCGGAGAGGAAAGTTCGTCAATACATGAATAGTGTGAGCTTGGAAATAAGGCCTCAACTTACGGGATGCAATGATCAATGCCAAGGCCAACTTTTCCATATCTAGATATCGCGTCTCGGGAGGTAGTAATGCCTTGCTAATGTAGTAGACTGGCAATTGGGTGGAACGTTCTTCCCTTATAAGTACAACGCTTATGGCGTCAAGAGAGACAGCTAAGTAAAGTTGTAGCACTTCTCCAAACTTGGGCTTCGATAGGAGGGGGGCCTGTCCCAGGTGTTTTTTCAACCCTTGGAAAGCCTCTTCACACTCCTCAGTCCATTGAAATTTTTGGCCTCCCTTCAACACCTTAAAGAACGGGAGACACTTGTCTATGGCCTTCGCAATAAAGCGACTTAGAGCGGCCACCCGGCCAGTTAAACTCTGCACTTCCTTTGGTTTTTGAGGGGACTTCATCTCAATCAACGCTTGGATCTTTTCAGGGTTCGCCTCAATGCCTCATTGATTGACCATGTATCCTAAGAACTTGCCTGATGCTATCCCAAATGCACACTTGAGGGGTTCAGCTTCATACGATACTTTCGCAAAATTTCGAAGGCTCCATTGAGATGAGTTATGTGATCTCTCATCTTCAGGCTTTCGACGAGCATATCGTCCACGTAGACCTCCATGGTGTTTCCAAGTAGGTCGGCAAACATCCTGTTAACGAGCCTCTGATAAGTAGCTCCAGCATTTTTTAGTCCAAAAGATATCATTTTGTAGCAGTAGAGGCTCGGTCCATGATGAATAAAGTGTGTTCCCCATCGCCTGGGTACATGGGAATTTGGTTGTACCCTGAATAAGCATCTATGAAGCTTAGCGACTCATGTCCCACAGTGGAATCCACCAACTGATCAATCCTGGGGAGTGGGAAGCTGTCCTTTGGGCATGCCTTATTAAGGTCGGAAAAATCAATGTACACCATCCACTTCCCATTGTGTTTCTTCACTAGGACCGGATTGGAGATCCACTTCAGATAAAGGGCCTCCCTGATGGAGCCATTATTGATTAATTTATGTACCTCTTCCTTCAAGGCCTCGTACCTTTTCGGGTTTAAAGCTCGCCTCTTCTGCCTATGCGGGGCAACTTTAGGATCGATTTTCAAATGGTGGCAACTGACCCCTGGGTCAATGCCCACCATATCCTAATGCCTCCAAGTAAAGATATCTTGGTTCTTGTGCAAATATTCTTTGAGTTCCTTTTTGAGCCTCGGGGGAAAGCTTTAACCAACTTGTAGTAGCTTGGTGGGATTCTTTGGGTCGATAGAAAAAATTTCTAGCTCCTCCATGGGAGCTGTCTGGGAGTTGATTTCAATTATTCGGGGGTTGAGTTCGTCAAGTGTTGGCATCTCAAGGTCATTGATACTAGTCACCATGTTCATATCCCTAGGCTCAACTTTCGTTACAGAATTGAGGTAGCATTCCCTGGCTCCTTTTTAATCTCCCCTTACCGTTGCCACTCCTTAATCGGTTAGGAACTTCATGCACAGGTGGTGAATGGAGGTGACAGCTCCTAGGTCCTTTAGCGCAGGCCTCCCCAACACCCCATGGTAAGCTGATATACTGTCAACTATCAGGAATTCCATGAAATTCACTGTTGATAGGGGAAGTTCTCCCATTTCCACAGCGAGGGTGATCTTCCCCCTCAGAATTATGCTATCCCGGTGAAACCGTATAAAGGTGTGTTGGTAGGGGTTAGCTCATGGTCTAAGATCATTTTATCGAAGGCGGACCTGAATAGTATGTTCACTGAACTGCCATTATCTACCAACATTTGTTTCAGTCCATTTCTAGCTATCACAGCCCTTACCACTAGGGCGTCACAGTGAAGGTAATGAACACCTTCAGGATCTTCATGTGTAAACACAATAGGAGACGATTGGTTCCTTCGAGAGCTGTTGCCCACAATGTAGCTAGTTAACGGAGGATTCCTCACTTTTCTAATGTAATTTCTTTGTGAGTTTCTAGTTTCTCCACCAACATAGGGGCCTCCAAAAATTGTATCAATCTCATGAATCGGGGCATCCTCCGGTTTGTTTCGATGGCTTCTTCTTGGATGCTCATCTGGGTTCCTATGCCTTTCATGTTCTTCCCTGCGATGAGATACTTTCCTATGACGGGAAGGGGCATCGTCTTGCCTCGGCGGGGGCCTACTCCTCGGTCTAGAAGTATCCTGGTTGTTATTTCTAGAATTTGAACTTCTAGGATATTGGGCTATATCCCTACAGTCCGCGGTGTCATGGCTATAAGAATGATGATAAGTGTAGTACCCTTGGGAATTAGTTCTGCCTTGACCCGAACCTCTTCCCCGGCCTCGTCCTCTACGGGGGGCCTAATGTGTTGACGGGTTTGGTTAAGTGTTGGTGACTGGTACATTCTCATAGGCCAGTGCTGGTACGACACTCAAGGTGGCTGCAGCAAGTGCTTAGCCTGAACCTTGGCCAATTTCAGCATTAAGCTGGTTACATTGTTGGTCCATCAGGTGGGAGGTTGGACCTCTATGTGGTTTATCAGCTCTTCATTGATGATTTCCAATCCATCATCTCTAACAATACATCATAAGTAGTTGGATCCTGGTTCTGTACATCTCTCCAAAATAATATGTTCATGTTCAAGCCTCCTCTTAGGGCAGATAGGGCTTCACAATCCGTAACTTGAACACAACATGTCATTTCATCTGTGAAGCGGGATAAGAAACTCTTCAGGGCTTCATTAGGCTGTTGCCTCATATCCTGGAGACGCAGAATAGGGGTCTCTCCCTCTTTGGTCATAGTAAATCTCTTTAACAAGGTGGTTTTGAATTCTAGCCAGCTACGAATACTCCCAGGTGGTAGCCTGCTATACCATATTTCAGCTGTTCGGCTTAGTGTTAAATGAAATGTCCTGTACTTCACAGCTGGGGTGGCGCCTCTCAAGCTCATATGTGTTTTGTAGCTGTTCAAATGTTTCGCTGGGTCGCCTATCCCATCATATTTCGGTATTTTGGGCATTACATAATGATTTAGAACCTGGGCATTTCTCAGCTCTCTTGAAAACGACAGGTTATCATCGTTGTCATCCAAATCACATCATCTTTATGGGCCATCCGAATTATAATTAACTTCAGCCTCATATCTAAGCAGTTGAGCAGAAGGTCCTGCCTGGTTGCCAGCCTCCTCCTCCCTTCTTTAGCGATCATACCGAGGCGGTACAACTCGGGGGACATGTTATTACCTTTCCTCCGGTTGCCAATTTCCCGGATGTGAGGGATGTGGCTTGTTCCTAGGTGCTGGGGCTTCATTCCATTGTCTACGCCTCGGTTCAGCTGGGCTTAATCTGTCAAATACTCTGATGGACCTCTGGGGCGGGGGTTCTGGCTCATATTCTGGAGGAAAGTTGTCCTCCATGTTAAATGGGGCCTTGGTGGGTCAGCCAGAAGCATAATTTGAAGAAATGCCAACTCCCACTTCTGTTTCCACTGGACTTCCTCCCCTATTATGCCTGGGAGGGCGAGTTCTTTGACTTTGTACTTCTTCGAGCTGATCCTGCTCCTGAGGAACATAAGAGGGAATTGAGCGACCTCCCTGGCCTTGCATCTGCATCAGCAACTCTTGCATTGCCAGGTTTTGGTTGGTGATGCTCCTTATATTAGCTTCCATTATCGCCATTTCTCTGGTAAGCTGGGCAGCCACCTCCTTCCACCTCGTTTATGGTGGTGATGGGGTCGATGTCTGGCCGCTGGAGCCTCATTATCAGTTTCCTTTGTTCGCCTGGGAAGAGCATCCTCTTCTGAACTCATATTTTCCCAAACTCTGAACTTTGAGTATTTTTCAACCTTGGGGGCTTCCTCTTGTTCTTTTCACAAGAACAAATCTTTCTTTCAAAGGGGGATGCCCAGTATATTTTTTCAATTCTAACTTTCTCCACGGGGTTGCTCGTGGTTATAGTGTGATTTTCCACAGAAGACGCCAATCTGTTGACCCTAAAAAATGTTGTCAACAGATGCCGGGCCCACTCGTGTACACGTGAGCTTAATCTAACACGTTAATGTCGATCGATGGTCAGGATGGTTCCAGAATCTGAATGTGGGAGGAGCTCAACGACACGAGACGTTTCCGTTCGGGCCTCCGGCAAGATAAACAGGCACGATTGTATAAGAAACAAATCGATAAAAAATAAGATTTGTAGTAGAAATATGTTGTTAAACGAGAAAGAGTATAAAAATATATTGTTTCAGGTATTTAGAATTTCATTAACCCTCTTGTGTTACATGGTGAGGGTATTTATAGTGTTACTAATGAAACAACAACCTTTGGATCATTTTACACGTGACACCATCTCTTCGGCCAATACATTAAGTCATGGCCATCAAGTTGACTCTCCTAACCTTACAAGACATTAAATGCTCTTACATTGACAAGACAATAGACAAATAAACTTTTACACAAGTCACGTCAATCATTCAAATTGAGATTTTCATCATGAATGAATCTTCACACTTGGCCAATAGTTGTTAGTGCCTCAGAGAAGGGCCTCGAAAATAGGCTAACCATGATGGCCTCAGGTAATGGGCCTCGGAATAACCTAGGACCTCGGTTGACACGTCAGAGGTCAGGAAAACACATCCTGATTCAATGGGCTGGTCCCACCATTCAAATAAGATGTCACGTGGTGATTATGTATATAAGTCATAACAAGCCTCAACAAGGAAACTTATCAAGTGATCTCCATATTGTAATTTGCCAAAGATTGTTAGTGAATTGACGTAGAATTTCACACCTCCATCGTCTGATGAAATTTCATCGTGAAGATTTGAATGATAGATGAATTATATAACCAAATTTTTGATCAAGAATGACGCAGTCGATTTGGGATGAACTGTGCACAGTGTAAATTTCAATTAATTGAGATGTAGGTATAGAACTTCTTAGATATGGGTTACACAGCTGGAATTACCAATTGAATGAGTTAGATGATGTGATTTGAAGATGAAGGTAATTTGGGGATGAAAATTTCATCTCTCTCCGATTTCTTAGAATTTTGATTTTGGTCGTCAAGAAAATGATAGTTAATAATTAAGGATTTGGGATTTAAAATGATTTGGACATAATTCATCATCCAAGTCATTTTTTATATCTACGTGGAATTTATTGTCCAACTGTACTGACAGATTTGGGCCTAGTGATGAATGGAGTAAATTAATGAATGGTTGAATGAGCATTCGGTAAACATTTATTTTTCAGGAAGCAAGTGGTAACCAATAGTATAATTCAGTGAACATCCATTTAATTAACTCTTTGGTTTTTCTATGCTTTCAATTGATTACAGAGGAAGTGGGGTACAAGATGGGGTGCTTTTAAAATTTGCTTGGTCAAATCCCCTAATTTCTACTTTCAATTTTCAACAATTGCAAATTTCCACAATGGCTTTTGAACGTTAAACGATAAGGATGCCCTTAAATAAACAATACAATTACAAAATATTATTTTGTTTAAAATACAATACTACCATTTTAGTTAACAAGTAAAAATCAAACACTTCTTACTTAAAATTTCAAAATCAGCCAACTTTTCTTATCTGTTTATTCCAACACAATAAAAATTTTCTCATTTTTCATCTGCTTTAACCTCAAAATTTCATAAATTCATCAAATGCTAAACAAAAAAATATTTTTTTATATCAATCACTTCGAATTAGTAAGTATATTTACGTATATTTAATTTCGTTTTCATTAAATTAGGATACGTTTTTAATCGATAAATCTTATTTCGACATAAATTAACATGTAGATAAATTTTTTAAGCATAAACAAGAAAAAATTCTTCTGCATGTATATTCTTTCAGACGAGTTTCCCAGCTACCTTAACAGTTCATCGTTACAGCTTAACGACCGGTTGTTAACAGTTGGGCGGATTTTTTTTGAGTAAAATTCTGTTGTCGAGTGGTTGTGTCGATTTTTTGACTTTTTTTCTTATAATTAAAAATTATGTTTCGCCGTGCAAATATGATTGTAATCCCAGTTTGTTACTTTGATGATTTCGAATTGGATGAAAAAGATCGATGGGTATGAAAATGGACGAGTAATATATGTGGTGGTATTCTGATTTCCATAACACCGAGTACATCATAAACGAAAATGTACCATAATTTACAAAACAAGTGGAAATATATATCATATGGAACTGATATTTCAATTCAATGAACATTCATCAATTCTGATTCCACTTATGAAAGTTGCTTCTGATGATGAAATGAACTATCCATTTAAATTGACAAAATGCACACGACTCTTCTTTCTGTGACTTTAGTGAGGAAAAATGTCATCGAATGTGAACACGAAGATTCAGATGGAGGAATCACAATGCCAATGATTTTTGGGATATAGTTGAGATAGCTCGTGAGGATGATCTGGTTATTCTCGGGACAGTTGTTCCTTATCGTGATCTCATTGTTACACACAAAATTCCTTCGATTGTTCATGACAACGAGAATAAAAATAAATTTACAAATGAAAATTTGATTGTTTTATCCCGTCACAGACATAAGTGGAGTGGGAACTCAGGGGTTGGATCGAGGGGATCGTCATCTAATTTTTCACGTGTGGTTCCCAATGATATGGATTTTCATGTCGAGCAACTCTGTGAAACAAAGAAAGATTTGCAAGAAACTGTGCACCAGCTTGCATTGAAATACAACTTTGAGTTCAAAGTGGAGAAATCAAATAAGTCATTGTTGACAATTATCTGCGTCGACGACAGTTGTCGTTAGCGTTTGTGAGCGATGAAGATAGACAAGAATAAGTTATTTGTAGTTCGCAAGTATACACGAGAACATACTTGTGAAGTGGAAATTCGTCCAAATGATCACAAGCAAGCTCAAACATGGTTTATTGGTCGACAAATAATACATAAGTATCAAAATCCACAAACAATCTATAAACCTTCAGACATCATTAACGACGTCCGTTGAGAGTAAGGAATGGTCATGAGCAACCATAAAGCCTGAAAGGCCAAAGAATGCGCGTTGGAGGATTTAATGGGCTCGACCGAAGAAAGTTATGCTAAATTGACCAGTTATTGCCATAACATAGGGACAACTAATCCTGGCTTGGCATTTTTTATTGAGACGGAAGATGAGAATTGCTTTAGGTTTTTCTTCATGACTCTTGAACAATGCATTAGGGGATTTCAAAATGCGATGCGACCCCTAATTATAGTCGATGATACAACTCTGAAAGTTAGATACGAAGGCAAGTTAATTATTACTACATATCAAAATGCCAACATCTAAATTTACCTAGTATTTGGCATAGTCGATAGCGAGAATGGTCTATTGATACGTTGATTCTTCACAAAGTTGAGGGAAGTAATTGGGGAAGTGAAGACCTTGCCTTTGTAAATGAACGGGGATTGTCTATAATAAATGGTATCGTTGAAGTTTTTCCCCAGGCACTTCATGGGTATTGTATGAACCATATACAAAGCAACCTAAAAACTAGGTATCAGGGCAATAACATCATTTCATTGTTTAGGAGAGTAGCAGAAGCTTAAAGTGTTGAAAAGTGTAATAAGTTCATGATTGAAATAGGAAGTAAATAATTCCCGACGTGGGAGTATCTAACAAAAATTGGGATTGAATATTGAGCGTGATCACACTTTGACGTCAAACAATATAGAGTCTCCAAATGCATTATTAAAAAATGATTGAGAGTTACTAATATTCGCAATGATTGAGAACATTTATAATAAGTTACGTAGAGATTTCACGATCGACGTGCGAAATCATAGAGTTGCATGAGTGTTCTAACCTTGATTCAGGAGGATAAACTTTTCAAAGCTAGAGAGGTTGTGATAAAGTTAAATGTGGAACCACTGGATGAGTCACATTTTTCCGTGAAATGTGCACATAATATGGAATACATGGTGAACTTTACTGATAACTCGTACATTTGTAGTCAATTTCAGTTTGAGAGTTTTCCATGTAAGCATGCAATCGCAATGGTTATGTTAGATGTTTTGCAGCAAGAACCTTATTCTCTCCTTATTACACGGCTGATTATTGGAGAACAACGTATGCTGAGACTATATTTCCTATAACGAATGAAGTCGAGTGGGAAGTTCCGACCATATTCTCCCACTGAATAGTTCGTTGTCACCCAATATTGAACCGTGTGGTCCGGACATCCACGTACGTCTAAAATACCATCTATCAGAGAGTTTTCTCGACTGCATAGGTGTGGCAAGTACAGAGCAACATGACATACTCACCAATTTTGTACAAGTCAAATTCTCCTAAATGACAATTAGATGGACGTGTAATGGCATTATTGTTCAATGAACATTATTTACATTTATTTTACAATTAAAAATACAATATTTATGGATCACAATTGAATTTATACAAATCGTACGCTAACTTATTCCTCCAATGATCTACCCAGAGCAATGCATCTCTCTCAACTTATATATGGACCACATGAATGACTATCGTAGCATATCTCCGTGTTGAACATCGAGCAGCTCCAATATAGTAGTAAAACTTTCGAAACTACTGTTCCAAATTATTTTTCCCGCCATTTATCATAACTCAGCATTCAGATGGTACTTTATCCTGCAAAATTTCAAATGTTAGAACATTCAAAAAAAGATAATAAAATAAAGCATAATTTCAGAAAATTAAGTGAACTAAATTGTAACTACTATACGCAATAAATAAATTCATTTACATCGATGCTAATAAAAAAATTATTTAATAAATTAAAGGAGAAAACAAAAAAGAATTACAAGCAAAAAAATTAAAGACAAAATATTAAAAAAATTAAATTGAAAAAATAAATAAAAAGGGAAAGATAAATTAAAGAAAATTATGAAAATATAAAAAATAAAGCAAGAATATTAAAAATTATTTTAAATTTAAAAAATTATTTATAATATGAAAAAAACAATTAAGAAAGTTTAAAAGTATTTCAAAATAATAATAATAATAATAATAATAATAATAATAATAATAATAATAATAATAATAATAATAATAATAATAATAATAATAATAAATAAATAAACATAGGAAATTATAAAAATTAAATAAAGAATATAAATATTATTTAATCAAAATTGAAAAATTAAGGATTTTTTAAAAATAATATTTAATTAAAAATAATTTTAACTTGAAAAAAAAAATAAAAGGAAAAAAATTTGGTTAAAAAGAATATTTAATTTGGTAGTTTTCAATTTAAAATTATTTATTTAATTTAAAAAGATTATTTAATATTCTTTATTTATTTTTTAAAAAAAGAATTAAAATTTCTTAATACATAAATTTTAAAAAAATAATTGGGCCGACTGTTACTGTGCAACGTTAATAGTCGCCCAAAATGGGGATCTCGTCGGAAATGACAGTTAGAAAATTGCCACTTCCGTTGCCATTTTCGGCGAGGAGAAGGTTTTTTCGGCAAATTTAGCACTTAAATCACTAGTATACTCAATAATCTACCTAAATAATGAAGAATGAGCATTATAAACTCGATAAAATCTACAAATAAACATCATTTAATCCACAAATTTTTGGAAATATTATAAATTCAAAAATCAATCTCATAATTCCAAAAAGAAAAAAAAAATTAACATTGTTGAAGATAACGGCCGATTGTGTGGTGGTCGGCGTTAGGTTGACTGTGAAGATGACGATTTCGACTAGATCCAACTGTTAGAGATTATGTGAGTTTTTTCTTGTTTCCTCTCCTTTCCTCTCCTCTCCTCTCCTTTCTTTGTTGAAGATGAGGGTACTTTTGGCTTTTGATAAATAACTTTACAATTTTAACTTTTAACTTTTCTTTAAATGGTCAAAGGCCATTATGAAAATATGGTCAAGTCAACCGACCATTTCTATGTATTTCCTCGGTACAAGATTTGGACCTAGACTTGGATTCGAACTTGGATTGGATTTGTATTTGGATTTGAGCCCAACCTTAACATATTTATATGTGAAAATTACATGACTGTAAGTGTTTTCAAGATATCAATTCGTAATTAAAGAGTTATAAATTTTTCTTTAAAAAATCAGATGTAATTAAAACTCTCAATATTAATAATAATATTATAAAAATTATTTTACATATCCACCCTACTACTATCTATCCTCCCAACCCTAACTATTTTCCAATCTTTTCCTTCTCTTTCTATAAAGTTGATATATCACTTCTCTCTTCCTCTATATCTTGCATTCTCTCTCTATATTTCACCAATCTTCCTTCTCTTTACCTCTCACCATCGCCAACGAGGATCTCTTCTTCTCACCTCACTTTCTATGCTCTACATTACACATGGACCACAAACTAAGCAGCGCCGGCTATGATTCTTCGTGCTGCTCATGAAAGGGCTTTGCTACAATGGATGGTAGAGGGTCTGTGTGCCTCTGCCCTCCTCTGCGCCTTAAAGAACCTATGTGCAGCAGCGTCACGACGATCACGCCACTGTCGTGTACAGCGCCCGTTGTGATGGCATCATTGTTTATTTCTCCAAGGGCTTTTCTTCCTCCGATCTGATTTGAGGGTGTTTATGGTATGCTGCGCTATGATCTACTTTGGTGGAGTTTTGGTTTCACCATGATTTTGTCGATGGTGTTTGTATGAGGTGGTGGTGATGTTGGCTGATGTGGTTGTAGTGGTGGTTGTGCATGGGATAGGGTGGGTGGGGGTATTTGTGAGAAATCAATATATTGTGACCAATATATTGATTAATTTGTGACCAACAAATAATACGTGACCTAAAAAATGTGACTCTGACTTACAATTTATTAAGTTGTGATCGAGAAATAATTTGTGACCACTTAATTTGATAATTTAGTGACTGTTATATAATTTGTGAATTATAAAATTAGTGATTCGTGATTGTTATATAAATTGTGATCTATAAAAAATGGGAAAATTGCAGCCACAGTACCAAACAGTTCATATTTTTTGCAGATTTTTCCCAAACATTTATTTTGTACCACCCACGGTACCAAACCTTTAAACAATTCGGACCTGGAGTTCGAATAGACGGTTTTCGTCCAGTTGATCGTTAGTTGACCAAAAAAGTCAAATTTGACCAAATTCATTAAGGACAAAATGGTAACTTTGTATTTTACATTTAAAATGATTATAAAAAAAAAAGAAAAAGAAAATAAAAGAAATAAAAAAACTGATGTTCATCTTCTTCACCCTCTCTTCCCCCCTCCTCCACCAACACCCCACCGCACCCCACCCCACCTCAGTTTCCCTTCTCCAGCCAAAGAAGGAACTACTTGTTTGGCAAAGCTAAAAAGTGGTTGAGTAAGATTTAAGAGGCTGTGATGATAATCGTCTTATTCTTCTAAGCATATGAAATGAGTAGTGAGGCGATTCGTATCTTGGCTGGGCAACCCGGATGGAATGTGGGTCGACTTTTTCCCTTCTATTTTACATGTAGTCGGTGACTTTGCAGCCTGGCATGAATGTCCCTCTTGCCTGACTTGAAAACAGATCCCAGCCACAAATTTCTTTCCACACTTGTACTTCTATTTTAATGGGTACTTATGAAGGGAAGAAAATATACTATACCTCTTGGAGCTGATTTATTTTTATTTTTCTTGGAAGCGAAAATGAATGAGGTTTGCAGAGAAACTGAGAATTCTTTAAGGGTGGTTACCCCTCTCTATTAAGCCAATAATTTCTCCCATAAATCAAAAGCCCTTGCAATCAAGAAACATCAATTAATGTTTGCTTGTTGAGGAATGGATTCCTCTATATACATTTGCTTGTATGCGTAAGGGCTGTGATAAGGATTCTAGTTTCTTCTGAGCCGATGAGTCGGGCTTTGAGACAAAATGACCCATATCTTGGTAGTTATATATCCAACTTTGAATTCTATATTGGTTGTCAATAAGAGAAGATGAAGTGTGGATGGGATAGGGAGGAAAAATGAAAAATAAAGTGGGGGTGGGGGAAAGAGAGGGTGAAGAAGATGAACAGTAGTTTTTTTCTTTTCTTTATTTTTCTTTATAATCTTTTTAAATGTAAAATATAAAGTTACCATTTTGTCCTTAATGAATTTGGTCAATTTTGACTTTTTTGGTCAACTAACAGTCAACTGGATGGAAACCGTCCATTTGGACTCCGGGTGCGAATTGTTTAAAGATTTGATACCGTGGATGACACAAAACAAAGGTTTTGGCAAAGTCTGCAAAAATGTGAAAGATTTGGTACCGTGACTGTAATTTTCCCTTAAAAAAATTTATTTTGTAACCATAAAATTTTTGATTTGTGACCAAAAAATAATTTCTGATCAATTAATTCGATAATTTGTGACTAAATTGTAAAGAATTGTGACTTTAATATATTTAGAGCATGTTTTGTCTTCCTTTTTATTGTAATAATGCATTTTGGAATAGTAGATTGATCATGTGTGGTTAAAAAATAATAAAAAGTTTTGAGTTCGCGTTCAATATTATTTTATTGAAAAATGTATAGTTGAAAAAAAGATAGAGAAAAATGTATTTTAGAAATAATGTGGATCAAACAATGGCTTAATTAATAAAATATATTTTTAATTAATTATTTTATTGATATAATTTAATTAATATCTTATTTTTGAAGTTTTAAATCTTGTTTTGTTAGTTCTGAAATGGATAATACTTAATCTCTTATGTATGAAATTTTTCCTAATTATATTTGAATACAAATTACTCCATATACACGCTTTAAATTATATTTAAATTTAGTATTTCTATACTTAGCCATGTTTGATAATATCAAAATCAGATTTTTAGTAACTTTTGATAAAAGTTGATAAAATATGTAGTTAACAAGTTGTGAATCATATGAAATGTGAGGTAAAAATTAATTGTTGAATTTAACTTAAATTTTAATCAGATTCATATCAAACAGGGGCAACGTAATATAATAGTAAAATTAAAATTAAACTCGACTCCTCAAACTAATTCAATTAACTGACAGAACTCCCCTCCATCGTAATCGATTACATTCCACTATATGAGCTCAAATCCTCAATCAATCCACGAATCCACGAATAGTTCATTGTACCAAATAAGTCCTAATTCCAAACTCTTAATTTCTCTCAATCCTTCTCTTTTCATCTCCGTTCAATACATCCTAAATGAGTTGTAAGTTCTATTGATTTCTTGCCCTTTTTTTTGTCCAATTAAGTTTTGCTTTTTACGCCTGCATTGTTTGATTCACAATTGTTTTCCATGGAAAATGGAAAAAGAATTCCAACTTCTACTTTTTGAGTGTTTGATAGCCTTTTTTTTCTAGGCAATTTGTTATCTTGGTTGTGGCTCTCACGTGCTACTTTCTTGATTTATGAGAAAATCAATTCCCATCATTTTTTTTTTTTGACAATTGGAAAAAAATCTAGACACAATGATAAAAAAAAAAATTCTCTTTTATTGACAATTTCCATGCAAAACAAAGTCACCGAATTGTATTCGGTATGATAAAATTTTTTTTTTTGGCAATTAGAACAAATTCTAGATCCAATGGTAGAAAAAATTATCACTTTAATGGATAATTTTCATAAAAAAAAAAAAGCCAAACGGACACAAAACGTTCAACATTTTTCAAATAAAAAAATTATATCAATCAAACACAATTAATTACAATTCCCAGTAAAGCAATTTTTAGACAATTCAATTCTCTGTAATATATTTTCCAATGAAAAGGACCCTAAGATACTCTTCTTCTTTAACAGTTATTATGACATTTGTTTTCCTAGTCATAATTATATACATAGTTGTATTTAAATTGGTGAAAGGCTCTAAGAAGAATCGAAACTATAATACTTGTTATTGTACACCAAGGCCAGGCACAGAAACTCAACTGCTTTTGTCAAAAGAAAAAGGAAAAATGCCATCCAGGAGAAACGATTTTCACATTTGGTTCAGAGCGCACTTTTTCGTTGAAAATTCCTCATTCTGAATTAATAATATTAATTTAGTCTTAAAATTATTCACCTTCCCTATGTCTGCCATTTTAATGTTAAAGAAATCTTACACACACCTTCATCATATTACTTGCACATTTTCATGAAGAGGTTTGTTCAGTGACTCGTGTATCTTTAGTCTATTCTTTTTACATAATTGATTCCAAATGCTACTGTCCTGTTCGATAGAGCTTTTTTGAGATATAAATTGGTCAAACTTCATTTTTAACTACAAATTTCATTTGATCCAAAATTTTTATCCACCTTTTGTATTCAACCTAATGCAAAGTGTGCTTGTTAGTGAGAAAAAACAAATAATTCGGCATTGCATTTGGAAAGTTATTCGTACTTCTTGCAAACTTGTTGAAAGCGCTATTCATTTCACTCCACTAGATATTTTACCAAATTCATGCTATGGGATGAATGACATATAAAACATATCCTTCGAAACTTGGTGATGAAATTATATCGACCGTGTTATTGCTAATTCCTTTAATTTGGTTTATGCTTTAGCAGGCCTTAACATTTTTCTTCATTTTCTCTTTTTATTTTTTGTGCATCTATTTTGTTTTAGCTTTTAACCAAGTTTTTTAACTCTTGCATCTGTCTTCCTCAGGCTCGACTCTTCAATCAATGATGCAATGTTCTTTTATCTAGTGTAACTACAAAAGAAATTTATATTACTATCTATAGTACAAGTTTTGAGAACGAGCTTGAAGATTCTTCAAGGATAAGATATGTTTTGCAGAATTCATAGGCTTTGTGCTCAATCGATTACATTATGACAAGCTTATTTGGATTCCTTTTGTTTGGAGATTCGACTCTTGATAATGTTTTAGCCAACTTCGAATCAATGAAAAGTTACCAGAAATGCCAGAAACTTTATTCTCAATATTGATAGAAATTACATCATGTTAAGAAAACATGGGTCAAATTTGGCATGCAACAAAAATGGAATTGAGAAAATACAAATAAAAATGGACACGAATATTTATGCGATTCACCCAATTTTGGCTACGTCCACGGGCAAATATAAGAGGATTTCACTATAGTAGGAGAATTACAATAACACACTCTAAATACAAGGAGATAACAACAATTTCTCTCTTGTTGATACCTTTGATTTTCTCCTCATCCACTTCAATACCGTTAGCACTAACGACATAACCAAGAAAAACAACATTTTCCATGCAAAATATGCACTTTTTAAAGTTATCATAAAATTGTTCTTGCCTTAATACCACAAGCACACATCGTAAATGTCCTATATGTTCATTTAGATCCTTACTACACACCAAGATGTCATCAAAGTAAACTACTATGAATTTACCTATGAATGCGCGTAAAACATGATCCCATTGATCTCATAAATGTGCTAGATGCATAATCACTCATACAACTCATATTTAGTTTTAAAAGCGGTTTTCCATTCATCTATATCCCTCATCATAATCTGATGATAACCACTTTTAAGGTCAATTTTACTAAATATGCACGATTCATGTAATTCATCTAACATATCATCTAACTTAGGAATATGATGATGATATTTTACCATTATATTGTTGATAGTCCTACAGTCGACACATATCCTCCAAGTTCCATCTTTCTTTGGCACAAGTAGCACTGGCACGGCATATGGACTCATACTCTCCCTCATATATCCTTTGCTATTCAAACCTTCCACTTACTTTTGAAGTTCCTTTGCCTCCTCGTGATTACTCCGATAAGTTGGCATGTTTGGAATGACGACTCTAAGTACGAAGTCAATTTTATGTTCAATGCCTCGAATGGGTGGTAGCCCACTAGGCATGTCCTTTAGGATCACATTTTAGAATTACTACAACGAAGAAGTAGCCAACTAGGGAGGGGTGTATTAGATTCCTCAAGTTTGAGGAATGAATCCTTATAAACCAACAAGATCATAGATCGGTTCTCAACTGTTTCCCTCTTCAACTTGTTCCCTTTTGCAATGAAATTCACTTTTGACATTTATCTCCTCTCACACGACTCTTTTTCTTTCTTCTCTTGTGGTACTTTTCTTATTTTCTTACTTTTAACAATCTCACTATTTTCTCTCTTACTCTTTTGTTGTGAAAAGGTCAACCGTACTCTCCTTTTCTCTCAATCTTTTTTCTTCATCACTTTTTAACTTAATTTGATTTTCATACACTTGTTGCGGTGTCAACGACGCTAGAGGAATAGATTTTCCATCTTTAGTAAAGTTGTACTTATTTTTATACCCTTCATGAGTTACCTTTTTATCATATTACCATGGTCTCCCCAACAAAATATGTCCGGCATGCATAGGAGCTATATCACACATCACTTCATCATGATATCTCCCAATTGAGAAACTCACCTACACTCTCATATTCAACTTAACATCTCCACATTCATTCAACAATTGCACTTTATAATGCCTGAGATGTTTTAGCAAAGTTAATCCCAATTTTTCAACGAGTTTTGTGCTAGACACATTGGTACAACTACCCCCATCAATAATCATATTACATATCTTGTTGTTGACGTGACTCTCTTATGAAATATGTTTTCCCTTTGCTGCTCCAAGTCATCGACTTTGATTTGGGCACTAAGAGCTCGTCGTGTAACCAATAGATCTCCTACTGCGTACTCTACTTCATCACCATTGCTTCCAATTCCGGCATGTCATTATATTCACCCTCACTATCACTTGCCACTTCTCTGTTGTCGCGTAAGATAATCACCCTTTTGTTTGGACATTGAGAAGCAATGTGTCCTGACCCCAAGCACTCGAAGCATTTGATATCCTGATTGTTAGAGGGTCGACAATCCACCTTGGGTGTAGCTTTGCTAAAAACTTTCTCTCTTCTATTCGGTAGCTCTATCTTACCTTTTGAAGCAGCCTCATCACCTTTATTATTATCCCACTTCGATTTCCAAGAAGAGTTAGAACCCGATGAATATCTAGTTGTCCCATTCACCTTCAATTGACGTTCTACCTTCATAACTACATGTAGTATATCTTCCAACTCTACATAATGTTACAACTCTAGCACATTAGCTATATCCCTATTCAAACCATTCAAAAATCGAGTCATGGTGGCCTCTATATCCTCCTCAGCATTTGTTCTAATCATCGCAATCTCCATCTCCTTGTGATAATCCTCCACACTTTTAGAAACTTGGTAGAGGCTTTGTAATTTTTGATGAAGCTCCCGATAATAATGATTAGGAACGAACCTCTTTCTCGTGATAACCTTCAATTATCCCATGTATCAATAGGCCTCTCACGATTCCTCCTCCTAGATGTCAGCAGTTCGAGTTCACTTATCTCTAACTCATGAACTCAGCCGATACAAAGTATATGATAGCACCCAATTTTTTCGACTCGGCGGCTTAGTACTTGATCCCACCAAATGATAGCATAATCTGTAAATTCAAGTACCACAATCTTTACCTTCTTTTCCTATGAGTAATTGTGGAATCAAATATCAACTCTACTTTCTTTTCCCACTCCAAGTATTCTTCCATATCACTCCTTCCTTCGAATGAAGGAATTGTCATATTGATATTGTCTGTATTTTATCAATACCATATCCAACAAGATCTCTACCTCTCCTTTCATGCCTATCTCATCTATCATTCATTCTTCCTTACTCGACATTTACCAATACATCTTCATTAATATCATTATTCGCCTTCCATTCACCAGCATAATCCACTATATGATCTCGCTTTCCTTGCCTCCTTGCATTAGGAATTTCTCTAAGTTGTTCCCTAAGTAAATTAGCAAGTAACGTGTCTCTCCTATCAAATCTGTCTCTCACATCCTCAAACAACCTTTCGGATTGTCGTATCACCTTATCCGACATGTTGACTTGGTTATTATTCCTGCTTGAAGTAGAATCATCTCTATCCGACATCCTAAATCTAATTTAATATTTGCCTCATGTGTATATGCTCGTGGATCTTGTCTTTTTCCCTTTATTAGTCTCACCATTCTACCTTTTTCCATTCAATGCTTTCTTACAAGTGCTTCAAAGAGCTAATTCGAGCTCAATTAGAATTAATTCTTGTAGAATTTCAAACAAAAATTTGAGTAAGAAATTTTTGACACTTCAATGACTCAAGAAGTAGGAGTTGTAAGCTTGAAAGGAACACTAAGGGAATACTCAAGAAGGTGTTTCTTGAATTTGAATTGAACTCTTTTGAATTTGAATTTATTTATTTTTTTTCTAAGACAAAACGAAATTGGACGCTGCTAGCAATTTTTCAATTTTTTTTGCTTGAAAATTCAACTAGATACCAGAGAAAGAAATAGAAACTGATTTGGGTGCTAGATTAGGACAAAAACAAGTTTTGAATTTTTTTTTTTTTTTTTTTTTGGTATTTTATGGATTGGAGACTAAAAAATGAAGAACTCGAAGAACAAAAAAAAGACTCAAAGAAAAAGGAAAATAACTAGGATATAACTTTAATTTTTGGAGCCTCACTCTAATACCAACTTATACGAACCCACGTAGCAATGGTAGCTACAAAACCCACAAAAGATTGATTCAACCCAAGAAAGCTAAGAAATCAATGTTTTAAACTTGATTCAAAAATAGTGAATCAAGGAACTAACACAATCGTCGACAATATGTTGACCCCGTGATTACAAGACTCAAGAACCACACTTGATTTTGTTTGAACGCCACAAAAAATATTCTTGATAAATTCACATTTAGCTCGATGAAGAACAAGAAGAAAACAATATGTCTTTCAATTAATCTCTTAATAAATTGTGTCTTTACAATGAATTTAATGAGTTATATTTCTATGGAATCCATAAAACCTAGCTAGAAATGGAATTAAGCAAAAGATATCACAAAATAGAGCTTTAACTTAAATAGAAGATTACGTGAAATTTGAAAAATTCGCAGCCGAAAGTCAAATATGCAGCCACAGTGTAAATCTATGCGATTACATAGATTAATTGAAATCCTCCATTGGGGTTTCGGTAAAGGGGCTAGACAACTATGCAGCAGCATAGTTGTCCCATCCAGTTTCTCCATTCATCCCTTGAATCAGGTCGCTCCACGTCGTTTCAACTTCTATGCCAAACATGAGACTTGTTCCTTTTCTTGTTATGATCAATATTTCGTCTCCATAGCTTGAGCAAACAATCCCATAGCCTCCTTGACTCGCTTCACTCGCGACCTAGTCATCGATTCGCCCTCAACAATCAATGGATCCTTGCCTGGGCTTGCCCTCTTATCCTGGATCACAACATATCCTTTCACTTATTTGAGTATTGTTAGTGATATATAAAAAAAAAAAAAAAAAAAAATCATGGCTCAAAGTTTGTCTAACATTAAAGAAGTTTCACAACCAATTTCTAACGTCCTTGATGGCTCAAACTATAATACATGGTCTGATTCTATGCATATGTGGCTTCATGGACATCGTTTTTAGGGATTTGTTACTGGTTTTGAGCACAAAATTGAAAGAAGAGTAAATGAGGAAAGGAATTTAACAATCGTCTTACTCTTTGGGAAAGTGCGCATTATAGAATCATTTCAGGGTTTTCCAATACATGTGTGGTCTCAATTGGCAACACTTTTGGAATGTTTGATAATGCTAAATATGTGTGGGATCTATTGGCACAAAGGTACAACTCAGTTAATCTCACTCAGCAGTACCAACTTACTATACAGCTTCATCATATGCGATAGGAAATAGGTGGGTCTATTATGAATTTCTTATTACCTTTGGGATCAACTTTCATTATGTGAGCCAAAATTGACTGACCCTAGTGATGTGAAGAAGTTTGTGACCTATCGTGATGGTATGCTCTTAATTCAATTTCTGATGGCTATTAGAGGTGATTTTGAGGGTACTCAAATGCCTTTGCTACATCGTTCTCCTCTTCATTTTTTAAAGATTGCATTGAGCAAGCTAATCTCTGAGGTGACTCGATTCTTTACTAGGAAGCTGCCTATTTCGGAGCCCGTTTTGGCTACTCCTTCTACCTAGCCCGGTCTTTTGGCTACTCCTTCTGTTCCTAAGTCAGGGCTATTGGTCGTATTGTCCAATGCTAATTCTGTAAGAAGTGTGGTCATAAAGTCAATGAATGCCAAAAATGCCTCCAGATGACTATTGTTGCTACTCACATAGAATCTTTAGAGAGTTTATCTGTAGCCCCGTCTGTTCCATCTGTATCTTTCTCTCCGACTGAGGTTGAAGCCCTTATACATCAGCTTTTACCTAAGGCTAACCTCTCTCCTGCCCTATCCACCACCCTCTCGGGTAACCACTCTTGGTATCTTGACTTCACCTGTTGTAATCACATGACTTCATATTCATCTTTTTTCACTTCTACAGCTGATTTACATCATCTACCCACTATTTACACTGCCAATGGTTCTCATATGAATGTCAGTCATAATGGTTCTATCTCTACTCCTCAGATGTCTGTCCTGATACATTTCTTGTTCCAAATTTGTCTTTAAACTTGTTACTTGTTGGGCGACTCTACAATCTAGGTCTAGAGTTACTTTTTACTCATCGTTAGGGGTTTCCAAAAGTCCCGAACCGAATCGGACTTGAACCGAACCGAACCGAACCGAGCGGTTCTTCATAAATTAAATACCTGAACGGGTACCCGAATCGAGAACCGACGGGTTTGGGTCGGGTCTCGGGTCTAGACCAAAAACCGAAGAACCGAATAAGAACCGAAACTAAATATTTTTTTTATTTTTTATATTGAATTAATTAAATTATTTTATTTTTTTCTAAACAAATTAGCAAATTAATTAAATAAATCAGATTATTTAATAATTTTAATTTTAAAGCCCAAATCATTTTTAAAACTCATTAGCCCATTTTAATTTGAAGCAAATGAATATACTTTATGTAGTGTTGCTGTAATATTAATATCTACTTTTTGATATTTGTATGCATTGAATTAATCTTATTGGACGGCTAATTATTTATATGTTTTTGAATTGGGCTACGTTAATTTGTAAAAATTACGAATGAAATGTCATTAGTTGTATTTATATAGTGTTGCTGTAAATATTAAAAAATTTAATTATGGTACGGAACCGAACCCGAACGGTTCCATATTTATATTTGGACCCGACGGGTCCATTTATTAAATACCTGAAAGTTTTGGGTCGGTTCGAGTATCTTCAGAACCGAACCGAACCGACCCACAGACAGCCCTACTCATCGTGGTGTTGTGGAGTAAGATCTGCAAATGGGTCAGGTCATTGGGACTGCCCGCAAGGTTGGTTACCTGTTTGAGCTCACTTCTCTTCATCCACCCGTTAACATGTCTGCTGCAACTTCCTTCTCATACTCCACCTTCTATTCTCAGCATTTAGCATTCTCGCCTTGGTCACGTCTCTGTATCTCGTCTATGTTCTTTAATTTCTAGTGGTCATTTAGGTTTGGTAAAACAAGAATCTTTGGATTGTATATCTTGTCAACTTGGAAAATAGCTTTGTTTACCTTTTAATAATAGTGATTCTTCTTCTTCAACACCTTTGGACTTGGTCCATTTTGATGTTTAGGGCCTACTCCTACTCTTACTATGGGGGAACACGTTATTTTGTTATTTTTATAAATGACTACTCTCGCTACAGATAGATTTATCTTATGCAAAACCCGTCTAAACTTCTACAAATTTATATTGACTTTCAAAAAATGATTCAGACTCAATTTTCTCGTTCAATTAAAAATTTTCGATTTGATAATGCCATGGAGTATAGAGAATCCTCTTTTCTTACCATTTTCAAACAAAATGGCATGATTCCCCATCGCTCTTGTCCTGGCACCTCTCAAAAGAATGGGTGCGTAAGCATAGTTATATCTTAGATACTTTTCGAACCCTTCTTCTTTATGCCTTTATTCCCTAATCATTTTAGGGTGAAGCTGCTCTCATTGCGGTTTACACGATTAATAGTTTTCTTTCGCCTATCACACACCATAAGTTGCCCTATGATTTACTCAATAGGAAAGTTCCTGATTATCACTCACTTAAGGTATTTGGGAGTGCAT
Organism: Fraxinus americana; assembly: GCA_035079005.1. NCBI lineage: Eukaryota > Viridiplantae > Streptophyta > Magnoliopsida > Lamiales > Oleaceae > Fraxinus > Fraxinus americana. The sequence continues at coordinate 17,835,145 of CM068725.1, read as the reverse complement.
GTTTTGTTCTCCTTCAACCTCATGAATACACAAAGTTACAACTTCCTTCTCGTTTGTACTATTTTCTAGGATATGGTACACAACATAAAGGTTATCATTCTTCTGATCCTATTAACCAGTGTCTTCGAGTTTTACGTCATGTTACCTTTTGGGAGAATAAGTTGTTCAGTAGTATGGGCTCGTTTCCTCCTCAACTTCATAGTCATGTCTCTCGTGTTACAAATGTTTCTGTAAATTTTCTATCGGATGCTAATGACCTTAGTGAAGAAATTGTGAGTTCCAACAGCAGTAAACCGATTGGCACTACTACTGAGTTTAGTCTTCCTGTAGGTCCTTCTACCACTTCATCTGAGTTGTCCCCTTTCGGACTCCTTCTGAGCCTAATGCTTTTACCACTCGTTGCTCTACTAGGTTAAGAGAACTTTCCACTCACTGTCATGACTATCATTGTTATGTTGTTCGTGCTTCTTTACATAAACCTCGCACCTATCGTAAGGCTTCCTCTAACCCACTCTGGCAACAAGATATATCTGAAGAGCTTGATGCTCTTCATAAAACTCATACATAGGATTTGGTAGATCTTCTTCCCAGAAAGACTGCAGTTGGGCGCAAATGGATCTACAAGATCAAAACTAACTCAAATGCTTCTAAGGTACAGCATAAAGTAAGTCTTATGGCACAAAGCTTAGGAGTATGAAATTGAATATAGGAGACCTTTGCTCTTGTTGCTCGTACTACATCTATCATCTCTCTTTCGGATTAGCTTCTGCTCGCCAATGGCCTCTCTTCTAGATGGACGTAAAGAATGTCTTCCTGCACGGTGATTTAGTTGATGAAGTATACATGCAACCTCCTCCAGGATATCCACATCCGCCTAGTAAGGTATGTCATCTTCGACGAGCATTATATGGGCTTAAGCAAGCTCCACGGGTTTGGTTTGCAAAAATTAGCTCCACCATTGCCTAGCTTAGGTTTGTTTCTAGCTCTCATGACTTTGCTCTTTTTACTCGCCATACTAGTGCTGGTATTACTATTCTCCTCTTTTATATTGATGACATGATTATTACTAGTAATGATCTCTCTGGTATTGATGAGCTCAAGCAGTTTTTGAGTCAACATTTTGAAATGAAGGATCTTGGTTCTCTCAGCTACTTTCTGGGATTAGAGGTGTCTCATTCCTCTGATAGCTATTTTCTCACTTATGCCAAGTATGGTTCTGATTTACTTTTACACATTGGTTTTAGTGAATACAAAACTGCTGATAGTCCCCTCAAGTCTAACCTCAAGCTTCGTGCTACTGATGGGAAGCCCTTTCAAAACATTGCCCTTTATCGACAACTTGTTAGGAGCCTTATTTATCTTACTATTACACGATCGGATCTTGCCTATATTGTCCATCTTGCTAGCCAGTTTATGATTGCTTCTCGTATGCAGTAGTTCTTCGGATTCTACGTTATGTAAAGGGTACCTTGTTCCATGTGCTTCACTTCTCTTCCCACTTCTCACTAATGTTATGGCCTCATTACGATGCTAATTGGGCAAGTAATCCTACTGATTGACGGTCTACCACTGGGTTCTTTTTTTTGTTGGTTGATTCCCTTATTTCTTGGCAGAGTAAGAAACAAACAATGGTTGCTTGTTCTAGCACTGAGGCTAAGTATCGAGCACTCGTTGACACCACTTTCGAGCTTCTCTATATCTATTGGTTTCTGTAGGATATGGATATTTCTCTATAATCTAGTACCCCTATCTATTGTGATAATCACAGTGCCATTCAGATTGCTCATAATGATGCCTTTCATGAGCCCACCAAATATATCGAGATTGATTGTCATTTTGTGTGTCATCATTTGTGGGAGGGCACTCTCCGTCTATGCTCAGTTCCTTCGGCTGATTATTCACGCAGGCTCTTCATGGCATGTTCAGATCTCTTGTTTTCAAACTCAATCTGGTGTCCACTTCACCACCTTGAGTTTGAGGGGGATGCTAGAATATATTCCAAGATTTCAAGATATCATCAATTGATCCTTGACTTATTCTGTATATCTTAGTCAGCCTCTCTCTACTATATAAAGGTTGTTCTTGTACATTGTAGAACACAAACAGAAATACAGTTTCTCTTCATACATTTTCTTTCTTTTCTCTAATCTTCTTTATTTATTTTCTTTCTTTTCTCTAGTCTTCTTTATTTCAACGAAGCTCGACCTTGAAAAACAAATGTGACGAAGAATAATGTTTCTCCTCCATTTCGGACGATTCTTCTGTTTGAAAACGTTAGTTTTAAGAAATGAGTGGTCCTACACAAAAATAAATGAAGATTTGTGAGTTATTAAAGAGTAACAATATCTACCACTAGTTTAAGTGATAGTGAATCGCTATCACATTGCCTTACTACCACCTAGACCAGAGCTATAAAGCATTATTATTTACCAAAAATGCAACTAAGCAAAATTAGCTAATCAAACAAAAACAAAAATAGTATTGTTAGTGATTGGCCTGATCGCTTAATAGCACACCACTTGCTAGTGATTACCACTCGCACTCTAGGTTCTTTCACAACTAAAAGAAAGGATATAAAAGATATTAATTCCATCATATTCATTCGTTATTACCAGGCCTAGAACTCGATGACACTCTCTTAGTTAAAAAAAAAAAGTTAATTTTTTTAGATTAACAAAACTTGCTCTGAAATAAGTTATTGTTTATTTCACTAATACTGAACCAAAAAAAAAAAAAAAAACTCATTTTCATTTCTTAATAAATTTGCTTAAAACTTAACTTTTTAAGTTTTCATTTATTAGTAAATTCACTTAAAAGTGAACTTTTTAAGCTTAGCCACACTCGCTTGGCTAAGCTTAAAACAAACTACTTATAAATTTTATAATAAATAATGTCTTTTATTGGTCAGTTGAAAAAAGTAATTTGATTATTTAACAAAAAAAAAAAACCTCTACACTTGAAATAAGTAACATTTTTATCATTTAGCTTATTCAAACATGCCATTGATTTGCTACCTTTCAATTACATATATATTTATATATATCACTCATTATTGCCGTTTAAACTTGATGCTTAGCCAACAAGATACAAAAGTTCGTGAAATCTATACTCTTCCAACTGGGGAAGGAGGTGGAAATGAGGCATATTTTGCAGAAACTTCTTTCTTGGAAATTTTTGCCACACTGTTTTCTGATGATATAGTTTCTTCAGAAGTCTTGCATCCAACCAAGTTGTTCGGTTCTGAGTAGATGGCCGGTTTCATACTGTTAAAAACGGCTATTCCAATGGAGAACGCTTGTAGAAGTTTGAGTGATGAATTAAACTCGACCGAGAATATCCCATCCTTGAACCGTGACAAGCTGAGGACTGGCTTATTCTCTGTTATTTCGTCCTATGAAAAGCATAGACAAAAGTTAGGAATACGGGTTAAAAACACTGTAGGCCCTCAAATGAACAATAATTTGATTGGATAACATAAATACCTCAGAGAAAAGCTCGAATCTTCTTTCAGTTGATCTGCATTTCTCACTCGACTGGTGATTAGCAAGAACTCGTATTTTACAGCCCATGTCCCAACCCCCACAGTCACATGATCCCCCGGATTTCCATCTTTTAATCAGTGGTGAAGGTTCTCCTTTACCAGGCAGTCCATGATCACCACCAGGAAGTACTACTGTTGTAGTTAAAAGGTCTTCATTCGGAACCAAATACTGATTTCTTTCATCATCTTTAGAGTTACCACACAGCTGGACATCCCGGTTTATCTGTCTATCGACGTGTCCTGGAAATTTAACAATAATAGCTGCAAGTTCATTACTAGGCAATATGTTCGATGTTTGATGATCCACATCTCTAGTACCCACAGAATACAAAACAAACTCCCTAGTGCTAGATTTAATAATAGAACTCTGTCTGAACAACTCTCTGGAAAAAACATCAGAAACCCTCATTTGTGCGACAACATTAGGAATATATCCATGATATCTGTCTTTACCTCTTTGATTAATCGAATGTCCGTTCTTTTCCTTCATTTCCAGGTAAGAGAAAAACGTATACATCCATCTGTTCACATTTTTTCTCGAACTTAATGTTTTCACTGTCGCTGCTAAAATGTCTCTATTATTGTCAACTGCAAATGTGAACAAAGGATGGCCATTCTTTAAAGCCACTTGTAGGAGAGCTTGAACTGTTGATCCATTCTTCTCATTATGTGGGTTATCAATATCTATTGTTTTGCAACCCTTTAAATCTAATTTTACATTTAGGAAATGAGAAGCTGGAGATTCTCCACGTCTGGTGGATGATTTGACAGCCCTATTTGTTGTGGACAAATCTCTCTCCAATGAGTTACCAAAATGATTGGAGTTGCCCAACTTTGGTTTCAAAAATGGATCTAGTAACCTTCTCAAAGGACTGGATTTTGCTCTGCTAGTATCATTTGATTTATCACAAGTTACCTCTGAACCGGACTTAACTGTAAAATCTTTGGTGCCTGAATGTGGAATTGCCGAAGTCACTTTTGGACTGCAGCCCAACTTGCCCATTTCAAAGCTAAATCGACGAGTTGGTGAAGGATTCCTAACCTTATCAGCAGCAGAAATGCCCATTTTCAGGTTTAATTCCTGATCAGAAGATTTCTTTTTAGTTACATTTATAGACATTAGGCCCAAATTTTCCTCTCCCAGCTTCTTGCCTCTGGAGGGACTAAATGAGATATTGCCCGGAAAGAATACTGTCTGTTTTGTCTCTGACAACTTTTTTCCGGAGAGGGAGTCGTCCAACCACTCGTCTATCTTATTGTATTTGGGAGGGACATCTGCAGGCAAGACACTCGTACTAGATTCTCCAACAAGGCTCTGTCGATTTATGTCCATTGATCTTTGATCATCACCGTTTGATGAATAGGGTGGATCTGATATTGCAGAAAACCTATTTTCTGGTCCATCTTTCGGAAAGAGGATTGCTGTTTTCTTTTGTTCAGTGAAATAACGATCAGTAACATTACGACTTGGAACTTCTAATTCCTCTCGTCCCGTCATAGCTTCATGTCGAACCTTCATCTTTCCTTTCGAAGTTGATGCCATGTTATGACTTTCCAAATGTTGCAACTTCATCGTCTCAGAATTTCTCTGAGGGTCCAGTTCTTTACCTCTTCGGTCCTTTAGTCTGTTCTCGGTGTCTTGGCTAAAAGGCTTATGTGCCCTCACCATACTCTGCTGCACCTTGAATGGATGAATTGAGCCAGCTTCACAGTCTTGAAACTTCCCTTCATTTTTTGAAGAAATTGGTGAGGTATTGCTACTAGAAGGTGCATGCTCCTCATTTTCTCCAGTAATCTCCTTCCGATTATGATTCCAATTCTCAAGAATGCTCCATTCAAGGACCCCAACATTGAAAGCCCTTTCTGGGAGGTTTTCTCCTCTTTCCAGAAAGCTCGGTAATTTTGACATGTACTTAACAAGTTCTTCAGTCTGATGGACCTTCCTTTCAACCCGTTGCTTTTGATGGAACCCCCTATATTTTGATAACGGGCTGTCTAAATTCTTTATTACTTCCGGATGGAAATCATAAAAATGCCGTTCTTGCTTATCAAACTTCAACCTGTACCCTAACTTTGTATTTTGTCCGGCTTGGTGTGAGGAACGATCATTTGGTGTCCCAGATGTTTTTCCATCACTTGATTCTTTTCCAAGTCCTAAATGGTATTCCATATGGATGCTAGTCTGAATCACCAATATTTGCTATCAGATTCTTTCTTTGGTGAAATGATTTAATTGCTACAAAAACAACGAAAATTAAACGAATTTTAGAATATCAGATATGCAAGATCACAAGAGCTAATAAACAATGAAAATAATTTCCTATAACTGCAAATGAGCAAGTACAAATCCATATGATTTTCAGTAAATATTGGAAGACATCAAAAAAATAAAGCTTTGTATGCTTGGTGCTTGCAAATGGGCAAAACAAGAAATGGACAAGATAAATTAATATTTCTTAGTAAATCTTGGTAAGAATTAAGCGCTTATCCCTTCCTAGAAGACCAATAATAAATAGATCGAAAACAAGTAAAAGAAGCGCACAGATTTATGGTGGTTCACGGCTTCTGAGAGCTATGTCCACTTGCCATGGCAGGTTTTTACAATAATGGAGCAAAAATGTAAAAGGTTTTCCTCGTACTTCTCACACCCTGAAAACCTGCTCTCAGAAAATCCTTTACATAGTACCAACATTAGAGTAATCTAATACATGTACGAAATACCCTATACCACTCCAAAAATTCGTGGTCGAGGGTAAGGCTGTAGATTATAATTGAGCTCCACATCCACCAAATTTTTAGTCCAACAACAAAGAAAGGTCAAGTACCAAGTGAAATATAAGGAACCCAAACGCCAAGCTAACAAGTCAAACTTTTCCCGTGCCAGTATATTATCATCAGTACATCTCACTCTGTTTCACCAAATATAAAGTACATATCCATGTCAGCTTGGAATGTTCACAAAGAAAACAACAAGGGTCTCAATGGACAAAGAAGCTCAAGAGGGAAATATCTCCCAATGGAGTAGTATGTTACATGGGGTGAAGAGGATAATACTGTTAATAACATATAGTCGTGGTCATGCAGATATTCTAAGAAATTTTCTAGGAGCTCTCGACTTTGCAAAGACCTCCTGTAGCAGACATCACAAGAATACTAAGGCCTGAGCAAATTCAAACCCCGATTCGCAAATGACTTAGATTCGTCTAATGCACTTGCATTTCTAAAGCTCACTACATTAATAATTACAAAATTCAAGGCCTTGTGACCATAACATAAAAAAGAAAATCCCTAACGAAGAACGATTAATTTTGTTCATGAGAGACGCAGTTGACTTCCTAATAGTACAACGTAGTATTAATGGAAGATGCAATAAGACAGATATGTAGGCAAGGGTGAATCCAAAGAACAATCTGAAAGAGAAATTGGTGGTCCAAAAGTACCCATTAGAGTGACTTTATGAAGATAAAGTGACCCGGGCAGCCTTCTTCAAAGCTTGAACCGTTGTAAAAGACAGGCATCAAGGGCTACAAAATCATAAACCTCTCAAATCTCAAAATTTTGCATGGTTGACTCTTCCATTAATTGACAGAAAACAAAAATTAAAAGATAAAGTTACTTAAAGAAACTATAGTGAAGGGAAAAAGGCCTTTTACCATTCTTGTATTTGTGGTATTCGCATCCTCTTGCTTTTTTTTTTTTTCCGATTTCTTTTCTTCATTCTTTTAATTTCCCACATTAAAAACTAGGGGTGGACATTTTTTCCTGGAACGAGCAGGACCAACCCAGAACCAGACCAAACCGGACCAAATGGAGAGTTCCTAAATACAGTTATACGGATTAATGTAACAAAAACCAAACCTTGTACTTCTAGAATTAGGTTTGGCTTCCACAGTGATCTTTGAGCTCTTAGTTATTACTTCTCAGCATCAAAATAGCTTCAAAAGAGGGAAAATAAAAATGCTACCAAACGGAATTCAACAACCACAAGGAGACTATACAAACATGTTCAAAGCCAACACATTTATTTAATAAATTTTGTTTTCAACAAACCTGTAAAATGTTGGTTGGGTTCACCTTTTACTTTTTATCGAAGACACTCCATGTGCATAATTTTCTTAAACGGGCGGCATAAAACATGTTTCTAGACAATTGCATTCAACCTAATTGATAACAAGAGAAATCACAAACCGCACTATACCAACACTATACATTCTTGAAATTCAATCACTTGATCCAAAAATAAAGAGAGGGAAAGTAGTATCAAGACATACCTCACCTTGCTCTAGGTGAGCGATGAAGATGTAGATCAAAAAAGACCTTGAAAACAAGAGATAATCAAGTCGGTGGCGAAACCAAGAACAGTAACTCAGAGATCAAAAAGCTGAGAGAATAATGATTTTCTACAGAATCACAGAAAAACCCATCATTTTGTAGCATCCCAAAGTGCCCTTTTTCTTACTTCTTCAACTTCACTGTCCAAACCCCAAAGCCACAAACAAGAAAATAAAAAAATTAAGCATTATTGAAAATAGATATACAGAGAGAAGAAAGAAATATGGAAAGGAGTGCCCTTTAGGTTGGAGAACACTAGTTTTCAGGAGCAGAACCAGGAAGGTAGAAAATGATCAGACGGCTGAAAATAGAGGAGAGACACATCAAATGGCTCTCTAGACCCCACGTGATGACTTGTTTTTATTCCTTGTTTATTGGATACTTGTGGCAAAAGCAGAAATTGTTAAACAAAAGGGTCACACATTTTTTAGACAACCATGCTACTTGTACATAGTGGCTCAACAAATTGGGTTTACAAAGTGATGTGACAGAAATTGAAGGATTTAAATGTCATTCCTCAATTCTTTAGTTAAATCAAGGTTTTCTATTCCGAATATAGGATAACTTTGATTTATTTCTCATAATAAATGGAAAAGTCAATTATACTCGTATTTATTTATATATGTTTTATCAAAATAATCGTTTAATGTTCTAATTATATTTTCTATTTTATTAATATCTTTATTAATTCTAACTATATTTTCTTTCCAATATAAAGGCATATGTATATTTTTATTATTTTTAAGAAAATAATCGAGCACAATATAAAATGATTTAATTTCTTCTATTTGTCTTTCGCAATCAATTTCTAATCTTCGAATAAAAGTAACTAAAACTTCATAAATAGTGGGAGTGCAAATATTAATGCAAAGCAGAAGGCAAAGGCAGATTAATATCAATGAGATTTCCCTCGAGTTTACTTCCATATGTTTGTATACTCGAATATAAGTGATCGGTTTTGTTTGAGTTTAAGAAAGTGGGTTATGGTCCAACATGACTTCCACGCTCTTACTAATTTTATCTCCGACTCTTTTGCATATCTCACAATGGATCACACAGAATCACAGTTTTCCTTAAAATTCCTTAGTAAAACATCACCTTGAATTGTAATAGGGTTCTCATGGCTTTCTCTAACAACGCCTCAAACTCCTACACACGGCTAAACGGCAACAAAATACTTGTACTAATCCTCAAGGTTTTCATCGTTGGAGTATAAGTAAGATAAGAGTTTTTTGAGAAAATAATAAGGATAGAAAGACAGTATTTTCAAACAACTTTAATTTCATAAACACATCACACTAATATCTCTTACATAAGAGTATACATTCATACTTCGGCTACACTCTTGGTACTTTCTCTAAAGAGATTAGAATTCCATAGAGATTACCTTATTACAAGCTTCACTTGAAAGATAGGAACTGAAATAGTTACAAAATCTGAAAAACTAGATAGAGAGATATGTTTTTGCTTCAGAATTCGATGTCTTCTTCTGAGAATTAGTCTTCAATTTATAGACTTGAAAAGCTCTACAGATGTCCTTCATTATTGTTGTGTTACTGTTTAAGATAGTAGATATCTTACTGTGGCCTAAAGTTTTTCGTCTTATTATGGAAAATAATTGAGGTAAACTCACAGTTTTTCTTTATCAAAAAATGACTTTGATAAAGTAGTGATAAATGGGTCCTCTACTTTTCCGTATGTCCCTTACTTTTCCATATGAGACCCAAACCACTTAATTGGAAATTCCTCTGGATCAAGAGAGGTTGGTGAGCCATCTTCTTTATTGCTATAGCATCCACACTTATGATTTGGATAAAGTCAAAACTGTTTGCACAGTTCATTTTTTGTCTTCTGTGTTTCACTAGTGTTTCCTCCAAAAATATGATCACAACATGTATCCAAATAGTGTCAATCTTCTTATTTAGTAGGTGCCACAGCCTTTGTAGCGACCGAGAACTTTTGAATAATATAAAATTAATTCTCGAAAAACGTGTCGTTCTTAAAGAGATAGCGCGTTCGTCTAGCCGTTGTAAACAAATTTAAATTATTTCGAATCGAGTCCAAATATCGAATAATTAATTTAGTATCAATTCCGATTTATTTTATTTTTAGAATCCAATTTATTTAGTCCATTACAATTAAGTCCAATATTTAAAGCCCAAAATATTTAGAGTCCAATTATATAAGATCAAAAACGAACTCATTTCAGCCAATCACCATAGGTCCAAAGATTGAATGATCCATAAAGCCCAAATTATTGGCCCAATATACCACCTAGGGATTAGTGCCCTAAAATCCCACTATTTTATTCATCACATTTCCCTCAACTCCCATCATCAGAAATTCACGCAACCAAAATCCATTTGGTAAGAATCTCTCTCCTCTCCCTCAATCATTTCCACTATGATTCCACCATTGATGCTAGAACATTAATTTCTAGCATCAACATGAAATCACCAAACTGTAGAACCATTAACACCACCATTTCCTCACCAAACCACTGCCCATTCATCCACAACATCCCAGAAATTGGAAAGCATCGTGTGATGCTAGAACCGAACCCATTTCTCCATTCACCAAATGCAACAGCTGCAGCCAGAACCACCAACACCACCATTCCACTCAGCTGCAGCCTCAACCATCCACCAAAGTCGGTTGCAACAACTGCAGCAGGGTTCACACGACCCAAACACCAACTGCAGAACCACCATTTGAAGCCTCAAACCCAGTCCAACACACACTCGAGCTGAGAAACCAAAACACCAACACCAAGCTTACCACCCACATGAGCAGCCACCTCAATCGCCCCAATCGACAGCCATTTTAGAATTTCAGCAGAAATCCAACCACCACTGCCAAACCCAAACCACCAGCACAAACCGAGACCAACCAAAGTCACCCCAACCTCAACCTGAAATCCAATTTTCGAACCACCAAGTGCAACGCACGAAACCGCGGCTTCCACCGAAAATCGACAGCTCTATTCCACCCAAAAATCCATCTTAATCAACCACAAAATCAAGAAAAAGGAAAAGCCCATTACCTTACCTCGTTCTTCGACCCATTTCCAGAATGTTTGCCACCAAGAAACCCAAGAAAATTGACCCATTTAGCCTCGGTCGACTTCGAAACCTTACACGCAAGAGCCCCTCCCCCTACCGCCTCCACCCTCATCGGCGCCACCACGCTTCGATGGCGCTGACGCCGACATCTGTCCAGACGGAATCGAAGGAAGGGGCGAAGCCCCTTCCCTCCGGTCGTCCCTCTCTCTCTGTTCGAGATAAGAGAGAGAGAGAGTGGGTTGTGTTCGTTTTTATTTTTAGGTTTTAATTTTAGATTTTAATTCGATTTTGATTTTAAAGATTATAACCCTAAGCCCCAAAGTTTTAAAATGTTTATTTAAGTCTTTACAGTTTTCATTATTTTTAAATCAGCCCTAAACTTTAAGTATTTTAAAGTTTAGTCCTCTAATTTTATTTTCAGTTTTAGATAATGTTTAATTTAGCCCCCAAGTTTATAAATTATTATTTCAGTCCTTAATATTTTATTTTCAGTTTCAGCAGATTTTCAATTAAGTCCTTAAATTCTGAAAATGTTTAATTTCAGCCCTTTAGTTTTATTTTCAACTTTATTATCTTTACAGTTTAACCCCTAACTATTAAAAGTAATTATTTCAGCTTTTAACTTTCATTTTCAGCTTCAAAAGATTTACAGTTTGGTCCCCAGACTTTGAAAAGTTATTATTTCAGCTTTCAACTTTTATTTTCAGCTTTAATGAATTTCCAATTTAGCCCCTAAACTTTATTTTATCGTTTTAAGCTATTTATTTCAGTTTCTATAATTTTCAATTAAGTCCCAAACTTTATTTTAACGCTTTAAAACTTTAAAGTTTCGAAATACTGATTCAAACTTATTTTCTATTGGCTAGACGATACGTACGAACGGTTAGGAGCTTGAAGTTATTTTCCCGCTCCACTTTTCACGCAACTCGAAATAATTGAGGTAGACTCGCCACCATTAATTAGTTTAAATTATAATTGCATACTTTATGTGAATTACGTGATTTATATGCTTTATGCATAGGATGAGAATGTGTCATATGAGATATATGATATTGTTATGCTTGCCATAACTTATATGCTTAATTGCATGAGAAAGAAAGAAAGAATCTCTTATGAGATAAGAAGAGAATGTTATGCATAACTTATGTACTTCATCCGCACAAGAAAGAAAGAATTACCCATAGCCTGTATTTTAAAGAGCCTATGATTTTCAAGAAAATGAACCAAATATGATATCACGTTGTATATTGCATAAGTGTGTATTCAATTATTCTGTAAATTAATTATCGGCGATAAGTCTACTGAGTATTTTTTCGAAATACTCATTCTGCTATTTTAACAATATCTGCAGATTTCGGAGGCGATCGAGATTGATCCGGCAGTGGTGGCATAAAAGAATTTGACTATCGAAATTATTATCTCTTTGAAGTTTTTGTATTTGAATATTGATAACATTTTGTCATTTTCCGCTATTTCTAAAATATGATATTTAAATTTTAAATATCCTATGAGTTTTAATTGCCGACGTAGTTTTCAATTGCAAATGTGATTTTAAAAATTAGGTTATTTCCGCAAAATTGATTGACAAAATTAGGGCAAAAGACGATGACGTGGCAATCCCGGTTAACAGAACTCAGGGCGCTACAGCCTTGCTATAAATCAAGTGGTCTTGTGACTCATACACCCAAATTTTCTGATTTTCTTCAATAACTTTCTGGATATGCTCGAATTGCTCTTTGTATCCCTTGTCTCTATGGAAAGCTGTCATATTGATGACATCTTCTAGTGTAATTTCATGGACTTCATTCTTCTCAAGCTGAAGATGCTTGGAAGTAGCAATTCTTATGACATGGCTAACTATATATATATATATATATATATATATACATATATATATATATATATGTATATATATACATATATATATATATGTACATATATATATATATATATGTTCTTATATTTAAGAACTTGACAATTTCTTTCAATAACTCGGACAACATCCTTTGGTAGCATAGAGATTTCTTTTAACGATTCTGATGGGTAAATACATATTTTATTTTTCATCTCAAAAAGAGTACGAACCCAATAAGTTGGGACTCCTGGATATAGGTTGACTTTATTATTCATTCCATACGTAGAGTTTTCATCCATCCTCCTATACTGGTGAACCAGCAGCAGACAAGATTGAACAATACGTATGCCAAAATAAAATCATCTTTATTTTTGATATCCATAACACCATGGGTGTTACATGCTTTGATAATATTTGAGCTATTCAGTTCTGGTATAGAGACAGTGGCGGATCAGGATATTGAGCCAGTTAGGGCGGCTGTTGACTATCGCAATAACAAGATTGTTTATTAATATTTAATTAAATAATACTAAAAAATTTCAATCAATATATAAATGCACTAAAACGTAAAAGTCACATACATATGAAAATATAATTCAACACAACCAAATAAAAAAAGAAATATATATATATATATATATATATATATATATATATATATATATATACAGAAATGATCTAATGAGCACCGGTGCTCATCTTATCCTAAACACCAATGAGTTGGCACATTAATTCATTGGTGGATTGGAACTCACAAAATCTTTATCCACCAATGAATTAATGTACCAACTTATTGGTATTTAGGATAAGATGTGCACCGGTGCTCATTAGATCATTTCTGTATATATATATATATATATATATATATATATATATATATATATATATATATATATACACACACACACACACACACATTTGTCAATTATATACGGATGATCAAATTTCAAGTTTTAAACGAGACAGGATGGCGTAATTAAACGGAAATAACAAACTCGAGTTTAAGCGAAGTTTATGCAAAAATTTTAGAACAATAATTTTTAGAATTAGAACTATTTTTGACTTAATGTTTTTCGAACTCTTAAAAGAAAAAAAAGAGTACTTAAATTGTCCAAATTTAATTTTACAAAATAAATTGATAAAATCTAATACTAAAAGTATATATTATGAAATAATAATTTGAGTAAATAAATATCTTTAAAAAGATATTTCGGAAACGAAAACTAATAATATATAATTGTTTAGGTTTTCAATTTAATTTGTTAAAAAAAATTAAAAGAAGGAGAGGAGGTGATTGAAATCGAACCCACAATCTTTTGAATCCAAAACAAGCACTACACAATATGAGGAACGCCCTTTACTGTTAAAAATTGAAAACTGGTACAATTTTTATTTATTATTTGTTAAAACATTAAAAGAAAGAGTGAAAATGAAAGGAATCGAACCCCATTCATCTTACATGTAGAGCATGCACACAACCAATTGAGCTACACTGTTTGTCATGTAATATTTATACTGAGAAAAATTATTTATTGGTTAAAAATTGGTATTGTTTTTATTTATTTATTAATATGTCAAAACATTAAAAGAAAGAGAAACGGTGGAAGGATTCGAACTCTAGTCATCTCGCGTGAAAAGTTAGCATTCAACCACCTGAGCTACGATGCTTATTCGATAACTTTTATGCACAAACATTTATATATATTTAATATAAATTCTTCTTTTAATATTTTTTTTCAACGGATCTAGCACGGGGGGCAGTCTCGGCTCACCAGGTGCTTGATCTGCCCCTGTATAGAGATACTATCCTTTGTAAGTTTTTTCTCCTGTGAAGGAGACAAAGTAGTATTCTCTTTGATTGATAGTTTATGAAGTTTCAATACTTCTTGTTCAATATTGGCAAAATGACCTTCAGATTTATTGGCACTAGGGCTTTCAGATAATATAGCGTTGTTGGCTTTCTCAATTATTGGTTTTGCAGCAGCCATTTCCAATGGTGTTATCTTGGATTCCATTGCAGCTACTTTATGTGCATCTCGAACTTCAATGCTCCTAGTTCTTTCTTGATTTGCTCCATTCTTGGTTAAGAAATTTGGAATAAAATTGTATTTTTAATTTAAATAGTGCAAACCACATTTGCATTCTAATAAGTGGCCTTTCAGCTGCATTTGTTCCAAATTTGTTTGTCAATAATGATTTTACCTGAATATTATCTGTTCTAATAAGAAATTTCTTAGGTAACAAGTAAGGTTCAAATTTTGCTACTCATTTTTTGACAGCTAAACATTCTTTACGATTAATATCATATTTGATTTCTGCATCCTTAAAAGTTTCTGAAGTATAAGCAACCAGCTCTTCTGGGCATTTACACAATGGTATACAAAGAAATTCTTTATATATTTTCTTTTAAGGATTTCTCCCCAGTATATTAGAGAAGCATCAATTTCTAGAATAAAGAAATCATCATTATTAGGAATATTTAATTCAGGTAGATTTTCAAATATTTTCTTAATTTTATTTATCATTTCGATATCTTCTTGTGTTCATTTCCATACAATTCATTTTTAAGCTTTTTTTGGAAAATGGACTTTATATTTTGAACAATTTTTGATAAATTTTCCAAAATAATTTAATAATCCTATAAAGTTTTGTAACTCTTTCTTGTCCCTAATCACTTCTAGAAATTCTATAATCTTCTTTACAATATGAGGTCGTTGAAGTATTTTTTCTTCTGTAAAAATATATTCTAAGAATTCAATTTTAGTTTTAGCTATTTTAATTTTTCTTTCTGATAAGGCTAATCCATATTTTCTGACAATATAATTGAACTTTTTAAGATGTTCGATATGTTCTTTTAAATTTCTACTATAAATAAAGATATCATCTATATAAACAATGCAGAAATTTTTTATAGGTCTAATAATCTTATCCATTCTTTGTTGAAATATTGCTAGTGCATTCATTAATCCAAATGGCATAACATTCCATTTGAATTATCTTAATGAATTAGGAATAGTAAAATTAGCTAAAGGTTTTGATGCTTCTTCTAGCTTTATTTGTCTTAAAATATTTCTTATGATTCTTAAATCCTTTACTTCTCTTTCAAGGTTTAAGATATTTCTTAAATTTCTTTTTATAATATGGTTTTTTAGATGGTTTATGACAACTGAATTGTGGTACAGCTGCTATTTTTCCATAACTTGCTTTCTTACCATATTTTCTAAATAAGTGTTGGTACATAGATTTTCTATACCATTCAGATATTTTTCTATCAGCGAATGAAGTTCTCATTCCTAATGTATCCGTTTTATAGTTAGGATATTCTCATTCTATTTTCTTCCAATAAATTTGGTAACCCTTAAATAATTTCTGACCCCAAGGTCAGAGTAGTTTAAGAAAATATCTATTTAATAATTTTATATCTTCTTTTGATAAATTCCATTCTTTTATGGATTTAGATGCTTTTATATATATATTTTTTGAAATTTCTTAGTATATTCGTTTAATTCACACATATCACATATTTTTAATAGTTCCATTTCTCTTTCTGCTCATAAGGCTTCTTGAGCGATCATGTCTATTTTAGTTTATGGTATAACTTTCTAAGAGTAAGTGTCTAAAGAAAATTTCCATTCATTTTAAGACATTCTTAAAGTTTTCAGCATCTAAACTTTCATTTCTATCAATGGTAATGTTAGATTTTTCTCCATATTTGATTTTATTTTTAGTTTCTTCAAATGTTCTTCTCCAGATATCTGAATTAATTCCTCTAAAGGTGTGGATTATAAAATTATAAGATTGAGTGGTATTCCATTTATGAAAAGCAACAGCTAAATCAGTAGTTTTTGCCCATGAGTCAATAATCTCACTTTTATTATTGCTATCATCAATATCTAACCATATTCTTGTTGTAGGAATTAATTCAGTAAATAGTTTAACTGGATTATTATCCTTAAGATGTATAGATTTAGTTGATATAGTCTTAAGCCCTTTTCTAAAATTATAATTTTCTTGTTCTTATGTTATTCCATGTTCTTTCATCCATTCAAAATTCCAGTCATTTAAAGGTGGAGTATTAATTTCAGTAGACTCTTCTTTGGATGGAGAATCTTTTATATAAATATTCTCAGTTTGAATAGTTAATTGTTCTAAACTTTGTTTATAAGCTTCTAATTCTTCTCTAGTAGCTTCAAAGAATTTTGTTTCTAATTCTTCTATAACATATGCTGGTAAAGGGAGTTCAATTGAAATATAAGAATCTTTTTTAAGTTTTGATTCCTTATATTTTGATTCAATTTGTTTATATATGATTTTTAATCCTATTTTAATATTGTCATTGACAATTTCTAAATTGGATTCAATATTTTTTTATGTAAGTTATAACATCTTGATTTATAATATATGTTTTTCCTAAAGGTTGTGCATAATTATCATATTATTCTAAAAATTGATTTATTATAATATCTTCTTCTTCATATTCGAGAAATTCATTTATTAAAATTTGTAATCCTTTATTTTTTATTTCAGCTAATTGTTGGGAACTATTTACTTGTTTTATCTCTTCACTTAGAGATTTATATTTAATACTTAAATTTGTTGCTAATTCTTGCAATTTGATTCGATTAGTATTAGTTAATATATTAATATTTTGTAATTCTTCTAAAATAATTTTATCTCTTCTATTCATTTTATAAGTTTTTTTTTAAAAAAATTTTAGTTTCGTTACTGGGCTCTGATACCAATTATGGGGTTAAAAAAGAAAAATAACAATAAAAGAATATAATGGACAATGTCTAAAATATAAACGTAAAGAAACAATAGAATAATAGACAATTCAATCTCATCCGTCTACTAAAATTCATCTGAACGGTACACCTTATTTTGTCGACAATTTTTGTCAACAAACTTGGTACAAATGGCTTAATTCTTTTTTAGAACAAGAGAATGAATCATAGTAGAATCAATAGGGTCCCAGATTAAGATATTCCACTAGATGAGGAATTTAAGGTATGCAGAATTATTTATTCATTTCATTTTTAAATTCATAATTTTTTTCTTGAGGCTGAGATCATATTCTCATGTGGGTTGGGATTAAGTGAGGTTTGTTGTCCTTACTTGTGTTTTAGTTTTATTTCTGTGTTTATTTGGGCCATTTGCAGCATAAGACAGGAGTCACGGGACATGCAAATGGGTGGCAATGTTATCTGAGTCACTTTTAAGATAGAGAATGAGAAAACAGACTTGAAAAGTTATATTGTTTTTTTGTTAGTTCTTATGTCTTCTCGTGATTAAAAAGATTTGAGTACTTACATGTGATGATTCTGTCTGGTATGGTTAAAAATCAGATCTGGATAAACGTTAATAAAATATATGATTTTGAATAATAGATAAAAATTATGAGTCTCATTCAATTAATTCTTGATTTTGATTTAAATTTTTATCAATTTTTAATCTACACACAAAAAAAAAAAAAGGTAAGTATTGTGAGCCTATTTATGTTGTATGTCATCTGAAGAGAAAAAATAATAATGAAATGTAAAGTAAATTAAATCGACATGACTCAACTTTCATTCGTACGAGCACAAAATGACATATTGCATGCCTTTAGGCTAACCATGGGTAGCTAGCGGCCCAAATGTTTTTGACCTTTGGGTGGAATTTAAGCATTTCTTTCGAATTTCAATAAAAATAATTAGCTTACTTGGATCGATCGTGACAATTCAGTATAAGTTACTTATGAGCCGTATGAGGGCCGGCCATGAATAAAAAGGTAAAAATAATCCAATTTACGTTCTATCTTAATTTGAGAGGACATGTTATGATTGTTGCAATTTTTGCATGTATCAGATGATGGTTCAAGCCTATCCTCTCAGTTATAAATATGCTTTTTCTTTTTGCATTTTTACAACTTTCGGCATTTCTTTGTGTTCTCTCTTTTTTACAGCGATGTTCTTGTCTACTGGTCACTCTAATCTCTTTTGTTACTTGATAAATATATTTTGTACACTTATTCGGACCATATTACTAAACTTTTATATTGTCAAATTGTTGATTTCTACTTAACTTAGGATGATTTTATTTTGTTTCAGTGTTGAACATGTTTCTAAGAAATTGAAAAATGAAGCAGGACTAATGTGTACATGAATAGAAGTTGAAGGATCAAAATAGGCATAATTTAAAGCAGAGGATCAAATTCCACACTTTAGAATTTGAAGAGGACATGGGCTGCACAAATAAATGGACTCAAGGACTAAACTACATTGATTGGGAATAGTGAAGCCTTAGAGAGAAATATTACATTAAGTGGGCTTGAATCACATTTTAAAAAAGGGAAAATTCACAAGTCGGGTATTAACTATGAGCCAATTTAATTTTCTGATTTAAAGTTTCAAAATTCAAAACTCAGGTGATAAATAAAAAATTAAATTTATTTTATTAATTAAATATATTAATGTGACAATTGTAGAATTAATGGTCACATGTAAGTACTTTTAAGTCACAACTTATTTATTGGTCACATAATATCAAATCAACTGGTCATGGATTATTTCACGGTCACAAATCAAAAAATTTATATGTTATGATTTATTTATCAGTCTTAAATAACAAATTTTATAAGTCGCAACTCAAATTTTTATGTCACATATTATTTATTGATCATAAAGTATCCAATTTATTAGTCACAATCTCATATAATTACTCACATAGTATTTATTGATCACAAATTAACCAATTTATTGGTTACAATACCAAATAATTTGTGACCATCACATCAACACCGCACCGTACATAGAACCACCGTCAAACACCACCACCGCCAGAGTCATCCCTACCACCTCACAACAACCTGTCAACACCACTGCACATCGATAGAGCCGTCTATCTCAAAACATTGATTTGAGGGAGTCCCCAACCCTACTACCTTACCACAACAACAACATCAACACCAATACCGATCAACTACAGCGACATCATCAAACAACTACAACAGAGTTGCCCAACATCCACATCAAACAACTGCAGCGTCGTCATCTCAAAATCCCACCATCTACTACAACTATTGAATCTCCAAACAAAAGGTCACTCGAGGCTGACTGAGGGTCGCTGTAGCAGCTAAGATCTGAGAGGGTGCACAGTTCGCCGTTGCAGCAGCTCTCAGATCCAACCACCACGACAACAGGCATTTCAGAGTCTCACCAGGCAAATAGAGTAAATAGATAGATGAATGATCGTCGTCGATTTAGAGCCCCGACACCGATGAAGAAAGAAACCCAGCGACGATAAAGAAAAAAAGAAATAGGTAGAGAGAGAGAGAGAAAAAGAGAGAAATCTAAAATCGAGAGAGAGAGAGAGCGAGAGAAGATATAGGATATTATTAAAAATTTAATTAATACCTGATTTTTTATTAAATAAACCTCACACCTGATTTTTAAATTAGAAAACTTACATGCCCATTTAAATGTAATTTCCTCTATAAAAAATGAAGGGAATTAAATGGGCATTGCATGATGGAGTTGTATAATTGAAATAGAATGAAAATTATAAGACAAAAAAAGACTCTTGTCGGGATTCCTTTTTGGACTCTTCATTTGACAAAACGTTTAACGGTTTATTGAAATTAAAAGGGAAGCATACGGCATGAAAACAAGGACAGCAAGAGCAAGAAAGAAGAAGAATTCCAAAATTTTTATCTTGTTAATTGAAATTAAACCGGTTATATCTTTTAAATTTTATTTTTTTCCGACATTATGAGTAGCTAAATATTTTTTTTTCTAGGATTTCAATGAAACTTATATCGTATATATATTTTTTTGAATCTTATTTCTTTTTGACGGTCAAAGAACATTTTCAATTTTGAATGATTGACATAAGTTTAATATTCTCTGCAATTATATGTGCATCAGTTGTATAAGTATTGTGGTTTATTGTATCTTCGAAAGATTGAAAATAAGTTAAGCATCGTGTTTGTTGACCTCAAATTTTGTACGTTCAAAGTAGCTAATAGATCCCAAGGCCTCTCACGTTTATGCCAGCTTGATTCCTGCACGCTTGGACAAACAGTTAGCCACATGTGGCTTCCTTCGGTGATGGTGGAGTTGACCGCGCGCACCCTGATAGTCAAAAATTCAGTTGGGAAATAAATATATGAGTGTGGTAGGACTTTAGACGGGAGCCTCCAATGTAAAAAATAGAGTTATCTTTGGGGAATATATTGAAAATAATAAAAGAGCAAGTTTATAAGTTGAAAACTTAAAGTGGCATTACTTTGGAATGACGAGGTGGATAAGAGTTGTTGGATGAAGATATGCGTGGCCTCATCCGTGTGGTTGGGGTATCTTAACAAAGACGTCAATCAATTATCAACATTAAATGCTAATACCAATTTATTGTCCATAATATCTAGATTGTGGCTTTAGACTTTGGCGGATTTAACTTCGCTTTCAGTTGAAATTTCTTTGGTAGGATGAACCTCACCTTCAATTGGAATTTCTTTGGCGGACTGAGGCTCGCCTTTGATTATTGTTTGACCATTGGTGAAAAGATGATCATCTTCACGTTTTCCTTGCTGAGACCTTTTTCCAGATCCAATCTTTGTTTATATTTTAAGACACATGCTTCCTCTGTTACTTGCAAAGTCATCCTTAATGACAAATAGGTCTCTCAACCTATCATTCGCAGTGTCAGATACTTACTTTCCTATGAAAGGGTTTTCAAGCATGTTTTTCTTCTTTCCCACCATAAGTATGGTGTTGTGTGCTAGGGGCTTTAGGGCTTCTTTCCTTAAAGTGTTGAAATAACATTTACAACACATCAGCTTGATTTCATTTGATATGGTAATACCTTGGGAAGTTTCGAACTTCATACATAAATGATGATAGATGTCTTTGCTTTCAGCTGCTTTGGAGCAGGTCTTCCTAAGATACTGTTATAGGTAGAATTGTTATCTATGATTAGGAAATTCATGTATCCTTAAAACCCAATTGACTCTTCATGGAGCTTAATTGTTAACGTAATTTGTCCTCTCGAGATCAAACTGTCCCCTATGAAATCATATAAGGGTTCAGCTATAGGTATCCAGGGATAATTGACTTGCATTTGATCAAATGCACTTTCAAACAAATTATTAACAAAGCTACCATTGTCCACCAGCATGCGACAAAGGCCGTTATGCGCTACTATATCTCGTACTACCAACGCATCGCTGTGGGATTATATGATTCCGTGCTCATCATCACTATTAAGTATAATTGAAAGAGATGCAGTTTTAGGATTAATTTGAATCTAGTATGTTTCCTGTGTGGCGGCTCGGGCGTAGTTCCTTTGTGCACTTATTTTTTCTCCACCTATGTAAGGACCTTTGATTATGGTATTGATTTTTGTTACTGGGTGGGTGTTGCGAGCTAGAAGCGTTCACTAGTGCTTGTACTGGCTCGACTTGCCTTGGTCTGATTCCTCGACCTCGTCCCTTGGCGTGATAAGGTGGTTTCCTGCTTTCAACCATTCCATGTGAACCTCTCGGTTGATTCCACTGATCAGATATCTTAAGTACCTTATAACATTCATTCGTATTGTGATCCTGGAGTGATAAATCTTACAAAACTTCACCTTTTGATTCTTGGGAGTATTCATCGCCCATGGCCAATGAAAGGACTAAAGATATTGGAAGAATGTGTCGATGTATTACCTTTGATCTTTTCTGTGCGAACTTGCTATATCTTTTTTCGATTGGCGATGGTATCCTTTGTTTGAATCTCACTTTGGATCAGGTTTACTAACTAATGATAGGAGGTTAGGTTTCGGTAGCGGACATCTCTCCAAAATGGAGTCTCCATCAACAGACCATTCCACAAGGCATCTCTAGTTTTTTCATCCGATACAGTCTCGCAAGTGATTAATTCACCTCCGAACCGTACAAAATAGCTTTTGAGAGATTCACCTTCTTCATGTTGCATGTCATTCAACTTAGTGGATGTACCTACTCTATCCCACTTCCGACAAATGCTCATAGGAAAGCATGTTTCAGTTGCAGCTAGCTTCTGGTTGAGCCTAGTGGCGATTTGCTATATCACCTCTTAGCAGGTCCATCTAATGTTAGATGTAAGTCTTGGCATTTTAGTGTGAGGCTTGCCTTTTTCAGCTTCATTTGCATTATATACTCGAACAAATTATACATAAGATCTCATTTTCTACTATATTTCTCAACCAGGGGACGAACAACTTGTCCGGGATTGGCGCCTTTCTGATTTCCTTGGAAAAATGGTACATATTCATCATCGTCATTCATCTCATATTACCTAGTAGGTTGATCTTCGTATTCTTCAACTAGAAAAGTGTCGTACGAAGTGTCGACAAAGTTTATTGCTTTCCGACCTTCGTGGCAATAATATAAAGTAGATCGCATGTCGCGTGAACTTACCTAATCTGTAGGCTTTCTTAAAATGGGTTTAACCTCACATTGCTCCTTCCTCTTCTACTCCAGTGCACTATCACCAGCTTTTGACACCTGCATGCTACTACTCTTTTGAAGAAAAGCTAGCAACATGCATTTCTCCATTTTCCTAAAATTCACCCTACCAATTTCCTTTTGAATTTTCAATTTACCTTTAAAAGCCATCTCTTGGATCATTTTTAAAATGTACATCTTTTTCCTTAAGCGACGATGTTTAACGGAGAAATGCCAGCTTGCGACTTTTTCGGTGTTTCCTCCCACTGCCGTTTTGGGTTAGCATCACTATTTACAAGATCATCATCACTAATGTATTCTTTGTTCTCAATCTCCAACGGTAGTTTTCTTTCCGTTAGACTTATTTTTCTTAGATCTTAGGCCCTGTTTGACAGCCACTTTTTTCCAAGGAAAAAGGAAAATTTTTTCCATTTTCTTGCTTTTGGGCTGTTTGACAGCCAACTTTTTCCAGGGAAAATGTTTTCCCAGCCGCCAATACACACGCTGATTTTCTTGGTTTTGGCTGAAAATCATTTCCCACCTTTTTGGTGGGAAATGATTTTCCAGGCAACCAGCTAAATTTTTTTTTTCCTTTTTTTTTTTTTTTAGTTACATTCACAAATGTTATAACTAATTGTAAAAAAAAATTCATTTTAATGGACAATTTTCATGTAAAATAAAGTCAAACGAACACTAAACTTTGATGAAAAAAATGATTTCGTCGGAAACAAATTTTTTTTTTTCGTTTTTTTTAACTTTTTGACAATGGAAATAAATTTTATAACCAATTGTGGAAAAAATTATCACTTTAATGGACAATTTCCATGTAAAATAAAGTCAAACGAGCATAAAATTTAAAAAATTTTAAGGTGGAAAATTATACCAATCAAACACACTTAATTAACAATTCCCTACAAAATAATTTCTAGGCAATTATTTTCCCTGAAAATTATTTTCTTTCCACTCATTTTCTACCCTTACAATCAAACGCACCATTAGGGATTTCAAGGTATTTTCAACTACAACAGGATTTCGTGATTTACTTTGTTCAAAGTTCCAATAGACGGTGCCAATTTTTTTACGATAAAAATTAGATCAATAAATCCTCTCATCTAGTCAGGATTTTCACCTCCTAAATTCACTAGTTTTGATGATCAAACTTGAAGCAAGAGAGAATGGCTTTTGGAAGGGAGATATTTGAATTGTATCACCTTCTTTTTCAAATGTAGGGTTATTTATAGATTTTCCTCCAAATTTTGGAGTAATTCGGTCATTTAGGAAAAATGACAAATGGCAATCTCTTGTTGGTTAGTTTGTAACTGATTCTGTTAAGAGTATCACGTTTTATTCATTGACCTACGTATACTTTATTAATAGCCTGTAGCTAATCTGGATGGAAAAACTTCATCTACTTTATAAAAACCTTTTACGCTCTCATTTCCCTTACATGTTTGCTTTGCGCTTCATCATTAGTTGGCAAGATTCACATATCGTATTTCGAAGTTCAAAACACAATTGATATATTCAATTAAATGAATCATATGATATTGCATTGAAGTAAGTATATCATTTAATGTAATTAGCGGTGTCAACAAGTCGAGCCGAAAAAAAAAAGCTCGAGCCGAGCCGAGCCCAACCAAAAAAAATGAAGCTCGACCCGAGCCTTAACGGGCCGAGCCGGCTCGGATTTTTTGGTTTCTTTTTTTTTTTTTACAGCCGTCACTGCTGTTGCGAAGCAGCGGGTTGCAAGCAAATCGCCTCTGACAGCTTGCGAGCGGCGGCTTACTGACAAGCGACTTGTTTGTGCAGGCAACTTGCTACTGTGCAAGCTGCCTGCAGTTTGCACAGGCTTGCTGCCTGCCTTCAAAATTTTTTTTTTTTTTAAATAGTAGGCCGGCCCGGACTCGAGCCGACTCCCCAAAGTGGGGCTTTGCCCGAGCCTGAGTCGGGCCCGGCTAGGGCTTTTTCCGAGCCGAGCCCGAGCCGTCCGAGCCTCCGAGCTTTTTTGCCACCGCTAAATGTAATGCAATTGCTACCTAGACTGATACTTGACATTAGTAGTGCTACATAACATTACTTTTTATACTTTTCTCCTTTTACTGATACTTTAAAAAATATATGCACTCATTTAATGAGTGTATATTTTTCTTAGTTTTTTGTTTTCTTCCCATCAAATGCTACAGTACAGTAGTTCCTTTTCTAATATTGATGCTACAAATAAAATTCTGTGAGAGAATATACAATCTTTTTTCATCCCTAACTATTGTTATATGTGTCTACTTTTCTTTAATCAATGAATAGCTCATATTTTGATAACTTTGCAATTTCCCTAGGCCCGAACCAAGGGAAAAGGAGAATTTATAGAGTGACTCTTTTTTAAGAAAGATCAAATTGAGAGAATAAGTACCTATTATATTTCTATATATCTTTGTATTAATTTCATTCTTCACTCCAACTTGTATCTCAATCAAACGGAACTACACATCTCATGTCCTCTCCCTTCTCGTTATTCTCTCTTTTTTTCTCTCTTTATCCACTTTTCTCATTTTCCTTTTCTCGTTTTCCTAATTTGACACCTTAAAAAAACTCTTCTCAATTCCAGAACCATCACGTTCGTTTCTTTAACCTCGCCATTTGTTTGCTTGATGTTACTTCTCCAAACCAAGATATGGTTCGTCGTAAATTGTTACCTTATTTAAGTGCTATAACTTATAAGAAGCTCTCGAGCTCTTGATTAGTAATGACTTGGTCCCAAATTGCTAAAAGCTCTTGAAAGGATTGAGCACGCAAAGACCACTCTATTAATAAGGAAGTTTAATTTTTCATTGTAAACGATAAACTTTTTAATCAAATAACAAGAGATGGCAAGTTCATATTGTGTGAGAAGGTAACCGTATATTCATTTTTATCTAAAAGTTTAGCCAATAAATGTTGAACGGCAATTTATGTTCATTTAAATTAATTGTGCACATCTTAGCCTATGTTTGAGCTCCTTTATGCCAAATTCATTTTTTCTAAAATTTATTTTTGACCACACATTCTCCCGTAAAATAATTTTATACATAAACTTAAAACTATTTCTTATTTTTAAACTACACATCCTTCAAATTCAAAAAAACCCCTATTTTCCCTCAAACGGGTAAATTAAGTTCTCTTACTTTAAGTCGTTTGGCACGGGTATAATTTTTAATAAATTATTGACCATAAGACTTGAAATGAAGTGATTTTGACTAGCAATACTGTAATGTAGAAAATGACTAAATAAATATCTTGCTTCCACACAGCCAAAACTGTGGATCGATTTTCTAAAGTGTATTAAGATAGAAAAATGCTCCAAGTACAGGATGAATTTCTACAGGAATTCAAACTTTCTCTCACATGGGGTGGGCCCCCCATGTGATTAAAAAATTGCCAAAACTCCCCACCCACCCCCCTATTGTGTGTTACCTGGCAGGTACAGGAATTTTGAATTCCTGTACCTGTAGCAAGGCCCATTAAGATATGGATCAGAAGAAATACATGGGGAAAAAGCTCTCTTCCCGACTGCACGTGTTTCCTTGTGTGTGTTCTGCTTTGAAAATAGTTGTTCGTGTAAGTGTTATGCCCTACGTCCAATCAACTTTGGACATAAACACTTTAAATATATATAATTGATGCATGTATGGCAATATCTATTATTTAATTGAATTAATATTCTAATAAATTAAATAATAGAATCCGTAAATTCAAGTCTTGGTGATTTGTTAATCACAAAGAGTTGTGATTGTGATATACAAATTACAAATGATCGAATCTTAAATCGTCCGTGATCGAAGTAATAACGAGATACAGATATCATTATTACGGATAGATCATCGCGTGTTGCATTCTTACTTGTGAAGTAAGTAGCTGATCTCACAAGTTAAAGTGTGGTGACACTTGAATGAACACGTGGATGTTTTGTTATAGAACAAAACATTGGAGACCCGCTGGGAGATTCCACATGGATAACTATCTGAGTGTTAGTGGTTAATCTCTAACGTTCGGTAGTTGAATTGGTCCTTTGACTTGAGGTCGTTATAGTACCTTAGATGAGGATAGTCATACTTTGATGGTGTTGGATGTTACTCTGCCAAGGGTCGCTAATACAGTATCGTTCGGGTACGTCAATAATCATATGAAGGTTGTGAATGATCAATAGAGGATTCGTCGCTCTTAGATAGTAAGAGATTATGATCTACATTTTATCGAGTTAAATTAATAATGAAATCCTTGGCCAAGGTGAACTCATAAGTCGAAAAAGAGTTTTCGACTTACATTGACTTAACACTGGGATAAAAGATATGATCGATAATTGAGATTGACACGTATCCATATCTTATTATTGATTGGATCATATTGACGAAAGGATTATAATTTCACGGTAAACGAACAAGTTTGGTTTGTCACATCACGTGACATTTCTCATCACATGTATTGCCCTGACACATTGATAGATGTCAATTTGGGACGACGAATGTGAATTAGTGATAAATTAAAAGGGGTGTTTTAATTTATCGATTTTGATTGGATCAAAATAATAATTCACGTCTTAGGCATCGTGATTGGGAACCTAATGGGTCACACACAAAAGAGAATCAGAAGAATGAAATTTACCAATTAATTAATTGACAAGTGTTGGACAATTAATTAATTGAGTTGCTTATTAATAGGTCCGAATTAATTAATTGGATTAATTAATTCATAGACCGAATTTAATTAATTTGATTAATTAAATATTGGACCAGGTAAAGTTTAGAGATGGGCCAGCCCACTTGGGCTTATATTAAAAGGCTGTTAGGGTTTGTAAATTGTATGGAATTTTCATTATTCTTGCTAGCACAAGAAAAGTAAAACCCTAGCCGTCATTCATGTTCTCTGTGTGGATCACCATTGGAGGTAGGGGTGGGCGCGGTTCGGTTTGGGTTGGTTTCGACCCCAACCCGAAACCAAAACCAAATTAGGCGGTTTGGAAAAATTTCAACCCAAACCAACCCACTCTAACTCTTAAACCGAACCAACCCAAGCCAAATCGGTTCGGTTTGGTTTGGTTCGGTTAATCGGTTTAGACTTTTAAATAATATTGCACCATAAAAAATGAAAAGTCAGGCAAAAATAATGTATGTCATTCAATTTAACTACTCACACTGACGCAACCAAGAACCAACACATAATCATAACAGAACCGAATCTTCATCAAGCTTTTTTTCCATCCCAATAGTTCATCTTCATCAACCTGGATATGTGGTGGATATCCATAAGAATAAAAGAGATGCCAAATTACGTTTATGCACTTAATTAAGTATGAACAGCTAAACATATCATAATTATTTCTTTCTTACATCTCAATAGAAGGCAGGATATGATCAGAATTGAAACTAACCAGAACTAAGCATAATCCAAAACCAAGACTAAGAAAATAACCAGAACTAAGCATAATCCAAATTCAAGAGTAAAAAAATAAAATTTATGTTACAAGAAAAAAACTCAAGCACAAAAAATAAATTGTGTTAACATCTAATGTCTAGATTTTAGGAAAATAAATATCTAGGAAAGTAAAATCCAAATTTCAAAAGTTTTGATTTTGACTTTTCTTTTTTCAAAAAATAAAAAATAAAAAATAAAATAAAAATAGAAACATGTATAAGTGGGTTGGGTCGGTTAACCAGTGGTTTAAGGCTTTAAACCGTAACCAAACCGAACCACCGTGGTTTTGTTTAAAATAAAACCAAACCAAACCAATAACTATATCAAACCGACCCAAACCGACCCGAGTCGGTTTGGTTCGGTCGGTTTGGTCTGTTTTTCGGTTTTTTTGCCCACCCCTAATTGGAGGCTGGACAATTGGACAGCTTGGATTGCAAATCGTGATCATTGGAGTTCGAGAATCAGCAAAAGAGTTTACAGAATTCATCAAAGGTATTATTCTCAACACAGTTTCTATCTAAACACAAAGCAGATCCGTGGTGGGAATTGAAAAATAATTAATTTTCCGCTGTGCATGTTAAGTAAATCCCCAACAGTGGTATCGGAGCCTACTTTGTGTTTGTTAGAAATTGTTACGAATTACAGAACAATCAAAAAGTTGATTGTTGATACTTTTCATGTTTCTAGCAATTAAGAAAATTTGATTTTCTTATTGTAAAATCTGTTTTGGAAAAGAAAATAATTTTTTTTTATCTGAAATTCATGGCCGGCGTCGGTGAGGCCACTGGCCATGGCGGCGACGGCACCGGGCCATGGCTGCAGGAACCGGCTGCTCTCGAGGGAGTGCCGCCACGACCGAGCAAGCAGCGTCTTTGCCAGCGATCAGAAATGACGATCGTGGCCGCTACAACAGCGCTAGCCGTCGCCGAGTTGCGACGATCGGCTGCTACGCGCGCTACGTCTCTGCGAGTTGCAGCGGTGAGCGCCGCTGCTGGAAGTTGCAGCAGCGCACGGCGCTGCTGCAATACCCGGTGGTGCGTAGTTGTCGCACCACCGTTTTTTCCAGTCGCCGGCGCGCAAATAGGGGAGGGGAATTTTTAGGGTTTTTTGAAACGGGTGGAAGAGATTGGAGGCGGGGGCCTCGTATGCAATTTCTGAAATTGCAGGCCCCTGCCTGCAATTATGAAAAAGGGTCAATTTTGCAATTTTTGTTAAAGGTTCTGTCATGCAATTTTCGAAATTGAAGGGCTTGCTTTTAATTTTAAACTTGGGTCAAGTTGCAATTTTCAAAAAAGGGTTTTTGAATTTATATATTAAAATGGTTTGATTTTAAAATTTCAAATTTGACCCGTTTAAAATTTTATTTAAAATTTACAACCTTTTATATTTTCGTTAAAATTTGATTTTAACTTAAATATTAAACTTTGACCCTAAATTGAATTTTATTTTATTTAGGAGTTTTATCCTAAATTAAAATGTTAATTCATTTTAAATTAGAGTTGGACTTTAATTTAATATTTAAATAAAATTTGATTTTAATTAAATTATCCACCCTAGTATGTTGTTGAAATTAGAGTTGGACTCTAATTTGACATTTAATTGAAATTTGATTTTAATTAAATTGTCTCACCCTAAAATCTTTCTTGAAATCGGAGTTGGACTCTTATTTGGTATTTAATTAAAATTTGATTTTAATTAAATAAGTTCACCCTAATATCTTGAAATTAGAGTTTGACTCTTATTTTGTATTTAATTAAAATTTGATTTTAATTAAATTCAACCCTATTAATTTGATTATAATTAGAGTTGGACTTTAGTTTGACATTTAATTAAAATTTGATTTTAATTAAATTGTCTTACCATAAAATTTGATTGAAATTAGAGTTGGACTCTAATTTGGTATTTAATTAAAATTTGATTTTAATTAAATAGTCCCGCCCTATAATTGTAGAATTAGAGTTGGACTCTAATTTGATATTTAATTGAAATTTGATTTTAATTAAATAAATCATCTAATTAAATTAATTAATTAATTTGATTAATTAATTATTTAATTGTTCCGATCCATTTGTCTAAATTAGTTTAGACGACTTTAATTGCTAGAAATTTGAAACATGTTTGCATATAATATTAGATATTATATAGGAATGCATTTATATGATGAATGTTTTATTAGTGGATGATTATGGATTCGACCATATGGATGTGTTGAATTGTTAGTTTTATTCTTGTTGTTTTATGGGGCCTGTGAGCTCTAATTTATTTTGGATCTGCGAGTCCGTTACTATTGTTATTATTATGGGCCTGTGCGTCCAATATTATTTAGGCCTGCGTGCCAACTAGTACGGGATACAAGTTGCAGCTGGACTAATTGAAGATACAAGAAGAGGAAGAGACTATAGAGATGGAACATTGTATGAATCAATGCTGTACCCCCTAGGAACTGACCGACTAGTCTTTCTTATGGCTCGGGAAGACTAGATAGTATATTATTTTCATGTTAGATGTATAATAAAATATATATAATTATTACGATGAGACATTTTGCATGCAAAACCCCTCGTTAAAAATATTAAGTCAATTTGTTATTTGCCTTCCATCATTATAGTGAAAAACGAGAGTACACTCAAGGCTGGTCTATTAGGGATATGTTTGACACTATGAAATATTAGATATTTCTGAATGATGGGTTTGACTTAACTAAAATTTATCTTTTGTTGAGCATACTAAAAAAGATAATTGTAGAGGCATGTTAAAATATTAAGTCATATTTATATTCGCCTTCCACCATTATAGTGAAAAACGAGAGTTCTAAATCGATCTTAGCTTGTTGAGTACACTCAAAGCTGGTCTATTAGGGATATGTTTGACACTATGAAATATTAGATATTTCTGAATGATGGGTTTGACTTAACTAATATTTATCTTTTGTTGAGTATACTCAAGGAGATAAATCTTAGAGGCATGTTAAGCTAACACATAAGATGTGTGAAGATAAAGAGTTATCAGCTTAATGATCTGGGAGTTGTATGGAGATACAATTGATAATAGTATCTACCCAAATGTTTTATTAGGGTTTGTTGAGTACACTTAAGGTTTTAATATAACAAATGGGATCCCAACCCACTGGGAATCAAGTACGGATTCCATAAATTTATGTGAGAGGGTCATAAATTTGAGTTAAACAGTTGGAGCGAAATTAATTTAATAAAAGACCATGTTAAATTAATTCATGCACTATATATATTATTTCTTTACTTTTTGTCGTTTACATTTATTGAATCATGAGTAACCATATGTATTTAAGAGGCATACTGAATACCAACAACCAAACGAAATTTTCTGGCACCGCAATACGAGAATTGTTCTCAGGCATGAAAAATTGGTTGTGTCCTTGAGTAACCCTTTCCAGAGACACTTGCTGATGACTCGACAAAGGAAGAGGTGACTACTATAATAAACATAGTGATGACGATAGTACAACATATGTGATGTTTGTGACTATGTCACCTGAGTTACAAAGCAACATAAAAGTATAGATGCTAACACATGATTTTTCATCTCAATGTGTTGAATGATGAACAATCATACGAGGAAATATATGATATTTCCTAGCAACTATACCGGTGCATAATGGCAGAAGAATCTTCAGTCGGTGCTCGTGTGCTGAAGATGCTGATTACTTTGAGAAGTTGTCTTGATTGCGTTCAGTCATGAACAATGAACTAAGTATAGAGTTGGTTCTGCAATCTCTGTCAGAGAGTTATTCATAACTAATTATGAATTTAACATGAATAAACTCGAAGCACGCTCATTGAGTTGCTGAACATGCTTAAAACTAGGGGTGGGCGCGGGTCGGTTCGGTTCGGTTTTTTTCGGTTCCAGAATTTTTCGGGTATTTAGTAAATGGAACCGTCGGTTCCAAATATAATTTTGGAACCGTTCGGTTTCGGTTCGATTCGGTTCTTTTCGGTTCCGTTCGGTTCTGTACTATAATTAAATTTTTAACATTTAAAATAATACTACATAAATACACCTGAAAGTTGATACTAATATTAATAACAAAAAGTAGATACAAATACCAAGTTCAATCTTAACTTTTACAAATTAACGTAATCTAATTTAATAACATATAAATAATAAGTTGTCAAATACAAATAACAAAAAGTAAATATTACTAATAAAACTTCGATATTCATATCAATAATTCATTTGCTTCAAACCTTCAAGTCTATATAAAAGTGAAATATAAATTAGAAGTTACAAATATAAAATATTTTAAAGTATTGATAATACTTACCAACTATTTAATGTAATCATCAGTTGGTTGACTTTCCATACTAACTACTAAGAAACTATATAAGAAAAATTGAAAAAAACACAACTAACAAATATATATAAACTCTAAATTGTTCAACTAATAAGATTTAATAAGAAAAAAAATTATTAATTTGTTTAGAAAAAATAAAGGAAATTGATTTATCCAATATAAAAAAAAAATTCGGTTCTTATTCGGTTCTTCGGTTCTTGGTCGAGAACCGAGAACCGAACCAAACCATTCGGTTCTCGATTCGGATACCTGTTCGGGTATTTCATTTTAAAAAACCCGCTCAGTTCGGTTCGGTCCGGTTCGGTTCCGGTTCGGTTCGGTTCGGTTCGGTTCCGGTTCGGTTCGGTTCGGTTCGGTTCCGGTTCGGTTCGGTCATTTTGCCCAACCCTACTTAAAACTGTTAAGTTCAACATCTGTATTTGTAGTGGACAAATCTTAGTCATAAATTCCTATGTGGAAGTCTAAAGGATGCTTTAGGAAAGCAACCAAGATGACTAAGACAGTTAAAGCGAATAAGGACAATACCAAATCTGATGATCCTTATTATCATTTTGGAATGGTAGATCATTGGAAATGAAATTGTAAGGCTTATATCTATTTCATTAGTTTCATGGGTATTAGATACTAGATATGGATCTCATATTGTATAAATATGCAGAAACTAAATAAAAGTAGATCGCTGCAGAATGGAGAAGTTGACCTACACGTTGAAAATGAGCAAAAGTTGTTGCATTGCCTGTAGAAGCATATTTCTTGCCATTGCTTTTAAGCTTGATATTAGAATTAGAGAATGTTAATTTTGTTCTCACCATTACCAAGAGTATTAAATAAATTTCATGTTTTGACTTGAATTATTTTAATGTTAAGGACAATTGTTGTTCCTTTTTATCTTGATAAGATTTTAATGGTTATGGTAAATTACAAAATGACATTTATATTCTAAACATTGAGTATTCTATAATAAGTATAGAAATTGAAAGGTATAAAAATGATAATCTAAATAACACCTATATCTTGTGGATTTGGTCACATAAATAAGAATGCAATTCCAAACTTACACTGAGATGTATATTTGGGTCAAATGATTTTGAATCATTTGACAAATGCAAATCATGTCTGTAAGACACAGTGACCAAATCTCCTTTTACTTGAAAAGGAAAATGATCTGCACAATTATTAGGTCTAATATATAGTGATGTATGTAGATCCATATCAATTAATGTCAGGTGAAATTTATCTTATCTCATCACATTTACTAATGACCATTTCAGAAATGATCATGTATATTTGATGAAATTCAAGCATGAAACTCTTGAAATGTTCAGGGGATTCAAGCTAGAAATAGAGAAACAAATAGGTAAATATATTCTTACACTAAGACTTGTTCGAGGTAAAGAATATCTAAAATGGAGAATTTTAGATTATCTAAAAGAGAATTAGATTCTCACGCAGTGGATTCCTCCACATACATTGCAACATAATGGTGCATCTGAAATGAGGAATCGTACACTATTAGATATAGTGCAATTGAGAACAAGTCATGCAAGCATTGAAAAATCGTTTTGATGTCATGCACTGATTGCCACATGATACGCACTAAATCGTGTCCCATCTAAATCGGTTGACAAAAAGTCCATACGAGTTATGGAATGACCCAACTTATCTCATATGAAAGTTTGGGTTGTGGCGCTTATGTGAAGCGCACTGAATTGTATATCAATTCTATAATCCCGTTGAGAAGAAAATGTTCGTCTCAATACGTGCCATACTCCTAGAGAAAGTATTTATTCTAGGAGAGACAGTGGGAGCAGGATAAATCTTGAAAGAGTTTAAGAGTCCACAGATATAACTGATTTAATAGATGAACCTGAGTCTTATCCTACACCAGCTGAGGGACATACTCCTGATCAGGAAGTGGAGACTTCCGAGGACACGTTAGCTTCATGTAAATCTTGTAGGATCATTCGACCTCCTAGAAGTTACAAATCCATAATTACTAATCAGGTATTACTGATCAAGGTTAATGACCCTACTAATTACGCAGAAATAAAGTCAAGTGTTGACTTAAAGAGATGGCAAGAGGCCATAGAAATTCGAGATGGACTTGATGTATGTAACCAATGTTTGGACCTTGGTCGACCTGCCTAATGGATTAGAACCCATAGGTTGTAAATGAGTTTACAAGAAAAGGTCAATAGGATTGAAACAAGTTTCTTGGAGCTAAAATCTTTGATTTGATGAGAAAGTCAAAATGTTTGATTTTATCAAAATGAAGATGAGTTGTACGTTTACAAGAAGATAATGGGAGCATTGTTGCATTCCTGATATTATATGTATGAGACATATTATAGGAAACGATGTCTCTATATTTCAATTGTTGAAATTGTGGTTGTTAAATACTTCTCCGTGATAGATATGGGAGAAGCAAGTTGATCTATAGAGATAGATCTAAATGATTACTTAACTCATCCTAATCTATATAGATAAAATCTTGAGAAGATTTTATATGGGGAAAATGAACTGAGAGTTCATAGATAGACTGATGCTAACTTCTAGTCAGACTAGAATAATTGCATATCTCAAATAGGATATTGGTTTACTTTTAAGCGGTGTATTGGAAATGTTCCAAATAGGAAATAACCGTTGATTCAACAATGGAAGCTTTATACATCATTACTTTACAAAACAACAAAAGTTATGGTCTGGATCAGGAAGTTCATTAATGAACTTAGAGTAGTTCCTAACATTGTTGATCACACGCTTCTGCATTGTGATAACAATGGAGCCATCGTGCAAGCGAAGGAACTAAGGTCTCATCAATGATCTAAACACGTGTTAAGGCGGTATTATCTTATCGGAAAGATAATTCAATGAAGTGACGTAAAGAAAGAACGAATTCCCACAAATTATTAAATTGCAGATCCACCGACAAAGAGTTGTCGCGGGATAAACATGATCGTCATGTAGACTCTTATGGTATAAGATACATAAGTGATTGGATCTAGTGGAAGTGGGAGTTTGTAAGTGTTATGCTCTAGGTCCAATGAACTTTGGACATAAACACTTTAAATATATATAATTGATGCATGTATGACAATATCTATTATTTAATTGAATTAATATTCTAATAAATTAAATAATAGAATCCGTAGATTCAAGTCTTGGTGATTTGTTAATCACAAGGAGTTGTGATTGTGAGATACAAATTACAAATGATCGAATCTTAAATCATCCGTGGTCGAAGTAATAACGAGATACGGATATCGTTATTACGGATAGATCATCGCCTGTGGCATTCTTACTTGTGAAGTAAGAAGCTGATCTCACAAGCTAAAGTGTGGTGACACTTGAATGAACACGTGGATGTTTTGTTATAGAACAAAACATTGGAGACCCGCTGGGAGATTCCACATGGATAACTATCTGAGTGTTAGTGGTTAATCTCTAACGTTCGGTAGTGGAATTGGTCATTTGACTTGAGGTCGCCATAGTACCTTATATGAGGACAGTCATACTTTGATGGTGTTGGATGTTACTCTGTCAAGGGTCGCTAATACAGCATCGTTCGGGTATATCAAGAATCATATGAAGGTTGTGAATGATCAATAGAGGATACGTCGCTCTTAGATAGTAAGAGATTATGATCTACATTTTATCGAGTTAAGTTAATAATGAAATCCTTGGCCATGGTGAACTCATAAGTCGAAAAAGAGTTTTCGACTTACATTAACTTAACACTAGGATAAAAGATATGATCGATAAGTGAGATTGACACGTATCCATATCTCATTATTGATTGGATCATATTGACGAAATGATTATAATTTCACGGTAAACGAACAAATTTGGTTTGTCACATCACGTGACATTTCTCATCACATGTATTACCTTGACACATTGCTAGATGTCAATCTGGGACGACGAATGTGAATTAGTGATAAATTAGAAGGGGTATTTTAATTTATCGATTTTGATTAGATCAAAATAATAATTCACGTCTTAGGCATCGTGATTGGGAACCTAATGGGTCATACACAAAAGAGAATCAGAAGAATGAAATTTACCAATTAATTAATTGACAAGTGTTGGACAATTAATTAATTGAGTTGCTTATTAATAGGTCCGAATTAATTAATTGGATTAATTAATTCATGGACCGAATTTAATTAATTTGATTAATTAAATATTGGACCAGGTAAAGTTTAGAGATGGGCCAGCCCACTTGGGCTTAAATTAAAAGGCTGTTAGGGTTTGTAAACTGTATGGAATTTTCATTATTCTTGCTAGCACAAGAAAAGTAAAACCCTAGCCGTCATTCATATTCTCTGTGTGGATTACCATTGAAGGCTGGACAATTGGACAACTTGGATTGCAGATCGTGATCGTGATCATTGGAGTTCGAGAATCAGCAAAAGAGTTTACAAAATTCATTAAAGGTATTATTCTGAACAAAACAGATCCGTGGTGGGAATTGAAAAATAATTAATTTTCCGCTGTGCATGTTAAGTAAATCCCCAACAGTTCGGAAATGACTATGAAAGCACAGTTAAAACGAGAAGTTTCGTAGACTTGATTTGCCTTTCATTTTTTCATGATAATATGTGATTTTATTTGACAAGAGAATGAATGAGGGAAAGGATATAACCTGTTTTCTCTTCCCTTCCATTATGTAAATAAAGGTAAGTAGGACTAAGGTTCAGAAAAGAGCATTAGTAGAGTTTTGTACAAGCTTGCAACTTTCTTGAATGAGCAAGGTGTAAACTAGTGTGCTGCTTGTTGATTTTCATCCTTTAGTACCTTGCTGTAACAAATTAATTTTCAGTTTGTCTATATATTACCAGACTTGATTTAGAATTTCCTTTCTGGAAGATGTAATTTAGAAGTGAATATACCCAAACATACAGAAGTCTGAAAAACTACGAAGAACTTGTCAGAGTATTGTATCTGAAATCAGCACACCCCCCTTGATCTCATTCTAGGATTCAATCCTCGTCTAAGGATTCCAGGACAAGGATTATTTTCTAAATTCCAAATTGGGTGAATAGTTTAGAATGTGTATACTAGATTTTATTTAATCATGAAAACAAGGAGGAATGAAGTCCTTGGAAAGTGTTTACAGATTCCTGGTAAGAATAGATATTGACCCTTATAATGAAATTCCAAAACCATGCTAATTTTGTCTTATATCATGCTGCTAATGGAACTTACAATGAACCTTGAGGTTACCTAAATGAAGTCATTGTTAAAGTCTAGGTTTTCCTGGGAACAGATATCATGCAGTATGCTGCATAAAATCATAGAGCTATAACTTAATTTGACTTCAATCCCTTGGCACAGGAATCGTAGTGGCCTTTTCGTTTTTGTTGTGTGAATGACATGATAAACTCTACTAGATTTTCTAACGAGTTCCATGAAGAACCTCCTTTCTGTACGGAAAGCTCAAGTTCTTGTTTCATTTTGAGTGCTCTCTGTCTCAGTTCTTTGCCTACTTTATCCCTCATGAGTGTCCTAATGGCTTTCTCAATACCCTTCCTCTCTGGGTCCTCCAATTCTATGGCTATTTTCCATACATTAGTGAGGTACCTCGTATTCACCACTTGGTCTGCGAAATACGGTCTGCATATCATCGGCACTCCTTCACACATACTTTCCAAAGTTGAATTCCAACCAGAATGGCTCCAGAAACCTCCCACGGCTGGATGTGCCAAAACCTTCTTCTGGGGTGCCCACTTCACTATGCAGCCGCTTTCTCGAGTTAATTTTTCATACCCTTCTGGTAAGCATTCAATCCATTCCGACCCACTAACTGAAGAGGGTCGGACCACCCATAAGAAAGGTTGGTCACTGTTGGCAAGTCCCCATGCCATTTCAATAAGCTCTTTCTTGTCCATTATAGCTAAGCTGCCTATGCTTATATAAATGACCGAGTTAGGAGCTTGTTTATCGAGCCAGGTGATGACACTGGAGTCCTCTGCTATCAAGCTAGTATTGAATTTTGGAGCCATTTTGTGAAAAGGACCTATTGGGAAGATTGGAACCTTGTAATGCTGCTGAAGCTCCACTAAGGATTCATGCTCGAGCATGTCCACAGTGTTCCAAACGATTGCCGAAGAAGATCTTATATTGGCATAACTTGTAAAGAACTCAAGTAAAAATTTTGGAATCTCAGCAGTAACTGGAAAGGGTAGGTCTTTAAACCTGAGAAGAGGATGTGTCGGAATTGCATCCTGCAGTTGAGACTCTGTAATTTCATTGTTAGAAATAATGTAATCAGGAAATGCTCAAATTCACACCACGTGCATATTTGTTACGCAGTATTGGACAAGATTTATCTTCATTAATATTGTCGAGTGCTAAAATATTGGATTGAGCTAGGAGCACAATCTTCTACATTTTGTACTGTCATATAGTGAATCAAAGCAATGATGCATGCCAAAATTCTACAAGAGGAATGATCAGTGAAGGAACATATCATTCATTTATTCTCTGTTCATTAACTATTACCGTTGGGTCCTGCTTGATAGAATCTCAAATCCGTGATCAAGACATGCTAAGAAATTCTCCAATAAAGAAATTATTATTTGTCTCCTGCTAAAGACAAAATTTAAATAAATGAAAGTTCCCCTCTCTAACAGTTCGAGCTTTAAGAGGGTATTTCAACATACTATTAAAGCAGGCAACCTGGGTTCAAGTATTACCATCACCCGTTTATGTTAATTGTGCGTCAGCAGTCATGCCTTTGATGAAAATGAATCTGAAGTGAATCGTACCCTCTAAATAGTGCAGTTATATCATCTATGAGTTATAGTATTGGTTTCAGAATTTCTGTCTTGTTTATAATTTCTAACACCGTCTATGTTAAACTTTGCTAAATGGTTTTTTGTTACTCTTTGCAGCAAGCAATTGTTAGCAATACCTGGCAAGGGAATTAGATTGTCAGCTTGAAGCTGAAGGATGACATGATCAGATCGCAGATAAGCAGCACTATTAGGACGTAATGCGACAGTAGGCAGCTCTAGACGAGTAGCCACTTCATCAACAAAGTGCATGAGAGTATCATACATGATACAAGCTACCTGACCGTGTTGCTCCTGTGTTTCCAGCATTTCAACCATGTATTCATGAAACCGCTCTTTGGAATTCTTGTTTATAGCGAATATTTCATTCAACGAGTTCATGTAAGAAGACTCGCAACCAGATAAGTTATCAGGTAGCAGTAAAAAGTTGAATTCCGGGTGGTTTGAAGGGTTCGGAGAATTGAATTCAGTATGAGCGATGGTGATGGAGAATCCCCGGGAGCTAAGAATAGCCCCCAGCTGAAGCATTGGTGTTATGTGCCCCTGGTGAGGAAATGGTACTAGCACGACCTGAGGCTTTCGTCCCTCTATTGTTCCCATTGCGCTCTCTAAAATTCTCTCTCTCAAAGTCGTTGATTGATTGTATGAACTGCATCAGTTTATGTCTTAAATGTAATTAGGAAACCTGGGATTCATCAATCGATGCCATGGAATTTGTAGTTGTTAAAGAAAAAACAATTGTGAACTCACAAAGATATTTGGAACTATATTGTGTGGTTCTTGTTAGGTCTATCGGCCAAGGGATTTAGTGCAAAAGACGACATATATGGTCAAACCATGTTTGTTTTCTCTGGTTGTTTTCACCAAACAGTAGGCATCTTCAGGCAAATCTTCCTAAACTGCTGAGATGCCAAAATACAGTCTCAAACCAAGTTTTCTATGCATTATTAGGTAGTATTGTTTGGTATTAAGATTTGTGGTTCCATTTTAAAAGGTACCACAACTTTATATGTTAGTCTATATTTTCATCTTCATTCGTTGTGGATTTATCTTTTAACACAACCTCGGAAGATGATGACTCGTTTGAATAAATCAATCTCTTTAAATTTGCGAGCTTAATTTTTTAGTCTTAGTCGAATCGAATTGTTCGTTAAATTTTAAGGGTCTCAAATATCATATTAAAATTAGAGGTTCTATTTTAAAAGGTTAACATTATTAAGAGAAGTAGGATAAATCTTTATATGTTAGTCTATATTTTTATCTTTATTCGATGTGTGATTTATTTTCTGATATGGCCTATAAAATGATGACTCGTTTGGGCATACGAATCTTGAAGTAATAGAGATGCTCGGTTGAGTTCAAAATATAATAGTATTTCACGTTCTTGTATCTTCTCAGAATTTTCAGTGTTTAGTTTCTTTTCAAAAAATAATAAAAAATTAAATTATGACATTAATTAATTGTGTTGAAAAGAAAAATTTAATAGGACAATTTTGTACAGCATGTAGACCATTTAGCAATTAGGTACACAAAAGAAACTGCAGAAGCACGAGATGCGTCTGCCGAATTCAGGCAGAGATCTCAATTTCCAAACGCTATCGACGTAAAAAGAGTCATTCGTTTGCACAAAAAGATCAAACTGATGTTTGATACCATTAAAATTAAAATTTATTTTTCTCATTTTTTATTGATCACATATTTTTCAATAAAATAATATTACATATAATTTCAAAACATTTTCTTCTGTTTTAACCACAAATTTAAAAAAAAAAAACTATTCTAATCCTTAAAATTTCAAATAATGAGTACCAAACGAGAGCCAACTTTGTTATAAGCACAAGAGCAGAAATCAACGGTGCTATGTTCAATGAAAATCAACACGGCATAAAGATGATTAGTTCAATACTAATGTGCTTCACAAATCACATCCTTGCACGACATGATCTACTTAGAATCGAAAATTTAATATAGAACAGTTTTCGTATAATCATATGAAAATTTACGAGACGTAGTAGTCTATGTTCTCCAAATAGGGTTTCGTTAATTTGTGCATAAACTTAGATGTGTCAAAATGAACAGACTGATTTGAACAGGCCAATCCATTCTTGAACCCCGCACTGTCGGTACTATTATTGGAATGGCCCGTGACGGTTAGCAGGCCAAGTCATAATAGACTTCCCGAAAAATATCAGATGGTTCACAGGACTGGATTTAACGTTTATTGACCCTTGAACTAGCCCGCTTGAATTACGGACCAGTTTATGGGTTGTTTTTATCGGGCCGAACTTGGCCCGTTCTGTTTGACATTACAACATAAACCCCTCATAACTTCTTTATGTTAACACTACTGATTTGACCGTCAAGTTCAAACCAATTATGCATACGTGACAGTTAAGTTAAAAATTTGAATCTTTTTAACTATTAAGTCATTTCAAATTCATGAAGTTGAATGAAACTGCTATATCATGTCAAAGACCTTCAAAACTTTCTCATGTTTTTTCAAAATCATAATGAATATATAATCGATTTGATAAAAAGAAAATGCAATTTTTGACATAATTTCATGAGGTCATTACTTCCGTTTTAAGTTGCCCGCTAAACTTTATTCGTTTTTAAAATTAATTTTCAAGAACCCTTTTCTTTATATTACTTGTATGAAGGCCATCTAATTCTATTCGATTGAAAATGAAGTCCTGCAATTTATATAAAACTTTCCTGAA
Organism: Fraxinus americana; assembly: GCA_035079005.1. NCBI lineage: Eukaryota > Viridiplantae > Streptophyta > Magnoliopsida > Lamiales > Oleaceae > Fraxinus > Fraxinus americana. The sequence continues at coordinate 17,792,619 of CM068725.1, read as the reverse complement.
AATTAAGTAATCCTAGGCGTTTTTAGTAATCCTTTCTAAGTTTCTATTGTCCTCAAATGTCATGTTCTTAAGGAATGAACCCTAAATAATAACAATAACAAAAATTATATCGTTACTAAATAGAAAATATAGAGAATAACAATAAAAATTAAATATTAAGCACGCTCCAAAATAGATTTTCTTTATGGAAGTTTCTATATTTCATGGAAGTATGCTCCATGAACTTTGATTTGATGAAATTTGAGCTCAATTTCACGCTACCAATATTGAACACCAATCAATCAAAAGGTTCAACCCACGACTATGGTATTCACTTATGGTTGCTTCTTACTCTCACCCACAAAGTACAAAAAAATTGGTGGTTATTTGTAGCCACAAAGGAGGAGAAAACAATGGAGGAACAAAGTTAAACTCAAGGCACGAAGGAGGAGGATAACAAGAACAACAACCATTGTTTTTCTCTTGAGAATTCACACACGGTCACAGTAAGCAAATTTGAGGCATATATAGGGATAGATTAGATACCAAGTTGGGCCAAGCTTACAAGAGCCTTCCAATAAGTGACTTTGGGCCATGAACAACCTTAATTAACTAAACTGCTTCGAATTGCCCAAGTTATTTTTGATTCAAATAGTTAAATATCATTGTTTGGGATTTATTGGGTATCAAAATTCAATAAATCTCCACTTTGATACCCAATGAACTTGCAAGGAAACAACATAAAGTTTATAATTGTCTAATCAAGGTAATCAAATAAAATTGGACCTATGTCTCGGATTTGAAACACATACCCGCTCCATGTACTCACCAGGGGTTAAGGTCAAAAAAATCCAAGTATAAAAAAATAATCACGGTAATCAATCAAGAACACATAAAATATGTGATGAAGATATAACATAAGACGATACACAGATTTTCCAAACTTGTTCAACAAGCAAAGAACATCAGACTAACACCAAGTTGATCAAGTAAATTGACCAACATATACAACCAATGCATAAATGACCCATGAAAAGATCTTACCACAATTATCATACCCCATTTCGTGTAGCTCGTATCTCTAGAACGCATATATCCTCTCATCGCCAACCATGCTTACTAGATTGGTCACTCTTCATGCCTAATTGGTAAACCACAGCATATTCTAAGTCTATGAAATGTTCCTCTATCACTTGCTCATATCTCTCAACCTAAGTGGATAATGGGTATCCACCAAATATAGGTGATAGAAGTGTCATTCTCTCACTACACCATATCAAGATTCAAGCAGATAGAGGATTCTAAACATTTAATCACATCACCTCTCGTGATACAAATATCACTCTCTACATCCCCATACATACCACCAATGCACCCTTATGCATCTACACACTACATTACCAAAAGACATACTACTAATGCACTTACTAAAGTGGGAATACATATAGTACCAATCCTCACAAAAGTAATCCCAACGACTATGCATAAACAATAATATGATCGCTCTCAAATTCATGAAAAAATCATATCAACCATATTGAAATGTAACATAAAAACAATGCACCGAATCAAGCAAGCATTCATGTAAAAGAGATTTCACACAGATGTAAAAGTGGTAATTAGGTTTTCTATCAATAAACCTCACTTGGGTTATAACTAGACCTAATAGTAACATTCACCTCACTTCTCATCTTTTCTTTCTACTTACCTTTCTTCTTAGGACAGTTTTTTATAAAATGTTCAGTCTTCAATAGCTGTAACATTGACTACCACTCGTACTCGAGTTAGACTTGTCCCAACTTTTGCCCTTCTTTTTACCACTCTCATCACTCGAGTAGTTACTGTCTTGATTTCTTATATGATTATTTTGCTTAAAGTGTGTTCTAATCCTCATCCTGTGTACCTCACCACTCAACTTATACTCTTTTTCACTTCTAATCTCTATATCTTTACTCACAAGAGAATCATTGACAATTTCAAGTGCTAGAGTGTCTTTACCATCGAGCATGAAATTAAGCAAAATAATGAACTTATAGGTTTCAGATATAGTTTCATTTTAATTAAAAATCTCTCGCATAAGTTTGTTAAATACGTTCAAATTGTCATCAAAATTTTTTGAAGTATCCATTTTAAAATTGAAAAGTTTTTCGAGTAAGTAAAGTTTTTTTGAAGTAGACTTAAGCAAATATAAGGTATCTAACTTTTTTTTCCAAAGTTCTGTTGTGGTTTTAAGTTTACCACTTTTCTCAAAATAACATCTTACATGTATTTAAAGTATAAGCATGTTCATCATATTCTTCTTTTTATTTTTTTTAACAAATCAGCAGAAAATTTGTCATTTATAGTTTTTAAAATCTTTTGTTAAACCAAAATTTTCATTATTTTTTATTGCCGAATTGATAAGTCCAAATCAAAATGTGTAGAAATTTTTGGATATAGATTGACCAAAACAAACAAAAATACACAATTAGAGCATACAAAGTAGACATATAGTAACAATATACAGTGTTCTAATTTTTTAGGATTTCGTGATATTCACGATGTCAAATAAAAGGAATGGTCAAACGGGCAAAGTCCACATGTTCTAATGGAATATTGAATGCAACACAGGTGAATATCAACAAAAAATTTCTCACAGAATGCACATCTCAATGAACAATTTTTACCAATTAAATTCAACACTTCAAATTGGGAATTAATTATTAAATTCTAGCACAAGCAATTGTTACCCTACACGATGACCCCAATTCTAATGGACAACCCACACCATAGCTTGATAGTACTAAAATTTAAAAGCGATAAGCTAATTTATCTAGTAGATCAAATATGTGGGTCCGTAAATAAGGAGAGATGCAAATTTACTACTTTAGGGACACTACTATTCTCCCTAAAGTTTCAGCAAATGCAACAAGACGATCAGGCGAAACTCGAAGCCCAAATGTCCAAGGGAAAAAAGGTCCAAAATCATCGTATAACCTGAAACAGAAAACAAACACACCAATGGATGTGTAGGACCACCGTAAACATTGCCTTCAGATCATGTCATCGGAAAAGGCCTCATGCATCGCCATGTGTCGGATGAAGGATCTGTGTGTGGTTTCCCGCTCCGTCGAACCTGGTTGCACATGTACCTCGTCGCAGCTTTCTCTCACTTTCTAAGTTGGGATATGGTCTCTATTTGGTCTGCACTGCTCTGATATGGCCGGAATTAACGATTTTCGATTTGGTCAGAAAATTTCAAAATTCCTTCAGTTATGCAAATGCACTTTCAACTTGTACATACTTTCTAGTGTGAGTGTGTGACTTTGGTGGCATACAATTATCAATAATATATGTTTGGTGGATTAAGTATAATATCATCTGGATGTGATGGAAGGGTTTTGGGCGATTGTGTAGCTGGTCCACTAATTGTTGCTTCCCCTATCCAGGTTTGTGAGTTCTTAAGGACTACTTTTTTATACATCCACCTATTGTATATAATGTTCATGTAAATACTTAATGTCTATATTTGGCATTATATCTCCAATTGCAGATGATAGTAGTCAGTTTTAAGGCTTGTAACTATAGAGCCTTCATTTGCTCTACAAGTGAGCGCTGATGGTACAATTTGTGTTAGCAGCTCACCATCGAATGTAGCTTTCAGTGAAATCTCTTGTGGTCCTGCAAATCCACTAGTTGGCAACAAGAACATATCATAAGGAATTGTTGGGTGATCGCCTGGTATAACTTCTTTATCAAATTTGCACTTTAGTCCATGAATTCTTCTTGAGTCCTTTCTTGTCCTTTTTCTCTTGCAATTTCAATCCTTTAACTTGTAATTGCATCCAATTGAACCCAAACGATCTTCATTTTGTGGTCCGAATCAACTATTAAAAAGTTACAATTAGGTCCCCAAACTTTAAATTTCGCCCTTTTCGCCAAATTTTCGCTTCTTTCTTTCAATTTAGCTTTTAATCATCGAGTTTAAAGTAATAAATGAAATATCCAATAATTTATACTATAATTAATTAAAAGACGTATCAAATATCTATATTTTTAGGCCCAAATAAATGTATAAAATACACTTATCAAATACTTCCAAACATAAACATTTGTTTATCCTCAAACAACATTGTAACCTTGTTTAACAAACAAATATGCAACAAAGTTTTGGTTAGGTATCCTGGCATTTTGTCTCAAGATTGGAATCATTGTATTAAATTCATAAATAGTTTCAAGGTTACAATACTAAAATCAATATCAATTATCCGATGCAAAACTGACGTGTGGGAAAAAAATAACTAAAATATCATGAATTCACAATTTGTTTCAATTTGTGACCCTCAATAGTCAAATTTGTCCTTTCTTCATTCGTAAGATTCATACATTCCAAACTTATTTTTTTACTATTATCCTAAGGTGTGATCTAAGGTTGAATTTTTATACTAACTCCTCACCTTCTCTAATTTAGATAGATCTCACTAATTGCAAATTAATATTTCAACAAATAAGGATTCTCCAAATTTTTTGATTTCTTTAACCTTCAAGACTCAGCTAGACTAATAATCCATTGTTAAAAGTCTAATTCTTTCAAATAAATATTCGGGGTTTAATCAAGGCATGTTGTGTGTATGTATGCGTGTATATATATATATATATATATATATATATATATATACACGTGTGGACTTCTTTGCATTAAACTTTCTAAATGACATTTGTATCGAGTTTTTGGCCGATGACTCACAAGACAAAAGACTATAGGGTACCAAATTTTAGATATCCTTGCAGGATTAATCACTCGAGTCATAAAGGCTATGAAGAGATGTTCTACAATGAGGCAACTCTATTTTTTTTTTTTTTGCTATGATTAGTACAATGCCCCTTATTAAACCCTCATTCTCAAAAACCGATCCCAACTTAAGAGTTTCACCCGAATTTACATATTATTGGCCTCAAATAATTCGCATAAGAATTTACATATGAAATCTCTATTCATATCAATATCTTCGTACAACAGTTCAATTACCTTCAAATTATGCTAAATTTGATCTAAGGATGTATATTGTAGTACTTTTTTATTTTAACATCTAAGTTCTATCATTTTAATCTATATAGCATATAAATCGACTCATTCCTTCGCAGTGCTAACCTTAATTCACGTACGCAAAAAGTTGCATATTTTACATGAATAAAAATCAATTAATCTAAGCATATAACTCATTCACAGTTCATAAATTAACACATAATTTTAAATATATTAATCATTATCAACAAAATTATCTAACCCATACAAGCAAGCAAACTAAAAATAAAATATTTTTGAAATTTTTAAAAACAATTTCCAATTTTTTTTCTCATAAATAATAAACACACAATCACACATAAATAATAAAACTAAAAATTCAATATTTTTCTCACTCCCAAATTTAAAGTAGACATTGTCTTCAATGTCTTAAATTATAATATAGCAACGTAAAGGGATGGGGAAATAAAGGAAAAAGGTTCTCGAATTTTTGTCTGATATTAGATGTAGCTTGTTGAATAAGTTCATTCCATTTTTAATCTAGTTAAGCATGCCTTCTGTTTGATATTTTGGTACCTTTGAAAAATAGAAGAAAATATTAAATGAGAGTCATGAAACGGTTTAAAAATATTAAATGCGGTGTGTATGATAACCAATTTTTTATGCCCTTGGAGCATTGAAAAACGTCACACGATTCTTTTTCTATTTTTTACTCAAATATTTTTTTTTTTCTAGGCTAAATATAAATATGGTGACCCTTTTAATTAAACAAAAATATGTCTAAAATTAATGCAACCTGTCAAACTATTTGCAATGCAAATACATAAATCATAATAAATAAAAAGGAAAAAAATTTGATTACTTCCCAATAAGCACTTAATTTAAAGTCTTTAACTAGACTTTGTTGATTCGTTAATCATGGAGGTTTAAGATAGACTTTGAAGAGTCCTTTTCATCCTTGAAGTACCAAAATATTCCACCAATTCATTTTCTATGTTCACTTTAAATGCTCTTTCGCTTCTTCCTCCTTAACCTTTCCGCTCTTATTTTCATGAGATGGTGTCTCAATAGTAGTATAGATTTTGAACTTCTATTGCTCATCATTTACCCTCAAGGTTAGTTCGTCTGTTTCGATGTCCATGATAGCCCGACTTGTAGGTAGGAAAGATCGATCCAAGATTGTAGTGATGCATCCCATGGTTCTTCTATGTTTAAGACAACGAAGTCTACTATGAATATAAACTTACCCACTTTAATGAGCACGTTCTCAACCACTTCTTAAGGGTATTTGATTGATACGTCCGCTTGTTGAAGTGAAATAGTCGTGTCTTTTAGCTCTTCCAAACCTAAACTCCGGTAGATAAGAAAAATGCATTAAATTTATACTTGCTTCGAAATCATATAAACAACTGAAAGTAGAATTATTTCCTATTGAGCAAGGTATTTTGAAACTCACTGGATCTTTTAGTTTATGAGATAATTTATTTTGCAAGATAGCACTACACTCCTCATTTAGCCTGATTGTGACCTTTTTTTCTTTGATAAGATCTCCTTCAAAAACTTTGCATAACTTGGTATCTGATATATGGCTTCAATTAATGGGATGTTGACATGAAGCTTCCTAAACATGTCCAAGAACTTTGAAAATTGTTCTTTGAGCTTCATTTTCTACAATCTCTAAAGAAATGAGACAAGAGGCATATATGTCTTGATAGGAGCGGTTGCCTTAACCTGTGAATTATCTAATCTGAAAATATTTTTGCTGATTGTTCAGATCGATCCACTTGCTCCTCATCTATGGAAGGTACCTTTTCATTCACTACCACCAATCTCTTAACTGTAATTTCTATAAAATGAACCCTACTTTCCATAGTAATCATCTCAATTTGCTCATTCCCCACAAAACTCACTATCATTACCCGCTGTTTAGGATTTGTCTCAGTATCACTTTGCAAAGTTCTAGGCTATCTTTCTGAAAGTGCCTTGGCAATTTGTCATATTGGAAAATTCTGTATAGCAGCCGCTTGAATTTGCAAGTTCTTCTCAATCTTTTACATGTATTGAGTTGATACATCAGCCATTTTAGCAAATGCTTCTATCCCATGAAGGTTTCTTTTCTGGCTGCTAAAAATCTGATGTTGCACCTTGAGAAGATTAGATGTTGCTTCAATAGAAGTTTGGACGATTTCTCCAACTGGGATTGTATGTATTGGAATGGGGATTATTTTGTTATATCTGAAAATTTTGTGTGTAATTCACATCCTCAATTGATTGTACAAATGGACTCCCCATACTACAATCCACACTTTCATGCTTACCCCTGCAATGGTTGCATCTCGACCTAGCTGCTTGAACTGCATTCATTGTTTAATTGATTGTCCAACCATCTACCTTTTTTGTTAGTGTGATTAGCTGTGAAGTGTCAACCTCGTACATCCCGCGGCTTTCTTTTCACTTGATCTCTCAGTCGTCCGTAATGTACTAGTGTATGCTAAACCCTCCATGATTTGTTAAACCTGATCTGCATGTAATTGACCGATCACATTAGTCGGATTTAGCCCCAGTAGAAGTATTTGACTTGTAGCCACTTCTGCAAACCATGTTGTGGGCATTATTGAAGCAAACTTTTGTATCTTGCCTATGTCTCATCATAATAGCACTTTGAATCAAGCTGAGATAATGTAGTGATTTCCTCTCTCAACTTGGCAATCTTTTTTAGTGGAAAGTAATTGTTCAAGAATTTCTGGCTCAAACTGTTCCAAGTAGTGATGTTGTGAGGTGGAAATGTGTCCAACCTTCTCTAGTTGAATCTCTCAAAGTGCATGGAGACAGCCTCAGCTGAATTACATCACTGGAAACCTGGATGCACAGATATCCAAAGCTATCGAGATATGAGCATTTGAATCATCAGTCGGTCTCCCAAAGAACTTTAATGCATTTTGGAACATGTTTACTACGTCTATCCTCAAGTGAAAATTAGCTTGCCCAAATGTTGGATAAACTATACTGGATCTGCTTTTACAACTGACGGAATCATATGTTTCCATTGATTTTGCTTGCTTTTTTGGTGTACTTCTAGATGTTCTTTTCTTTTCAGCCTGAATGCTTGTTAGATTTCCAAATCAAGTGGAGAAAGATCACCATGTCTCGAGCTTTGCATGCAAGATCCTGAAAAGAAAGCGACAACACTTTAATTTTTTCTAATATGAAACTAAAAACTAATAAAGCAATAAAAATTCTAATTAAAGCTAAAACTAACTCAAACTAATTACATATTATAATCACTGACAGCAGCGCCAAAAACTTGATCGTTTGATTTCTCCAAAAGTGTGATGAATTGGCCTATCTTCGATGATGTTATTTGATGAATTTAGGAGTATGAGAGGTGTCTTTTGATGTATGAGGCTATTGTGCATTTATATGGCTCAAAAAATAAGTTGAAAATCGCGTCCAAAATTGAATTAGAGAAGAATCCTAATCAAATTCGAAATCTGCACTGGATAGCCCAAATTTAGCCTGGGCGGTCGCCCAATGTAAACTTTGGATGATTGCCCAAGCCAATAATCTTTCCGTACTTTGGTTTTTATAGGCTAGGCCGTCGCCCAAACTTTATGTTGGGTGATCGCCCAATGTTACTTCTTTATTAAAATTGAACTTTAGTTAATGCGAACACACGTAGCAATTGAACTACGAATCCAATGACAAATTAGATCAAACACAAGAAAGCCAAGAATCAACATTTGAAAACTCGACCAAATAAATTATTGAATCAAAGAATTAAGACAGCCACCAATAATATCTTGACTCCGTGATCACAAAACTTATGAACCTCACTTAAATCGATGAATGTCACAAAAATTTAATTCTTGATAAATTCAGAGTTAATTGAATGAAGAACAAGAATAAAGTAATAAGTCTTGCAATAATATCTCTCAAATTGTGTGTATTTTACAATGAATGGAATGAGTTCTATTTATATGGAACCCATAAAAACTTACTAAAAAACGGAATTAAGTATTAAAATATATCAAAATATACCATACAAGAGTTTTAACTAAAATAGAAGATTGCGTGAAATTTGAAAAATTCGCGACCAGAAATATACTTAGATCATCTGAACTTCTCCTCTGTGGCCTCGGTAAAGGGGCATGCCCAGCATGCCCTGAACAACTATGCAGTTGCATAGTTGTTTCATCTACCTTATTCATCCATTGCTTGAATCAAGTTGCTCCACTTCGTTTCATCTCCCAAGCCAATATGAAACTTGTCCATTTGCTTGCCGTGATCAAAGTTTCGTCCACCGTGGCTTGAGCCTGAACAACTATGCAGTTGCAGTTGTTCCGTCTACCTTATTCATCCATTGCTTGAATCAAGTTGCTCCACTTCGTTTCATCTCCCAAGCCAATATGAAACTTGTCCATTTGCTTGCCGTGATCAAAGTTTCGTCCACCGTGGCTTGAGCAAGTAGTCCCATCGCTTTTTTGACCCGCTTTGCTCGTAACCTAGTTATAGGCCTTTCCTCAATGATCAATGGATCCTTGCCCGGACTTGCCCTCACATTATGAATCACATTATCCCTTCCCTCTTCGAAAAGATTCAGCCTTGAATATGCACCTGTATCAAAGTGAGAAAGATCAGAGACATTTGAAATAGTCGAAATACTCTCCTGGAAGGTCCATCTTATAGGCATTGTCATTGATCTTTTCAAGCATTTGGAATGGTCCATCGCCCCTTGATTGCAATTTTGATTTCCTTTGATCTTGAAAGCTCTCTTTCTTCAAGTGTACCCAAACCCAATCTCCTGATTCAAATGTAACGTGCTTTCGTCCTTTATTTTCTTGAAAAGCATAATACTCATTTTTCTTCTCAATTTGCAACCTTACCTTTTCATGGAGTGATTTTACTAAGTCTGCCTTCTTCTTTCCATCTAAGCTATTACTTTCATTCACTGGTAAATGAATTAAATCCAAAAGTATTAGTGGATTAATATCATATACAATTTCAAAAGGTAAATAAGAAGTAGTAGAATGCGTGACCCTATTATATGAAAATTCCATGAATGGTAAACACTCATCCAAACTCTTTAAATTCTTATTAACTATAGTGCGTAACAATTATATCATAGTTCTATTAACTACATCAGTTTACCCATCTGTTTGTAGGTGACAAGTAATAGAAAACAATAGTTTGGTTCATAACTTATTCAAAAAATCCTCCAAAAGTGAATAAGGAATTTAACATCCTTATTCGACACAATGCTTCTAGGAATCCCATGTAAGCGCACTACTTCCTTAAAGAATAAGTTCGTAATATTGGTGGGATCATCAATTTTATGACATGGAATAAAACGTGTCATCTTACAAAATCTGTCTACCACCACAAATATAGAATCTCTTCATTTCTTAGTCCTAGGTAAACTCAACACAAAATCCATAGACACATCAACCCAATGTTCACTACGAACAGGTAATGGCGTATATAACCCCTTGAGGTAAAACCTTAGATTTAGCCTTTTTACAAGTGATGCATCTACTATAAATCCGATCAACATCAACTTTCATCCTAAGCTAATAATAATGTTCACCTAGCATCTCTAAAGTCTTCTTAACCCCAAAATGAACTATTAGACCTCCACTATGTGCTTCACGTTCTAATAATTCTCTCATTGAACTTTTAAGAACACATAACTTATTTTCCCGAAATAAATACCCATCATGCCTAAAGAATCTATCCATAGTACCCTCATATGAATCGTATATATTAGAAAAATTAGGATCATTAGCATACATGTCATTAACATATTTAAATCCTAACAATTTGGCACCTAAAGACATTCAAAGTACGTACCTCCTTGTTATAAAGCATCTGCTACCACATTTTTATTATCTTGTTTGTACCAAATAACATAAGGAAATGTCTCGATGAACTCTATCCACCTTGCATGTCTCTTGTTAAGCTTACATTGGTCATTTAAATGCTTCCAAGGACTCATGGTCGGTGTGAATCACGAACTCCTTTGGCCATAGGTAATGCTGCTATGTTTCCAAAGCTCGAATGAGTGCATACATCTCCTTGTCATATGTAGGATAGTTGAGAGGTGCTCCACTTAGCTTTTCACTGATGTAGGCTATTGGTCTTTTTATCTTACATCAAAACAGATCCAATGCCTATACCTAAGGCATCATATTCAATCTCAAAAGTATTGTTAAAATTAGGTAGTGATAAAACTGGTGTAGTACATAATCTATCCTTAATAGTCTTAAAAACATGTTCTTGTTCGACGCCCCAATGAAATCCTACACTTTTCTTTACAATCTCCGTAAGTGGTGTGGCAAGTGTGCTAAAGTCTTTAACAAAATGCCTATAAAAAATAGCTAACCCATGAAAACATAATCGGTAAATTCAAGTACCGCAATTTTTACCTTATTTTTCTCCGAGTAGTTGTGGCAATCAAATATCAACTTTACTTTCTTTTCCCGCTCCAGTAAGCCTCTGGATCACTCTTCATTTGAATGAAGGAATTACCATTTTGATATTTTTCATACTTCTATTAACATCATCTCCAACATGATCTCTACCCCCCCCATTTCATGCCAAACTCCTCTATCCCTCATTCTTCCTAATTTGACATCCAACAATGCATCCTCATTAATATCACTATTCGCAACGCAAATTAGAATACAATGTGTCTTACCTCTCCATTAAGGCCTCTTGCCCATCCATTCTATCTCCTAAATCATCAAACAACCTTTCAAATAGTCGTATTACCTCATCCGTCATGATGACTTCACTATTCTTCCCGCTTGAAGTAGAATCGTCTCTATCAGACATCCTAAATCTAGTTTAATATTTGTAGCTGTGTACACTCGTGTATCACTCAATTTGACTTTTTCTTCTATTAGTCTCACCACTCTGCCTTTTTTCGCTCAATGCTTTCGTGCAAGTGTTTCAAAGAATTAATTCGATCTCAATCAAAATTTAACCCTTGTGGACTCCAAACAATAATTGAGTAAGGAAAGTGATTTAGAATAATTTAAGAATGTATGAATTTGAACTTTGAATGAAATGTTAAGGATAAATTCAAGAAAGTATTTCTTGAATTCGGATTGGACACTTTTTTTTCTTTTTTTTTTAATGCGCAAGAATTCAACAAAGTGCCAAAAAAATCGAAAAAGAATTGGTTTGGAAACTAATTTAGCGCACAAACAAATTTTTGAATTTTTTGGTACTTTAAATGGATTGAATGACTCAAACATGTAGAACACGAAGAACGAATATAATCAAACAAAAAATTAAATGATATAACATTTGTTTTTGGAGCCAGGTTTTGATACCAATTGATGCGAACCCACATAGCAATTGAGCTATGAAACCTACGACAGATTAGATCAAGCCCAAGAAAGCCAAGAATCAACGTTTGAAAGCTCGACACAATAAATTATTAAATCAAAGAACCAAGATAATCACCAACAATATCTTGACCCCATGATCACAAAACTTATGAACCTTACTTAAATTGATGAACACCACAAGAATTTAATTATTGATAAGTTCATAATTAATTGAATGAAGAATAAAAAGAAAGCAAAAAGTTTTGCAATAATAACTTTCAAATTGTGTGTGTTTTATAATGAATGAAATGAGTATTATTTATATGGAACCCATAAAAACCTACTTAAAAATGGAATTAAGTCTTAAAATATATAAAATATATACCATACAAGAGTTTTAACTAAAATAGAAGATTGCGTCAAATTTGAAAAATTCGCGGACGAAAATATACTTAGATCATCTGAACTTCTCCTCCGTGGCCTCGGTAAAGGGGCATGCGACCGCATGCCCTCAACAACTATGCGGCTATCCAACTTCTCCATCCATTGGTCGAATCAAGTTGCTCTACTTCGTTTCATCTCCCATGCACAACATGAAACTTGTCATTTTGCTTGCCGTGATCAATGTTTTGTCCCTCGTGACTTGAGCAAGTAGTCTCATCGCATCTTTAACCCGCTTCACTCGCGAACTAGTCATATGGACTTCTTCAACAATCAATGGATCATTGCCCAGACTTGCCCTTATATCATGGATCACATCATTAGTCCTTGAATTCTTCTTGAGTCATTTCTTGTCCATTTTCTCTTACTATTTAAATCATATAACTTGTAATTACATCGAATTGAACTCGAAAAATCTTCAATCTTCGTTTGTGGACCAAATCAACATTAAAAAGTTGCAATTAGATTCCCAACTTCGAAGTTCACCCACCGTTTTTGCCAAATTTTCTCTTCTTTCTTTCAATTTAACTTATTGTCATCGAGTTTTACCTAATAAAACCAATTATACAATAAATTAGGCTACAATCAATCAAAAGAACTATCAAATGTCTATATTTTTAGGCTCAAATAAGTTTATACAACACACTCAGTTATCATACTATAACAGGCTAAGGTTTTACTCAAGATGTTGGACATGTTTAGTCCAATTCTTAATGCTGGTATACAAAGATGATATATGCATGTTGTTTGCTTGGAGATATACAAGACAAAGAAGTTTAATGATGAACTTCAAATTGAATTATATGAAGTGCAATATTTATATTTGTGGCACATATACCAATAATTACGAATTATCAAAAGAAATGCAGTAAGCAAAAACTTCCAATTAAGACTATTTTCTCCCCAAGATTCTAAGGTTAGAGGCCACTATTCTTAGGTTTAGGTCATTACTTACTAGAATGGGCACCTGAATATGGAGTTGATTTGCTTACCATGGTGAAGTGTTGTTCTGATTTTTTTGGAGAGTAGATTCTATTGGCATGCCATAGAGGTTAATATGATGTCTGCTTTTGCAGTGCCTATAGAATTTCAATTATTGGCTTGTCAGTGATATATAGTCCATAAGACTATAATACGCAGCATATAGCTTAAGACTATAATATGATGTCTGTGTTTTTAGGTTTTACCACTTTTATTAGATTTTTGTCACTTTTTTTTTTATTTTTTGTTTATTTTTTTGAACTTTTGTCACTTTATTGAATGCTTCCAAATCCAATTTAATATACTAGTTAATAGAAGTGAAACATAATCACAAAGAGACAATATGCAAAAGAAAATCAACCATCCCCTGAATCTATTCTAAAATTTTGCTGAGATATACAATTAATGCTATTTAGCTTCTTGTTAAATATTATGTGTCACTTTTTAAATTTTTATCACTTTTTGTCATTTTTTTTAGATTTACACACTTTTTTAGCTCTTGTCACTTTTTTATTTATTTTTATTTCTGTTACTTACAATTTATAGTGTATTATGTTCATAAAATGAATTTTTCTATGATTATTTAATAGAGGTTTAATATAATCACAAAGAGATAACATGTAGAAGAGAATCAACAATCCTATAGATCTATTTGATTGGTATTAAATATTATTTGTCACTTTTTTAAAAGTCACTTTTTGAATTTCTATCATTTTTTTCGACTTCCATATTTTAATATTGCAGAAACAAAGATCATTTAATCTTTATGAGGCATGTATTTTTTGTTAGTTCATTTGAATTTCATTTATCTGTCTATATTTTTCTTTTTGCAGGATTGGGGTTTAATATAATGGGATAAAGTTCTTTTTGTCAAATTTTATCAACAAAAGTCAACTTGAAATGTTACACGGTTTGTAAGCTTTTCATTAAAAAGTGAGAGAGGATGTTGTGCCACTTTTTAATTAAAATGTTACACGCAATCAATTTCTAATAGAATAATACATCTTTGGCTAAGCTTCCAATTTGCTTTTAAGAATTTCTTTTAGATGTTAATTTATTTTGTATCGTGTTAAATTTGAATTAAACTTTCACATTGAAAAAGTGACATTGTGATTCACTTTCTAATTAAAAAGTTCCACTTTCCTTTACACAACATTTTTTACTTCCAAAACACTTGTCATATAATTTTTTAAAGGGCCCCTAATTTTAGGGGTATTATGTAAGTTACCCATTAAAATATTGGTTTTAATCCCTACCAAGTAGGTGCTTAATTTGTAGTGCTTACAATATTATGCCCCTATTTGAGCCCCATTTTTTTTTTTTTTCAAAAATCATTTTCAGTGGTACATTCTTTCATAAAATAATTTTACATGTAAATTCAAAATTTTTTCCTATTTTTTAACTACACAATCTCAAAAAAAAATAAAAAAAAATCGCTATTTCAAAACATATTTCCCCAAAAAAAGTGCTCAAACAGGGTTATACCTCATTTAACAAATATGATACAACCTGTCGCACTCTGAAATGTGTACAATTCAATGTAAGAATTGATCATTCGACTTTTTAATGTCATATTAACCACTTGAATACTTCAAACCTACTGTCATCTTTCGTTACCGATTAGACAAAATTTATTTTAACATGAAAGATTAGATAAGATAATATGAAATTGGAGAAGAGAGAAGATACAAGAATTCGCAATGCTGGATATTGAAATCAGCATCAACAACTGATCACTAGAGTAAGATCAAAATCATCACGTTTCTTGAAAAATCTACTCCCAGAAAGAAATAACCCAAATTGTATGGTTTGAAAATAGGTCAAAAATCATCCAAATTAAAATGCGTTTACTCCTAAAGAAATGATTTTGGTGTGAATGATCAAATAAAACAAGACAACATAAAATTAGAGAAGAGAGAAAACACTTGAAAAAATTTATTAGTTCTCAAGTTCAATATAATCTAATCGAGCGTACCAAACATGCTTGGACAATATACAAGAATTGATTATTATGTGGAATTCTTGAGTTTGAGAATTATAGTTCATCCATGGAAAGATGGAGAAGGGAATTAAAGAAGTAAAAACGAAGAGGAGGAATGAACCTGTAATCTTATTCCTTTAATTGAAATGAATACATTGTGCATCGTATATAAAGGGAAAATTACATATATCAGTTTTTGAACAAACTATTAACAACTTAACTATCTATCAACAATCATTTCAACAGATTTAACCATCCAACTGAATTTGTCTAGCTGTCCTAACTGAAATTAACTACCATGCCAGCTAGTAGGTGGAATCAGCTGCTTATTGCGGCAACATCAGCTTCATCAGCTGCTGTTGCATAATCTATATCGTGAGATCCCCCCTCAAGAGGGGCATGGATGTTCAAGATGCCCATCTTGGAAGTATGTCTGTGAAACAAGGCAGAACCAAGGGGCTTGGTTAGGATATCTGCTACCTGATGTTGAGTACGAACATGGATGATCTTAATGAGGCCAGATTGTAGTTTCCCACGAACACGGTGGCAATCAATTTGAATATGTTTGGTTCTTCGTGTTGGACAGGGTTGGAAGCAATGGACAGAGCAGATTTGCTATCGGTATACAGGAGTGCATGCTTAGAATGGGGAACAGCCAAGTCTTTTAAAAGAAAAACAGTACGCCAAAAAAGGCCTTTTGCAACGTTTTAGCATATGTTGCAAAATTCAGTGTTGCCAAAAAGGGAAGAGATACGGCAACGTTTAAAAAACGTTGCCGTTTGTGTCTGTCTTTTTTTTTTTTTTTTTTAATAACAGCAATTTATGTAAATTGAATAGCAAAATTGAAAATGCATCTTTGTGAACAAATTTTGAAATGCATAAAAATTGATAATTTCATTACAAATTTCTGAATCAATACACTTGAATATTAGAATGTGATACAACTGGAGAAAGCTAGCTAACTAGTTGTATGGACACCAAAAATACAATTCTAAAAGCATAAGCTATACAATTCTAAATACAATTCTCTAGTTGTATGGACATACTTCCTAAGCATTTCAGTAATGCTTCCCAGGTCACATGAGAGACCACCAGCGTAACTGCATTTTTCTGTAAATGTAACATATGAATTAGAAAAAGACTTGCATATAAGATAATTATAGATACTAAAGATGCCAACTTCTTTGTCACAAAATCGAAGATCAATTACCATAACCCATGCATGAGAAATGTCAATTGTTCGAACTGCTGGTGTCACAAAAACGGTCACACCCCCTACAAATTTCAACTTGACGATCAGAATCAAACTGAAATGAAAACTTGCTTCATGTTAAGACATAAAGGGAAACAATGGGTAAACTCCTAAGAACTACCTGTCCTTCACTAAGACATTCAAAGTTTGCAGTACTTTGATTGTGAAGAAACTGAACTCGATCATCTCCACTGACTATATGTTATGTTAGTGAAATGAGCTTGTCAATCTGAACTGCAAATATTTTGCTGAAGTTATCCACCTGTACAGTAGATCAAAGATATTTTTGTCTTAACTAAAATAAGCTTCTCAATCAAGCAAGGAATTCTCCAAATCTTTTGTGTAAACTTCAGCATGAGTTGTACTGAGGTCTGAATCCTAGTTCAGAAGCAGTAATGAGACTAAACAAAAGCATATTATAATAGTGCTTTATCAGGTTCCACTACACATACAAAAGCTCCTGCAGATACTAATAGAAACTTGTCTCCCAAATTAACACAAATGTCCATATCAGAAGATGTCTTAAAAATAAAGAGGTAATGGCATAAAAATAAAGGTGAAACAAGAATAGATGAGCACTATATTACATAAATTCCTACATAAATGGAAGACTTTAAAGAAAAATGGATGCCCACCACAACACCATTGTCAAATGCCTCGTCGTCATTACCAAACGTTTCATTTTTCGTGTGATCTGCTACCTTTGTCTCATCAGCCGTTGTTACATCCTGAAAAGGACCGGTAATGAACCCAAATAATTTGTCATTTTGTACTCTATTTAATATAGAAATAAAGAATGTTTGGCTAAAGTTTTACAAAAGTAATCTCTAAGGACATATTACAAATCCCTTTTGAACCATTAACAATTTTTCACAAATACTATGGCATGAATACTCGATCTGTTCTTCATACAGCCAAAAAATTTCCCTTTTAAGCTCAGCCAAAATGCTATCATAATCCTCTAGTTCCAGTGAGAGACATTAATATTCATAGCTGTATAGCAAAAGTAAACATTTTTAAAATTGAAATTATCGATAATTGATACAGAAAAAGACTTCAAAAAAATCATTTATAGAATAAGGGAAGTGTATGTGGGTCTTTCGAGGAGGTTGCGCAAGACATCTGTGCGTTTGTACCGTTAACGAAACTGGGCTTCGTATATATAGCATTATATAGGCAAACCGAGTCAGAAATCACCGTATGAAAACAAAATTGAACAAAAAAAAACCCTCAATAAAGAAAATTACCTGCTCAGAATCGGTTCGGACTTCGACCTGCTCAGAAATTGAACCAGTCGACGGTCGACCTCGAAGAACGAACGGATGGCTCGGACCGTGAGGTTAGGGTTCCGAAAGAGTGACCTTCGAAGTTTGAAGGGAGGGAAAGGAAAGAAGGAAAACAAAGGGCAGGAAAGTGGAGAGACGACACAGGAGACGGGAGACGGCGTGGAGATTTCAGCCGGTGGAGGGAGTCGAGGCCTGCCAGTTTTGCGGCCATGATGGTGATGATGGAGCTTCCGAGTGAATAACAGAGGAAGCCGACATGAGAGTGGGGGGAAGAGGAGAGGAGAGGAGAGGAGAGGCGGAGTCGGAGTCGGGATGATGGAAAAGTTAGGGCTCAGGTTAACTTGATTTGATAATTTGAAGGGGGCTGGACTTTTGGCAACGCTTTTTCATAGTTGCAAAGGAAAAAGCTATTTGCAGCGTTTAATAAACGTTGCGAAAAATAAAAAATTTCGCAACAGTAAAAAAACGTTGCAAAAAGACATTATTAGCAACATTTACTTAAAAAATGTTGCCAAAACTCAATTTTGTTAAGCAATGACAATATTCACGTATTGAAATGTTGCGATAGATCTCTTTAGAAACATTTAACTATCAAATGTTGCCTTTCATGTGTTGCAAATGATTTTTTTGGCGTAGTGAAACAAGCTACTGAAGTTCACATGCTGTAGAAGCTAAGGCCCTATATTCAGCTTCAGCAGACGATCGACCGGCTGTAGGTTATTTCTTGGATTTCCAGGATATTAAGGACTCTCCAATAAACACAGCAAAACCAGTAACGCTTCGCCTAAAGTCAAGGCAACCAGCCCAATCACTATCACTGTAAACTTTGAGATGTAAATCAGAATTTTTGGGAAAGAATAATCCCTGGCCGGGGGTAGCTTTAATGTACCTGAGAACCCTGTGAGCAGCATCCAAATGAGACTGAGCAGGTTTAGACATAAACTGACTAAGCACCTGGACGGAATAGGCCAATTCAGGTCTAGTGATGGTGAGATAAATCAACCTGCCAATGAGACGTCTGTAAGAGGAGGGATCAGATAATAGTTTAGACTTCTCTGCCTTCAGTTTGAGAGTAGACTCCATTGGAAAAGATACTGGTTTGCAGCCTAAAAAACCCGAATCCCCTAAAATATCAATGGCATATTTTCTTTGGCAGATGCTGATGCCAGATTTTGACCGTACAATCTCCAGACCAAGTATATATTTCACTTCACCTAAATCCTTGATTGTGAATTGATCATCCAGAAACTTCTTCAGAACCTGGATTTCATGAAGACTATTGCTGGCAAGTAATACATCATCAACATAAATCAAAAAAACCATGAATGAATTAGGTTTGGTTCGAATGAATATGGAAGAATCAGACTGGGATTGTTGAAAACCATATGATAGAAGGCCGGTGGTTAATTTTGCAAACCATTGGCGAGAAGCTTGTTTAAGGCCATACAAGCTTTTATTTAGTTTGCAAACTATTGAAGAATCTTGTCTGGGATAACCCTGAGGTAATTTCATATAGAATTCTTCATGTAAGTCACCATGTAAAAAGGCGTTGTTGACATCTAACTGGTGTAAGAACCAGCCATTTGCTACTGCAACAGCCAAGAGCAACCGAATAGAAGTGAGTTTGGCAACAGGCGAAAAAGTATCAAAGAAATCGAGACCTTCCTGTTGGGTATATAAGGCAACCAAACGTGCTTTATACCTTTCCACAGTCCCATCAGCTTTGAATTTTACTTTATAAACCCATTTGCATCCAATGGCATGTTTGTCATGTGGGAGTTTCATGAGGGTCCAAGTATTATTCTTTTCAAGAGCTGTGATTTCTGCATTCATTGCGTCCTGCCAATGCTGAAACTTGATGGCTTGGCCATAATATTTTGGCTAAAAAACATTAGAAATAGATGTAGTAAAAGCTTTATGTAAGGGGGCTAAACGATTTGTGGAAAGAAAATGAGAAATGGGATAAGGTTTACCTATGCACAAGGTCTGGCCAGCGTTGGAGATGACTGGATTGCCATGGAAGAAGAAGGTAAATCACACTCATAATCATCCAGATGAGAGGGTAGGAGTCTGGTTCGAGTAGAACGTCTGGGGGCAGGTTGAAAGGAAGGACTGGGAGCAGGAGAGTGTATAGGAGGACTAAAAACTGGATTGTCTGTAATGACATTTGTGCAGAATGATCAGAACTAGTACCAGCAGGGAGAATTTCTGATCTGAGAGTAGTAGGAATGAGGTTAGGTGCTGGTGATTGGGTCGTTTGAGGTGATGAATGATGTACAGGTTCAGGTAAGGGAAATAAATGTTGGTTTGTAGGTGACGGGGGTGACAAACTTTGCTTGTAGGGAAAAGAATCTTCATGAAAAATTACATTCCGACTAATAAAGGCCTTTTGAGTTTGGAGATCATATACTTTGTAACCTTTGTATCCAAAGGAGTATCCAAGGAATACACACTTGGATGCACGAGGTGAAAATTTTGTTCTATGAACATTGAGGGTGGATGCAAAGTAAAGGCAGCCAAAGGTCCTCAGATGTTCATATTCTGGTGGCTTTTGGAAGAGCATTTCGAAAGGGGTTTTATTGCCAAGAATTGGAGATGGGATACGGTTTATGATATGAACAACTGTGAGTATGCAGTCAGTCCAAAAAGTAAGAGGCACATGAGATTGAAATAGGAGTGTTCTGGCTATTTGTAAAATGAATTGATGTTTCCTTTCAACCACCCCATTTTGTTGGGGTGTTTCAACACAACTTCTTTGGTGCAGGATTCCAAGTGAACCATAGTAATCAGGCATGGCAAATTCTACCCCATTATCTGATCTGATAGACTTTATTTTGGTATTGAAGTGTGTGAGAACCATTTGATAGAAGTGTTTGATATGGCTACGAGTTTCAGATTTTGATTGCATCATGAAAACCCATGTGCAACGTGAATAATCATCAACTATAGTTAGAAAAAACCTGTAACTATTGAAGGAATTGTCACCAAATGGTCCTCAAAATGTCACAATGAATTAAATCAAAGATTTTATTTGTTATTGATTCACTAATAGGAAAAGGTAACTTCTTTTGTTTTGCTAGCGGAAATATTTCACATATATGTAAATTGTTACAAGGTATTTGAGAAGCAATATGCGGAATTTTTGACATTCTTGTGTTGGATATGTGGCCAAGTCTGAGGTGCTAAAGGTTAGGACTTGAATGCTGTGTAGTGTTGACTGCTGGAGTGCTAATAGACTGAAGTACAAAAGGTTTGTTATGAACAATTTGGAGTTGATATAGGCCTTTTTTTTCCTTAGCAAAGCCAGTCATCTTCAAGGTCGATAGATCCTGTATGAGGCAATTAGAGCCAAAAAATATTACACAAAGATTGGAAGATTTTGTTAGCCTAGAGACCGATATAAGATTGAATGAAAAAGAAAGTACGCATAGAACATTATCAAGTGTTAATCTATCAGAAATTTGTACTTTCCCAGTGTGGCTAACTGGTACAGAGGTGCCATTTGGTAGATTGACATAAGTATGTGAAGTTGAATCGTTGGAAGTGAAGAAGGCTGGAGAATAGATCATATGATTCGCTGCTCCTGTATCAATAATCCAAAAAATTGTTTGTGGTTTAAGATAGGCTGTATTGCAAAATGATTTGGGGATACCTGTCGTGATGTTAGATGCTGATTTGGTGGTTGAATTCTGCTGACTTTTAGAAAAAACTAAGAATTGTTGGTAAAGCTCTTGATTGAATGAAGTACTTGGCTCCCCATTATTCCCAGATTGATCAGATGTCACTGTATTAGCAGTAGGAGTATCAGATTGCATTTGTGCTCCTCTAGGTCCTTTCCAACCAGGAGGATAGCCTATGAGTTGAAAACATTTATCTGGCTTTCTCTTATCCTTCCAAGGTATAGGCCTGTGCTCTAGTGAACTGCATTGCTACCATTGCAGCTGGATCAGGGAATGAGTGATTGTGCAGGTCTCGTTGGCTTTCTTCCTGAAGTAGAAGTGCATATACTCGTGCTAGTGATGGAAGTGGAGAAGTTAAGAGCAGTTGACTTCTTAATATAGAATAAGATTCATTAAGTCCAATGAGGAATTTCATGACAGTATTTGATTGATGGATATCAGAAATGCTACGCAATATATCACAAGTGCAGCTAGATAGCACTCCACAATTGCATTTAGGGAGAGGTCTGCAGCTAATATACTCATCCCATGTTGCTTTAAAGGAGTTGTAGTATACCGTAAGTGTTTGTGATCCTTGAGAGATGGAACTGAGGGACTTCTCGAAGTGGTATACTCTAGGGCCACCACTACGAATGTACCTGGTTTTAAGCTCATTCCAAACTTCACGGGTAGATGAAATATAGCAAGCTTTGCCGAATCTCCTTATTGATTGAACTCAGTAGCCAAGACAACACAAGGTCATTGGCGCGAATCCAACAGTTATATAGGGCACCAGATGATGGATTTGGCATTGGCAATGATCCATCAATGTTCTTTACACTTAATGCCATAGAAATTGAGCGGCTCCAGGATGTATAATTTTCGCCATTAAAGACTTCAAAAACAATCAAGGCTCCCAGATTATCACTGGAATGCAAGAAGAAATAACTGGTTGGATCATCAGCTGGATTGGAGAGTGAATTCGCCATTAATTCAGCACAACAGAAGCTTTAATTGAAAGGTTTAACGCTCTGATACCATGTGGAATTCTTGAGTTTGAGAATTATAGTTCATCCATGGAAAGATGGAGAAGGGAATTAAAGAAGTAAAAACGAAGAGGAGGAATGAACCTGTAATCTTATTCCTTTAATTGAAATGAATACATTGTGCATCGTATATAAAGGGAAAATTACATATATCAGTTTTTGAACAAACTATTAACAACTTAACTATCTATCAACAATCATTTCAACAGATTTAACCATCCAACTGAATTTGTCTAGCTGTCCTAACTGAAATTAACTACCATGCCAGCTAGGAGGTGGAATCAGCTGCTTATTGCGGCAACATCAGCTTCATCGGCTGCTGTTGCATCATCTATATCGTGAGATATTACAATACAAATTTTACTCAACTAATACACTGGATACAGAAAGCAGCCCTTAATTTCTCATCAACAACTCTGAGGTGGAAGATCAGAATAATCACTTTTCTTGAAAACCCTACTCCCAAAAAGAAAGAATCCAAAAGTATGCCCACAAACAGCCACAATAAAAACCCCAACATTGAATGACATAACAGCAAGCATTACCATATAAGCCAGCCCTATCCTTAAACCATAAATTGCCGTCTGAATCAGACCAGCAGAAACATTGCTGCTACTCTTTTTGATCAATTTGCAATGAGAAAGCCACTCCACAATTACACACAGCACAAATATGAATATTAAGGCCAATGCATACATTCCGGTACGTAGACCGGGCCAGCCGGAGAAGAGGATTTCAGCATTTTTGCTCCAGAAGAAGGCCATATGCATCATTGGCATTTCATGGTCTGTGTGGGATGGTGGTTCCATACCAGGCATATGGTCCATGGTTTTTTTAGGGTTTGTGGGTTTTTTTAATACCTAGGGTTTGTAAATTTGTAGACAAAAATGGGAAGTATATATATAAAAACTAGCAAAATTGGTACTTCAAGTTCTAACAATCTGTACTACACAAATCCCTATATCGTACCGATCCTTGCCGGCAATATTGTCTGCATATATTTTCTATAATAGTTAGTGTTCTGAATTATTCAGCATATTCCATTGTTTATTGAGTAAAACTGTTTATACAAGATAGCAATGCCAGAAAGATTCACACATGATGACATGGTGGGATTTAATTGGCTGTTTTTAAATCTATTTTTTGTAGAAAATCCAATAAAATGTTGCCACTTGACATCCTGTAAATCTGCCTGTACATGTAGCATCTCTCGTTTATTTTCTTCTATTGAAGTCAACTATAGGAGGAAACTTACTCATTTTCGAACTTTAATGAAGTGCTTAGTACATAAAATTTGATGAATTTAGAAATTGCATTGGATTGAATGGAATTAAGAAAGAGAAATCAGCACGACATGTTTATTTTAACTTTTTTTTTTCTTTTTTAAGTTGAAGAGGTGCACAACATTTTTCATCTAAAAACCGTAATAGTTTAGGCATTGGACCGACCTTACAGTTATACAACTTGATGCACATTTTCATCTGAAAATCGTTAAAATTTAGGCATTGGACCAGCTATACAACAATACAAGTTGCTATAGTTTAAACACTTTCGGCTACACTTTTTGTTTCTAGAGACATGTATGTTGTATGGCTCTTTATATTAAAATCTTTGTTATCCGTATTAAAATACTCATAAATGTTGTTTTCAATAATTACAACCCTTTTTAGTCAAATAGGCAATTGTCCATCCAATTGGATAAGAATTAATTATTTGTGAGTTGACAATTTCATTCTGGACTTAGGAAAGGCAAACTTCATGCCATTATAGAAGAAGTACATAACGGGCAATAACATATGATGCACCTCTTTTAGCTAATTTAACAAGTTGTTAAATTGGAGAAAGCTGTGACACGTTTATTACCAAAACACGTATTTTATTTTTTTCTTCTCGTTCGAGAGGTCAACTCATCACTTGCTAGTTACTCCATATCTCTTGATATCATACAACTAAAAAAAACTAAAATTATTTAGTGAAGATATATTGGGTGTAAATTTCACTAGTGGTAGCTGAACTTTCATCGGAATTTGTTACAATTAGGTCATCGAACTTCAAATTTAGTGCTTGTTTGGTCAGGATTTTTGGGGGAAGAATTGATTTTTGAATAGTGATATGATGGGAAATGTGTGGTTGAAAAAGAAGAAAAAATTATTGATGTGATGGAAAATATTATTTTATTGAAAAATGTGTGGTTGAAAATGAGAATTGATTTACTGTAGAATTTGAGAATAAAAAACAAACAGGCCCTTAGTTTTAACTTCCACCATGTTGTCACATATAGTCTTCCATACTGTCGTAACTGATCTTCCACGTAATGGCACGTCCCTATCTTCTATTTCCTCCATTTAGGTTCGTGCTTGTATTTATCTCATGCCTCTTATTTTCTTGGCTTGTTTTTGTAAAACGTTACCCTCTTGACTCCGGACATTCTTGCCTTAGGGTCATCCGTGGGCTGATGGTAATATTAGAAAAAGTTAAAGAGTTTTGATGTCAAATTTATTTTAAACTTCCCTTATATCCTCTAGGTTACATTGGGCGTCAGTTCCCAACTTAAGGTTAAAGAATGTGTTGAAGCATTCGGGTTTGGAGAGTTAGTCTAGTAAGCATGTTCAAAAGATCCCGAGCAATTTTGGGGGCCTCATTAATATTTATTAGGCGAAACGAGGTTGTAACTTTATCGTGCCCGAAATAGCTTTAAACCCTTCCTCTTATGGTTGCGTAGCTTTTCATGAATCTCTGCCAAATATGGAATGTTTAATCCCGTTTTCTTTATTAATCTTTTGTTCTTAATACTGCATATAGAAAAAGATTATTTTCCTTATTTGTGACTGTGGGTTACACCTCAGATAATACTTGTTAATCTTGATGCCTATGGAAAACGTTAATTCCATTTTTGTTGTGATATCTTTCTTTTTTGATGCTTGTTTACGTAGTTTCTTCTACTTGTGCAGATTATACTATCATTCAGTTTACCATGAAGATAAAGATTGACTTTGGTGCTGCCTCTAAGCGCCAAAAATTGGGTCCTCCTTCTAAAGATATACTTGCAGAGGTTTGCTAGGGAGACAAGAGTGTAGCTTCACTCAAAGGCGAAGGTGTGGCTAAGCGACTCCCGCAGCCTGAGGAGGTTGGAGGTTCACGAGTATCTGGATCCCAATCTCCGATTTTGACAAGGGGTCCTATAAAGGGGAAGAGAAAAATGCTCGAGGGATCTGAGCATATTGTAGATTTTCAAGGCTTTATTTGATGCCCACCATGACGAGGAGCTGGACCCCAAAGCTTTATCCTTGATTCCTGGTTATTGTTTCTAGGGCAGCTAGAAATACTTTCTTGTATTTTAACTATGCTTGAGAGAAATTTATCGAGAATATGACTCCCAAGCAAAGGGAGAATCTGATTGATGGTCACCTCTCACAAGTTGCTATCTTTCATCACGATCAGCAGGCAGAGTATAAAGTCTGTGTCTTGTGAGCTGATAAACTGGAGAAAAAGACAGACTCCTATAGGAGATTTTACACCGACAATGTGTATATTATATTCATAAAAAACATGCCATTAATATGCGTCAAATCGAAATCATTCGACTTACCGAAATCTGATTTGAGAAGACAAATTAGTAAATTACCGACTTCGAATATATGAATATGGATTCATCACTTTTCAATCTTGAACGCGTGTCATTCTTTAATTCAAACCTTGCAACAAAACACATAAATAAATTAATCATATTCTGAAATCAAAAGAATATAGTTACTTTCCGAAATCAAAATACTAAATTAGAATGAAATCGGGAAAAAAAGATGAGATGCAAGTGATGCGATCGGCCGAGGCAAGTGTTTGACACTTTGTCTTAAGATGAATTTGTCCCGCATCGGTGCTAACGGTTTCTAGCAATCATCTCCCAAGATACGACGACCACGTCAAGCCATAGGAGTACTCCAAATGGCTTAGACCAACGAACTCGAATGGAATTCTCTCTCTATCATAACCATGATTTTGATGCAAGTGTTTTATACAAACTAAAGTGCAAGCATGGAATGGAATCATATGGACCTATCACTTTTAATTGTATTCAATCCAAACACATGAGAATCTATATATAGTAGTTGAAAAGGTTTGTCAAAAGACACAACCATAGCAAGAGACACATCTCTTGAAATTAAGATTCATAATTATTGGAGAGTAATCATACCAAAAGTCATGATCTTCCATATAAAAATACACATCTTTTCATCTATACATTTTCTAAAATATTCCACAATATTTTACATGATTTTCAAGTGTTTAAGCAGCTTAAATTTGGATTAATTTCTCATTCACCAAATAACGAACAATCAATTTTCAATACAAAATTCCAACAATCCCCCACATGAATGAAAATTAATGCAAATGACTATGCAGACACTAGTAGAAAGAGGGTGAAAAACACTGCATCAGAGAAGGTAGCTTCTAGCCTTGAACCTCCCTTAATAAAATACTATCGGACTTACTGGTTAATTGGTGAAAGTGATGTCTTAAACCATTCAACTGTTGGTGTAAGACAAAACAACAGTACTCACACCAATGTCTTCTCTAAACCGTTCACAGTTCTCATGATTGTGTCCATTTTTTGCTTTGGACCACTCTTGGTTTTATAAGTGTTTAGAGAATTTTAGCCTGGAACAATTCACACTTACATAGGTGTGAATCGAACAATTCACACTTACATAGACTCCACTTCACACTTACATAGGTGATCTCCTATTAAGAGTATTATGTCCTACTCTATTTGACTTAATCAAGATATAGAAATCATTAAAAGAATATCTTAACCTTCAATCATTCTGCAGAAAACACTTTAATTATCATAGGAATAATTTCCTAAGGGTTTCATGGAATCTTCATAACTTAGTTGTCCCTTTGGACCAAGATTTTGGGAACTCCAGTCAACAAGGTAGGGTTTTACCATTACAAAGACTCTAGGATCATCTCATTCTCCTCGATATGCAGTATTCTTGATCTCTCGGTAAATCTCTTAAAGTTACCACGAGTTTACACCATTGAGATCGACTGCTTAACGGTATTATGTCTACGACTTATACGTCTAGACTTACCATTACACGTGACTTAATATCTCATCAAATATAGCTAGCCAATGATCGATTGATTTAATAGATACAACATGTCATCACCAAGAAATCCTCTCATGAAGGTACATACTTCTAACTAGCTTTATCTAAAACTTTATAAATTCCAAAATGTTAGAGGATTTCTATCACGCACTACACTAGTTCATCACTTTTACTAGTGGATTTCAGAAACATGGGTATTCAATACCATTATTGAAATATTACAATACATTTCAAATTTATGAATATTGTTCAAATATTCCAATTAATCTTACATATCCAAACAAACGTCGTAATCGTCTTTTATCCCATTTCATCCACTTTAAACTTAGTGCATATCATCCTTATAATTAATATAAGGGTTTTCTACATTTTCCACCTTCATAAATATATTTCTATGATTATAAGGTATAGAAAATTGTAACTTTTAACATAAGTTACCCCCACAATTCCTCGATTAGGAGTGCATGTGCAACTAATAATGATGCATCCACAAATTTTGAACTTTTCATATAAGTTCGCAACCATTGATGTTAACCCCCACATTTTTGGGTTGTACTTGAACTTAAGAGTTCATCAACTCTTTCGTAGTTCAATTCATTTATCAAATAGATAATGTAAATATCGAATGCTTCATGAAAGTTTAAATACTTTCAAAATAGTGGTCGTCAACCCACAATTTATTTCAATTGAAATTGCATAAATTATACTTCAATCCAACTTTCTTTTAATTTGATCATCCAAATTAAATTGAGGTCATCACACAGAACATCAATGCATTCAAAGCATATACCAACTTAATTGGTTTGATGTCAATGAAGAAGACTAAGCATCTTGATTCACAAGAATTGTAACTTCTCCCAATATATACAACATATCACATTTGTGATATTTCACAAGATATTATTATTTCATGTTAAATAATACTTATTTACCATATTCAATTTTTTGTCATATTTTATGCAATCACAAATTTGCATAAATCATCTCACTTAATTTCATCAAATTAATTGAGGCTATCATCATTAATGTAAATTTCCATATTCCTAAAAGGAACAATCATGAAAGTTTATATACTTTCAATAACTAGTTGACATTCTTCCAACATTTATACATTTCCAATGGTTAGGAGTAAATTTTCTCCTTTCTATCATTTCGTTGCCTAAATTGTATTTGTCTCAACAATATCCAATTCATCACGGTCAAGGTGGCGAAATAGCAACTTATGTTCCAAACATTTATACATTCATTGTATAAGTTTATTCCATTTTAGTCAACGCATGTCGTGACTAGGAATATCAATAAATTGAGGAAATCCATACACTTCCATATTTAAAAATATAGTCATCGATCTCAATCTCGATCAATTTACCAAGACCAAAAGGTCAACCATTGATATGGTACAAACCTCAAACATGTCATGATATGAAACATATAATCTGTTTTACACTAAACAATATGAAAACAATGAACTCGTGCCCTTTCATTTGTCGAAAGATATGAAGAAATTACTTTAAAGAAGTAAATTAAATTTAGGCATCATATACTAACTGCCTTCACATGCAATTGCCACAAAAATCCTAAGACATGCTCTATCATTTTTTATTTTTATTTTTTTTCCAACCGTGCAACCATGTATACATTTAATTATATAATTCCAGAAATTATAACATGCATACTTCATGCAACTAATAGCCATGCACTACTATATATTTTAAAATTAAATCCATTGTCTATTAAATTGTAATGCACACCACATACATTAATGACCATAAATATGGCTATGGTAATTTTCAATAGCAAATTCATTAGAATGAATTTAAAAAATGGATTTTCTAAACCCACTTTCAAATCTGAAATCACGTATGCATATAAAATATGTTCTTTTTAACCCATGAAATGGCAGGTGACATTCCGCTAACTCCAACAAACATTTATACATATAATTATATACTAGTATAAAGCAACCAAAACCCCTGTTTAATTTCATTTTATCCAAATTGTGGGCTATTCATGACTTTGGAATTATCCATGCAATATCATGATTTCCATTATAACACGCACATCAACAAGTTTCATCTTAAGATTGTAGGAGATTTTACACCGACAATATGCATATTATATTCATCAAGAACATGCCGTTAATATGCGTCAAATCGAAATCATTCGACTTACCGAAATCTGATTTGAGAAGACAAATTAGTGGATTATCGACTTCGAATATATGAATATGGATTCATCACTTTCCAATCTTGAACGCGTATCATTCTTTAATTCAAACCTTGCAACAAAACACATAAAAAAATTAACCATATTCTGAAATCAAAAGAATATAGTTACTTTCCGAAATCAAAAAACTAAATTAGAATGAAATGTGAAAAGAAAGATGAGATGCAAGTGATGCGATCGGCCGAGGCAAGTGTTTGACACTTTGTCCTTAAAATGAATTTGCCCTGCATCGGTGCTAATAGTTTCTAGCAATCATCTCCCAAGATACGACGACCACGTCAAGCCATATGAGTACTCCAAATGACTTAGACCAATGAACTCGAATGGAATTCTCTCTCTATCATAACCATGATTTTGATGCAAGTGTTTTATGCAAACTAAAGTGTAAGTATGGAATGGAATGATATGTAACTATCACTTTTAATTGTACTCAATCCAAACACATGAGGATCTATATATAGTAGTTGGAAATATTTGTCAAAAGACACAACCATAGCAAGTGACACATCTCTTGAAATTAAGATTCATAATTATTGGAGAGTAATCATACCAAAAGTCATGATCTCCAAAGGTCATGATCTTCCATATGAAAAGACACATCTTTTCATCATACAGTTTCTAGAATATTCCATAATATTCTAAACGATTTTCAAGTGTTTAAGCGGCTTAAATTTGGATTAATTTTTCATTCACCAAATAAGGAATTCCGCTTAAATCATTTAAATTGGTGACAACCAATTTTCGATACAAAATTCCAACAACTCCTTCAAAAAGAAGAGCACAATTCTTCATTTGAGCTGGGTGAAGTTGAGAAGGAGATGAGCAAAGGTTCTCTGGCTCTGGCTGCTAGAGAGGCTTTTTTAGTGGTTGATGTTACTAGACTCACTAAGGATTTGGAGTTTTTCCATCTACGTGTTTTTAACGAATATATCTTTCAGTTTATTAAGAATGAACAGTTTGCTCCCTACAAAGACCTAGATCAGGAGAGGAGTGAAAATGTCTTACTTCTTAACCAGCTGGAGAATACCGAGACCAAACTAGCTCTCGTGGAGTCTTGCCTTGCCGAAGTAAAAGCTAATGAGTGGAAGATTATTAAGGATTTTCATCCTGAGTGAGATTTGAGTTTTTTGGAGGATTTCGGAAAGGGTGCCGAAGACACCTCTTTTGACGAAGATGCTTCGTCAACTATCAGGGCTTTTGACGGTCCGCCAACTTCTACGAAGCCTACTACTATTGACCCAAGGAAGCCGTTGCTATAGATGAGCTAGTTGACACTTCTATTGAGGTTCTTCCTCCTCCTCTCCCAAAGTGAGTATGCCCTTGGAAAGTAACACTCTGTTTCGCTAAGACGATCCTGCATTTCGGAATCTCCAGCCTTTTGTAAATTAGAGGGATAGCTCTCTTTTGTTCTATCTTTTGTTGTATTTACGACATTTCATTTTAATTTGTATTAAAATGCCATTCTAAAAATTCATTATTGAAATATCATTGCTCATGTCATACGAATTGATTTGTTTGGCTATTTTTTATGAAATCGAATTATCTTGCTCATTTTGTTATCTCATTATACTTCATGCAAATATACTCATTGTAACTGCATATCAAGCACAAAATTTACTTCTCGTGTTGATTTTCTATTTTGACAACACAATTTTCCACATATAGAATTTTGTTAAATCATTGTTATAACATAAGGGGATGTGGATTATTATCATCTATCCTATCATACATACTTTGCACATAATTACAATATGTCATGGAGTTTGAGTTTGTTTGGACGTGGCCTCATCTTTGACAACAATTTTCTTCGGGATGGAAATTAGTTCCCATCTTCTGATGAAATTTCTTCGGCGAGATGAGCTTCGCTTTTGATTGGAAATTCTTTAACTGATTAAGACTTGCCCTTAATTCTCTTCTTTCTGTAGATCTTATATGACATTTGATGCTAGTCTATATTTCAAGACCCATGCTTCATTTAGTACTTGCGAATTTATCTTACTGACAGACAGGTCTTTCAACTTGCCCTTCGTAGCATCAGATACTTGCTTTTCTAAAAAAAAGATTTTCAAGCATGTTTTTGTTCTGTTCGACCATGAATATGGTATTACCCTTTGAGGGTTTTGAGACTGCTTTCTGCAAAGCACTGAAATAATATTCCACAAAGCAGCTTGGTTTCCCTTTTACAAGCTATACCTCCAAGAATTTCAAATTTAAGACAGGTGATGGATAGAATTTACTTCTAACAGTTGCTTCAAACAATTTTATCATTGATTTTAACAACACTTCTTCAAATCAATGACCTCGATTTTGATAATTTCAAATGAGCTGTACACTTAATTCTTTCAAAAATACAAGTAAAAATCAGTCAATTTGTGGATAACAAGGAGAAGGGACAAAAAGAATATGGGCATAGATTAAAGTGGAGAACATGAAAAATGGAATATCTATATGACATTTCAAAATTTCCCCTCAACACAAATAAGTAACAATCGCGCTAGACGTACAGAAGCAATCTTCCAGAACGGCACCAGATGAGCTGGCAAGATGAGTTGGCAACCACTCCATTTTAAAAAAGGAAAAAAATTGAACAAGAGAGAAAACAAATGAAGTCAAACCTAACCTAACACGTGAAATTGAACCTCACCTAACCCAAATAATCCCCACTAAAACACACTTTCCTTCCTTCACCTTCCCTTTCTCCACTTTCTCCACTTTCCTTCCTTCACTTTACTGGCAGCGACTTCCCATAAACTCCTCACAGACCCGAAATCGACTGCTTTTGTCAACATCACCGACCCAACACATTACCGAATCCGTAACATTATAGGAAGGTAAGAATTTTTTATTTCTACGATGATTTGTATTTGACTGTTGCAAAAGACAAAAATAAGTGATTAATTGAACGAAAAATTAGTTTAAAGGATGATGCCCATTTTTGAAAAGCTATATGATTTTTCCCAGTTCTGAAATTAATTGACTTAGTTATCAATTTTTTTTTAAAATTATGCGTGTTGCTTTAGTGGATTTGTTGGCTAGTATAAGTTAATATTAGTGTTTTATGTTTTGTTGAAATAGTTTTTTTCTTTAATTTGAAGTTTGGATTTGTAGCCATTCAACATGTGAGTTCAGCTAGTGTTCCTGTAATTGTATTCCACTGATTTCTTTATGCAATTGTATTCAGTAACTTGTGAGTTCGACGGGGCAGTTTGAAAATATCATCAAATAGTCGTTAGTGTTTCTAGGATTTTGGATTCAGTGACCTGATGATAACGTGAATTTGTAACTGATGTTTGTTTCCCATGTAGGATGAGGGGTAGGAATTATGGTGTTTGTCACAGCTGTAGAAGTACATATCACTCGTCCAAAGAGTGCAATAGAAAACGCCGTTGTCCGTGGTGTGTAGATGGTATCCAAAAATGTTTCGAGGTTGAAAAGGAGGGCAAAACAAAGGACGTCTATTCAAAACTTGCAGTTCTGATTGTGGATTCTTTGACTGGGTAAAAGCTAATGAAGCAAGCGGAGGGTCAAGTACTAATGAGGCAGTTGACAGTTTGCCAAGCATTTTCGACAACATTGCTCGAATAGCTGACAAACGAAACATTAAGATTTCGTTTAATGTCACATTTCGTAAGGGGAAAGAGCCCTCGGACGGTAATGGGAAATGAAAGGAGTTGGCACGCTCAGTTGTATTCGTTATTGTACGCTCAGTTGAAAGAAGTTGGCACACTCAGTTGTATTGTGTTGGCGTTAACAAAACAGATCAACATACCTTCTTTTTTTTTGAAGAGGACTTCAACAGGCTTTTTCGTCGAAGCTTCTTTGGCGCACCCTTTCTCGTCGACGATATAGGATCCCGTATGCTTCCGCTCTCATTGTTCTCGGCTTCATTGCATTGTGAGATGACATTACTACCACTTCCTGACTTTCCCGTACTCAAATCCTTTTTTTGATTACATATCCACTCCTTTATGGCTACAGATCTCACTTCATCATCAGCTGTAAGGTTTGCAACCTCTGCAAACGATTGACACATATCGGCGTATCTTAACTGCTCAGGTGTACTAACCAATCCATCATAGTTCACTGCGACCCTGGTATGTGCTCTGCAAACATCTCTCCTCCATCTTCATAGTATATACCACTCTGGCAGCGCTGTAACTTCATTACAGATCAACAAGACTATAGCATGCCGACACAGGATTCCTCGAAATTCAAACAAGTGGCAACTGCAAACAATTTCACTATATTCTCTCTTAAATAAGATGAAAAACTTTTTAATTTTTTGTTGGTCGTCAACCATGAAAACCTCCCGTACTTCGTATGTAGTCCCTGCAATTCCCTCCGTAGTAGAAATGAGATCGCAGTACACCTTACCAGTGAGCTCGGCTTGAACTTCCCTGAACTTGGAAATTGTGGAACATTTTTGATACTGCTTATCGATTTCAAAAGTTGTCATACAAGGTACCATTTGTGAGTATGACTTAAAGTTGGCTTGAAACTCCTTCTCAACCTTATTCCTCAGTGTACGTTCATATTGTTCAACAAATTGCTTCAGCGATGTCTTCGAGCGAACATACCCGTCGAAGAATGCATTCATACTTTCACTTCGCTGAGTTGTTGACATCCCTGCCCAAAATGTAGTTTTTAAATAGCAAGGAACCCACCAACCTTTGTTATCAAACAATCCCGACAACCAATCATTACTTTGCAACTCAAACATGTCAATCATCACTCTCCAACCTTCTTCAAATTCCTCAATGAACTGCGAATCATATACTAATCTGTGTAACATCGAAAAAATGGAAGCTTTATCAATGTGGTATCCGAACTTTTCTGGCAACTTTTTTCAAAATGTGCCACAGACACCATCTATGCCTCGTATGTGGAAAAACAATCTAAATTGCATTTTGCATGACCCTATCTTGATCTGTAATGATTCCATGAGGAGCTTTTCCATGCATGCATTGTAGCCATGTCCTAAACAGCCATACAAAAGTCTCCGTGTTCTCGTTGGACAACAAACCACAACCAAGTAATGTAGATTGTCCATGATAATTAACGCCAACAAAAGGGGCGAAAGGCATATCGTACTCATTAGTCAAATAAGTGGTGTCAAAGGTGACGACATCGCCGAACTCCAAGTACACTTGCCTTGACCTATTATCTACCCAAAATACATTCTTTAGCCGACCTCATCATCTACATCCATACTAAAATAGAATCCTGAGCACTGGGCTTGCATTTTGGAAAAGTATGCTTGTATAGCTGCGGCTTCTCCTTCGCCTAGTCTAATAGTCTTACTTGTTCAACATAATTTCGGCAATCCTTTTCAATGCAGGTCATAGCTTCATATCCACCCGCTTCGACCACTGTAGAGTCGAAACTTTTGTGCAATGGAATCCCTGCAATATCATTCACTTCAAGCTGCCTTTTGACATGTGAACTTAATTCTCGATTGCAGCGATACAACCTCGACTTCGAAGGACTTATTTTATGATTGTGATCGAGAAGGACTGTGTTAATTCTCCAGACTCCAAGAACATCTAAACATGCAGTGATCCTAGCTTTACAATCTGTCTGAATTTTTGGTTGGGGCTTCAAAGAACAACTTGTACTAGTACTTCTTCGGCCTTCATGACCACACGTATAGGTCACATATTTAATTTTTCCGTCATCTCCCTTCTTCGAATTCCTTCTCCTAATCGGAAAACCGACATGATATGCATCTGTAGAAATCCTACAATTCGTTTTCATCCTTAAACATCATACCCACCTTTGGCAGCTCAGGCACAATCCGACCATCTTCTCCTATCGTTTCCTTCTCCATGGATGACATATCGTTCGCAACAGTCTGGTCAACAACTCTATCCATAAACAATTCAACGTGTGCGTCTTCCATAGAACCTCCTACGAAAACACAACAAGCAGCAACATTCAAGAAAACATAAACCACTTTCACTTAATGGCATAACCTCCTTTACATAATTCCACTCATTCACACAAATGAATTATGAAATAACAACACATAATTCATTGTGATCAAAACACTCACTCCAAAACAACAAATTTCACAGCAAAGATTTCACTGAAGTTTACAAATTCACAGCAAACAATAATAGTTTTTTTAAAGAATCTCTCCAGCAGAACTTGATTACATATTTATAGTGCTTTTAACTTTTGAGTTCCACTTCTATCGTGACAGGTAGTTGAAGCTAACTCCTTCAAGAATGATTACAAGTATTAGGCAAGCATCTCGACTTTGGTATGTTTGATAAGCCAATGAATCTCACGAACAGGGAAGATAACATACGTCACTTACTTTGGTTTTCAGAAGTTGTTGAAAATTGGTTATCGCCATCACCGCATTTGGGCATAATGTTCGGTGGGAGGAAACGTGTTCACTGCCGAATCTCGTCAAATGGGTCCGCGTCGAGGATTTGATCTGTCGGGTCGGACCCGTTGATTTGCAATGCCCAAACTTCCAGCTTTGTGTAGAGACGAATGGTAGGGACGATGTTGTTGGAAATGGAAGTGGAGGAGCTTTTCGGCGGAAATGGTAGTGGCGGAACACTTCCCCTTTTCGGAAATAGTAGTGAGCAAAGGGACTCTTTCCCTTTATCATTCTTTTTTCAATTTATTTGCAAATGAAAACAAAGTGCCACGTCATTAATTTTTTGAATTTCTGGAAGTTCTGGCACACAGTATTCTGTACATAAGGCTTTTCTCAATAAGTAATAACCAACTCAAAAAAGCAAGGACAGTTGATAGTGAAAGCAACAAAATTTAATTACAGCCCCCGTTTCATTACATATACAATTAGCAATTTAAGCAAATCTTGAGAGACGCATCACTAAATACTGAAACAATGTCGTAAATGTTAAGTTCTATAAATTATTTAATTCTCGTGTTTAATATTTTTCATAATTAGATTACAAAAGGCAAGTCAGTTAAAAAAAAATTTAAAAAAATCAAAGAAACAGATACACAAGCCAGAAATTTACAGAAAAAAAATTACACTTGTCATAAATCACTTAAAAAAATCTCTAACGCCAAAATTCAACGAATCTGCCAATTAATTAAAGAAATCCATAAGAGTTTCAATATAACGCCAAAAAAAATATGAAGAAATAAAAAAAAATAGCTAGAAATAAAATTTCAACTTCCGAGTTTGCTGGAATCTAATAAATTAAATAAAGAGATTGAGTATTGAAAATTAAATGGCACTAATTTTAGAAGATGGACTGAGAAATAGCACAGATTAGATGGTACTAATTTCAGTTTTCAATTTTTATTTCATTTTCAGTTTTTCATTTTGAGAGTTTATATTAAGATTACTAAAAATGCATTTGATTTATCATTAATAAAAAACTAGAAAATACGTTTGATTTGAAATTTTGAAAAATTGTTTGATGACATTTCGTTCCATGAAATTTGTTTATTCAATAAAATAAAAATAAAAATAATAAATTGAGTTTCAAATCTAGGAAATATAAATAAAACTAATGACATGGATTAAGAATATTTTTTTCTGTGTTCATTTAAACATTTTTTTTTAGATTTTTTTATGTAAATAATCAATAAGAGTTTGAAATATTTTTACTTTTTCAGAATTTTATTTTTATTTTTTTAGAATTTTATATTTTATTTTTTCAAAATTTTTATTTGTTTGTACTTCAGAATTTATCAATTTTTTTTATTTTATTTT
This sequence comes from Fraxinus americana, assembly GCA_035079005.1. Classification (NCBI taxonomy): domain Eukaryota; kingdom Viridiplantae; phylum Streptophyta; class Magnoliopsida; order Lamiales; family Oleaceae; genus Fraxinus; species Fraxinus americana. Next base: position 17,754,616 of record CM068725.1, on the reverse strand, counting down.
TTGAATTTTATTTTAAATCTTTAAATTTTTTTGTTGGTATTTTATATTTTTATTTTTTAAAATCTTTAATTTTTAAAATTTATTTAAACGTTTATTTTCTATATTTTCAAAATTTTCATCGAAAATATTCAAAATATCAAAAATGTGTTCTTTATTTTATGCTATAAGTTTGTCATTGTTTTTGAAAATATCATACCAAACACATTTTTAATGTTTTGCAAAACTAAAATTGAAAATAGTTTGAAAGCATCAAACCAAATACACTCTTAGCCTCTGTTTGGTATCCATTCTTTTTTCCATTCTCATTCTTCTACTAATTTTCAACCACACATTCATCAATAAAATAATATTTTCCATCACATCAATAACTTTTCATTCATTTTCAACCACCAAAAAGGTGTGATTTGACACAAAGAATGCATTATTTTCTAGAATAATGGTTACCAAACGGTGCCTTACTATTTTGGGGGTTGCAAGAGACTGCACGAGATGGTAGTTTTGAATAGGAGGGTAGTATGGCTTCAAAGCAAATGACCCAACTGGCTTTTTTCTAGAGGAATTTTTTGAAATGACATATATAAATGTAGGTGATATAAGATGACATTAATAATTCTCCACGATAGTCATTGATGTAAGAGCTACTTGATATGCATTCCACGTAGAGCAACATATGATAGGTGGCCTACTACTATAAAGAAGTCAACCCCCATGGAGCAGTCTACCACCATAAGGGCATCTACGTTCACATATACCGTCTACCATTGTGAAGCCTTCGACCCCCATGATAGGTCGCCTACTACTATAAAGAAGTCAACCCCCATGAGGCCGTCGACCCCCACGAGACTCTCTACGTTCACATAGGCCATCTACCACTATGAAGTCGTCAACCCCAACCCCCATGAGGCCCTCTATGTTCACATAGGCCGTCTACCACCATGAGACTGTCGACCACCACAAGGTTCTCTACGTTCACAGGGGCCGTCTACCACCATGAGTCCCTCTACGTTCACATAGGTCGTCTACTACCATGAAACCGTCAACCCCCATGAGGCCTTCTACGTTAACATAGGCTGCCAACCACTATGCTACACTTAACCATACAAATGGCGATGAGTTGGACGAAAACCATCCAACAACGAACGTGGGTATAGCTAACCACTTGAAGATTGGGGGTTGCTCTATCAGAACGTGGGGAAAGTGGGAAGGTTTACGTGGGACATGTGGTACCAGAAACCGTCGAACGCGTAGTAACATATGCCTATAACTACCTCCAGGTGAGAAATGTAGTTTCTTCTTGAAACCCGAACTATTTGAATTCTCCTATTCACTCTGCTTACTTCTTAAAAAGGGATTACTGATTCTCACGCTGGAGGTACAATGAGGGAAAAAGCCCCGACCTCATTTTGCAAGTAGCGTACACTAATCAGAGTACTCGGAACACCGCACCCGTTAAGGTGAGCACGAAGGATAATCTCGCAACTATTTCAGTAGGTAATGTCAAAAAGAGTATTTATTTTTTATTTTTAAGTTTCTTTTTGAAAATTCTTTCTTAAAATATCTATCTTATTAATATTGTTACGAATAATATTTCATATAAAGAGGTAAGTAATTGGAAAAATTAGTCGCGCCTTTTACACGACTAACTCACCAAATGGATAATGACGCTGAATATTAAATAATGGATAATGACGCTGAATATTAAATAGGTATGGATAAACAATTAGGGGCCGTTCTCTTTGTATTTCAGTTTTGAGTTTATTTTGTATTTTGTGTTTTGAGTGTCTGTTTTGAAATTTCTGAAAATGCGTTCTTTTTATCATTCTGAAAAACTATTTTGAGAAATATGAAAATGAAAAACGCGTTTACTTTGAAATTTTAAGAATATTTTTTTAATAATATTTTATTCAATAAATATGATTATTCAATAAATTTTAATAGTTTAATTTTAATATAATATTAAATAACATATAAAATTTGAAGTTGGTGAATTTTGAAGTATTTGTTTCCAGATATAAAAAACACATTAAATTAAATTTGACAAATCCTTATTTTTGTCCTTGTACATAACTTGTGACAATAATTAACTAACATCCTATAACAACCAATGCTTCATTGCTTTAGTAATGAGCTAAAATCATTATCTCATATGTTTTGAGAGCCCTGTTAAGCATGAAATATAGTGAGGCACATGAAGAGAACTTCGTCATGATTGGGTCAAGCGCACTTCTAACGCTACCAATGTTATTTTATTCATATTTTTATTCTCTTGTCCATCTTAGTCTTTTTTAATCAAAAAAGTAATTTATCGTTAATAAAAAAGAATAGCATCCTTCAAGAGAACAATGTATAATATCCATATACTCCATTGACATCCATGTTTGCAATATCTACGTGTAATAATGCAACAATCAGAACCTTGCAAATCCTTAGTTCACAAATTGCAATCAAGGAAATTAGAAGTTCTTCAAATGAATCAAACAAACAAATACCAAGGCCACAAAAGACAGACCAGTTGATACTGCAAAATAAATTCCAGGACAATATAAATTTTGGACTTGCTTGCCATGACCTCGTGAAGTTCAACAATATTTGGGTGCTTCATCATCTTCATTGCCGAGATTTCACGCTTCACTTGCTCCATCATCCCTACACGAATCACCTTCTTCATCCTGTAAAAAATTTGGGAGAGTCGAAGCTCTTCCATTTGTGCGGAAATTTCAGATCAATGGCAGTGAAGAAATCAGTGGTTCATCCTCTATAGGATGACCATCTTCAGTTAAAGGAACAAGACAGATTGAGGGGAAAAGGAGCTGGTTCTAGCTCAACAAAATGGAGTTTATCAACTCAACAAAATATGGTTTCATAAGGGGGAAATGTGGGGAAGATGGAAGTGATAAATATCAATAAAACATAACATAAAAACAAGTATAAAATATAATTAAAACACAAACATCAACTCAGCTGGTTTTACCCAGTAGAGGAGTCGAGGGAGAGCAAGAGACTACATCTTGAATATAATTTTGTATTGATTTTCTTCTGTTTTTTTCTTGTACATTGATGTTGTATTTTTCGTGTGTTTTCTCGAGCTCCACAATGGAGCATATATATAGAATAATATGGAGGCCATACTACTATCAACTCACATGCCATACTCCCCTTATCTTAGGCTAGTACAATGCCTAATTATAATACCATTTTCCATACCAAACTAGTCGGATTTCTACCAAACTAGACAACTAACAATTTAAACCACAATTACAAAGATTTGGTTGACAACTAAGTGTCACCAATACCCAACAAACTCCCCTTGGCAGTCAAATGATTCTTCCTCCATCTATAATGCCAAATGGAAAAACTGAGATTCATAAATAAGCATGTCACAAGAGAATGAAGTTGTATTGAATGGAACTACAATTTCTACAAGATTTAGGTCCTTGGACAGCCGATAGACTGAAAACAGAAACCAGTCATGCATCAGACCAATCCTACTTACATGACACCAGACTCAGCACTTGCCTTCAAACTTAGGCTTTTAGATTTCATTGATTTTTGAAGCACGTTTCACAGTCAATGATCCACTTCAAAACCAACAAATCTGTGCCAGATCTTTAATGCCAAGCGCTTATAGCAAAAATAAATTCAATTTTGATAACCAAAAGGCCTCAAATGAATAACAGAATACTTGTTTACCCAAATAGATCTAAATCATTTTAATTTACATTCAGGTGAAATTACAGCTCAGATCTTCAATAGTGAATGGCATAAAAAAGCACTTAGCCATGGGGAAAATAGGAAAGAAAGAAGAAAGAATAGTTTGATTACTCTATAGCAACAAAAGAACATGAAAATGGTAAATACAAAACTTAAACTTCAACATTCAAAAAGAATATATAATACCATAACATATAATAAGAAGAAAATGCATAAAATTAGTAATTACCATCACATTTGACGTGTAGAATTGAATGTAAGAGAAAAAAGAGGAGGAAAAAAAGGTATTAAAGACTCCATTGCTTCTTGTCTGATGGAATATGAACTGAGAGCTCAACTCGAAGGTACTGTACACAATTTAGAAACCCAAAACCAATTAAGCAAACATAATGGAAACATGTCTAAAAATTAAATGCAAACTTATCAAGTAAAATACATGTAGTAATTGAAATGGAAGACAGAGTTTCAATGGTTGATCTAATCCAAATTCTCTTTTGATCTCTATTAGATAGAGGCACAAACATGGGAAATTTTGGAAACTGGTTAAGCTTGGAAGATAGAACACACCCACTTATCATCTACACAATTTGGTAACTCTGGTACCTTCATTTGCAAGGTCGAAAGCCAAAGCCAAAACCAATAGAAACAAATTTAATTCACACAAACTGTGAAACAGATTTATGGTCCTAGTATGTGTAGTTGAGAACTCAGAAATTCAGGCATGTTTAGCATCGAGCCTCGCCAAAGAACCCTAAAATCCACATTTTCGAGTGAGATTTCACATTATTCAGGCACCAACAAAATTAAACCATTACTCAAACACACAAACACAGACCATCCAAGAATACCAAAATCGCCCATATCCACGAACCGAAACAAGGAGCATACGCAGATTTCGAAGGTGCGAAATCTGACCGAAGGAAAATAATTTCGAACTTACCGCAAACAAATATAGCACGCAAAGAACGAGATGGGAAACCTGATTGAAAATGCGAACCCGGAGATTTGGCATGGGGAGCTGCTCGATTTTCAGATCTCAGAGAGAAACAAATATAGCACGCAAAGAACGAGATGGGAAACCTGATTGAAAATGCGAACCCGGAGATTTGGCATGGGGAGCTGCTCGATTTTCAGATCTCAGAGAGAAAGAGAGGGGAAAGAGTGGAAAGAGGAAGAGATGAGATCAGTTTCCGTGTTTTTTGCTACAGTGCCGCTTTTTGGGCTTTTGCCTTGTTTTTCATTGAAAACTCACAAAACGTGGTTTTCCACGTTTCATGTTTTGTATGTTAAATTTTTAACCATTTTCAAAAACGCGTTTTCAAAAATAGTAAAGAGAACGCGTTTTCAATGTTTTTGAAAATTGAAAACGGAAAACGGCTTGAAAACGGCAAAGAGAATAGGGCCTTATATGCCATATTGTTGTTCTCTCGTTTCTTTTGGTTAAGAAACATTCGTTCTCTTTTTAATTTTTTTTTCTCAAGACATTTGTTTCTAGTCCTTCATTTTAGTCCTTACTCTTTATACTTTTCTCAAATCTTTTAAAGGCATTAATTTTACTTTGAATGGCTTTTGGGTCTGATTCTCATGTGCTTATGTTTGAAAATGATGTGAAACTTAGGGATGACAAAAAAATTCGTTCAACCCGAAATCTGTGGAGACCTGTCTCAAACGGGGCGAAGATTACCAGCCTAATCGGGTAAACGGGACGGGGATGGGATAGAGGGTCATTGTCCCGAAATCGGTACGGGGCGGGTACGGGAATCATTGTCGCTGCCCGGCTACCTGTCCCGTTTAAAATTAATTTTAAATTTAAATTTTTTATCAACAAAAAAAAAAAAATAGATTTATTATATTTTTAAAGAAAACATAAGTTGTTCTAACAAATTGGTAAAAAAATAATAATATTTACTAAGTAAATACATAAAAAGATAAAATTAAAAGATAAAATAAAATAAAAAAGAAAAAGAAAAACTAAATGAGGCGATAAATGGGGCAGGAGACCTTCCCCGCCTTGAACCCGCCCCGTCCCTCTTCAAAAGGGTATGGGGATGAGGTAAGGTAACAAAATTACCTGGTGAGATGAGGATAGGAATGGTAGATCAGGCCCGTACCTGCCCCGTTGCCATCCCTAGTGAAACTGTCTAATTCAACTTAAGATGAAAAGAAGAACATGATTTTCATTGATTCAGTGAGTTCGGCATAGAGCAAGGTAAGAGTTGAGCCTATGATATTTGGGTAGGATTCTTCTTATCCCTTGGAAGGAAATGACCTCCTTTTATAGGCAAACATTGAAGTGGATAATCGCCCTCATCATCTCAAGCTACAGTATTTTTTCATTGGGAGGCATAAAATGGTGACCTCGGCTTACAATGATTGGTGGAGTGATCTTAGTGGCACAATTCTTGCCTACATCCTAGGCTCAAGATATAGGTTGTGTGATCAACCTTCTCATTGGTTGAGTAGGGCAGCATCGCTGTAATAGGGAACAAATCACTCTGCAAGTAATAACGATGACTTACATAATCATCATATAATGATTCAATTACTTATTAGAAATTGATATAAATCCATACGTGTCTTTTCTCGTATTAATGTTCGCCTTTTGTGCTTTCTAAGTAGATCGTTGCAATGCTGAGATATACTCTATTAATTTATGTTATAAACTATAAGCTTCCTTTAATATAGTTGTATATTAATAATAGTATGAGGACAAAATTGTTTTTTTCTTATTAGTTGAATGATCATTACTGTTTCATAATAGTTGGATGGACAAAATTATTATTTCCCAAGAGTCTGAGGACTAAATTGTTGTTTCATAATAGTTAGATATTGTAATATAATAGTCAGAGGACTAAATTGCTTTGTTTAATAGATAAAGGACTTAATTTATGTTACATAATAGTTGGGTGACCTAATTATTTTTTTCTAGTAGTTAGATGATGTCCAAATTGTTGTTATCTAATAGTTTGAAGATGGATTTGCTATTTCATAATAGTTGGTTGACCAAATTGTTGTTTCATAAAAGTTAGAGGACTAAATTGCCATTAAGTAACACTTGGATGATGATTTAATTGCTGTTTCTGAATAGTTAGTTGGTTAGATCACAAATTTATAAAAGATAAAGGAATAACTCAGTTTCATTATTAGATTATCAAATGATTGTTTTCTAGTAGTTCGAGGACAAGCCTTCGTAAACTCATTGTCAAGCTATCGTCATGAGGTTATTGTGAGAAGATCCTTGTGCTAGTGAAGATAGCTTCCAATGATCGGGAAAGAAATTACTTCTTATCAATAGTTAAAGGTCTAAATTTCTATTAGATAACTAAATTTATTTGGAGGATTTAATTGTTGTTATTGAAACGGTTGTTAAGATTGTTGTTTTCTTATAGTTGGAGGACGAATTTGCTGTTACATAATAGGTGCATGAACAAAACTATTTTCTAATTAGTAGAGGACTAAATTGTTGTATTTACTAGTTGGATGATGAAATGTTGCTTCTCAAAAATTAGAGGACTAATATGTAATTTAATATAGTTGTATGATGAAAATTTCTTTTCTATTATCAAATGATGCAATTTCTATTTTATTATAGTTGGATAACCAATTTATTATTTACTTAGAAAGGTGCTAGATTTCTATTTTCGAAAGTCTCATTTTACTTAAAAGAAAGCATTTTCTCAAACTGATCTAAGATTGCCTTTTTTTTTTTTTTTATCACAGCAGATATGATTGTAGAGTAAAGAAAAAGAAGTTGAAGCACTGGAATGATGTTTTCAAGTAGTTAGATGACCAAATCACTATTTTCTAATAGTAGTTGGACTCGTTTTCTATTTCTTTATAGTTGGAAGACTTAACAACTATTCATAAATAGCTGGACGACCAATTTACTGTTTATTAATAGTCAAAGGACTCTTTTGTTGTTTTGTTTAAATGGAGGACTCATTTACTTTTTTAAATAGTTAGAAGACTAATTTGCTATTCTACATAGTTGGATGACCAATTTGCTAATTTCTATCAGTCAGAGGACTTAATTGGTGATAACCAATAGTTGATATCCAAATCGCTATTTCATTATAGTTGGATGCCTTAATTTGTGACACTCAATATTTAGATGACTAATATAAAGCTTCTTATAGTTGGAGGACCTATATGATACTTAGCAGGTGATGGACCAAATAACTATTTCCTCATAGTTGAATTACCATTTCAGAATTTCTTGAAAGTTGGAGGATAGAACTAGTGATACTAAATAGTAGAATGACCATTTTATAGCTTCAGTATAGCTGGAGGATTAATCTGCCAATATTTAATAGCTGGATGACCAGATTACTATTTCCTTATAATTTGGTTAGCCTAATATTCCGAAACAAAAATGTGTTCTTCCAACTATTTTCAACTTCAATTTCACTCTACATCTATAAGGAAACAAGAATAACGTCCTCCTTCTATAAAGTTACGTCATTTTCATCCTTCAACTATTAGGTAAAACGAATATCATTCAACTATACTTTAAAAGCAATTTCATCCCTCAGCATTTAGGATATTATAATTTGTTCATCTAACTATAAGTTAACTTCAACTTTATCCTTCAACTATTAGGAAAGTGTAATTTATTCATCCAACTATTCTTTAACATCTAACGTCCTCGTTCTATAAAGTTACGTCATTTTCATCCTTTAACTATTTAGGTAAAACGAATTTCATTCAACTATACTTCAAAGCAATTTCATCTCTCAGCATTTAGGATATTATAATTTGGTCATCTAACTAAAGTAAACATTGACTTCATTGTTCAACTATTAGGAAAAGTATAATTTACTCAGCCAACTATACTTTAACATCAACTACATCCTCAAGTTTTAGGAAGTTCAGATTTGGTCATCCAAATATAGTTTAAGAGCAATTTCATCCTTTTACTATTACTAAAAAGTACAAATTTGGCAATCCAATCCAACTATACTTTAACATCAACTTCATCCCTTCACTATTAAGAAGTTCAAAATTGGTCATCAATCTATAATTTAAAACCAACTTCATCCTTCAACTATTTGAAAACAAAAAATGGCCATTCAACTCTATTTTAACATCAATTACATCCTTCAAGTTTTGGGAATTTTCGATTTGGTCATCCATCTAGAAGGTAAGAGCAAATTCATCCTTTAACTATTATTAATGAAGTACAACTTTGGTCATCCAACTATACTTAACATCAATTTCATCCTTCACTTTTTAGGATGTTTGTATTAGGTTGTCTTATTATATTTTAAAATCAATTTCATCCTTTCAACTATTAGGGCCTATTTGATGACTTTGATTTTCCATGAAAATTTCATTTTCCCACTTTTTGGCTGATTGATGGCAAAAATTTTCTACGGATGAGCCCTACGCGCCCTTTTCCCTTGGAATTATGGAATTGATTTTCTTGCCTTTTTCATGGTAAAAGATTTTCCAGTTTTTATTTTATTTTTGCAATTGGGAAAAAGTCTAAACACAATGGTAAAAAAAAAAAAATTCGCAATTTCTATATAAAACAAAGCCAAACGAATGATATTCGGTATAGTAATTATTTCTTTCAATTTTTTTTTGACAATTGGAACAAATTTTAGACTTAATAGTGAAAAAATTATCACTTTAATGGACAATTTTCATAAAAAAAAAGTCAAACGCATACCAAACTTTCAACAATTTTCAGGTGGAAAATAATATCAATCAAACACGGTTAATTACAATTCTCAGTAAAACAATTTCTAACCAAATCAATTGCCTGTAAAATATTTTCTTTCCACCCATTTTCCACCTTTGCGATCAAACGGACCATTAGTAAAACCCAATTTTGGTCATCCAACTATAGTTTCACATCAATTTCATTCTTCAAGTTTTAGGAAGTGTGAAGCTGGTCATCCAACATAGTTTTTAATAGCAATTTCACCATTCAACTTTTAGGAAAATAAATTTGGTCATCCAAATATATTTTAACATCAATTTCATCCATCAACAATTAAGAAGTTTGGCCGTCCTATTATAATTTAAAATCAGTTTCATCCTTGACTATTAAGAACATGGATTCTGATAATGTAATGCAGTTGAACTCTCATGTTGATCTTTCAAATTTGGTCATCTAACTATATTAACATTAGTTTTCTCCTTCAACTATTAGGAAGTTCGAATTTGGTCACCCCACTATACTATTACTATTACTATTACTATTACATCAATTTCATTCTTAAATTATTAGGAAATAAGAAAATATAGTTTAATAGCTATTTCATCTTTCAACTATTAAAAATATGAACTTAGTCATCCAACTATATTTTAACATCATTTTCATCCTTCGACTATTAAGAAGTTCGAATTTGGTCATCCAACTATATTTTAACATCAATTCCATCCTTTAACTGTTAGGAAAATCAAATTTGTTCATCCAACTATACTTTAACAACAATTTCATCATTCAAAAATTAGTTATGAAGTTCATCAAAAATCAACAAAAACACTGTCCATCAAAATTCCTAGATTACACAAACTTTTGTAGTATGAATAAAGCAAACAATAAAATAAGGATAGAAGTGTATTTGATGCCTATTTGGTATAAATTAAAATCAGATTTTTAGTAGATTTTTATAAAAGTTGTGGGAATCATGAAATATGTGATTAAAATTGATTATTGATATTGACTTAGATTGAAATAATGATTTTACTCTGTACTAAACGGGGATCTAAAATGCATATGACTAATAATAATTAAATTTTATATTTTTGTACGGTAGCACTAAGAGGCATATTTTCACTCAATGTTACACCAAATTTAAGCGAGTACTAATGTGACTTTAGCCATCCTATGAATGTATGATTCTTCTTATATCCATCAAAAATTCTATTGGAGACATAATTAAAACAAATAGACCAACTCATTTTTTTATTGAATGACAGCCCAGAGAAGAAAGCTAGTTTTTTGGCGAAGAGATGCAATACTCGCAAAAATAAAAAAAGCTATTAGAGGTTCACGGCGAATGGGACAAAGATAAGGAGAAGTAAAAGTTTGGAATTTTTTGATGCGAAGGAGGCTTCCTTGGTGGCTGGTGCCAAGAAGATCTCCTTGGACCAAGACCTGGCCAAGGAAGAGCACACAGCCTATCTATAAGGTCTGAGCATGACGCTTAGCGTCTTAGAGCAGATGACTAAGTCTGAGCATGAAGTTGTCCTTATGGAACTTGACAGCACAAGGAATGAGGTGACCATGCTTCATGATAGATTGAAAGATATTGAGGCAAAATTAACTATTGCGGATTCTTTCTGAAGCAATTGCTCGCAAGGTAAAACAAGTTGAGGATTCTATGCATGACGGGGAAAATAAAGTGCTTGATATTATCAAATCACCCTGAATGGAATATGGACTTCTTGGAAGCTCACGAAGATGATGTCTAAGACCTATTTCTCCTAAGGTTCGTCTGTTGGACTCTGGGACCCAGACATTCCATTCGTTCCTACTGATTTTTCTTAACCTGTGGACTCTCGGTTATTCCCAAGTGGGAATGGGGCTATTAATAAGCCTCTTGACACTTGTATTCCTGTTTTTTCATAAGCGATGGTACCCTCAGGGAGCGAAGCTCATCTCAACCAGGCTAATCTGCCTTCTAGGAATCTTTAGTCCTTGGTTAATTAGAATAGCTTATTTTTGTTTCGTTGTGCAGTGATAGGTAAGCTTCATTCCTTGGCAATTTTAACAGTTAAATATCGTTGTTTATGTTGTATGAATTTGTTCATTAGAAATTCTTTGAGCCCGCACCGTCTTACTTGTTTGTCATTTTAGTTATGCTTCGCATAGAGGGATTTATAATATGTTTATATCAACAAAAGAATCTATCGTTCTTATGCTGATTTTTCATTTTGACAATATTGTTTTCCGAGTGAAACTTCATTAGATTATTGTAAGAACACATGGGGATGCAGATTATTATCCTTTCCCTTGGCTTGGCTATTTTAATAAATCAGTTCGCGCACTATTTACAATGTCTTTTTTTATAATAAAATTTTTTGGGTGAAAATTAGTCTCCGAAATTTTTTGGCAGGGTAATCCTGGCCTTCAGTTAAAAGTCCTTTGATGGGATAGACCTCACCTTGGGTTTAGATTCATTTGGTTGGATAGACTTTGCCTTTAACGAGAATTTCTCTGGGGCATGCTCTTTAGCTATTTGGAGCAGGATAGCCCTTGTTGGCGTAACTGGCCTCGCGTTTTGCTATCCATTCCCATCCATTCTCACGACTTTTTTTTATGATGCAGTACTTTTTTCATTTGTTTTCATTGCTCGTGGTTACCCTACTACTTGTTATGCTGTCTTTACTAGTGGGCATGTTTTTCAGCTACTCTTCATAGTATCAGATACTTGCTTTCCTATATAAGGATCTTCAAATACTATTTCTTTCTCCTTTCCATCTCTACTACAAAGAAAATTGTTCGTTTGGCAACATCCTTCATGATGTTTCGTCATTGGTGCCCTTGGGTGCTGACCCTTTATTGGATCAAAACATTTTTAGATGGAATATGGAGCTTACTTTTTGATGGATGATTAAGGCCATCATTTAGTCGCTTCGGCTTGCTTCCCTAACGCATTGGCCAGGGGATACTTGATTCCTTACATTATTACCAAATAAAATTGAAAGAGATGAAGCTTTTAGGATTACATCAAATCCAGAAATCTTTGAGTATGTGCTCCCTGGGTCATTGGTATATGCAGCTTTTAGGATTACCTCAAGACACAGGAACGCCCAATTAACGCCGACGGCCGGTGAAACTGGAAGCCGATATCAACGGTGGTCTCTACTCTCCAGAATCTCCACTCTGCCTCTTGGTCTCGAAGCCAACTGTTTGCCTCTAACGTTAATTGGGCCAGTAACAAGGGAAAACTAAATGTGTACAAAGCAATTGATTAATTGGACCGCATTTACGGCCTACATCAGCACGTCGTAAATGCCGATGTTTTTACTATAAGTATTTACGGCAAGCACTTAAAGCACGCCATAAATACTGATTCAAATTTGGCCTCATCAGCATGCTGTAGTAGTTGGGCCAATGAACGGCATTTACGGCCTACATATGCACGCCGTAAATGCCGATGTTTTTACCATACACGACGTGCACTTAAAGCACACCGTAAATTCTGATTCAATACTGCGTGCAAAAAATGTACGCCGTAAATTCTTTAAGAAATCGATTTTTAACTGCATACATATATCGCATGCCTTAAATAGTATATTTTTACGGCATGCCGAGATGCAAGCCGTAAACGTGTGCCGTAAAAAGTAACATTTGTTATAGTGTTCATACATTCTACTACATAAAGGGCTTTAATTATGAAAGTAATCTCTCTGCACGAGTGTTGGGAGTTTGCACCATTGACCAATGTGTGCGATGACCTTGAGCAAGCCTTCCATAATGAATATTAGGCCTTTGATATCCTAGTATGACCACATACTTCTCTGCTCACTCCGCATCCTAGCCATTTTGAGCACTTCATGGCACCCATCTGTATCATGTCATGTGGTATAGTGGATTTTGTAGAATTTTGCTTTCTGTCTTCTAGGAGGTAGGTAAGACATGTTGATATTCCATGAGGATGATGCGGCAAATGCATGTACCATGCCCTAGGACTCCTTCGAGCTATAGCGCTATGATCTAGATAATCAAAATGCAAGCATGTGTCTTCGACAAGATTTTACCTCATCATCCTTCGATTCTCTAGGATGTCCTCTGCCTGGATCTCATTCAGTATAGGATCTATTAATTGGGGGAAGGAATATAGATACCTTTTAGTGGTTTCTAGCTAGAAGAAGGTGTTCATCAATAAGCCATTCCACATGTCATTACTTGCTTCTTCATCCACAGTAATTTCACAAGCAAGCATTTTAGCTTTAAAACGCATATAGTAACTCTTAAGGGACTCTCCTTCCCTTTTCTTGATACTATTTAACCTTGTAGAGGGTTGTTTTACTCCGAAGCATTCTTGTTGATGAGACAGCCAATCATTGGTTGAATCAGCTGATAGTTGATACATCACACACTTCTTTTCATATTACTCTATCGCATATTGGTATTCAGGTCTCTTCTATGAACGAACGTTATACGAACTGCTATAGTTCCCCACCCTTCGATTCATCCAATGGTTACACTTCCGATCATGCAAGTTTACCGTCGTTTATAGAGGACCTGCTACTTAGTATTTTTTCCACCTTTCTGCTAGAGCAACACCAAAAGCTCGTGACATCCAGAAATCGCAATTGTTTTTTCCGACAAAATTGGCATTAGACTCTGATTTTTCCTGCTATCCATGTGTTGCCAACTTGCCCTTGGATTCTTATACTTTGCGAGTAGGTATGCAATTTCTGGTGCTAATGCCTAGTTTTCTGGCATCTCATGGATCTCTTTTGTAGTGTGCATTTTTTTCTACTGATGATGGCGTTGAATAGGAGAAATATTCGTCTGAGATCCCGCCGTCATTTTCTCCCGCTTCCTCTTTGGATTAGCATCACCTTTGACTAAATCATTGCTAGATTCATCTTTTTCAGCATTTAACGTTTTGATGACCTCCAAGTCTGCATCTATTTTACTCTTCCTTTTAGATCCTAATGATTTCTCGATTCTGATAGAGAAATTTATTGTTTTCTATGTTCAGAATTTTCTACAGACAATGCCAATTTGTTAACAATAAAAATCTGATTAAAAAATCCTCTCACCTAGCCAGAGTTTTCACCTCCAAATCTCAATGGTTATTATGCTTATACTGAAACTAGAGATGAAATGACAATTTGGGAGGAAGATATTTGAATTACATGCATTTCTCTTCAAATGATAGAGAATTTATAAATTTCCCTCCAAAGCTTAAGGATAATTTGGTCATTTTGAGAGGATGACAGATGGAGGCTCCTCATTGGCTTATTAATTACTAATTTTGTTACAAGTGTCACGCTTTATGTGCATCTTGATAGCCTATGACCAGCTTGGAGAGATGAGCGTGAAAGTAAGTAGTTCGACCCTAACAACATCTAGAGGGGTGTGAATAGGTGATTATGCGAAATTAAAAATTATATAATAATTAACTAACAACAAGTCACTATTAATTAATTTTCTAGATGAATAAACATGCAATTCAATTAATCCTATGTTGAAATATAGCAGTTATATAAGTAATAATTGAACACAAGAATTGATCACGGAGAAACCGAATTGGGTGAAAGCTCCGGGCACTTTGCTAATCAACAATCCACTATAAGCTATTTTTAACTTACAGTCTACTAGACTAAAGACAACATATACTATCTGATCTCCTGATTACAGTTCCAACAACTCTCCTAGATTCTGTGCTCCTGCACCAACTCCCAGCTAGAGTTTCCAAAGCTCTCCTAGATTGCGCTCTCCTGCAGCAACTTCCAGTTTTGTGAAATCGTCTATCTCCTATGGATTTACGAAGAACACCTCGTTCTTCAACGACTGGAACTCCAGTCACCTTCCCTTTATCTTCAGAAACTCTGATAGATATGTAGGAAACAGTAGTTTGGTATTGGATTGTGAAACTGATGTTTTTCACTGCCAAAAATAGATCAATTTGAACAATGAAGGTTGAATGCTTCAGAGGATGATAAGAATATGAAAGTAGTAGTTTTTCTCAATAATCAAACTTAGAGAACTGTTCAATGGCGTTCAAGTATTTATATATAGGTTAGGGAATGAATGGGTCGGACAAAAAACCTTTAAAAAACGAAATAAAAATTTTCTTAAAAACACTGTCGCTCGAGCGAAGGTCCGACGACAGTCGAGTCACAGATTTTCGCTCGAGCGAAGATGAGGCGACAGTCGAGCAATGAAGTTTCTGTTTCTGACGCTTGAGCCAAACCTTAGCGAAAAGCTAGCGAAATTACGCGCCATTTTTCCTTATTTCCCATTCTCGAACCCTAGACCTAAAATATCATAACTTTCACTAATTGCACACTACACCTTGACTTTTTACAACATATCAACTTTGTCAATTTTGTTCACAGAATAGCCAATTACATTAAATACCTAACATAGTGGTTTGGTCTTTGTTATGCGGACCTCGCACCTCTCCCTTTTCGTCTCATTTTGCTACATGCCTCACGGAGGATGCGGTAGGGTTCACACAGTGAGCTTCTTGGGTTAAAATTGATTTCACAAAGATTGATTGCCAAAATTACATTAGCAGTAGCAAGCAAAGGACCAATGGAAGTAGGGATCTATACATGGAGAATATAAAGGCTGAGGATCCTGATCTTTTTTGTGCTATCCAAATGATCTGGATAATGCACATAGCAACATTTTTTTGGGCCGGTTCAACTTTAGGATGAATTATAAGTACTTTGGAGACACGCTAACATTTGACTAACCGTTATAGTTGTTCCCTTTGCTCTATTTACAAGACTGAACCATCATAGACAAACGTGTTGTATTGTTGTGCATTGCTATTTAGTGAGTATGAGTCCTCCTTTGTTTGGGTATTTGAAACTTGGCTTGATGCAATGTTTGGTTGTCATTCGGTTATGTTCAAATGCATGCCATCGCTTTTGTAAATGGAATATATCTAGGGAATCACTGGATAACTGTCCCATGTATTCTACATTTGTCCTTTAGAAGTAGAATTCCTGAAGTGCATAAATGAGACCAAAACAACTGAATTCAAATCATGTTGGGTCTCTCATCCTACTTGTTAAGTTGTGATTTAAATTCCATGTGATTTGAAAGTTTGATTCATAGAGGAAGCTTAGATAATGTTGGTTTGGAAGTCCGGTTCAATAAGGGATCAAATTTCATCACGGATTGGGAGTTTGATCGGGAAGAAGACTTAGGAATGGATGAAAATTGTTTTAAAAGCATTGGGATGGAGATGGGGCTCCGAGTCACAGCGCCTAGGCATCAGTAGCCTGCTTTGGAGGCAGGAAGGCCGGTGCCCCCAAAGTCAGCTATGGCACCGTGGTGCCATCTAACGGTTTTGAAGAGGTCTCTTTGTTGATTTCTACCGCGTTTTTGTACTCTACTTCATCTATAACTCCAAGAATGGGCTCCTATATATATTCCATAAGGTGTAGGCTCTTCAAAGGCTCAACATAACAATTAGATCATTGTTATATACATTAGAAACTTGAAAGAATTATGTAGATTTAGATTGAGAGTACAAATCTTGTGAAAGAATTTTAGTTTCTTGTTATATTGAAATTCTCCTCTTCTACATAAATCTTGTATTCATGCGTGATTCATTATTTTTTATGTTACTCTTATTTTCTCATCTTTATTATTTGGTCCGATTCTCAACAAATTGATATCAGAACGATTATGGTATATTGTTTGTTTCCTAACACTGAGCAATACGGTCTAACAGATAATGACTAGTTCAGTTGATGTATGAAGATCGACGTCCGTGGGTACCAGTTTTCTCCGTGACAAATTCTTTGGGCAGATGTATATTACCTAGTCCAATGAGAACATAAATTAATTTGATTATTTTCCAATAGTCTTTGGAAAAAACTCGGTTGAGTTCAAAACTATTCTTGCATACTTTTGAACTAGATTTTTTGTTTTCCTTTTTCTTTTTATTCAATTAAGACCTGCAATGCTATAAATGGATTTTCAAGCATGAATAAGATATCTTTTATTCATATTAGTTTAGTTTTTAAAGAAAAAAAAACTATGAGTATTTTCATTCAGAGACCCGTGCCAACAGGTTAGGATGCATATTAAAAATTTGACTATCCCTCTACTTTTCTAGAATCAAGAAAAGAAAATTCGTGAATTAACAACTCAATTGGAAAAATGCAAGTCAGATATGTGAGCAAACCTGGTTCTTGTTTTGACCAACCAACAAACCAATAAGGAATCCAGTTTTCTTATTCCACTTAGATTGATGAAATATATTAAAAATCCGATGTGCATTCAGGCTACAATCCACATGAACATCGTTGACCACAGAGTGAGTGTAATTGAAGCCAAGGCATAACACCATAGCATGATAACTGAGCAATCACTCTCACCAGCACCAAATAACTGAGACACAGTACCTAAATTAAAAGAAGGAAAGCCTTAATTTCGAGGCAAAAATTATGGATAATCATTTCTCTTGTGTACATACCAATATCACACAATGGTAAAGCTAGAACTGACACGACCCATACCAAGTCCCCCTAATGAACCCGACACGTGTCGTGCGCCTGTCAAAGAAGATTGAATAAGATTCCAAAGATCAAGGAAGATTGAATAAGATTCTGAAGATTGTCGAAGATTACGATTATATATAGATAGATTGCTTTTACCATTAATTAATATTGTAATTTATTGCTTCCTTTTTTAGTTGTTCTTTTGGTCCTATATAATGAGAGAACCTCTCACATAGAGGCATCGAGTCTTTTGAGTATATTTTACATGGTATCAGAGCCAATTCCTTAGAATTTTCTTGGTTTTTCTTGATAAGGTTTTCTCAGGCGGGAGGAGCATTTGCTCCTCCCGTCCTGTCTGCATCCAATTGAGCCAATGTTTTTCTTTTCCAGTTCATGTTTCTTTTAACCAAAGGAGGCTTTCAAACTCTATTCTCGTATTAAAAAAAAAAATTCTCGTTTGATTTAAAATTTTTACACAATCAAATCTTCTTTAGGGACTTCGGACTTCGGCTTGGATACGCAGAAGGCACAGAAGACAACTCGAAGTAAAAACAAATAACAATCCAGAGGCCCAAACTGAACCTTTATTTCTATTTCTTCAGTGTCTGTGCTTGTGCCTGGGAAAAATGTGGGAAGATTTTGCAGAGGCACAAATAATAGGTTTACAGGCAGATGCCCCCGCTATTCGTGCATCTCTACTTTCTGAGCCCTAATCGGAGGTCCGGGCTGCAGCTGTTTTTGCTCGAGCAACTGTCGATTTCGGGGAAGTGTCCCCAGACGGCCTGCGATGTGGCAGTGAAGGCGGCAGCTTAAGGTTGGTGACTACTGGAATAATTGACAACGTGCGGTATTCCTTTGGTGGGCAACTGTCGATTTCTCGTGGTTATGAATCCACTGGTGATGTGGATGAGATTCCAGCATTTGATTTCGCAGAATGGTTGAAAACAACAGTGTCGGGGAGGGACTATGTGGTGATGAAGCTGGGCAATTGATTTGGGTTAAT
This sequence comes from Fraxinus americana, assembly GCA_035079005.1. NCBI lineage: Eukaryota > Viridiplantae > Streptophyta > Magnoliopsida > Lamiales > Oleaceae > Fraxinus > Fraxinus americana. The sequence continues at coordinate 17,735,745 of CM068725.1, read as the reverse complement.
TAATTGGTTGGGTTTTGATTGGGCTGAATTTAATTAATTGGGCCTTGGGAAATTAATTGGATAGTACCTATGTAATGGGTTGAGGAAACGATGTGAGCTTTGTGTTACAGATTTGGTTTTGGAGTGGGCTGCCTTATTAATTTCTTTTTGGGCTTCTTTGTGTGGGCTGTTATTTCACTTGGGTCTGTTTAATTTATTAGGTGACTGGGCTGTAGTTTAATGGGGGTAATGGGCTATTATTTTGGCTTTTAAGGTTTGCTGTAGTTTTAGGTCATTGACTTTTGGGTTTATTATTGTAGGTTATGGAATTTTGGGCTTGCAACGAGATTGCCAAAGAAAAAAAAAATCCTTGTGTAGTTTTAGATTCTCATACGAGGATCATCTTTGGGTTTTCTTTTGTTGGTGTTTTGGTGTCGAGCTTTTGCCAGAACACAAATTACGTGTTCGACTAAGTTTTCCCGATGGAAAGAGCTCGCTGTGTGTGTCGGCGCACTTCTTCAATTTCCTTTGGAAATTCTTCTTAGTGAGTGAGCTCTCTGGAGTATCTTTGGAGTGGTGGTATCTTCGTTTCTCTTTGGTCATAACTCAACCTTTCAGGTGTGGGTTTCTTCTGGTCGTCCACGGTTGACTGAATTTCTGTCAACGTGTGATTCTTCTTTAGTGCATCCAGTGTGGTGCGAGCATTCAGTGTTTCTCGTCGTTTCTCTTTGGTTTCTCGTGGTTTCTCATTGTTTCTAGTGATTTCTTTGGAGCATTCTTGGAGTGATTTTGGAGTAGTTATTTGTTGTTCTTGGTATCTCATCGTCAGTAATGTTCATAGTTGGTTGTTTTTTAATTTGGATTTCTTCTTAGTGGGCACAAGTATTGTCATCGTCGTCAGTTCATGATTGCAAATTGATACTTTCACCAGCATCAATTTGAGGGGGGATGTCAAAGAAGATTGAATAAGATTCCGAAGATCAAGGAAGATTGAATAAGATTCTGAAGATTGTCGAAGATTACGATTATATATAGATAGATTGCTTTTACCATTAATTAATATTGTAATTTATTGCTTCCTTTTTTAGTTGTTCTTTTGGTCCTATATAATGAGAGAACCTCTCACATAGAGGCATCGAGTCTTTTGAGTATATTTTACAGCGCCAATGATAAGTGCCAGCTTGGCTCTGGACCCATCACCAAGGCAGAAAAAAAAAAACTATACTTTGATTGTATGGCCTTCGGTGACCAAATAAATATATTTTTTCGAAAATTTTGACAAAGTCTCCTTTAAAAATGGAACTATTTTCAATCATGTAACCATAACAATTTTCCCAACACCAATATACCAATATCATAATATCAATCATTCATCCACTCAAAAACATCTATATTACTATGCATCATAACTACTTCTCAAGAATATAAAAGTAATGCAGTTTAGTTTACAATATTTCATCGTGACCATTGGTATATTTAGATACAAAAATCCCTAGTCGAATTCAGTAAGCCAAAACCATAATCTGAAATCCATAAGCTAAATTGTAAGCTGAAAGCTGATAATCCTCGGTACACTGGATAATCACTTCAAAACATACATATCCCTTGTAAACAATTGCTGATGATCGGAGAACTATAAAGTCATATGCACATAAATTGTCTGATCACACTTCTATACACAGTCGTAGCCCTTCAGTGCACGAAGTGGAAATAAACGTAATCATCTGTATGCACGGCTGTAGCCCTTTAGTGCATAATGGATACCCTTACACACGACCGTAGCCCCTCAGCGGATAAGAGTCATCTTTATACACGGCTATAGCCCCTCAGTGCATAAAGTGGAAATAACATAATTGTCCTTATACACAGCTGTAGCCCCTCATTGTATAGGAGTTAAATACACGACTCTAGTACACTGCTGTAGCCCCTCAGTGCACTCGAGTAAGATGGCTATATCGGTTCTTTTCTGATAGATCAAGATAATCATGTTCCTTTACTAATTTCTTGAAAATAAGACATGTCATGTCACTAATATACTTCTATAAAAATTGGGAATCATTTCAACATTCATATTAAATAAACATGATTGTAAGTTCATAAATTAAAAATCTTCTTCTTTGAAAAATATGTTCTCCACTCACTGATGTAGGCTGGACTAACAAGGCTGGTATGCTGTTCACACGTCCAGATCCCCTCCTGAAATGATCACATACAAACCACTTCAATTCTATCAATATAAAGTTACAAGGAATTTCACCATAATACTCATGCTTAACATCGAACTGAAATATATAATTCCCTCAATAAGCAATAAGATGAGACTTAATATTTTAATCTCATTTGGCTAACTTAAACATACGTTCACTAATTTTTGAATCACTCTGCTTTCAAAACTCGTTAACACTAACTTTTCCCAGCTGCTCCAGCGAGATTCAACAATATTTTCATGTCAATAATCATCATCATTCATCATTCCAAATTTATCTTAGCTAAATACATAAATCTTATCAAATACCCCTTTCTTATAATCTCAACATAATTCAACTAAGAACTGAAAAACAAAATCAGTTATTTCCAACTAATCCATCTTAATATCACGTAACAATCACAAAGAAAATAACAAAAATACCATATCTCCCACATTTTTGAATTATACCCCATATATCAAAACCCTAATATCCAAATATCATTTATTTTAATCCACTAGAATAAATAGTTCAAAATGCTCAAATAGACGGCTCCATTATCATATTTTTCAAGTATAAGCTATAAATTAAAAACCTTCAAATTTCACCACAAAACTCAACCCAAAAAACATTTCGAATTTACCTCAAAATAGAAGAAGAAATTGAGAGCCCAAACTCTGAATTTCGTTAGTAGCTTCCTTACTTTTTCCTTCCTCCTTCCTCCTTTTCCTTTTTCCCTTCTTTTCGTCTCTTGACTTCCAATTAATATAAGTAAGTCCTCAACTTCTAATTTCTAATCCATCTTAACCCTTATACGTTTCAATTATAAGAAAATAGTCCCAAACAATTGATTTATTCCAATTAAATCCTTATTGACCATTACTTTGACAATTCAACCCTTGACTTTAAAATCTTGACTTTGAATTGTAGGATGGGGTGTAACAAGAACAAAATAGGAAAGTGTAGAGAAGTGATTCCTTGAAGATTCCTTAGCTATTGCAAAAGCTGTTGGAATAAAATATGTTGAAGAGGAGCTGTTCTGTTATTGGTTTGATCAACTGATTTCGGTTGGAATCTTCAACTAGATGGAGCCTTGGCTTGTAACTGAAATGAGGATCCTTTATGTCTATAAATAGGAGCCTTAGGTAGTGTTGTATAGTGAGCTCGAATCAGAAAGAGAGAGTGTGAATCTCTGTGAAAGAATGAAAGAGTTCTGATAAAGAGAAAATCAGAGAGAAAGTGAGGTTGTGAGAAAAGAAGTTTTCTGAAAATCAATCTGGTAGAAATCTTTCTATAGTGTTTTAGATTTCTGATTTTGTATGGTGAATCACCTGAGATGGTGATTGATTCATGTGATTGAATGTAAAGTCCTTTAGTGAATAAAAGACTGAGGAAGAAGATTTCTTCCTGTTGCCAATTCTGTTCTGCTGGTCTGTCTTCTTGCAGGTTTATATCTGTCATTTTTCTTCTGCATTGCTGGTGCCATTTTTCTTTTCTGTAATTCTGGATTGATCTTGAACTGGAGGAAGCCCAAATCCATAACAGAAAGGTTTAACGAGAATGATTGTAGCTTTAACCAACCTATGTTCATTGCTGGTGGAAGTGCAAACTGAAGCAAAGAACAAATTCATATAACGGATTATGATGCACCAAACCGAAGTGAATTGCCCCTTTAACAATGCCAATGCCTAGCAAAGGCAGGGCAACATATCGAATAATTATCATGCCTAAAATAACGGATCCCTGAACCTTTAAGCCTGAAAGAGAATACAGAGATAATGAGAAGTAACTCTTTTCCAAAGGAAACTGACAGGTTAAACCAAAAATAACCATGTTTAGAAACTGATTTAACATATACCCCTTAAAAGGTTTCCTCGCATTATCTGTGTGACAGCCGGAATAGCTCCACCCCTGTATCATTCAATGCTGAGTCTGAGAACCTGCATCAATTATAATCAAGTTATGCATTCAAGAAAAAAATTGTTAGAAGCTTCATTCGTTATGAATTTATGACAGATAGCCATTTTCAATGTATGATGACATCAAGAAAACAATCTTTATCTGCCCAAGACAGTTGAAGATGGAAAGGCTTGAAATTGATGCATGATACTGATACACCTTAAACTCAAAAAATTAAGAAGAAAATGACTTCGTGATTCTCATCCGTTTGTCTTAAAAAGGCTAAACTAGTCAATTTGGTGCATCAATTTCAAGATCATAACCAGTGTATTTAGATTATACTTTTTCTGTGTCTTTTGTGCAAAATCATGTGTACGAATGCAACAGATCTTCTGTTAGAAAGATAATTTAGCTAATTTGATTTAATTTAGTAACTCGGCATATCAAGAGAGTCACTGATCTTCTCATGTTTTCATCATACCCATGCCAATAATTCAACCATTGGCTTGATATTTCCAAATAAATCCCTTCAAATCATTCAGTAGATAACAACTCTGTGATCATGTGATCTGCTAAATGTGTTTCCATAATTATAACTTATGCACAAGCAAGTCATGCATGCCTATTTACACGTTTTATTGTAGGAATGCAGAGTTCAGAGAAATAAATAAGAGAGATTTTATACCCAAGGAGAAGTGCAGTATCTTGGATAACATGAACAGGAGCTGAGTCACCAATCAACAACTTTCGAATTTGAGGTACAAGTCCAACTACAAAACCAGCATTCTGTAGAAGACAGAGCTATTGGTTAGTGTTTTGTTCAATATTCATTAGCAAATCCACCAAAGATTTACATAAACATATATCTTCTGTTGCATATATACAAGAGGTAATTCCTCGGACTCTCCATCAATGCTAAAAGTTATATACCCCATTGTAGTCTGAAATCACGTCTTTATTTTAGGTGACAAATGAGTTTTTGTGAGATAAAAAACATATAGGGTTGCTTCTCTCATTGATATAATGTCTAATCATTGCAAAAGAATGGTTAACAATGTCTAGTTCTCAATTCGTGCACTAGGTTGCTAAGGTTGTACATGAGGGTAAGCAGTTCAACAAACTATTTTTCAATGAGTTTCTTGGAAATGTTTGTATCTATGTATGCATATATTTGAACCTCGAATGAATCTTGCAGAAGATAGAACATCATTTTGATTAACATTCTCCAAGGATTGTTTTCCTAATCATAGTCATCCTCCCACATTAAAGAGGTTTCATTCGTAACATACATGAACAAGTCAGGTTTTGATTGTAAAAGTTTTCAAATGTATCTGCATACTTGTGTATTTCATAAGCTAAATGGAAAGTAAGACTTGAGCTTACAAGACAGGTTAAATAAATGCATGCATTTATATGTGAAATTAAGTAGTACCGTACCGCTGCATTAGTGGATGGCGTAAATAACCTCTTCAAGTTCATCTTCTGTGTTAGGTTTTAGATTATTTGTAATTGGCGACTGTGAACAAAAGGACTGAAATTGACGTATTGTAAAAGTTCAAGGAGTAATGTGCAAATATGTTGAAAATAGAATGTTTAGGTCTAGGGTTCGAGAATGACAAAAAGAGGAAAACTCCATCGCTGGATTGTCGCCAAGGTTTGGCTTGAGCTACAAAAGCGGAAACTCCATCGCTTGACTGTGGCCCTGCCTTCCCTCAAGCAACAGTCTGTCGCTCGACTGTCGCTGAGCCCTCGCTCGAGCGACGACTTTATTTGGGAAATTTTTATTTCACATTTTAAAGGCTTTTTCCATGGCCCATCTGTTTTATACCCTACCTTTAAATACCAAAACAGAACTGAACGTGTTTGATGAGGTTGAACAGAGAAAACATCTACAGAGTGAATCATTCATGTTTGATTCTTTCAACCTTCATCTGTGAGTGTTTTGGAGAGAAAAATATCAATTCCATAATCCAATTATCAAACTGTTGTTCCTCTACATCTGATCAAAGTTCTGAATATCGAGGAAGTTTGACTGAAGTTCCAGTCTGTGAAGAACGCGGTGTTCTTCGTGGATCCACATGAGATAAACGATTTCACAAAGTTAGGAGTTGCTGCAGGAGACCAGAATTCAGGAGAGTTTTGGAAACTGCAGTTGGGAGTGGTGCAGGAGCACAGAATCCAAGAAAGTTGTTGGAATTGCAGTCAGGAGATCAGATAGTACATGTCGTCATCTAGGCTGGTAGACTGTAAGTTACATATCATTCATAGTGGATTGTTGACTGACAAAGTGCCCGGAGTTTTTCCCTATTGAGTTTCTCCGTGAACAATTCTTGTGTTCTTTACTGCTCTATTATTTATTGTTTATGATATGCAAACTGCAGTAATTCAATATAGGATAATTTGACTTGCATGATTAACCATCTAGATGAGAATTAAAAGTGACTTATTGCTGTTTAATTCGTAATTGATTTTAATTCCGCATAAAATATCTATTCACCCCCCTCTAGGTATTGTTAAGGTCAAACTACGTAACTTTCATTCTATAAGAGCATCTCTAAATGTTGTTGTATGTTATCCCAAAAAGAAACATGTGGTAAGACTTCAGAGGTTAAGATTCTCTGTAACTGATGAAATTTTTTTCTTCCAACAAGTAATAAATTATTCTCTAGTTATAACTGATGGTGAGAAAATTAGTCATCAACATTCTTTGTAAGATTATGAATTTTTAAGTGATATTCATTTAGCAATATTTCCTAGCACCTGATAGTACCCCCACAAGCAACATTAGTGATGCTTTTATTATCTAGGAAGTGAGAAACCCTTTAGATTAAATTTAATATTGTGTGGTTTGCATATTATATGAAAATTTTGAAAAACTCTCGTTTTTGCTTTCATTCAACAAATAATAAGCAATGTCAATGGACTTCCGATGAGCTTTCTTCTACATGTCTTTGTATAATTGCATAGATTTACTAGTCACTTATTCATCCTATTAGAATTTGGGTATAACCTGAATTCCTTGTTGAAGTAAGTGAAGTGCATGTTAAGAAGAATTCAGTTTGGAATGCTACTGGAGTCCTATGTCAAGTTGAAATTCTATTTTGGAAGCCCATTGGGAGTTGGAAATTGGTATTGGACTTAAAGAAGAATTCGGGATGGAGAAAACAAATTGCAAAAAAAAAAAAATTTGGGCAGAACGCCCAGCGCCACCTGCACCTGTACCTATTCCGATTTTTCACGTTTTTTTCTCCTTTTTCGTTTTGGACTTGATTTTTTGGCATCCTACTTCATCAACAACTCTACTAGGAAGGGTTGGATATCCCCTACATGTTCCCTATAAATATTATGCTCTTTTATACAATTTCATAATATGAGAAAATAGATTACTAGAATTTTAGGATCAATTGTATATTTCTCCATTATTATTGGTGCAATAAAATCTCATAATTCCTCTACCATATTTTCTTGTCTTCTTTTATTCTTTTGCTTTTGATAAAATACTTCATTATTGTACTATATAATTTCAACATCTCAATCTGGTGGTTAGTTTCATATCCAGTAGTATCGAGCAATACATGATCCTTGAATTCCTAACAATTAGTATCAGATATCCTGGGCATAATTAACATAACAAGTGGTATCAGAGCAATTCTGGTGTCTTGTTTGTTTCACAACAAGTGGTATCAGAGCTCCAGGTTCAGCAGTTCCGCAAAAACACAGGGTTTGATTTGTTCGGGGTTTTTTCTTGTTGATGACTTCCATGAAGTATGACATTTTTCTTTTGGATCGGAGCACTAGATTTTTTCTATGACAGGTTAAGATGCGTGCAGTACTTACACAACCGGATTTGGATGATACGTTGTTGGAAATTGACAAGATACCAGCAACTTTGACCATGGAGGAGAAATTACGGAATGACAAAAAGGAAATTTCTCACATACATTTTCATCTATCGAATACCATTCTTCAAGACGTTTTGAAGGAGGGTTTAGGAGCTACTTTACTGTTGAAGTTGGAACGATTGTGCATGACTTTTTATGACAAGCAAGTTGCATCTCAAGCAGCGTTTATACTCTCATCGAATGGTAGAAAGAAGATCATTGGAAGATCACTGGCTGTATTTAAAGAGATCGTCATTGATTTGAAAACTTTGGAAGTAAATTACGATGAAAAAGATTTGGCCTTGATCCTATTGTGTTCGTTGCCCGCTTCGTTTTCTTCATTTAGAGCCACGATCTTATAGAGTCATGATACTCTCGCCATAGAGGAGGTGTATGATGCTTTGTTTTCAAAAGAGAAGTTGAAGCATCTAGTTTCTGAGTTCAGAGAAAGAGAAGGCCTTGTTGCTTATGGTGGTTCTGGAAGGGACAGATCGAAATCTAAGTTCAGTAATCATATTTATAACTTCTATAAGAAAAAGCAGCACTTGAAGTAGGATTGTTACAAATTGCAGAATAAAGAAAGGTTGGCTACAAGTCGATATGGGAAGCAAGCAAAGATTTCAGGTGAAGCAGACATCGCAGAGAACATTGTAAGTGAATAAGATCTCTTGGCTATTTCTGATATTGCGTCTAAACCAGAGAAGGACTGGATTCTGGATTTAGCGTATGTGTTTCCTATGTGTCCTAATAAGGACTTGTTTATTATATATGAAACCATTTCTAAATGTGTCTGGGTTATGTGAGACAAAACACCTTGTCGAGTTACTGAAATTGGTACGGTCAGATTGAAGCTATCAGATGAGATAATGAGAAGACTTGGCTAGGTTCAACATGTTCTAAATTTTAAGAAGAATCTCATCTCATTGTCTATCCTTAATTTAAAGGTTTATGAGTTTTTTGGTGGATGTTGAGTTTTGAGGGGTTGTAAAGGTGCCCAAGTTGTATTGGAGGGACATAAAATATCTCAGTTATACATCTTGTAGGGTCGTGCAGAATCTAGATGAGTCAATCAACACAAGTTCAGAATCTAGATGGTAGACATTCAGTTTGGTACAATGCCTTTAGGAGCTCGTAAAGGGTCGGATTTGAAGAATACTGTTCAGTGGAGTTCATGAGATATGGATAATACCGCTTTGCCACCATCACCTGTGGTGCCATTGTATTCAATTGCTAGGGACGGACCCAGTGATAAAAGGTATGTGGATGCTGATTTTGTTGAGCATGCTTTCAGCGTAGTAGGTGTACAATCTAGTAAGGAGCCTTCTTTAAAACCATTTGGGTTAGATTATGCTTTGGGGGTGTGTTATAGCCTAGTTTTGTGAATTTTAAAATATTATGATTTTTGGAAATTTGAGGTAATTCTGCAAATTAGTGCTTGGATTTCATTAGAAGAGGTGGAGTATTTTGCGTTTGTTGGAGAAAATTAGTTTTGGTTATTATTGAAAAGTAAGTTCATTCTTTACAGATAAATTTTCTTCTCCAAGTGGAGAATATTTTGGACCTTTGTTCATTGCGGTGAAATTCATGTCAATGTGGAGATTGTTAGAATTTGGATGTGACCTGAATTCCTTGTTGAAGTAATTGATGAATTCTAATTGAAGTGAACGTCAAGAAGAATTCAGTTTGAAATGTTATTGGAGTCCTATGTCAAATTGAAGTTTTATTTTGGAAGTCCATTGGGAATTAGAAATTGGTATTGGACTTGAAGAAGAGTTCGAGATGGAGAAAACAACTTGGAACAGAAAAAATTATTTTGGGCAGAACGCCGAAGGTCGAGGTACCCTGAGGTGGCGCGCGGTGCTACCTGCACCTGTATCTGTTTTGGTTTTTCTCGTTTTTCTCTCTTTTTTTGTTTTGGACTCGATTTTTGGCATCCTTCTTCATCAACAATTCTACTAGGAGGGTTTCGATATTCCCTATATATTTCCTATACATTTTCATAATGTGAGAAAAAAGATTGCTAGAACTTTAGGATCAATTGTACATTTCTCAATTATTATTGGTGCAATAAAATCTCCTAAATCCTCTGCCATATTTTCTTGTCGTCTTTTATTCTTTTACTTGTGATCAAATACTTCATTATTGTGCCATATGAGATATTCTGGACATAATTAACATAACACATCCAATGATTTTATGATCGAAGTAGTACAAAATTATAGCTTGAATATTACAATTGCTAAAAGTCTTAAATACGTGACTAGTAAAAGAGATAACAACTCGAGGCTTCTCCTCAAATCTAGTTTGTGGCAGTGCCAACTAAATTGAAGAATGTAAAGGTTCAGTCTCTTCCGTGGAACTTCTATCAGTTGGAACTATGGAACTTTCACTCGAATTGGTGATTGAGAGGTCGTTCACTTCAACTTCCTCTGAGTTCCTACTTAAAGGTATCCATTATTATATTAATATAGTTTTACTTTGCATTTTATGGATTTTATCAAACTTTTATAGAAATATCACTACCAATAGTGTTCTACATTTGATTGTACGATATCAATGAACTCTTACAGCCCTTTGAAGATGTGAAAGCATATGTCTATATACACTAGAAGTAAAAATCAGCTAAGGAATCGTAAAGAAGTCATTTGTACATACATGCATGAGCAAGCATAAAAAATCTAAGTAATATACAACAAAGAAATTAACATTGAAAGGTTTTTGGACCGTAAAAACATTTAGAACTTACTGCCATTAACAGAGCAGCATATCCCATTCCATGTTCAGAACAAACATCAGGATCTCCAAATGGACTTCCTCTTTCTTTGCAGACTGCTAGAAGTGTAATGAGAGGTATGCTTCCTGATACTACCAAAAATCGTACCTGTCGACCTCTGATCTTGACAACTGAGAATGAGCACGAATGTGGTCTTTCGGTACCTGAAACAAAGGCATCGAGGTGTGTCCTCGTCTCCCCTCCGATACTTAAGTCAGAGAGAGAATTTATGAGAATAGTCTATGCTGTAAATTGTGTGTGTAAGAACATACCTTGGTAACGGATGAGAATGATGTATTTATAGAGGTAGGTCAGGGACTCCTAGTAGAACTACAATGTTGAGATATCTAGGAGTCCTAGTGCAATTGGAAGTTGTAATGTAATTGGTTTTGTGTTGCCCATGTCTTTGGATTAGGGTAGAATTATGGGGGGTAGAGTCCTTCTAGGATGAGGTATCACGATAATAGAAGGACTTTCCTTCTTAGAGTAGGACGAGCTATGACATAGGGTAGAATTCTAATCGAAAGCTTATATTCTCGAGCACGATGAGGGATAATCCTGACCAATATGTCGTGGGTAGTCTCGTAAAATAGGCCCTTGACTACTCGGGATAATTGGTCAAGGAGCCACCAATATTGGGAGCATCACTGGCCCCGTGCATCCGTGCTGAGGTTTATGTTCGAAGGTCTGGGACTGGATGCACATCATCATAATGCTGGGGACAAACCTCGGGAATATCATTGAGTGGTCTTTGGTAGGGGTTGAACAACCTTTGGTTTAGGCTGCTCATCCTTTGAAATAGAGTTGTACAGCAATGGCAATAGGACTGAACATCCTTGAAAGTAGATTGCTCAGCATTTGGATTAGGTTGCTCAACCTTTGGTCTTGGCTGCTCGGCTTTTAATATAGGGCTGCATAGCAATGTCAATAGGACTAAACAGCCTTGAAAATAGACTGCTCAGCATTTGGATTGGGCTACTCAGCGTTTGGTCTAGGCTGCTCAGCCTTTGAAATAAGGCTGCACAGCAATGGCAATAGGACTAAACAGCCTTGAAAATAGACTGCTCAGCATTTGGATTGGGCTACTCAGCTTTTGGTCTAGGCTGCCCAGCCTTTAAAATAAGGCTGCACAGTAATGGCAATAGGACTAAACAGCCTTGAAAATAGATTGCCCAGCATTTGGATTGGGCTGCTCAACCTTTGGTCTAGGCTACTCAGCCTTTGAAATAGGGCTACATAATAATGACAATGGGTTGTTCAGCCTAGGGTTTGCTGGGGCTTGACACGTGGCCTTGGCATTCGGGCACATGACAGCCTTTGGATGGTGGATCTTCGCCACGTGGCAAGGTAAAGGGCTAGGATCTAAGGGACCTTTCATCTTCTTCAGAATGCTATAAATACCCCCATACCCCACCTCATTTCTCACCATTCACTTTTTCAAAACTCCTCGGACCAACCTCGAGCTCATTATTCATTTAAGGTAAGACCTCGTGACTTGTAGATAATTTTAAGTTAGATCTTAGTTATGTCTTCTGATAGTTCCTTAGCGTCGGGTTCAACACCCCAAGATGTTGGTCACTCCATTATCCCGACGGCCATCCCTTTAGATGCTAGGCCTGTTCTAAGCTATCCCGATCTTAGAGGTCGATACAAAGAGCACGAGGTTATATCCATAGCTAGGGAGTTTGGGCTTATGCCTGGGTGCGAAGTTAGGACTCCCGGGCCCGAGGACACTATACTTAGCGCTCGGGAAGGAGAGATGGTGGTTTTTAGGGACTCACTGAAGGGGGGCTCAGGTGGCCCCTCCATCCTTTCTTCATACAATTCCTGGTTGAGCACTTCATGTGTCCTGGACAGCTCGTCCCGAACGCATGGAGGATGATCACTTATTTTTTCATAGTTTGTAGGTTTTTGTCCATATCTTCCAGGCTTGACCTCCTCAAGATGGTGTTCGAGTTGAAGTCCTTGTCGGGCTATAATTGCTTTGTTTATATGTCAACCCATGGTAGATTTAGGATTCCCAAGATGCCGAGCTCTCTTAAGGGTGGAAGCAAAATTACTTTTTTATTAACCTTCAAGACCCCGATCATCCTTTTGGTCCTCGGTGGACCATCCTGGACACTGCTCGTTTTAACGAAGGGCAGGCCTATTTTGAAGTTTTAAAAAGAGATAGGCAGAGTTTGGAGGATCTCTAGCCATTGTGTTTTGACGTCGATGATATGCTCGGGGATGATATTCTCGACCTAGTTGATATGAAAGGTCTTGAGGGTAGGGCTTATCATTTTTAACTTTTGTTCCCATTGAGTCCTGAACTCTTCTCGAACTGACAAAATGTTATTTTGCAGGAGACATGACTTTTGATCCTCAACCATTACGATTGGCAGAGAGCCAGAAGTCGAAGGCCCCCAAAACCGAGCGCCTGGACAGAAAAAGGGGAAAAAGAGACCCCGGCCTGACGGGCCAGAGCGAGGAGATTTGCTGGAGAAACCTCACACCAAAACCCCCGAGATCAAGTGACCAAGCCTACTGCGACCCCGGTGACTGTTGCCAAGGCTCCTGCGGTTGTTGTCGATCTTGAGGACGACGGCGTTTGTCCCCAACCTCGAGACTCTGACAGGATGAGTTGCACCCTCCTTCCCAACGTTGTGAACAAAGACCGAGAGGTAGAGCTCGAGGATGGAGTGCGGGCACTGCAGTCTTTGGCATTGAAGGTAAGCTCAAGTTCAAGGTAAAAATGAGGTCTATTTGTTTACCCCTTGATGTTAAAATGCTCATGCTGTGCAGGCCCTCAGCGTTGCCTAAGGAATGTCTTTGAAAGGCGAGGCCGACACTAGAGAAATGGCCGAGCTAAAAAATTCCCTGGAGCTTCGAACCCGACGGGTAGCCGAGCTCGAAGTTGAACGCGGCATAACCTGGAAAAGATAGCTGAGCTCGAGCTAAAGATGAGATCGGGGTAGCGAAGGATGAAGCTGAAGACGCCAAGCTCGAGCTTGAGCAGAGAACAAAAGATTTTGAGAACAAGTTGGCTGACGCTCGAGCTGACATCATCGAGCGCTCAAGGGAGACTATGCCCTTGGTTCCTACAACTATGCGTTCAAGCAAGCTCAGGCATATTTGAGGGTAAAGCTCCCCGATGTTGATCCCGATCATTTGCAACCAAAACATGAACTTACTGACGGGCTCGAGCTTTCATGCTTTGAAGAAACTATGATCGAGGAGGACATCAAAGTTGGGGAAGAAGCTATTGATATGCCCCCGAACGATGATTTAGACTAAGGCCCCTCCCCTTTATTTTCAAAATTTTATTTTGAATCGAAGTGCAATGCTCGACCTCTGATAATGTTCTATAACTTTGATGTTTTTGATTTTAATGTCGTGCTTCATCTTTCGTTCTCGAGCCATTTGTGTAAACATTATCAACTGAAACAGTGTCTTAGAACTTGAGCAACAGATTAATGCATTATATCTTGAGGATGACTAGGTGGTTTGAACAATTCATACCATAAGAATATTGATGTTAAAAATTCGATGTACTCCAAACTTACGGGCTCTGGATAATTAGATATTAGCGATCGAGAGTTAGGAACTAACAACAAAATAATGACTTAGCAAACGAAAAACCTTAAGGATTATTGAAACTTCGAGATCGATCATTAGAAATTCGAATAATGAGTTAACAAGTGAAGAACTCTAGGATCCATCAAATCTCGAGGGTTTTGAAAAAAGGTACTATGACATCCCTAGAATGAAGAACTCGAGGATCCATCAAATCTCGAGGAGTTACATCTTGAATATTCAAGCTGGGAACTCGAGGAGTAGTCCCTAGAAACCCGAGGAACTTTACCTTGAAATAAAGATAGGGAGTCAAGTTTGGCAAATCGAGGAGTATCAGGGATTCTCCTTATCATCAAGCTCGAGGACTACTGGCATATAAGCCCAAGGATTATGGAGCACCAATGAAAGCATAATATCTATTCCCGAGCTCGAAGAGTGCTTGGTACTTAATATTTCGAGGCGCTTGTAAGAGGCAAGGCTTTGAGTTGCTTGCACGGGCCAAGGCTTTGAGTTGCTTGCACAGGGGGTAAGACTTTGAGTTGTTTGCAGTGGCAAGGCTTTGAGTTGCTTGCACGGGGCAAGGCTTTAAAGCTTAGAGCATATTGCTGGGATAAAATCTCGACACCATTTATTCACCCAAAATTTGGGAGCGAAGGTCCGGTCAAGCTGAAAAGTAAAAAGATGCGTAAACTGAGCACGGGGCATTCAAGCCCGACCAGTATGAAAGAAAAACTAAGCACGGGGCATGCAAGCCCGACCAATATGAAAGTAAACTGAGCACAGGGTATGCAAGCCCGACCAATCACTAAGTAAAATAAACTATTTGTAATAAACCTTCAAGTTATCTGCATTCCAAGGTCGGTGGAGTGGCCTTCCTAAGGTGTCTCTCAAACTGTATGACCCTTTGCAAACTTGTCTTATGACTTCGAAGGGTCCTTCCCAAACGGCTCCCAGACTTTTCTCAAGACAAGATCTTCGACCCTGAACTGTCTAGATCTCACCCTACGATTGAGGTGTTTCGCTATTCTGCTCTGGTAAGATGCCGCCCTGACGGAGGCCTATTCTCTTACTTCTTCAAGGAGGTCAAGGTGCTTCGTTGTGTGTTCTTCAGGCTCGGTAGTCTGGTTTCAATTGGTAGTATAGCTTCTAATCCAAATGCCAACATGAATGGGGTCTCCCCAGTTGCTGTCTTATGGGACGTCCTATACGTCTAGAGTATAGAAGGTAGCTTCTCCGACCAAGCTCCTCTAGCTTCCCCAAGCCTTATTTTGAGATCTTGCAAGATAATCCGATTAATAACCTCTAATAGGCCATTGCTTTGAGGATGTGCAACCGATGTAAGACGATGATCAATTCCCAAGTTTGTACAAAAGCTCTTGAACTGTTGGTTATCAAATTGTCTCCCGTTATCGGTTATGAGGACCTTAGGTATCCCGAACTTACAAATGATGGACTTCCAAATGAATGACCTCAACTTGGGTTCTGAAATTATGGCCAGAGGTTCGGCTTCGGCCCATTTGGTGAAATATTCTACGGCTACGGCAACGAATTATAACTGCCCTCGAGCTACGGGGAAGGGACCGAGGATATCCACGCCCCAAATGGGGCAAAGCAATGAATGGTGGTTAGGTCCTCGGTCGGAGAATGGATGACGTTGCCGAACCTCTGACACTTGTCACGTTTCTTTACATAATCTGCAGCATCCATCTTCATGCTAGGCCAGTAATATCCGTATCTTATAAGTTTAAAGGCTAAGGCCCTAGCACCTTGATGATTCCTGCATATGCCTTCATGAACTTCAGCTAGGGCTTGGGCAGCTTCTGAAGGCCTGAGTCAGAGTGAAACTTCAGCGAAATAAAACTTCCCAGATCATGCAATACCTTGGTTCTCGAGCTCGAATGCTCCTTGACGCGCCCCGATCATCTGGTAAATTCCCACTATTTATGAAATTAATTATTGGGTCCATCCAGCAAGGCTCATGATCAATATCCATGACAGAGGGTGATTGACTTATGCTCGGCTCCGTTACAAATTTGACGTGAACTGTCCTGTCGAGACCATCAATCCCCAGGAATACGAGTTTGGACAAGGCATCGGCTTTATAATTTTCAACTCAGGAGATCTTCACAATCTCGCAACTTTTGACCCGTCTTTGAAGATCATGAACTCTCAGGCAGTACAAGCTCGTCTTCTCATCCTTTCTCTCGAACGTCTCTTCAATCTGTCCGACCACAAGTTGCGAATCGCTGAAAGTTTTTATGTGCTCAAGCTCAAGATTAATGGCGAGCTCTTGTGCAATTACACCAGCTTCATATTCTGCCTCATTGTTTGTAGTGTCAAATTCGAACCGGAGCACACATTGTACTTCTGTGTGCCTGTTCGGGCTGATGATTATGACCCCTGCACCCAAGCTATTTGATGCTCCATCCATGAATATTTTCCATACGTCTGTGACATCACTGGTCGGGATATCTGCTGGCCCCCGAGGCCTTGGGGTGAGTTCTGCTATGAAGTCGATCAAGGCTTGTGCTTTAATCGAGGGTCGAGGCTTGAATTCAATGTCAAATTCGCCAAGTTCAATGGCCCACTTCAATAACCTTCCCGACACGTCGGGCTTCTGGAGTATATGTTTGAGCGGTTAATTTGTTAGCATGACAATCGGATGAGATTGAAAGTATTGTCTTAGTTTTCTAGCTGATACAACAAGGACAAGAGCTAGTTGCTCGGCTAAAGTATACCTTGTCTCTGCATCAAGCAATACTTTGCTCACCGCGTAAATTGGTTGTTGAGCCCTGCCGACCTCTTTTACCAACACGCCACTCACCGCGTTCTGAGAGACTGCTAAGTACAGAAGTAGAGTTTCTCCAGGCTCCGGCCTTGTGAGAACTGGTGGGGATGCCAACGTTTGCTTGAGCTACTGGAGTGCTCTCTCACAATTCTCGTTCCATTCAAAGTCATGATTTTCCCTTAGAGCTTTAAAAAATAGATAACATATGTCAGCTGCACGAGACATGAACCTGTTCAGTGCGGTGATGCGGCCAGTCAGTTTTTGAACCTCTTTCTTGTTCCTAGGGGACTCCATGGATGTAAGTGCATTTATTTTGTCTGGGTTAGCTTCGATTCCCTTGTGCGTGATCATGAAGCCCAAAAATTTACCCGAGGCTACTGCAAATGCACATTTTGCTGGATTCAACTTCATTTTATACTCGCGTAGGGTGCAAAATACCTCCTCGAGATTTGCTATGTGTTGAACTGCTCGTTTGCTCTTGACTACCATGTCATCCACATAAGCCTCGACGTTTTTCCCGATCATCTTTTTAAAGATTTTGTTGATAAGCCTCTGATAAGTTGCTCCTGCATTCTTCAATCTAAAGGGTATGACCCTATAACAATATATGCTGAGTCAGCCATGAAAGATGTCTTTTCCTGATCTTCCTCAGCCATGAGGATCTGATGATATCCGGAAAATGCATCGATGAATCTATACAATTTATAACCTGACGTGCTGTCCACGAGGTTGTCGATCCAAGGTAAGGGATAACTGTCCTTTGGGCATGCCTTATTAAGATCTGTGAAGTCGATACAGACTCTCCATTTTCCATTGGCCTGCTTAACGAGAACAACGTTGGCGAGCCAATCGGGGTATTGAACTTCCCGAATAAATCGAGCATTGATTAGCTGGTCAATCTCCTCCCGAATGACTTCACGTCATTCTGGTACGAATTTTCTCCTCCTTTGTTTGATTGGTTTTTCTCTTGGATTGATATTGAGTTTGTGGACTGCAATACTTGGGTCTATCCCGGGCATATCCTCAACACTCCAGGCGAACACGTCTATATTGTGGGATAGACAACCTACCAGTAGCTCCACGAGATTGGTGTCAAGATCTCGACCAATTTTCACCTTTTTATCGGGTTCGCGTCGACCTCTACTACATCTTCCACTGGAGCGAGTCGACCTACGAGGTCGAGCTCGGGTGTGGATGACAAAATGTACATGACGTTGGGACTTATTCCTCGAACACTAATTATGTAGCACTGTCTAGCAGCTGACTGATCCCCGCGCACTACTCCAACACCATCATTGGTAGGGAATTTCATAGCAAGGTAGAAGGTTGAGACAATTGCCCTGATCTTGTTGAGTAATGGCCTCCCCAGGATGGCATTGCAGGCCATTGAGATACGAACAACCTAGAATAATGTGATTTATGTTACCCGCCGCTGACCCAATCCCAGCGTCAGGGGAAGATTCACGATTCCCTCTGGAATGATTGTACCGCCTCCAAATTCCTGAAGCAGAGTTTTGACGGCTTTGAGCTGTTCAACCGAAATCCCCATCTTAGAGTGCGCCTCATAGGAGAGCACATTGGCCGCACTTCCATTGTCAACTAGTATCTTCTTCACCTCAAAATTGGCTATGATTGCAGATATGACCAGTGCATCATCATGTGGATGTGAAAGACCCTCCAATTCATGTAACCTGAACGTGATTTCCTCCATACTATCGGGCGTTGCCCTCAAGTTCAGGCTATACTACCTAGCATACTGCTTGGGTCCACTATTTGAGTCTCCTCCTGATGCTATCCCCCCAACAATAACGTTAATTGTTCCTACGGTAGGTTTGTCATTTCTTTCTCTCTCGGGACCCCTGCCTCCATCTCGATCACCTCGGGCGTTTGTCTCGACTCACAAATGAACTCAAATATCCCCTTTTTACTAAAGCCTCAATTTCTCGTTGCAGAGCTTTGTAGTTCTCTGTTGTATGCCCATGGTCCCGATGATAGTCACAGTACTTGCTCCTGTCTCGAGTATTAGGAGGGGATTGCATCCTTGGTGGCCATTTGAAATCTTTCATGTCCTTGATCTCCATTAAAATGTTAGACCTTGAAGTGTTCAATCGGGTTGACGACGTCGACGATGCCTCATGCATCTGCTTGTTCTTATTAGCTTCTGGACGAAGATTAAAATCGTGCTGCCTTTTGTACTCGGGTGAGAACCCCTCCTCAAGTTCAAAGTTTTCTTCATATTGATGTATTTTTCTGCTTGGGTAAGTAGCTCAGTCACAGACTTTGGCGAGTTTTTAGAGAGGGACATTTTGAAGGCATCACTGTTTATAGCATACGTGAGGGCGGAGATTGCTGCGGTTATGTGAAGGTCGGGTATCTGAAGCCTTTCCTTGTTGAACCTGGTCATAAAGTTACGCAGGGATTCATTCGGTTCCTGCTTGAGCTGCATGAGGGAAGCGGCAGTCTTCTTAATGCGCTTGCTACTGGCAAAGAAGGCAAAGAACTTGTCGACTAGGTCAGAGAATGAAGCGATGGAATTGGGCTCTATGGAAGAAAACCAATCCCTAGCAGCGTTGGTCAGTGTTTGCAGAAAAGCTTTGCACATCACGGGATCTGGTGCCACCTGTAGATTCATAACGTCCGTATACACGTTGAGGTAGTTGGTAGGGTTAGTTGTTCCATCATACTCCTTCATTCGGGGAAGTTTGAACCTGTCTGGGAGCGGATAAGAGAGCACTTCCGGCATTAATGAAATGTTAGGGGTAAACCCCGTCATACCTTGGGCACTCTTTTGAAGTCCAGCGGTGATTCCATCCTATATGATCTTGGCTAGTTCTCCTGAGTCCATGGTGACCAACCTCGAGGTTGAGACCACCGGAGGCACACCCGAGGCCCCGAATCTGCCGTTGTCATGAGCCTCTCAATTGTCCCGAGCTACAGCATTGGCCATGAAAACTCCTTGTTGTCCCACTATCGGTGCTAGCTATTGTTCCGGTGTAGGATGAGTATCCCTTTGGCTTAGTAATTGGGTCAGAATTGTCACTTGTTGGCGAAGTTCTTCGAAGGCACCCGCATCAACCACCGGTGGTTGGGCAGCCGGTATTGTAAATGATTCTTCATTATTAGCTGGGGGCTCCACAACTGGTGGTGGGTTTGGCGCGGATAAAGTTGCTAGAGGAAGACCTGAGCGTGTGTTGACCATGGCTTTTGGTAGCGTTTCCCACATACGGAGCCAATGATGCTACCAAAAATCGTACATGTCGACCTTCGAGCTTGACGACTGAGAATGAGCACGAACGTGGTCTTCCGATACCTGAAACAAAGACATTGAGGTGTGTCTTCGTCGCCCCTCCGATACTTAAGTTAGAGAGAGAATTTATGAGAATATTCTATGTTGTAAATTGTGTGTGTAAAAACATACCTTGGTAACGGGTGAGAATGATGTATTTATAGAGGTAGGTAGGGGACTCCTAGTAGAACTACAATGTTGAGATATCTAGAAGTCCTAGTGCAATTGAAAGTTGTAATGTAATTGGTTTCGTGTTGCCCATGTGTTTGGATTAGGGTAGAATTCTGGGGGTAGAGTCCTTCTAGGATGAGGTATCACGATAATAGTAGGACTTTCTTTCTTGGAGTAGGACGAGCTATGACATAGGGTAGAATTCTAATCGAGGGCTTATATTCCCGAGAACGAGGAGGGATAATCCCGACCAATATGTCGTGGGTAGTCTCGTAAAATGGGTCCTTGACTCCTCAGGATAATTGGTTAGGAAGCCACCAATATTGGGAGCATCACTTCCCAAGTTGGCTTTTCATACAAATTAGATAATGTATCAAGTTAATGATGAATCCAAAACTTTGATTTATTCTTTATTTTTCTCCTTTTCTTTTCTTTTCTTTTCCTTTCCTTTCCTTTTTTGGTTATAGAATTGTTGGTTTTTAAATTTTTTTTCTTTGAGTGAGGATGGGGTAGGTTGTCCAAGAGAAATATAAAGAATGAACATACACCAAGTGTCTCTCCATTTCCACTCTTTTCTTCGGTTGTTTATCTACCACTACATATTCGACCTCACTGGACTGTACTCTGAAATAAAGAATGGCCAATAATAGATGAATTCTAAAACAATTCTGTTCAGCAAAAGAGGATAGAGTGGGGAAGGTGCAAAGAGTTCCTTACTCTTGATCATTTTTACTAGATATGCATCATAGCCTTGCGTAGGAACCATTATCGTTCATCATTTCTATTTTTACTGTTGTGTGTTCGATTGTTAAACAATTAAGTGTTACGCTAGATCCAATCGATTTAGGTTGTAAACACTTTTAATAAGTTTAATGCATTTTTTGGCAAGATCTATTATTTATTTAAATTATTTTTCTAATAAATTATATTAAATAATAGAGTCCATATCTTTGCAATTTGT
Organism: Fraxinus americana; assembly: GCA_035079005.1. NCBI lineage: Eukaryota > Viridiplantae > Streptophyta > Magnoliopsida > Lamiales > Oleaceae > Fraxinus > Fraxinus americana. The sequence goes on along the minus strand of CM068725.1, from coordinate 17,714,266 downwards.
TAATCACGAGGAATTGTGATTGTGAGATACAAATTATAATGTGGCTGAATCTTAAATTATCCGTGGTCATAAGTAATAACGAGATATGAATATCGTTATTATGGATAAACCATCACGTATGACATTTCTTAGTTGTGAGGTAAGTAGTTGATCTCACAAGTTAAAGTAGTGACTTTTAAATGAACATGTGGATTTTTGGCTATAGAACAAAACATTGGAGACCGGTTGGAGAGATTCCACATAGATCCGAGTATATTGCTGCTTTTGAAGCAGCAAAGAAGCTGTGTGGATGAAGAAGTTCATTAATGAACTTAAGAGTTGTTCCTACCAGTGTTGATCTCATAGGTATGTACTGTGATAACAATGGAGCCATCGCGTAATCGAAGGAACCAAGGTCTCATCAACGATCCAAACATGTGCTGAGACGATACCATCTTATTAGGGAAATTGTACAAGAAATGACGTAAAGATAGAGTAAATTCCCTCAGATGATAACATTTTAGATCCATTGACAAAGTCGTTGTCACAGTATAAACATGATCGTCATGTAAACTCTTATGGTATTCGATACATAAGTGATTGGATCCAGTGAAGGTGGAATTTTGTAAATGTTACGCCCTAGATCCAATTGATTTAGATTGTAAACACTTTTAATATTTTTAATATATTTTTTGGTAAGATCTATTATTTATTTAAATTACTTTTCTAATAAATTATATTAAATAATGGAGTCCGTATCTTTGCAATTTTTTAATCAAAAGGAGTTGTGACTGTAAGATACAAATTACAAAATGACCGAATCTTAAATTATCCGTGATCGTAAGTAATGACGAGATCCGGATATTGTTATTATGGATAGACCATCACATGTGCCATTTCTTACTTGTGAAGTAAGTAGCTGATCTCACAAGTTAAAGTATGGTGACACTTAAATAAACACGTGGATGTTTTGTTATAGAACAAAACATTGGAAACCCACTGGGGAGATTCCACATAGATAACTATTTGAGTGTCTGTGGTTAATCTCTAACGTTCGGTAGTGGAATTGATCATTTAACTTGAGGTTATCATAGTACCTTATATGAGAAGATACTTTGGTGACGTTGGATATTACTCTGCCAAGGGTCATTAATACGACATCGTTCAGGTGTATCAAGAATCATACGAAGGTTGTGAATGATCAATAGAAGTTTCGTCACGCTTAGATAGTAGGAGATTATGATCTACATTTCATTTAGTTACGTTAATAACGAAATCATTGACCAAGGTGTACTCGAAAGGAGTTTTCGACTTACATTGATTTAATAGTGGGATGAAAGATATGATCGATAATTGAGATTGACATATATTCATATCTCGTAATTGATGGGATAATATTGACGATGTGATTATAGTTTCACGATAAACAAATATGTTTGGTTTTGTTATACTACGTAAAATTTTATGTCACATGTATTGTTCTGATATATTGTTAGATGTCAAGTTTGGATGATGGATGTAAATTGATGATAAATTAAAAGATGTATTTTAATTTATCAATTTTGATTAGACCAAAAGAATAATTCATGTATTTAAATATTGTGATCGGGAACATGATGGGTCACTCACAAAATGAGAACCAGAAGTATGAGATTCACCAATTAAATAATTAAAAAGTGTTGAACAATTAATTAATTGAGTTGCTTATTAATATGCCCGAATTAAATAATTGCATTAATTAATTCATTGACCAAATTTAATTAATTGGATTAATTAAATATTGGACCGGATTAAGTTTAAGAGACGGCTTGAGCCCACTTGAGCTTCTATTAGTAGGCCACTAGGATTTGAAAATTAATACACACATCATTATTATTATTCTTGCTAGCACAAGAAAAGAGAAGAAAATCTCAATTCTCTCGTTCTTGTTCCATGTGTGGATTGCGGCAGGCAATTGAATAGCTATGGATTGCAATTCGTGACTATTTGGGTTCTAAGATCAGCAAATGAGTTTACAAAATTTATCAAATGTTTTATCCTAAACACATTTTATATCTAAAAATAAAGTAGATCCATGGTAGGAATTGAAAAATAATTTATTTTCTGCTATGCATGATTAAGAAAATTCCCAACAAGACATACCCGCAACACAACTACCTATAACAAGTCCATGGAGATGTGAAGGAGGTCTTGTAATTTGAATGGCCACCCAGCCTAGAGCTGAAACAACGACATATGTTATAAGGATATGAGTTTTGCTTGGGGTACATAGGAGATAACATAGGGGTTGACATAATACTCACATGGGGTGGGACCCGCTTTTAAAATGGGTCCCACCCCATGTGAGTATTATGTGTACCATTATGTAGAAAAATTATGTACAAGTAGCATTTTTGTAAGGATATTGAGTGGCATGAACCACCTGCATGTTTAGCCTTGTCACACTTGACGGTTATGTATTAAGAGAAAGGCACGGAACATAAGATAAGCGAAAAGAAAAGACATTGTATGAATAGAGGAAGGAAGAGAAGTTTACATGTGAACCATGCTTTCGTATGTTATTGTTTTGGCTTAACTGTTGTAGATAAGTGCAGGACTGAATACAAAGAACAAAATCTGTTGATAAAAAATATCAAGTTAGTTTAGTAATAGACAACTAGCCCACTTGAAGAAAAGTCATTTAACTGAAAGTGAATCAGCAAAGCATAATTAATAATTTTCAATTTTAAGAAGCATCTAGACAAATACTGTCAATCAGAAGAATACTTCCTCTTAGTTAAGCCAAATCACAGTAAGGAAAAAATTAGTCTCGATCCTAAATTATGGATAAGCAACAATTAAAATCATAGGGTGCGTTCTCTTCGTGTTTCAGTATTGTGTTTTGAGTTTTGAATTCGTTTTGTACTTTGTGTTTTGAATGTCTGTTTTGAGATTTTTGAAAATGAGTTCTTTTTGTCATTTTGAAAAAATGTTTCTGAAAACAGAAAACGTGAAAACTCGTTTACTTCGAAATTTTGAAATTTTTTTAATAATAATTGTTCTTTCTTTTCTTCTTTCTTAACTCTGCAGTCTTTATTTTAAAGTCAATATTTTCATGCCAAAAAAAATGTATCGAAGGTTAAACAATAGCTGCATTAAGAGGCAGAGTCTTAATTAATACATCAATGTGCACTATTCTCTTTTGAGAAGTTACCATAAATTCATTTGCTCATTTCTCAAGTACAAAACAATCAAAGCTCCAAAATACTGCTAAATTAAGCAAATCTATAGGATAATATGAATGACAAAGTGTTAAGCATAACATTCATGCACATGTGAAGGGAATGTAACCATGCAGCAGATTGGTTTGCCAACAAAGGTCTCCAAGATAGAATCAAAAAATAGTTCAACCAAGGGGAATTAACTGGGCATATCACTGGAATTCTAAAGCTAGGGAGAGGTGGACTACCAAATGTCAGAATAAAGAGATTAGAATAGTAGGCTAATTGTACAATTTTAGATAAATTTTTGTATTATTTATATTCTTTTCAGGACTGAATACAAAGAACAAAATCTGTTGATAAAAAATATCCAGTTAGTTTAGTAGTAGACAACTATCCCACTTGAAGAAGAGTCATTTAACTGAAAGTAAATCAGCAAAGCATAATTAATTATTTTCAATTTTAAGAAGCATCTAGACAAATACTGTCAATCAGAAGAATACTTCCTCTTAGTTAAGCCAAATCACAGTAAGGACAAAATTAGTCTCGATCCTAAATTATGGATAAGCAACAATTAAAATCATAGTTTTCTCAGGGAATAAAGTTGCAGAATCATAGAGCTTAGTTTTTCCTTACATAGTTCAAGCTATAGTTAAGATAGAAATTTATAGGCGATTATACCATAAGTGCAGTAATAACATAAACTGGAAGAATAATAAAGAAGTACCATCCACACACAGTTGAAACTTACATTATTCAAGAGCTTCTTCCCGTCCTCTCCCAAAATGTTTATGCAATCTTATGCAAGAAATGATCACAGTCCAGTCACCAAAAGCACTTTGAGGACAGGCATTGATGATACAGCAAAGATATTCAAGAAAACCATGTTGTAATTCTTGCAAAAAAATTTATTTTTGAATTGTATTGAGGTTTGTGAAATCAATAAAACTTGGGGAAAATAGATCTGATTTTCCTTCTTTTATATTAGTATATTATTAATTTGTAACCCTTAGCGTAAATTTCTCTATTTGAACGCTGTGAGAATCATCCTATAAACTGAAACCGCTGGAAGGTTGCCTTCACGTAATTCTCTATTTGGACGCTGTAGAAATCAGGATGTCAACTGAAACCGTCAGAAAGTTGCCTTCACGCAATTCTCTGTTTGGACGCTGTGGAAATCAGCATATCAAGGTAATTATTAGAGCAAACTTAACAAATGAGTCCCAGAAAAATAGGAGCAATGTGATTCCTGGGATAACTATCATTTTTGAAATGTTCTTGTATTTTGATTTCATAGTTAACGTGTAAAGTTCGTTACTTTGTGTATTATTTGAAAGCAGGGGCAGCAACATTTTGAGTTAGAAACATAATCAAATTCTGTACAAATTGAATACTTTGTTTTTTATTTTTGAATGATTCATACTTTACTCGAGAAAATACAAATTTACATTTAAAAAATATTTTTTCATTAATATTTTTCTCATCATTTTCTTCCATTTTGATTTTGAATAATCATTATATTAAAATTTTTTTATCATAAGAAATGTATATTTACGTTTAAAAAATTTATAGAGTATTTGATACGAACAATTTACTTAAGTAATTGAAAGGAAAAATATATAACAAATATTCAATGCTAATAATCAATCAAATAAACACAATTCGTTAAATATAAGTCAAACTGTTCCTCCAAGTGGTCTAATCATTGGTCTAAACTTGAAACTATTCATTTTAGTTGAATTGAAAGTGCCACAAGAAATTTCATGTAAGACGTAAATTACACACCTCCAGCCATATTATCCAAGATCTACTTGAAAAATCTGCAATAGAAATGAGTTCTCGAAGCACCAAACGTCTTCTAGCCAATACCCACTTAATAACCTCTTTAACTTGATGGAAATAAACACAAGACTTTCAATATAAAGAGAGAAATTCTATAGGGATTTTTCACGAGTTTGGCTAGGGACCATTTGGCATATATATAAAGACAACCACTACAACTTCCATCCATCATGGAAGTAGGTGGTTTTTTCTTGCAATAACTTCCCTCCAATGACCAAATGGAAAGTTATCTAGGTTGTTAATTAATTAACATTTAAAATTTAAATATATTTAACTTTATATTGACTATGTGGACCACAAACGGTTTACATTCTCCCACTTGGTCCACATGTTCTATCATTACCTCCAAGTGGGTACTTAATATGGCCATATGCTAAAACTTTCAATAACCTATTCAAATAGAAATTCACAATACTTGAATCATGGCGGTCCTATTTTAATAATCAAACATTTCTTTCCATGCATTACAAGTATGATCACCTCTAGAGGATACTTCACTTTATGAATGGACTTCCTATAACTCATTCAGGGTTCAAACTATAATAACCTCAATGGATATCCAAATTACAAACTTTAAGTGCACTAATAACATTGTTTCAAAAGTAAAAATAACAATCTTAAAACCAAACATCAGAGTATCATACTGAGCACGCAAGTCCCATATTCTCGACATGAGCTTTATAAACTTTAGCCAGCAAGCCCTTAGTCATGGGATCTGCAATCATAAGATCTGTCTTAATATACTCAATGGCCACTTCATTTCTCTTTATAGAATCTCTAAGAACTAGATACTTTATGTTGATGAGTTTGCTTTGACTTCCACTTTTGTTATTTCTTGAAATGAAAATTGCCGCTGAGTTATCGCAATAAATCTTCAAAAGCTTCTCTAAATTATCAAAAACTTTTAAACCTTTGACAAGAATTCTCAACCATAATACCTTTGTTGTAGCTTCATAGCAACCAATAAATTCTACTTCCACGGTACACAACGGAATTATAGTGTGCTCCAAGATACAACTTCTCCAGTAAGAAGAAAAATGTATCCTGAAGTAGACTTTCTTGTGTCTACAATCTAGCAAAATCTGAATCTGTATATCCAACAACTTCAAGATTGTCGAAATACTTGTATGTAAGTATGCAATCTTTGGTTCCTTGTAGATACTTCATCACTTTCTTAGCAGCTTTCCAATGTTCTATACCCAAATTACTTTGATATCTGCTTAGTACACCAATCGCAATGCAATGTCAGGTCTAGTACAGACTTATGCATACATCAAACTGCCAACAGCGGAAGTATAGGGTATAGAAGCCATGTGCTCCATTTCCAATTCATTTAATGCACATTGATTCTGACTGAATTTATCACCTTTACTGATAGATGCTACACTTGATGCACAGTCTTTCATCCTGAATCTTTCCAAAAGTTTTTCAACGTAGGCCTTCTGCGACAATCCTAATAACCTTTTAGATCTGTCTTTGTGAATCTCTATGCCAATGACATAAGAGGCTTTACCCATATCCTTCATTTCAAAGTTTTGGCTAAAAAAATGTTTTGTACCATGTAGCAATCATAAATCACTACTTGCAAGTAAAATATCATCTACATATAGGACTGAAAAAATGTATTTGCTCCCACTGACTTTAAGATATATACACTAGTCAATGATATTTTCTGTAAAACCATATGAAGTAACAACATTGTAAAACTTCAAATACCACTGACGGGAAGCCTGTTTTAGCCCATATATAGATTTTCTTAATTTATGTCATTACCTTTATCACTAATAAATTTTTCAGGTTATTTCATGTATACTACTTTTTCAAGATTCCCATTTAAGAATGTTGTTTTTGCATCAATTTGATGTAGTTCCAGATCAAAATGAGCTACTAAAACCATTATAATTATAAACGAATCTTTCTTAGAAACTGGAGAAAATGTTTCATGGTAATCGATGCCTTCCTTTTGAGTGAAACACTTAACTACAAGTCTAGCCTTTTATCATTCTATAGTGCCAAATGTATTTCTTTTGGTCTATTTATAGACCTATTTACAAACAATGGTAGTATGTCCATCTGGCAATTCAATGAGATCCCAAACTTAGTTTTTAGCCATAGATTCAATTTCTTCCTTCATGGCATCATACCAAAAAATCGACTTTTCCCCTTTAACGGATTGTGAAAACGAGCTACGATCATTTTCAAGTCCAACACATATATCGGACTCTTGAAGATATACAACATAATCGCTAGAAATTGTTGGTTTCATTATTCTTGAGGATCTCTTTATACCTTATATCTCATCTTGATTTTGTATATTTTGAGTAGTAATAGGTTTAGCATAAAGTAGGGGATTTTAGTTCTGCATTTTTCTCATGCAGTAACGTTTGTTCTTGAGTTGGTTCATTTTTAGTTGTAATTGAGTTCTTTCTTTCGAAAGGAATCAATATGCCCGGATTCGAAGATGACCCAGCAAATTCTTTCATTTCCTGAAAATCAATATTTCTAGTGAACTCACTCCCACTCACTTCATGATCTTCTATATATTTTGCATTTCTAACTTCGACAATATTTGGAGCATGCGAAGGATAATAGAATCCATAGCCTTTGGAGTTCAACTGATAGCCTATGAAAAATTCACTAACTGTACCTGGGCCAATTTCTTTATATAAGGATTGTAAACCCTCACTTCATCTCGACAACCCCAGATGTGTATATGACTCAAACTAGGTTTCCATCCGTTCCAACTTTCAAATGGTTTTTTAAGAATTGCTTTAGATAGATCGCTGTTTAAGATATACACGACAGTTTTAAAGGCTTTACTCCATAAATGCAAAGAAAGACTTGAATTGTTCATCATACTCATAACCATATCCATTAAGGTCATATTTCTTGTTTCAACTACACCATTTTGTTGAGGTGTGCTTGGCATCGTGTATTGTGCTACGATACATTATTCTGCTAAAAACTCAGCAAACGGACCTAGCATTTATCCCTTCTGTGTACCGTCCATAATATTCTCCACCCCTGTCTGACCTTATAATTTTGATTTTTCATTCCTTTTGTTTCTCTACTTCTACTTTATAAATCTTGAAAGCATATAGTGCCTCATCCTTATGATTTAGAAGGTAGAGATATATATATATATCTTGAATGGTCATCTATAAATGAAATAAAATATCTTTGGCCATTTAGACGAGTAGGAAAATGTCCACAAATATATGTGTGAATAATCTCAAGAATGTCCGAACTCTTTTTGGCACCTTTAGTGGTCTTGTTTGTCTGCTTTCTTTTTATGCAGTTAATAAAAGTCTCAAAATTGGTAAAGTCAAGAGTTGGTAAAACTCCATCATTTACTAATTTTTTAAGTCTCTCTATGGAGATGTGTCACAATCTCATGTGCCATAACTTAGAGGAGTTTTCTTTAACAATACAACGTTTGGTGCCAATACTATCATCATGCAGTTCAGCTAAATTACACTCATAAATGGGATCCAAAACAAATGTATATAAATTATCAACCAAAACACCATGTCCAAAAATAACTGAATTGTGAGATAAGCTAAAGCTTCTATTTTCGAATACAAACTTGAAACCCAAAGATGCTAGTCTTACGATAGAAACTAGATTATGAGAAAAGTCAAGAAAATAGAAGGTGTTTTTAAGATCCAAATGAAAACCAGAATTTAAAACTAATCTAAAAGTTCTCACGCTTTCAACGGTTGAACTCAACTGGTTTCCAAAATAGACTCTTTGTTCACTTGGTTGCGGTTTCCTTAGGTTTAAAAAGCCTTGCATAGTATTGGCAATGTGAATTATATTACCGAAATTTATCCACCATGTATTGTTTGGAATATTAACCAAAAGAGATGAGAGTACCATTATTTTCAAGCCATTTCTTATACTTAAACAATCCTTCTTTATATGTTCTTTCTTCTTACAAAAGAAATAGATATCCTTATTACCCTTTTGCTTCATTGGCATCGTGTTGTTCATTTTAGGACCGTATTTACCTTTGTTGTCATTTCCTTTATCAGAGTTGTCATATGAGCAATTTCCAACTTCTCATGTTTTAGCCTCTCTTCCTCTTAAACACATAATGTCACGAGTTCATTCACGGTCCATTTTTTCTTATGTGTGTTATATGATATTTTGACCGGACCGTATACCGTATGGAGAGAATTCAAAATGCGATAAACAAGGAATGACTCAGGAATCTCCATCTCCAGGGATTTAAGACGAGTAGCAATGTCTCTCATTTCCATTATGTGCTTACGCACACCTTTAGAATTGTCAAACTTCATGCCTAAAAACCTTTTCATTAAGGTGTTGGCCAATATTTTGTTAGAACTTACAAATTGCTCTTCAATAGCCTTTATAAAGTTCTTGGCCTTATCACACTGAGGGATTGATCCACTGATACTTTTACTTACATGAATCTTCATGAGACTCACGCTCAAACGATTGGATCTTTCCCACAATTCATACAGTGACTCTCTTCTGGCGTACTTAATTTGATAGGGACAAATGGTTCATCCACATGGAGCGCCAAGTCGAGATCCATACATTCCAAAGTAAGGAGAATTTTCTCTTTCCATGTTAAATTTCTTGTTTTGATATTTAATAATCACTTTATTGCAATTAAATCCTTAAGATACTATTTTCCTGTGGGGCCAAATACTCATCATATGAATTAACTACTCTTTATGAGATGTCGTATGCATCACCAAAATAATTCCTTATGTGATTTAATGTTCGACAACATAAAATTATAACTAAAGAAGTTTTGACTAATCTTAAATTATAATAACATGTCGAAACAAATGACATCTTTACTGCTTTGGAGAAACTTATTCCATTAAACAATTATATGCCATAACAATTTCAATGATTAATCGTACATGAAAAGCAGGTCATGCATGAATCAATGTGTGCCAGTCATTTATTACTTTCTGTAATTAATTTCAATGGTAACTGGAGAAATTTGGTTAATATGTTCAATCATGCCCAAATTCTTTTTAACATCAATGCACGCCAACGTCTCATCATTTATTTGTAATATCATTCTAGCAGTCTAATTTAAGTATCTCTCATTGAAAATAATTAGGTAACATAGTTTCGTAAGTATGCAAGGTAATGCAGACTTGGGTTAGCCACTATTGATGACACGTAATGGAATTTTCTAAGCATTCCTATTGCAAGTTTGAATTTGTACAGTGGTAGAAAAACCGATTCGCAGTTCACATGAATTTTTACAACCCATTAGCAACTCAAACGTTTGTATTTTCAAATAATTTCGTTAAACACATACTGCTTTAATAAAATATTAATTGCCTCCATAAACTATTGTACTCCAGCCAGTATTTGGCTTAGTGCTAATTAAACCAAATTAAAACAGTATGTATCCATGCGCACATGATCATGTATGTTAATTCCAATAATGATTTTCATGCACAAAAAAAAAAAAAGAAAATAAAGAAAAATTGAAGAACAACAGATATAACATTAGTAATGCTGTAATTTAAGATTTTGTATTTCTTCAAAATCTGAATAACCAAGCATGAAGGTGGCTCTGATACCACATGTAAGACATAAATTACATACCTCCAACTATGTAATCCAAGATCTAATTGAAAAATCTGGAGTAGAAATGAGTTCTCGAAGCACTAAATGTCTTCTAGTCAATACTCATTTAATAACCCCTTTAATTTGATAAAAATAAACACGGGGCTTTCAATATTAAGAGAGAAATTCTGTAGGAATTTTTCACGGGTTGTGCTAGGGACCCTTTGACATATATATAAAGACAATCACTACAACTTCCAACCATCGTGGAAGTGGGTGGTTTTTTCCTGCAATAACTTCCCTCCAATAATCAGATGGGAAGTTAGCTAGACAGTTAATTAACCGACCATTTAAACTTTAAATTTATTTAGGGCGTGTCTGGGCGCACTAAGTATCATAATTCGGACCGTTGGTAATAAAAAATTGGATCGTTGTGGCATTTTTTAATTGACAAAATCTAACAGTAGATAATCAGCCCATTTACACCCCTTTCCCAATTTGACCCCCTTTGCAGTAGACTTTGCACATGTGATGAGGATAAAATGATCTTTTTCTGTTCAAATTCTCTACAACACGTGAAATGGTTCAAGAAAGTGGGACCGTATAATTTGACCCAAAAATTGATTTTGGTTTGGGAGAATCTCTCCCAGACACAGTCTTCACTTTATATTGATTATGTGGACAACAAAGGATTTACAGCGTCGAAGATTATCAACACCAGCACATCCATCACCGGCTGATCTAGATGGAGGTGGTGGTGGTCAAACTGTTCCTCCAAGTGGTTTAATCATTGATCTAATTTCAAGTCCATTTTAGCTGAACTGAAAGTGCCACAAGAAATTTCAGGCTTGATATTTTGCTAGGAGAATCAGGCTTTGGACGGTGTTCAAGGGTTGGGTTGACCCTAAAACATATGCATGCACCATAAAGAGTTAGTGTTGGAATCCCAGTTGCTTTCATAAAAATCAAATCCAGATGGTGAACATGGATTAAAAGAATGGCAGATAATTATTTCCATCTATCGACTCAATATTGTTGCGTTTTAAATTTGTCACAAATTTTTCTTTGACGTGCTTCGATAATAACTTGCACAGATCTTACACATATTGCATACAACATTTTCCTCTAGTTGGTCGCCGTGAGATGGAATGATACAACATGAATGGATCTAGAACCGGATTACAGGCCGGACTAATAGGTAAAAAAAAAAAATGAAACATGATTTTTTTATTTTTTTTACATTAATTTTTTTTTTCTAATTAAAAAAAATCAATTGCACCCCCCACCCCCCCCCCCCCCAAAATCCGTCCCTGTAGAGGAAGGATGATGATGAACAGGTTAAAGCGGGATAGCAAGGCATTATTAAAGCTCTTATTGCACTCATGTTTGGAGAGAAGCGTTAGCAAATTTTTTAAGCCCTGTTTGACAGCTTTTTTGTGTAGAATGAGTTTTTAAATAGTTAATTTTTGGTGAATGTGTGATTAAAAAGCAGAAAAAAATTGGGTTTACGTGAAAAATATTTTATCATGAGAATGTTTGGTTTAAAATATGAGTAAAAAGGAATTTTGAAAGAACGGTTGTTAAATTGGGGCTAATTTTTCTTCTTCTTCTTTTTTTTTTTTTTTAATTTGAGTGAGATTTTTTGTTCTAGTTTGAAATTTGGGTCGGTTGTGGTGACGGTTTGCAGTGGGTAATGCGACGTCGCGTGGTTTCATGGCGATGGTCGGTGGGGGTGGGGGGGTTTGGAGAAAATAAACGGCTCCTTTTTTATTTTTGATTGAATTATTTTGAAGTTTTTATTATAGAAAATGTAAGTATGCTATTTTTTTTTCCTACTTATTTTGTCAATTTGAGTTAAATTTCTAATTTTAGGGTTGATTAAAGGATAAATAGACAAATTCTGTCCAATGAACTCCAACTATAGTCGAAGTGAAATGTTTGAGACTGCGATTGCAAAAATAAAAAGTTAAAAGTATAGTTTACATCAAATTGAAAGCTTTGAAACCTCCACTGCAATTATCCCAAATTTCTTTCTCAATAACTATTCAAACCTAGGGATGGCAACGGTTCGGTTTGGCCAAAGCCATAACTGCACTATAACCACGTAAGTCGGTTCGATTTGGTTCATATCTCAGTTCGATTCGGTTCGATTAATAACCACGAAAATAAATTATTTTTTATAAGTCCAAACTTCAAACGTCAAAGTGAAAAAAAAATTTATGAAGAAAAATCAATAAAAACAAAAAATAATATTAAGTCAATTTAGCAAACAATATCTCAAATGAAAATGCAAACAATATCCCAACTTCCAAATGCAACATTCGAATTTAACAAACAACATCATCAGCATAGGTCAAGACTCTTACTAGCATAAGTCAATCTTCATTCTTCTCCACAATTCTTACTAGTATGGTCAAAGAGTCAATGCTCAAAGTTGATTCCTATATAGTAAATAAGAAATATAATTAGAGTAATAATATAACCATACTATACTCAAAATTGATTCAAAAATATCTGTTTGACATCCTTCTGGCCTCGAATGGGACATCTATCCAAATCAACACGTAAATGACTTGTCCCATTTTTTGACTTACCACCTAACTGTTTCTTGCATTGTTTACAAATTGCTTTGGGCACATTATTAATTCTTTGTAGCTTGAAATGATGCCACACTGTAGAGGCCTTTTTCTAATTTCCTCAATCGGCTCATCATCACCTAAATCTATATAAGTAGGATTTGCATTTAACTCACTTGGATTTTGTGAAGTACCCAGTGAACTTGATGTATCTTCTTGAATGCCAATAGCGGTATCTCCAACTTCAATTGAAGCACTTCCAACTGAAGCGGTAGGAGTCGAAACAGAAGACGTCGACCCATGGCAAGATATCTGGGCCACCAATCAATACATTTTTATTAAATAAATCTATATGCAATTCTCTTCTTTCAACAATCAATACATTTTTATTAAATAATATATAATGTCAAAAAAATCCAAATAGAGAAAGTAAAGGTGTAGGGGAATATGGAATAGTTTCTTGTTTCAACAAGTAGGCATTGGGGAGAATCACAAAGTAAAAATTAATCTTCTTATCTCCCCTCTAAAAATCCCATACACATCGACCCAGGAAGTAAAAAAGGAAGGCAAACTTTGAATCCATTCGTTCAGGTTGTAGAAAACATATTCCTTGCAAATGCCAAAATTTTCGCCCCATTTCAAATGCAAGTTTAAATAGCTTGCAACACACCTCAAAAATCCAATGGCCAGTGCAATAAAATCTATCAACTCGAAACCTATAGGGTATAGCTTAACATGTGCTCAATAAAACTCATAGTTAATCGATCTCATCACCAAGGAAAATGCAGCAGATTATACGAAAGAAAACTTAAGTTCAAGATAAACTTAACATCAAACAAAAGTTTTGACTATAAAGTTCAACTCTTCTGCTCTGCTTGAGCTGAGTTTCTAATCAACAACCAAATATACTTAATATACGTCTTAACTATTCATTTAACCATTTTTTCTTAAAAATAAATACAAAAAGACGATCATATCTCTAATTAAACATTAAAAAAAACCCTAGCATAAAAATAAACCGACAGTCATAAACAAATCTTAGAATGTCTAATCCTCATGTTAAAACATGCAGTCTTCAGTAAACATAATATATATCAACATATTGGTGCATTTCGAATAAGAAATCTCCAAAATCTAATAGAAAAAAATGTTATGTAATTAGATTTTACCTCCGGTGAGAACACTACAGGTAAGGTAAATGATTTTCCAGTGATTTGGAGGCAAAAATCTATTAGCACCGATTCAGGTTGAAATCTATACGAAAATGAGGATTTCGGGTTTGGAGGCAAAAATCGGTTAGGACCGATTTTAGATTCGCACAGAGATGCAATGGAATCAGGAATCGGCAATTGACTGCTTTGAAATGAGGATTTCAAAATTTCAATTTTAACGTGGTGAATGATTTGATATATGGGTTGGGTATAAATGAATTGGGTTGGACTTATGGGTAATGGACTCAATTTTTTAATCGGGTTTGTCCAACAAAAAAAAAAAACTAAAATTGTCCAATTAAATTTATTTTTTTTAACGGGTCTCGGTTCGGGGCTGGGCATCGTTGTTAAATACCATACCTGCACGACCACGAATCGGGTCATTAAAATCAAAATCATAACCACCTCATTGCATCATCAGTTCGATTTTTTTTACCCCATTTGGTTCGGTTAATCGCGGTTTTCAGTTTTCACATTTCGAATTGTCATCCCTATTCAAACGCCTCATCTAGCTAGCTGTTAGCATATTGCATAATTAAATTTTCCCTCATTGATGTCATAGGCTTGCAAAAACTTTTGAATAAATATCCTATGTCTTATCGAAATTCTCTTTAATTAAAGAATCAATTTCTAATTGCTTTGAAGTAATTAATAGATTTTCTGAAAAATATGGGATTCTACTTCTGACTTTAATTAAAAAAAAAAAAGTTAAATTCATCATCACTAAGGGTCCGTTTAATTGCAAATGTGAAATTTAGATGGAAAGAAAATGAATTATAGAGAATTGAATTGCTTAGAATTTGGTTTAATGAGAATTGTAACTAATTGTGTTTGATTGGTATAATTTACATATAGAAAATGTTGAAAGTTTGATGTCTGTTTGACTTCGTTTTTCATGAAATTGTCCATTAAAGTAATAATTTTTTTACCATTATGTCTAAAATTTGTTCTCATTGCAAAAAATGAAAAAAAAAAAAATTTAAAAAGTTACCATACCAAATATCATTCGTTTCACTTTGTTTTACATGAAAATTGTCAATAAAAGTGATAAATTTTCTGGAATTTTTTTCAATTGCCAAAAAAAAAAGATTGAAAACAAAAAACCACTAAAAGGTGGAAAACCAATTCACCAAAAACCAAGAAAATGGCAGAGCAAGAAAATGCCATCAGTGGAAATGGAATTTGGTGGAAAAAATTGGCCAATAACTTTTTTCTATTCACACCGCATAGGAATGAAGAAAATTGTGAAAAATCGAACAATTATACAATATCTTCTGAATACTTTATTATCATAATTCTGTATAAACTACCATAATTCAATCCAAATTTATTGAGTGCAGAGGAAATTGAAGAATTTTTTTCTCAAGGGGTCATTGGAGCTTATCTACGAAGTCATAAACCCTAATCTTAGAATTGCAAAATTTCATTAATAGACACAATTATCACAACCCGTATGCTATGATTCGGACCATCAGCAACTCATCGGAGGAAGATCCGAGGCTTTCACGTAACCAGCCTGCGGCAATGGTTTCTTGAAAACTCTACTACCAAATATGAAGAATCCCACGGTGTGGCCGGCGATTGCAACCAGAAAAACGCCGGCGTTGAAAGACATGACGGCCAGCATCACCATGTAGGCCAAACCAACCCTTATAGCGTACATTAGGGTTTGAAGCAGCCCCGCCACTAAGCGATTGGAGCTTTCTTTGATGTAATTACAGTGCGAGAGCCACTCGACGATAACCGCCAGGAGAAACACCACCACCAGGGCGAGAGCGTACATGCCGGAGTTGTTGTTTCCCGGCCAGCCGCTGAACAATATCTCGGTGTTTTTTCCCCAAAAGAAGGTCATGTGCATCATCATGTGGCGGGGGTTGAAGACACCCGGCGGTGGCGCCATACCCATGCCGCCATCCATTCCATTCATGTGGCCGCCGCCCATCCCGTTCATGTTGCCGCCTTCGTTCATCTCAGCCGTGTGGCGGTTCGAGAGAGCAAGTGGAGGGGCGGAGTTAGGTTTGGGATTTCAATTTGTGTGGTTCAGACTGTCAGTGGAGAGAAAAGGCTCTGCTGTGACCATTAAGTGGAGCTTGTCGTACAAAGTACAAGATTGTAAGTAGCTAAGTCAACGAGCTGAGCCGAGTTGAAAAAAAAAAACTCGGGCTCGACTCCAGCTTTGGCCCGAGCCTTAGCGGACTGAGCCGAGTTGAGTCGGCTCGATTTTTTATTTTTTTTATTTTTTAAAACTATTTTAGCTGTCTGCTTTGAATAGGCAGCTTTAAATTTTTATTTTTATTTTTATTTTTAATTTTTTTAATTAATTATGTGCCGGCCCGAGCCTAGGCTCGGTTCCACCAAGCCCGAGTTGGGCTCGGTTCGAGCTTTTTTCGAGCCGACGAGTTTTTTTGCCACTTCTATTTGTAAGTTTAAAAATAAATTACTTTTTTTGGTTGGTTGGTTGGTTGGTTGGGGGAATTAAAGTTGTCTATTGTCAAATAATGAGTGAATTGCATATTTAGTCACTAAACTTTCAGCCATACAAGCAAGGGGTCACTAAACTTTCAAAATAATGCAACTAGTCACTGAACTTTACAATTCATCATCCCAAAAGTCACTGAACAAACGGCCGTTTATAAATTGGACGGAATTTCCACGTGACAGCTGACGTGGCGAGGGGTCAATGACGTGGACGAAAGTTTAGTGACCCCTTGCGTGTATTTTTGAAAGTTCAGTGACCATTTGCGTGCATGACTGAAAGTTCAGTGACTCCTTGGGTGCATGATCGAAAGTTCAGTGACTAAATAGGCAATTCACTCCTAATAAACTATAAACGCATCTATCTCTCTCTCTCAATTTTTCCCCCAAACCAAATCCTGTTAAGTCACCATGTGAGACCAACTATTAAAGAGTAAAGTTATATGACAACCAGAGAAGAATTACACCAAATCGTTCATTTCATTATTTATATTCTAAAAATATATCATTGAAAATAAAATTTGATATATAAATTATAATGAAATTATAGTCCTCGTTCGGCGGCCTTTTTTTGTAAAAAATATTGTTTAGAATAGTGAATTTTTGAAAAAAAAAAGTGTAATTAAAAAGTAAGAAATTTTTTTAAATTTACATATAAAATATTTGTTTTTTAAATTAGTGATTTTGGTATTTTTCGCAGTGTACAATATCACTATAGTTTCATTTCCATTTCGTTTAGGAATTTTTTTTTTTAGCTATATATATATATATATATATATATATATATATATATATATATATATATATACCTCAAAAAAAAAAAAAAAAAAAAAACCTCCGGAGACATTTTGTCTCCGCACATGGACATTTTTTTTTTCAGTTAGTAATTTTAGTGGTTTTGGTAGTTTTAAGGTTAGTGATTTTGCTATTTTGGTATTTTTAATTCAAAAAGTAGGTCTTTCCCTTTTTTTTTTCCAAGTATATATATATATGTAGCTAAAAAAAAAATCCTAAATAGAATGGAAATGAAACTATAGTGATACTGTACACTGCGAAAAATACCAAAATCACAAACCTTAAAAATACCAAACTCACTAACTTTAAAAAAAATATTTTATATGTAAATTTAAAAAAATTTCTTACTTTTTAATTGCACTTTTTTTTTTCAAAAATTCACTATTCAAAATAATACTTTTTACAAAAAAAAGGCCACCGAACAGGGACTATAATTTCATTATAATTTATATATCAAATTTCAACTATATATTTTTAGAATATAAATAATGAAATGAATGATTTGGTGTAATTCTTCTCTGGTTGTCATATAGCTTTACTCTTTAATAGTTGGTCTCACATGGTGACTTAACGGGATTTGGCTTGGGGGAGAAATTGGGAGGGAGAGAGAGAGAGAGAGAGAGAGAGGGAGAAATGGGTTTATAGTTTATTAGGATTGAATTGCTTATTTAGTCACTGAACTTTCGGCCATGCACGCAAGGGGTCACTGAACTTTCAAAAATGCACGCAAGGAGTCACTAAACTTTCGTCCACATCATTGACCCCTCGCCACGTCAGCTGCCACGTGGAAATTCCGTCCAATTTGTAAACGACTGTTTGTTCGGTGACTTATGGGATGATGAATTGTAAAGTTCAGTGACTAGTTGCATTATTTTGAAAGTTTAGTGACACCTTGCGTGCATGGCTGAAAGTTCAATGACTAAATAGACAATTCACTCGTCAAATAATTAACTCTTCAAAAAAAAAATAATAATAAAAATAAATATTTCAACATCTTTGAAAATAAAAAAAAAATACTTAAAAATTAAAATAAGTTTGACAATATTAGATAGTAATACGGAAAAACAAAGTTCTTCCCGACCTTTTACAGTTAAACCTCGATAAAGTAATGTTCGATAAAGTAATAACCTCGATTATATAATAATTTCTTTCGATTCCGACTTGGGCCAATGGACTAAAGTAATAACCTCGCTAAATGCATTAAGTAATTAAAAAAAATTGAATCCTTAAGAGCCCAATAAAAATATAAAGTAATAATTACTGGATTTCATAGAGAAAAAAAATATATATATAGACCAAAATTTTTCAATCAATCAACAATACCCTTACAATAATCATTTCTTTTGAAAATATGCATCTATAGTTGATTGTTTTTTCTATCCACCTAAACCAAAATAAATCCCCTCCTTAACTTTTTTGTAGAGCATACACAACTTTCGGAATATTTTGCTCGTGTTGTAGCAAGTAGTTGCTTAAGGTGACTATTGCTTAAAATGCCTCTTTTGATGACACATTTGGGACAACGCTACTATCATCTGGTTCAGGATCATTCTCATCATCATTACTGTTGATTACTGATTGAATAATTTCTTCGTCTGTAGGTGATTCCATAACTGCATCATTCTCGCTAGGATAGTTCAAAAGATGTTCAACATCCATCACATTTCTATAGCGTAAATTAGAGATGACATCATTTAATCTTTGGATACCTTCATCTAATTCACCAACTTCTGGTTCGGGAACATTGTTTTCTTCTGACCGAATCATGCAATGCCGAAAACAATTTGCAATTGTTGTTGTCTTCACATCAAAATTCCAAGTCATATTAGCAAAATTAATAGCATTCAAAATATTAATTTTTTTCAGGATTTGGTGCTTCAACCTCAAGGCCTTGTAAGATATTAGAATAAAAACGACAACGATAATGAGCTTTGAATGCTCGAATAATCCCAGCATCACATGGTTGAATCTTAGACGTTGTGTTAGGAGGTAAGAAAAATAACTCTACGTTTCTCAAGCTTTCAACTACCTTTGGATGAGTTGGGCAATTGTCTACTATTAAGAGAACATTCTTGCCATTCATTCTCTTATCAAACCAACAAACAAAATCTTGAAAAAGCAAGCCAGTCATCCAAGCTTTCTTGTTGGATCGATACTTGCAATTAAGATTGTTCATGTTCACATTTTTAAAGCATCTAGGATTTGCATACTTACCAATAACCCAAAGTGGTACTTTATCAGATCTATCACCATTGCAACAAACAACAACAGTAATTCTCTCCTTATCTTTTTTGCGTCCTTCGAGCTGTTTGGTAGCAAGTGAATGATCAGCTTCCAATCGGTAAAATAATTCAGTTTCATCCATATTGTAAATATCCTTAAATTGAAACTGGTCTAGTTTTGATCGTATTCCAGGTAAAGCATTTTCAATATTCTCCATGATAACTGAACCACTTTCAACAAAACGTCGGTAAGATTTGATTCCATATCTTGCCTTGAAACGTTCTAACCATCTACTAGAAAAGCTGAATTTTGGATTAGTTTCACCATACATTTTTTGCAAAAGCTCTTTTGCTTTTCCTTGGATAATTTCTCCAGACATGTTCACTTTATCTTGTCTTTGAAGAAACCACTCATACAAAACTTTCTCTAAATCAGGGTATTTTTCCGATTTATGCCTTTTAACATCGCTATTTTTCATCTCATTTGACAAATATTCCGACACCCTTTTGAGAGTGTTCGATATTGTAGATTGACTAATAATCAAATCAAACTTTTGTTGCACCCATGCTTGCATATCTTTTTGGCCAATAGTTCACTACAACAAAAAGAGTCATTCGCAACATTAAAAAGGCAACATTTGTTGATAAATGTTGCCAAAAGGATCTTTTGGCAACATTTTAGGAAGTGAATGTTGCCATTGATTAGTATAAATGAGTTTTAACAACGTTTTTCAGAAAAATGTTGCCAAAGAGTAGTATTAGACTTCTTTGATGAAGGTATACGAATCTATTTCTATTTCGGGGAATTGCATTTTCTCATTTTTAATGTTCATGAGCAATATATATGAAGTGTATAAGTTGTGACTAGCATATTGTAGAAGTAAGTTGTGGTTTAGAGTTGGTATTTGTTGATGTTCGTTAGCTAGCATGTTTTTGTTGGATGTTGATGTTCTTTAGCTAGAATGTACTTTTGAGGGGCTGGTGTACCCTATTTTAAATTATATGAACTGGTTTGATGATATTGGCTATTGTTCAGGTGGTTTTAGTCTAGAATACAGGGGAACTCTGTTAAAATTTTCATAAAAGTCAGTCACAGTTAGGAAAGGTCAAAGTTGCTTTGTTAATGTTATTTAGCTAGCATATTGTTGGATGTTGATGTTTAGCTAGCATATTGTTGGATGTTGATGTTTAGCTAACATATTGTAGAAGTAAGTTGTGGCTGAGATTTGGTATTTGTTGATATTCTTTAGCTAGCATGTTTTTGTTGAATGTTGATATTCTTTAGCTAGAATGTACTTTTGAGGGGCTGGTGTACCCTATTTTAAATTATATGTTTTTGGTTTGATGGTAGTGCCTATTATTCAGGTGGTTTTAGTCTGCATTACAGGGGAACTCTGTCAAAATTTTCATAAAAGTCCGTCACAGTTAGGAAATGTTAAAGTTGCCTTGTTGATGTTATTTAGCTAGCATATTGTAGAAGTAAGTTGTGGCTGAGATTTGGTATTTGTTGATATTCTTTAGCTAGCATGTTTTTGTTGGATGTTGATGTTCTTTAGCTAGAATGTACTTTTGAGGAGCTGGTGTACCCTATGTTCAATTATATGCACTGGTTTGATGGTATTGGTTAAAGTTCAGGTGGTTTTAGTCTACATTATAGGGGAACTCTGTCAAAATTTTCATAAAAGTTAGTCACAATTAGGACATGTCAAAGTTGTCTTGTTGATTTTTTTTTAGCTAACATGTTGTTGGATGTTGATGTTCTTTAGCTAGCATATTGTATAAGCTATGATTGAGAGTTGATATTTTTTGACATTGCATATTGTTAGTAGTTGATTTACATGCTAATTATACCCTTATTACTTTTGTCATATGCAGGGAATTAAATTAATTTTGGGACAACTTGCGGTCACAGAAGCAAATTCAGATATGAATCGAATGTTTTGTAATCTTTTTTTGTTGGTCAACTGTGATTGCAATTTTTTTGAATAGGGTAATGATGTTAACTTTTTGAGTATGCTAATGATGTTAGCATATTGTATTGAATCATATCCCTTATTTTTGTTTATTAGAATTATGTAACATTTGATTACGTACGACTAATTTGTAAGCATTTGTTTCAGTAGGTTTGTTGGAAATCAAATAAATTAATTATACAAATTTTTAAAAAAAATTGTAAAATGACCGACGACAACGTTTGGCAAACGTTGCGGTAGATGGATACCGCAACGTTTGACAAACGTTGCGGTATCCATCTACCGCAATGTTTGCCAAACGTTGCGGTAGAGCTCCCACTCTACGACAACACTTGAATTTGCAACACACATTCAAACGTTGCCGTATGCTGTTTTTGTTGTAGTGGTTGGATTCTCTTTCTTATGCTCACATAGTGCACTCCTCATTTTATCGGTTAAAGTTGATTTTTTTACTCCTTTCAAATGATGAGAAGACATTTGGGGGAACAAAATATTGTGTGTGGTTGGAATATGTCTTCCAAACATCTAGCTTTTATACGTAAAGACTAAACTTTTTCATTTGCTATGTACGTGAACTTGGTTTTTAGAGACATTAAGTTTCACTAAAACTTTTGAGCTTCCCTACATTCAAATAATATTTTGATTAGTGTCTTTTGATTTTTCTTACCACATACAATGTACATATTTTATATTGAAAAGCTCTCTCTAAAATAATAAATATTTATTTATCGATAAATGAATAATTTATTCATTTATCGATAAATAAATAATCTCGCTAAATGAATATTTTTTTTCCGGTCCCGAGGGCAATACCTTATCGAGGTTTAACTGTATGTAGTTCAAAAGGAATGTTCTAAGTATAATCTATTTAAATATGTAAATTCAAATTCGAGATTATGAAAATTGTTTATGTAGACGTTAAAATTGCATGCGATTTTTACTCGACTTAAAATTGGACATTAAATAGTTTGATTTGCCCTGCAGCTCTAAGTCATGTGAAAGTAACGTGTTTTTTAGCGTTCATATTGACCATTTCCTTCTCGTACGAATACAAATTAACATATCTAAATAGGTTGGAGACTCAAAACCTCATTTTGGTACATTGCTGACTTGAAATCACATGAATTGAAAGTTTAAGGATGGTATACTACTTTATTCCTTATTGTTGTCTAATATCCTATGGTTTATTTGTCATATTGAATGAGTCAAATTTGGAATAATTTTAATTTTAGGGAAAATTACAAAATAAGGAAATAAATTAATTTAGCTTATCGAATATATTGCTTTATATTTGAAATCATAGGAATAGATCTGTAGAACTATTTTTCGGTTTTTTGGGAAAAATATTAGTACAAACTAAGAAAGCAGATGTATGTATTGCTCCAAAAATCTCGTCACTTCATAGAATCTACTTGTATTATTTGACTAATTCTTCACTGTTTTTCTTTATTTTCAAACACTTTATAATTACTTCTTCTTCTTCTTTTTCATCATTTTTTTTTTTTTTTGCTTTCGTAAGGGTCCGTTTGATTGTAAAGGTGGAAAATGGGTGAAAAAAAAAGTTTTAGAGGGAATTGATTTGCTTGAAATTGTTTTACTTGGACTTATAATTAATTGTGTTTGATTAGTATAATTTTTCATTGAAAATGTTGAAAGTTTGGTGTCCGTTTGGCTTCTTTTTTTATGGAAATTTTCATTAAAGTGATAATGTTTTCTACCATTGGGTCTAGAATTTGTTCCAATTGCAAGAAAAAATAACCATACCGAATACCATTCGTTTGACTTTGTTTTGTATGGAAATTGTCAATAAAAGTGAAATTTTTTTTACCAACCTGTCTAGAATTTTTTCCGATTGCCAAAAAAAAAAAAAATTGGGAAATATTTACACACCAAAACATCAAGAATTTATTTTCCTCAAAGAGGTGGAAATTTTGGAAAGTTGGAAAATATTTTCTCGGGAAAATTTTGCTTACAAACACTGCAAAAGTTGGAAAATGGAAATTTTTTCCATTTTTCATGAAAAATGTGTGCTATCAAACGTGGCCTAATATCTTGTGTAGGAGTTCAAAAGAAATTGATTATTGGGTACTAGGCCACTTGGTTTAAGATCGGCATGGTTATCGACCCCTTTAAAGTACTAGGCCACTTGATTGCCAACCAGTTTATTGGGTAATTTAGACAGGTCTAAAGTCTAATTTAATAAAAAAAAAAAATTAGTTGAATCGACAAATTCGATTAGGATTTATAAACACTAATTCGAAATATTCTCAAAAATTTTTATTCACATCATAATATGATAATATGCTTAAGAGACAATTAATGGAAACTTTAGGATGGTTTCCAAATTAGTAAAATCTTTAGGGAACCGTTTCTACTTTCTCATTTTGGAATTTTAAAGTGTTTTAATGAAATAAATTAAGTCCATTAAATTCGTTTAACTTAATGATTGAGATTTTGTGCCAAAAATCTTGGTAGGAGAAACAGTCCCAAATTTTTAATACAAAATATTTGCTTAAAATAATATTGTGTTATGAAAAGAGAGAAAAAAGAGAAGAAATTAGAGAAATCAATAAATTTGTGTATTTTATTGAGAAATAAAGCCAAATATTTATAGGGAAAGATTATGGATATAATGGTAATAATTTCTAGGGTCGTAGGGGTATAATTGCCATATATTAATAAATTTACAATTTACAACTCTCCCTTAAATGAAACATTATAAAATATATGTTTCGTTAAAATCTTATTTGATAAAAATTCAATGGGACAAAAAAAATCAAACGAAAGAAAAAGTGTACAGTTATTTTGGATATTAAAGATAAATGTTGTCTCATTAAAATATTGCTAACAAAATCCAGTGGGACAAAACCTAAGCGAATGAAAAATAGTATAGCTACTCCCTCTGATATTGATTAATGAAAATCTTTGAGTTGACGCATTCCACTGTCGTGAACCAATTTCTTAAATGTAGATGTTGGCAGTGCTTTTGTGAATAAATTAGCCACATTGTCACTTGAGCGAATTTGTTGAACATCGATGTCGTCATTTTTTAAAGCTCGTGTATATGAAAAAAATTTGAAGAAATATGCTTCGTCTCGTTTTCATACAAAATTGGTGGACTAACTTTTGTTAAAGTAAATCCGAATGAGTCTTGGATATAATGAGTCATATTCCTCAATCATACACATTCTCAGCTTACTTCATGAATTGCAATAATTTTCTAATGATTTGAGAATGTTACTGTCAATAATTGATTCACAGATCTCCATGATATAGCAGTTCCTCCACGTGTAAACACATATCCTGTTTGTGATTTAACTTTATGTAAGTCAGAGAGATAACATGCATCTACATATCCCACTAAATTAGATCCCGACTTTTGAGAATAAAATAATCTCAAATTAATAGTACCATTTAGGTAACGAAAAATATATTTACACCATTTCAATGTCCTCGAATTGGTGTAGAGTTATATCTTGCAATAAAATTTACAGAAAACGTTATATTGAGTTGAGTACAGTTTCCAAGA
Source organism: Fraxinus americana (assembly GCA_035079005.1). NCBI lineage: Eukaryota > Viridiplantae > Streptophyta > Magnoliopsida > Lamiales > Oleaceae > Fraxinus > Fraxinus americana. The sequence goes on along the minus strand of CM068725.1, from coordinate 17,688,902 downwards.
TGAGTTAATGCTCCAATTTCACTAAAATATGATACTTCATGACCAAAAACCTTTTATCAATCTTCAAGTGGACGAAATGATATTTTCTTACATCAAGTGTTCGAACAATCATTGGTGATGCCAATGTATTAGCATTATCCATATAAAAACTTTTTAAGATTTTTCTATGTAGATTGATAAACAAATAATCCTGAAAAACGTTCAATCTGCAACCCGAGACAAAATTTGATTTTCCCAAATCTTTCATCTCAAATTCATTTTTCAAAACTGTAGATTATGCCACATGCGTTCAGATTGTTTCAATCCATATCATTATCTTTGCAGTTTAATTGAGAACGTGGTTCTCTAACATCTATAGTTTGTTCCTGGCACGTTAAGTATATATATATATATATATATATATATATATATATATATATATATATATATATATATATATATATATATATATATAGGTAGTTATTACATCTATAAGGCAAATATCAAACCTTTATGACACAATCAAACTAATTAAGAATCTAATAGTGACGGTGTCCATTAAGGGATAATATGTTTCCTCATAATCAATTCCTGATTTTTGTAAGAAATCTTGAACTACGAGTCGAGTTTTGTATCTTGTAATTTCACAATTTTCATTTCTCTTTCGTCCAAAAATTCATTTGTATCCAATATGGATCACAATTTTAGGTGTTTGAACTACATATCGAAACACTTTCCGTTTATCTAAGAAATTCAATTCCGCCTATATGACTTCTTTCCATTTTGACCAATCATTTCTATGTTACGGTAACAGATTATGGTTCAAGATCCTCATTTTGAATAATATCAAGAGCTATGTTAAAGAGAAAATATTATCTATAACAACATTATTTTGTTCTCATAATTTATAAGATAACATATAATTTATTGAAATCTCATTATTTTCGAATACTTGTGATTTTTCAGGAATCATATTTTCAATATTTGATTGATTAATCTTTTCTAATGTTACTTCTATTTTTCTCCTGTACCTTTCTTTTTCAAGGTACTTTTGAACCAACTGATCGACCACGCTCCGAGATCCATTTGCTACAACAAATTGTCCTTTAGGGACATCAAATTTTGCTGGAATATTTTCTACTGATTTATATGACTTTGTCACATTTCTTGTGTAAACAAAGACATCAAGTAATTGATTTACAACATTTTACAAACGATGATTTTTTCAACATCTTGCTCACATTGATATTTCGGGAATCAAAGTGAAATATAGTCGTTTTATTCCAATTAATTTTACCTTGTTTTTTCTGGATGTAGTTTTTCCCTTCCCAAAGTTGGGAAAGTCATTTCATGAAAATGAAAATATGTAAAAAGTGTAGTAAATAAATCACTAATTAAAGATTCAAGATATCTAATAATAGATGGTGAATCAAAACCCACATAAATCTCAAGTTTTCGTTGGGAAGCCATTTTAGTACTTTGTGGGGATTTGGACAGCACAACCAAATACCCGTAGGTGAGAAATATTAGTTCATGACTAAATATCAGCTACACATATGAATATTGATAATAGGCTGCTGGTTTGATACAAACCAATGACGCAATATGTGATATGGCATGAACCCAAATAGAAGTTAGAAGTTTTGTTTTCATAAGTAATGGTTTAGCAATAAGTTGTAAGCGTTTAATAAATAACTTCGCTAAACAATTTTGTGCATGGACATGCGTAGCTTAATGTTCAATAACAATCTCAATTGACATATAATAATCGCCAAATGCTTGTGATCTAAATTTACCAGTATTGTCAAGACGAATTGCCTTGATTGAGTAGTAGAGAAATTGAGCTCGTAATTTTATAATTTGAGCAAGTAGTCCAGGAAAAGCTACGTTCCTAGTGGAAAGTAGGCAAACATGTGACTTCTAGTAGAAGAATCAATTAATACCATAAAATAATGAAATGGTCGACATGGTGGGTGTATTGGCATACATATATCTCTATGAATTCTTTCTAAGAATGTTGGAGATTCAATATTGACATTTGCAGCCAAATGTCTAATGACTAACTTGCTTTCAAACAAGCTACACATGAATAATCATTAGGTAAACGAATCTTCTAGTTCTTTAAAGGATGTTCACATGAGTTGTTTATTATTCGAAGCATCATTATATCCCTTGGATGTTCAAGTCAATCATACCAAAATTATAAAACTTTTAAGGTCAACGAACTTCTGGTTCGTGGCAATATTTAATTGAACCATTTTTATAAATGTATAATACATACCAGATAGGAGTGGATAAAGTTTTTTTTTATCTGATTCTGGCCAGATACATAAGAAATTATGCAGAAATATTCAATATTATTTTCTTGCATCTTCTTAATGTAATACACATTGCAGCAAATATCTTTAAAATAAAGCAAATTTCTTCTAGATTTGTTAGAATAAAGTGTATCGTCAATATATAATTTTGTATTATTTAGTAAAATAATATAAACTCTTCCGAAGCATTCTACGATATTCGATACACCTAATATCGTATTAATATTATCTTTTGCTAATGTTAAATTCAAAAAATATTTTTTTTGTCTTGAAAAATAGTACGTGTAGTTGCAATATCATTCCAACAGGTATCTTAATAATCTATCATAAATTTATACCAAAACAGATATATTTTAAAAACTTAAATTTAAATTTAAAAGAGTAAACATAATTCAATACTATAAAATTAACGATGCATAATAAAGTTTCAATTTTTTGCAAAAAGTAAAAATATGTTTCAAATTGAATTCCTAAAATAAAGGGAAATACTAAAAAGTATACTAATTTATATCTTCCATTACATACCCCCAATCAAATGGTCAGCATTTTCATTTGGATCAACAAAGAAATTAGAGACATTTAAATGAGTCACATTAATTGGACTATCATAATCAGAAAAATTTGTCTCTACTTTTTCCCTTCTCTTGATTGATTTTTGGTAGAGACACACAAGATATTTTGTTGTACGATAGGTACGTGTCCAATACATTTTCATTCCACATCTAAAGTAATTTTTTTCGTGCTCTTTTTGGATATGCTACTTTAGTTTGTTTTGTACCTTTTGAAATTGTTGTCTTGTTGCTGATAGCTTTGTTAATTATTTCGTCCGTGATTTATTCTACGTTCAAGTCAGCAACCACGTCCAAATCTGTGCCTACATCCACGTCCTTATTTTGATATTTCATTTGCTTTGGGAAATGGTACAAAACTAGTTCGATATAACCCATGATTTTTCATCAGCAATTCATTATTTCCACAAGTATGCAATATATGAGTTCTAAATACTTTTTGAAACCACGATCACACTATTGCTGTTGCAGAAGTTAGGGATGCCAACGAGCAAAGCAGGCTTGCGAGCCGAAACTCGAAGCTCGGCTCGGCTCTGCTCGAATAAAAATGGTTCGGACCTTTTTGGCTCGAGTCGAGTTTTTGATCGGCCAAAAAATCTAAAAGCTCAACACAAACTTTCGGCTCAAGACCGCTCGACTCGCTTTTTTTTTTTAATTCTTGACAAAAAAAATTTTCCAAATTTGAAATTTTGAATGCAAGTCTGGCTTGGCTTAGTTCTTTTTTTTTTTTTTTTTAAACAAATTCCTGACAATTTTGTCTTTTTTTTTTCTAAATTTGAAATTTTGAATATAGGTCAAAATAGCTACTTCTGCCTTAACAAGCTAGCTACCAGTTAAGGCAGTGGCATACGTAGCTGCTTTACGGCAGTTGTAGTTTGCTGCCTTAACAGATAGCTACTTAGCTGCCTGCACAAGGCAGCAGCGCTATCTTTTCATTCACTTTTTTTAATTTCGACTCATTACAGGTCGAAATGGTCAGTGACACGGGCCAAACCGTGTGGCTTGATGAGTCATGGGGCTAGCTCGGGCTCGAGCCGACACTCCAAAATGGAGCTTGGGTCTTCCGAGCCACAAGCTAGATCGACTCGGACTTTTCCTTGGCCGAGCCACAGGCCGCCCAAGCCGGCGAGCCAAATTTACGCTCCCAATAGGAACACGTTTGAGGTATGAAAAGTGGAAAAAGTTTTCTTCAACTTATCTTCATCAGTAATTTTTCTCCACTCAAAGTTGATTTTGAACATATTCTGAACAGTTCAGAGTTGTACTCACTAACATTTTTGAAATCTTGCAAACGAATGTGCATCCATTCATAGCGAGCTTTGGGGAGAACTATAGTCCTCTGATGATCAAATCTTTCAGTTAATTTTTTTCCAAAGAACCTGTGGATCTTTATCAGTGAGATATTCAATTTTCAATTCATCGTGAAGATGATAACGAAGGAAGATGAATACTTTTGCACGATCCCACAAGGATTATTTCTTTCCTTTTTTATTATCTTTTTCAAACTGATGAGTGAAATTAACTCATTAAACAAGTTCCTTTAAATCGTAGTTTTTAGTTTGTTCTTGAGCACTTTTAAACGTTTTGATGTGTGTTCGTGTTGTTTTGTAGTTGGACAAATTGGATGAAAACGGAGTGGTTTGGAGCTTGAAATAGAGCTATGATAATGATCATAAAAAGAGGTATGACATGGAGATGAGGGAAGAGAAGAGACGACCAAAAGATTAGCAAAATAAATAGAGAAGAAGAACAAGAAAAAAATACAGAATACTGGATGCCTAGGCGCCCAAAAATAAAAATAAACCAGAATGGCCAGCCACCAAAAATACAGCAGAATAGACGGCGCCAGCCTTGGGCGCCTAGACGCCGTGACCCGAGAAAGAGAAAAAGACCTGTGTTTATATTTTTTTTCGGCCCGACCCAACTCCAATCCGTATTATTATCTATTGAGGATATAAATACAAGTTTGATGACCTAATTCAGGGAGGAGAAGATGGCTTAGAAGACAAAAGGAAGGAGAGTCGATCTAGATAAAAAACAACAAGAGATTGGAGGAGAATTCAAGTATAAAAGAGTTTTTTCTTATCATTTTCTTCTCCATGTTCTTTAATTCAGAATTTGACATGTTGTTTTTAATTATTATGAGCTAATTTTAATATCTAGGGTTTGATATAACTGATCTTGAGACATGTTTGGATTCTTTTATAGTTCCATTAATTTGTTTGTGTTACTTCTTGCGCATTGTGTTCAATTACCTGATGAGTAATTGAATGATTTGATGCTTTAAATTTCGGCACTCTAGAGAGGAAAATTTAAGCGTGATCTGAGAATGGTACAACCTAGGAAATTATAGTTTTCGAGAGAAAGTGTAATTCCTTTGCGATTTATTTAAGAATCTTGTGCTTATAATATCTATAACATTAATTCGGAATAGAGATATTGAGATTAAAATATAGAAATAGGTTATATTCGGCACTCGAGAGAGGGAATAGAGTTTAATTTGTGATTCTTGCCTATGAATATAGGAAAAATCGATAGAAGTGACTATAGAAGTTGAAAAACATTGTTGATAGTGAGGTGAAATCAATCCCTAGACTTTTTCGCATTGATATTCTCATTTAAGGGCCTGTTTGATAGCCCTTTATTTTCCATGAAAGTTGGAATTGAAATTTCGTTTCCTACTTTTGTCGTGTTTGATGGCACTTTTTTTTCCTGGAATTGGTTTTCCACCTTTTTCTAGGTACAATCCTTTGATGCACAAAAACTTGATTTTGTTTTCTCACCTATTTGGTGGGAAAACATTTTCCACCTTTTCTTTTTTGCTTTTTTTTTTTTGGTTGAAATGTGAACAAATTCTAGATACAATGGTAAAAAAAAAATTTCACTTTTATTGACAACTTCCATGCAAAACAAAGTCAAACGAATGATATTCGGTATGGTAAATTTTTTTTTTTTTCAATTTTTTTTTTTCAAATTTTTTTTTACAATTGGAACAAATTCTAGATCCAATGGTAGAAAAAATTATCACTTTAATGAACAAATTCCATAAAAAACGAAGTCAAATGGATACAAAACTTTTTACATTTTCCATAGAAAATTTTACCAATCAAACACAATTAATTACAATTCCCAGTAAAATATTTTCTAGGAAAATCAATTCTCTGTAAAACATTTTCTTTCCACCCATTTTCCAACTTTCCAATCAAACGGACCCTAAGTTGTTTTCTTCCAATTTGTATAATCACACATTCATATTATTTTAGGATAAAAACATTGAATTGAAATTTGGTTTGTCTAGATAAAGCAGAAGCTAAAATAATTATAATTCTTGGTAGGAATTAAATTACAATCCCTGTGGGTTCGACACTTAACTCTATTATTATATCACAAACTTGACACCGTACACTTGCGGTATAATTCACGTTATAGAAAATGCGTGACATAGACCTTTTGAGACAAGATGGATACTAGTATCAAATACCCATGACGAATAGTTTTTGCCATATATATCAATTGCAATAAACTTAAGTTTTTTTTTTTTTTTTTTTTCATTTGATTAACTACATAATAAACCAAAGAAAAATACAATTAGTTTCGAAGAATATGATTAAACATCACATAATAATTAATCAAGTAGTCAATATCAATATGAAATAAGTTACGTGTTTTCCTTCAAGGATAAACTCTAATTTAAAATAATGTGTTCTTAGAAAATATATACTACTTTGTGAGCACGTTGTATTTTACTATTACTTCTTCAAGAGCAATAAATCAATATTCTTCTTGAATATTGAAAATTACAATTTATGCTCTTTAAGTGCAAGTAATATTTTTATAGAATATTAATTATAATGTTATGCTACTTCGCGAGCAGCAACATAATAATTTATCAATTTAAAATTATAGAAGAACGTGTAAAAATATTTAATCAAGTTAAAAATATTAATTATTGTACGACACGATATATAAAATTTAAATATCAAATATGCATTAGGAAAAAAAATCTTCATATATGGGATGAAGGCAGAAGTAGGAAAAAATTACAAATATACACAATACATAATTAAATGCTGAATTAATAGAAAACTCCAAGCATACACGTGAATCGAGTATGAATGCATGAAGTCGCTATTGGCATGATTAAAAAAAATTACAGAACCAATACATACATGTTCTCAATTCATGAATAGGTACAATTACTGGGGCGGCTGAAGATACAGATGGAACAAATCATGTATTAAATTGCACACAAATTGGTGGTTGAAGAATGAAAAATCACGCATTAAATTGCACATAAATTGGTGGTTGAAGAATGAAAAATCATGCATTAAATTGCATTCAAATTGGCAGCTGAAGATGGAAAACCATGTATTTAATGCTTATACAAAAATTTCACATTGATAGAAGATCAGGAACGGTTAACGTGACCGCATTTGTATATTGAAAAAAAAAAATCACATGTTGCCAAATTAAATTTGGTACATGTTGTAGATGATTATGTTTAAAATAATTACTACTTTCGCTAAACTTTGAAAAATTAAATTATCGTGCTAATAACGTGTTATGAAAAGAGAAAAAAAAGTAGAAGAAACTAGAGAAATCAATAAACTTCTGTGTTTTATTGACAACGAAAGCCCCATATCTATAAGGAAAGATTAAGGATATAATAATAATAATAATAATAATAATAATAATAATAATAATAATAATAATAATAATAATAATAATAATAATTTCTAGGGTTGTAGTGGTACAATTGTCGTTCACTAATAAACTTACCATTTACAACACAATGCAATCTCTTTATATTAAGAGCTTGTTTGTCTCCTATTATTTGGAGAAAATTAGTGTAATGAATAGTATTTTTTGGAGAATGTGTGGTAGAAAATTAAAGTAACTTTATTGGTTTGTGTGTAGAATATTTTATTAGGTGAATGTGTGATGGAGAATCTTATTGTAGCAAACAATTTTTTGGATTAATGGTAGACAAACAGGGGCTAAGACTGATAAGTTTTTTATGAATTAGTCACTTATGTTCAAGGTTTTAATAGATTTTGAGCTCAATTGTAATATCCCTCTTTTTTTTAGTAAAATTCACTAAAATTATATAGTCAGGCGCATATAGCAACAAGTCAAGTCGGGTTAGGTCAGCTCGGGTCGATAATTCCTGTCCCCCGTTTCGTTGAGTATTTTTGTTATCTAGCCTCGTCCACAACCTTGATAAAGGCAAGGTGGGGCAGGACGGGGCTACTATCCTACTTATTGTCTCATTTATTTTTTTAATATTTTTTATTTGTTTTATTTTTTTCATCATGTAATGATGAAAATCATTATTTTTCTTTTCTTATTAACACATGATGAAAATCATTATTTTTCTTTTCTATTTGTTAATAAGAATCCATGTTCCCTTTAGAAATGATCATGATTCTTCTCTTTTTGTTTGATAAACAACTTAAATTTGAAATGGACTTTAAACGAAGTGGGGATCATGTTCTCCGTACCTGTCTCAAGGAAATAACCCTCATCTTGTATGAGGAAACACCACTTTGCATTATAGCTCGCAGGGTACAAAAGCTTCGCAACAAGGAGATACCGTTGGTTAAAGTGTAATGGCAACACCATTCAGTAGAAGAGACAACTTGGGAACGTGAGGAGGACATGCGATCCAAGTATCCCAACATGTTCGATAATGTCGACTAAGGTAATTTTCGAGGACGAAAATTTATTTTAAGAGGGGTAGATTGTAATATCCCGAGAAATTCGTTATAGTCGTTATATTTGAAACTAGGACCTTAAAGTGAGAAATTTAATATCTAAGGATCATATTGCTAGTTTATATTGTTTAGGGACCAAATTGTGAACCATCCAAAGTTTAAGATTTGATTGAATTTGGTAGAGTCAATTTCCTACAAATCTAGAATATTGCCATGTATGTACGTTTGTATATGAGGGAAATTGGCAGAAGTGTGGAAAAAGATTTTGGTAAATAGTAAGCCAATTATGGAGATTTCCTTTTTATATTTTTAAACATGTTTTATTACCTCCCTTGTACACACACACGTATCCCACTCTTTTCTTACACACAAGAATCTTTTGACTTTTGCTCCTACACACACAAATACTCAGAGGCAGCTTTTCGAATAATCAACTACTCAACACGCGTTTTTTTTTTATCATTTTCAGTTGAAATCTACGAGGTAAGTGATGTTGCATGTGGTTACGTGAATCAGTATTTTGTTGATTTAATTTCTGGAAATCCAATTATGACCCATGTACGTTTATGATAAGAAGGTCGGAGTTTAGTAGCGCTACGTACTGAATTTACTACCACCTATGTTCGGAGTAGTCCATGTGTCTCCTATACGTATGTTATGAAAATTCCATGTTTTCGTTTATTTAAACGCAAATCACTTGTTCGCCGCACACACTTATTGAGATTTTTCTTAAATCTCACCCCTTTTAATTTTCCCCCTTTCAGGAAATTGAGATCGTGAGTTTGGAGATGGGAAATCGGTCGATGATGGCAGAAATTGCATTTAATAAAGAGAAATCAATTTGTTATTTATATATTTTTTTATTTTTATATATGGATTAAATATTGGATTAAACATCATTTCATTTTGTTTTAAATTTTGAAAGACATTTATATAGTTTATTTATGAATAAATAAACGATTTTATGTTTGTGATTAGAGATGCATTCATTCCTAATTTTTGCTAAAAATCTGAGTTTTGAAGAAAATCAGGTCGTTACAATTAGTATCAGAGCGGGTCTACTTTTCTGTAGACAAATTTTAAAAAAAAAAAAAAATCGTAAAGTGAACAGTACCAGTCACTGTTCACGATATGAACAGTGACCTGATTCACATCGTGAACAGTGAACCCGAGTCCCTGTTCACGATGTGAACAGTGACCAGTCACTTCACACTTGTTTGCATCCATTTTTAAAAAAAAAAATCTTTTTTTTTCCTGACATTGATTTTAAGTGTATGTATGTCTAGATGGCTAAGTTTCATCATTTTCTAATACTAAGTTGACTGCTATAAATCTCTTCATTTCAGTTTAAAAAAAAAAAAAAATTATTTTCTGAAATTGTTCGAACAGTAACTTAATGTGTGCATATTTATGTAGATTCATCTAAAATCCTACGTATGTTTCAAGTTAATTATAAAAATGTCATCCTTTCTCTTTTCATATATTTGTGTGCACAATTATATGTAATTGTAAATGTGTACATGCATGGATGTAGAAACTGCATTGTAGTAAAATTTTTGGTTCAGCTTAAAAAAAAAACGCCAGTTACTGTTCATGACGTGAACAGTAACCGAGACTTCCAAAAAAAAAAAAATTTTAATGCGATGGGACAAATCAAACATTGTTATATGTGGTGTGTATGCTTTGACTTTGAAATTTGTTTCAACTTTGTTAATGACTTTTTGTCTCACTCTGTAGTATATAAAAATCTTATATATCATTCACACTAATAATTATTATATTTATTTATGAAATTCTTAATCATTTCACGACATTGTTCATGATATGAGTCATTGTTTTTAAATAAGAATGCCATCACACGATCCCATGTTCCAAGCTCCGATGCTCCTAAATCAGGTAGAAAAAAATATACAAGTTACATTTTATATGATGAGGAATATGTTATGATCATGTTTAAATTTTTGTTTATGTTTGCAATTTTATGAAAGATTATGTGTCGATTTACGATTTTGTGGACAAGTATGTATTAAACTGCAACTAAGTAAATTAGACATTGATTTAATTATGAGAAATATGCTTATGCTGATAGGTACTACTCATACCAACAAGGTGCACCTTCTTTTCCGGAAGTCCGTCATTAGAAACTCCACAGTCAAGAGTGCTTAGCTTGGAGCAATTCTATGATGGGTGACCCCCTGGAAAGTTTTCTCGGGGAGCGTGCGAGTGAGGACAAAGCATGCTGAAAAGACTCATATTGGTACAGTGGGGACCCAAGTCGTTACAAATGGTAGCCCACCTAGCATTGGCCACTTTCCAAGTGTACCAGCAGTTGACAATAGGGGTTTCATTATCGGGGAAGCGGTAAGGGTAGATACCGAAGAAGACCCTGAGGAGGACCCCGAGGAGAGCCAGGAGTACCACCATGCATCATATTCTATGGAGAACCGTGAGCACAGCCCCGGGGAGAATCTAGAGGCAAACCGAGATTAAAGAGCTGGGGGAAATTTTTAGATGACATGAAATTATTTATGCCTATTTTATTTGGAGAATTTAAGTTTTAAATAAGTGGATGTATGGATACCATGAATCCCATTTAATTTATGCAAGTTGTTGGATTTGAATGATTGAAATTTTTGCTATATGAATTTTTTTTAAAATGGTTAAGTAATTTTATGTTTACATTTTATTAAGATTATGGCAGCTCGCTCTAAAAACTCGAACAATAAGAACGGGCAAACCCAATCCGGAGCTACTGAAACTAACAACGACAACAGCAATAACCAAAACAACCAATTTATGCAGTTTCTAGAAGCGATACGTAACATGGCACCACCCGCCGCACCACTTGTTACACAACCTCCTGCGGAGAAGAGCGCGGCTGCAATAGTGGAGCAATATCGCAAGTTGCAACCTCCTAGCTTTGAAGGAGGCACAGATCCACTAGCAGCAGAGGAGTGGATTTGCAAGCAGGAACGAATTTTCGAACTTATTGAGTGCTCGGAAACTTGGAAGGTAATTTGTGTAACCTTTATGTTGGATAAAGGAGGAAGACATTGGTGGGAAATGACCAACAGGTCCAGATCAGCTGGACAAAGCTTGATGTGGAATGAATTTAAGGAATTATTCCTGCAGAAATATTTCCCCACCAACATTCGAAACCAGAAGGAAGCAGAATTCCTAACGTTCAGACAGGGGAACTTAATACTGGCAGAATATGAGCGGAAGTTTGAAGAACTATCTCGCTATGCCCCACTCTTAGTCAACACGGAGGAAAAGAAAGCTAGATGTTTGAACAAGGTTTGTGTGATGACCTTCGACAAGCGGTTGTCACCTTTGAGTTGGGTACATACCACCAAGTACTAGCGAAGGTACAACTAGCCAATTTCAAGGAAAGCTCCAATAGTGCCTACAAACATCAGCAGCCTGCACTACCAGAGAAGCGTAAGTGGCAAGACAACAAGGGCAAAGAAATGTACGGATTAGTAAAAAGGAGCAATGGAAGGCCAACTTCGAACAATTTTCGAGAGTACCCTATCTGTGGAAAATGCGAGAAACGCCATGCAGGGGTATGCCGAATGGGGACTAATACGTGCTACAACTGTGGTGAGCCAGGTCACATAATAAAGTTATGCCCTAAGAAGCAGAAACCGGAACAACAGCAGCAGAAGAAACAGGGAACCCACCTAGAGGACAAGCACGAGTTTATGCTCTTACTGAACATGAAGAGGATTATGACCGAAATGTCTTGGCAGGTAACATCCTTATATCCGGCACACCTGCTTATGCTTTGATAGATTCTGGCTCTGCTTATTCCTTCATATCTCCAAAATTTATGCGTACACTAAATGTTATTGGAGAACGTACAACCACACCTTTAGAGGTTGCCCTTCCCTCAGGAGATGTACTTGGTGCAGACCACATTGTAAGAACGGCTGAGGTAGAAATTAATGGTAGAACCTTGAAAACGAACTTGTACGTTTTGGATATACATGAATTTGACATAATCTTGGGGATGGACTGGCTTTCTAAAAATCATGCAACGATTTTATGCTTTGAGAGGGAAGTGGTCTTTAAATGTCCTGAAGGGGTAGAACTTCGCCTTTCAATAACCAAGATAAAGTCTATACCACAGGTTGTTTCTATAGGACTCAATTCATTCGGTGTTATCAAGAAGAACGGTGGACTGTTCTTTGTCAAAGTCACTTCCTAAATATGGTTTCAATCTCTGGCCATTGACTTTGAAATGTCCCTGTTTTTCACCATAAATCTCAATCGCTCCATGTGGAAAAATTTGAACAATGGTAAATGGTCCCGACCATCTAGAGCGGAGTTTACCAGGGAATAACCGGAGTCGAGAATTATAAAGGAGAACTTGATGTCCAACATAAAATTCCCGCTTAACAATGTTCTGATCGTGCCATCTCTTTGTCTTTTCTTTGTAGAGACGAGCACTCTCATAAGCATCGAGGCGGATTTCATCAAGTTCATTGAGTTGGAGTAATCTCTTTGCACCAGACAACTTTTCATCAAAGTTTAAAGCTTTTGTAGCCCAATATGCCCGGTGTTCGAGTTCGACAGGTAGATGTCTGCTTTTCCAAATAACAGGCGATATGGTGACATACCGATAGGGGTTTTAAAAGCAGTGCGGTATGCCCATAACGCGTCGTCCAATTTCTTGGACCAATCTTTCCGCGAAGCATTCACAGTCAACTCGAGAATTCTCTTTAACTCTCGGTTTGAGATTTCAACTTGGCCACTCGTTTGGGGGTGATAGGGTGTAGCCACACGATGCTTTACCCCATACTTAGCCAAAAGTGAGTCTAAAAGGCGATTACAGAAATGTTTGCCTCCGTCACTAATGATGACTCGGGGAGTGCCATAACGAGAAAAAATGTTTTTCTTTAAGAAGTTCACGACTACCCGAGAATCATTAGTAGGTAAAGCCACAGCCTCAACCCACTTAGACACATAGTCAACAGCCACCAGAATGTACTGATTTGAAAATGACGATGGAAATGGCCCCGTAAAGTCAATGCCCCACACATCAAAAATTTCTACCTCTAATAGCGAATTCAACGGCATCTCATTTCGCCTGGAAATGTTACTCGTACGTTGACATCTATCACATTTAGAGACGAGTGTGTGTGTGTGTCTTTAAATAACGTGGGCCAGTAAAAACCAGATTGAAGTACTTTGGATGCAATTTTCACAGCACCAAAGTGTCCACCGTATGGAGAAGAATGACATCTATCAAGAATGTTCTCCATTTCATTTTCAGGTACACATCTCCGAATTATCTGATCCGGACCCCTTTTAAACAACAAAGGATCTTCCCAAAAGTAGTGCTTAATATCAGCGAAGAACCTTTTCCGTTGTTGAAACGAAAGCTCAGGGGGTATGATACCACTTACAAGATAATTGACATGGTCCGCATACCATGGCAAAGCAAATACTTGCAACAATTGCAAAATTTGCAGTAGTTGTTCGTCTGAAAATACCTCATTAATATCTCCTTCCAACACATCGTCGGGTTGCTCGAGACGAGATAAATGATCAGCTACAACATTTTCAGTTCCCTTCTTATCTCGAATCTCGAGGTCAAACTCCTGAAGAAGGAGTACCCATCTGATCAATCTCGGCTTTGCATCTTTTTTAGCCAACATATATTTGATAGCCGAATGATCAGTGTAGACGATAACCTTTGAACCAATGAGGTAAGATCTCAATTTATCGAACGCAAACACTGCTGCAAGCATTTCCTTCTCAGTAGTGGCATAGTTCAACTGTGCATCGGTAAGAGTTCTACTAGCATAGTAGATCACATGCAGGATTTTGTCTCGCCTCTGTCCCAAAACTGCTCCAACAGCATAATCACTAGCATCGCACATCAGCTCGAATGGAAGATTCCAATCCGGAGCTGCAATGATAGGAGTAGTAATGAGTTTTTCTTTCAAAGCATTGAAAGCAATGAGACACTCTTGATAGAAATTAAAAGTAATATTCTTCACAAGTAAGGAGCACAGGGGTTTTGTGATTTTGAAAAGTCTTTGATGAACCTCCTGTAAAATCCAGCATGTCTAAGAAAACTCATAATCCCTCTTACAGTGGTAGGTGGGGGCAATTTTTCAATCACTTGAATTTTTGCCTTGTCCACCTCAATTCCTTTCAGGGATATTCGATGGCCAAGAACTATACCTTCTTGTACTATAAAATGGCATTTTTCCCAGTTCAGTACCAAATTGGTATCTTCACAGCGTTAGAGCACTCTCTCCAGATTATTCAGGCATCCATCAAAGGAATACCCAAATATCGAGAAATCATCCATGAAGATCTCAATGCATTTCTCGACCATGTCTGAGAAAATTGCCATCATACAGCGTTGGAAAGTTGCGCGTGCATTACAAAGGCCAAAGGGCATTCTCCTGTACGGAAAAGTACCGTATGGGGCATGTAAAAGTGGTTTTCTCTTGGTCTTCCGGGGCTATTGGAATTTGATTGTAACCCGAATAACCATCAAGAAAACAGTAATGTGAATACCTTGCCAACCGCTCTAGCATTTGATTTATGAAAGGAAGAGGAAAATGATCATTTCTAGTCGCAGTGTTTAACTTGCGGTAGTCAATGCACACTCTCCAACCAGTAACAGGTCGAGTAGGTATCAGTTCATTGTCTTCATTCTCTACCACTGTGATACCTCCCTTCTTTGGCACGACTTGAACAGGACTTACCCAAGGACTATCAGAGATGGGATAGATAATGCCTGCATCAAGCCATTTCACAACTTCTGCTCGCACCACTTCCTTCATATTTAGGTTAAGTCACCTTTGATGCTCAATTGATGGCTTAAAGTCATTCTCCATCAGTATCTTGTGCATACAGAAGGACAAACTAATTCCTCAAATGTCAGCAACCGTCCACCCAATGGCTTCCTTATGTTCCCGAAGAACTCGAAGTAGCTTCTCTACTTCTAGCTCACTCAAGGAGTTAGAAATGATAACCGGAAGCGTGGATGATTCACCCAAATAAGCATACCTCAAATGAGGTGGAAGGGTTTTCAATTCAAGCGTAGGTGCTTTTTGGTGTGATGGAAGTGGTGGTGGAGAAGTTTTATCCAACTCCTCAACAGATGGGGTTCTTCTGTATGCATGGGAAGGTGTAGCATTTAAGTAATTTGCCATGCTGTCTACCTTTGAATCCCCATCTTCATTATGTGACGAACTCATAAGGCATTTTATCAGATGATCATCAGAACGTTCACATAAAGACTCGGCAACCAATTGATCAATAATATCAACTCTGAAGCAATTTTCGGATGCCAACGGGTACTTGACAGATTTCAAGATATTAAATGTAACTTGCTCATCTTGTACCCGTAAGATGTGTTTCCCTTCTTGCACGTCGATCAGAGCTCGACCTGTGGTAAGAAATGGCCGCCCTAAAATGATAGGGATCTCATGATTTTCCTCCATGTCAAGAATAATGAAGTCAGCTGGAAAGACGAACTTGTCAACTTTCACTAACACATCCTCCACTACACCACGAGGATACGTGATGGAACGATCGGCCAATTGCAAGGATACCGTAGTAGCCTTGACTTCTCTCAATCCCAATTTTCGAAAAATCGACAATGGCATCAAATTAATGCTAGCTCCAAGATCACACAGTGCTTTACTAATATTCAAATCACCAATGACGCATGGAATAGTAAAGCTGTCTGGATCTTTAATTTTTGGAGGTAACTTGTTTTGGAGGATAGCACTACACTCTTCAGTTAACATCACCGTCTCATGCTCCTCAAGTTTCCTTTTGTTTGAAATGATATCTTTCATGAATTTCGCATAGCTCGGTATTTGAGCTAGAGTATCAGCAAACGGGATATTGATGTGTAGTTTCTTGAAGACCTCCAAAAATTTACCAAACTGTACATCCAACTTGTGCTTCTGGAGCCTTTGTGGGAAGGGGATAGGTGGTACATAAGTCTTACTCGGTTCAGGATTTCCATTCGGTTCCTGTACCACCTCTTTCTTAGGTGTAGTGGGTCGTACTACCGTGGGATCAGACAATTGTATCCCACTTCTGGTAGTAACAGCTTGTGCCTTCTCTCGAGGATTAGTCTCAGTGTTACTTGGCAAAGCCCCTTGAGGCCTCTTAGAGAGAAGTTTAGCAATCTGGCCCACTTGCCTTTCCAGATTCTTCAAAGAGGCATCATTGCGTTCTTGGTATTGCAATTGATGGTTTGCTAATTTAGCAATGGCCTCTTCCCAACCTTCCTTCTTCTCTTGTGGTTTAGGATTCAGTACATTTTGATTGTTCCCATAATAGAAGTTGGGATGATTACGCCAACCAGGGTTATAAGTCTGCGAATAAGGGTTGAACCCGGGGCGTTGAAAATCTTGAGTATATGCCAGTTGCTCAGGTGGTCCCGAACTACTGGCAATCAGAGGACAACTAGGACTGGGATGATTAGCTCCACATAAATCACAAACAGGCGGTGATTGTATCATATGAGCTGAATGCGAGCTGGAAAAGAATGTCGAATGCCCTTCTACTTTACGTGCTAAAGAGTCGATCTTAGATAAAACTAAGGAATATGCTACACTGTCTCGAGCTCCACTAACTCCTATTTTAGCACGTCTATCCGGCCACATAGCACTTTGTTCACTCATCACCTCAAATAGCTCATACGCCTCTCGGATACTTTTGTTTTGGACAGATCCGTTTGGCGATGAGTCGACATTTGAGCGATGAGAAGGAGTTAAACCGGCATAGAAGTATTGGACTTACTGAGCTAAAGTAATCCCATTGTTTGGGCACTTTCTGAGCATGTCCTTGAATCTCTCCCAGGCTTCATGAAAAGTCTCCGAGTCCAGTTGTTGAAAAGTGGTTATATCGTGCTTGAGTTTGGCAACACGAGCGGGTAGAAAGAGTTTAGTTGTAAATTTCTGTACCAGTTCTACCCAGCTCGTGATACTCCTCGGCGGTAGAGTGTCAAGCTACTCTCTCACCTTATCTTTCAGAGTGTGCACGAATAACCTCATTCTGATGGCCTCCTCACTCACTCCTTCATAAATGAAATTGCTAACAATTTCCATGAATCGAGACACGTGAGCATGAGGGTTTTCATCTATTCTCCCATAAAATGATATGGTGTTGGAGAATAGATTAATTACATCAGGTCTCAGTTGAAAATTTGGATGCCCAAAAGGAGGATAGATGATTCCTGATTGATTCTCAACTACAGGACGGTTCAAGAAATCCCTAAACAGCATATCTTCCTCGTTAACAACGGGATTCTGGATCCTTCCTGCTTGGTTATTGAAACCAGGTAGAATATCATCCCTCGGGGCATGTTCTGGCTGAATGAGAGGGTCAACAAGAATTTCTTGTCGATCCATCTCAATCTGTTGTCTTCTCAACTCGTTTTGTTCACGCAGTCTTTTTCGAAAAGTCTCCTCGATTTCTGGATCAAATTCAGCTAAATCGAGACTTCGCGAACGATGCATAAAAAATCAACGAGTTCAGAGTTTTAAAAATCAGAAGACAACCACAGTTTTGGATTTTTGAGAGAAAATTAAAAATTAAAAAAATAAAGTTCGTTAAAGTTAAAGACAACTAAACGGACAAATTGACCTAAACACTCCCCGGCAACGGCACCAAAAACTTGTTCTCGTGTAATTCTATGCCGCAAGTGCACGGGTCGAGAACAAGTAGTAAAAGTGGACCTGAGAGTCCAAGTCGATCCCTCAGAGAGTGTGGAATTCAATTCGACGTTTAACAGTCTTAATTTTAACGACGACACACACACAGATTTAAAAATAATTTAAAAACTCTAAAAACTACAGTTAGACTAAAAAACTGATAAAAAGTCAAATAAAAAGGTAAAAAAGTTCGGTTTTTGAAAAAATGTTGGAATTTATGTTTCGCTTAACCTATACTTCATTAATGTCGATTCGATCACGTGCAAGTGCTAATTATCAAAATACAATAGTTAGACCCGATTTTCCTGTTTTAGTTAATACCCCCTCTCGAGGTCATATTAACCCTAATCGGCGTATCTGTACCGCATATCTCTATGTCGATACAAACATAACCAACAATATGATTTTCTGTGAAAATACTCAGTGGATCACATGAGGTAGGTGTGTATCTCTACATCACCTAGACGAGCCTGGAACACCAAGCAAACCCATGTCATCAATCATTTCGGTCTATTTAATGCAACTATTTTACAACAATCACATTAAAATTAATTACAATCATTTAAGCGTCACCAAAAATGATGTAAAACCTAACAATTTCATCTAGTCGTCAATTAAATGAAATCATTTTAAACATGATGATTGATACACTATTATTTTGATAATCAATGCATAATAAAATTTTAACAAACATATAATTGACATTTGATGAAGCATTAGGTTAAGTTACTAGATAAATTCCAACAAAACTTACTTAGTTCATCTTCATAAACATAATAATAAGGAGATTTATTATACAATACATTACACAAATTGGAAAATAATGAAAGCAAACCAAAGTGAATGATACAACCCTTTGAAGATGGGCTTTGGAATTCCCTTCACCAATTTTTCCAACTTCTATGCTTGAAATCTCCTTGATCTTTCACCAATGAACCAAGAAGAAACTAAAATAAAGAAAATAAAAATAAAAAGAGAAATAAAAGAGAGGAAAAACGTGTGAAAAGGGGGAGGGGAGAGTTAGTTGTCTAGTGTGAGTACAAGGTAGTATATTTAAAGGGAAAATAAGTTGATAAAATATCTAAAAAATATCTACTAATAAAATAAGGTAAGATAATGTAATATAAAGACTTAACTATTAAGTAAGCTAATATAAGTGGCCAAAAAAACTAAGAAAATGTAAAAAAAAACTAAAAAGAAATCGAGATAAAAAAAACTTAAACCGCCATAAGATTTTAACCCCTTGCGATCGCAAGGAATAAGTCCATGCGATCGCAAGGCTTCATCTTTCAGAAGTTGCAGCTCAGTCCCTCAATTTTGTCTCTTGCACAATTTAGTCATCATAATTTCACTTTCATTTCAATTTCGTCCTTCCTAAATTACATGTCAAGTCCTTCATCTTTGTGGCATGTGCAACTTGGTCCCTAACTTCACCAATTTGTACACTTTTAGTCTCCTTCTGTACGTTTTCACTCCGTTCTTCGCGAATTCGGGTATCAAGCCTACAAACAATTTTACACAATTATGCGTAGAAATCAACTCAATTTAAATTCCAATTAAATGCAAAAACTGCTAAATAAGTGTGTAAAAACACACTTATCAGTGATGTGAAGCCTTAGTCAAAGAGATAAGGCCACGTGGTTCTGATCCAACGGACACCACATCAGCCAAAACACCATAAATAGGAAGTCTTTGAGAAAATGAGGACTTTTTAGATCTTGGAAAATCTAAAAAGAAATACAAAACAATGTTGTGAGCAGTTTTTCTAACACGCACATTTAAGAGGAAAAATTCTCCATATATCATCTTGATTGTTCCGTATTCATTAGCTTGATCTTTAGCTGATACTCATAGGCTTTTGATTGGTGATTGTTGTTAGTGCAATCACCTTTGTTTCACCCACCGGTGCTTGAACACTTGTGTCTCACGTCGTGAAGCATCTCCAGTGTTCACGTTTTCCTCACTTCCTTCCAGTACTCTGGTCAAAACATGTCAAAATTTGCTTGAGTTTGCGTGAGTAGGACTGACTTCTATTGTCCACGTCAGCATCACGTTTTTTGAGGTAAACAATGATGATGACGATGATGACAATGATGACAATAATAGAAAAGAGATCTGTATTATTAAAGAAAGTAAGAAAGCGTCGTGAAATTATTAAGGTGGAGTGGGTGTGACTTTGTTATGGTAAAATATTAGGCCTTTGCACCTTATGGTTATATCTTGGACTTGGCTGGCCGCATTTAGCCCATGTTTGGGCTCCATTTTGTTTTTGTTTTTTTTTTTAAAAGAAATTTGCACTTTCTTATTTTTAATCGTACATTCTCTCATAAAATAATATTACACGTAAACTCAAAACTTCTCCAATCTATTTTTAATGAAACCCAAACAAGAGCTTATTAGAGATTATTTCACAGCTATGAAACACTTGAGAGTATAATTTCAAAAAATAGGTGGATGTTTCCTACATAGATAAAAATCAGATTTTTAGTAAGTTTTGATAATAATTGATGAAATGTGCGGTTGAAAAGTTGTGAGTCCCATGAAATAAGTGGTTAAAATTAATTGTTGACTTTGGCTAAAAAATTTATTAAGATTTTAATTCACATCAAACAGGGGCTTAATAAGTTGCAATGATTGTAATTTGAAGTATATTGAGCAAGTGTTTATAAATTGTTAGAGAATCATAGGTTAACACTAATGAACATGGGCTTTGGTTATTCCTTGTGCCAATATTTATTTCCACCAGCTCGTCGACCGTTGCTTGACCGCCGTCTTCTAGTTTCGGGGGAGCAGACTGAACTTCTATTAGTTCACGAGATTTAGGATATTTTTCCGACGAGCTGCCTTCTTGAATTTCTACCATGCGAACACATCAATGAACTCCTTAAGCAAAGAAAGAAATTCGAAATACGTAAATATAAATGGCTTAAGTGTGTATAAACGTAGAGTAAAGGCTATTTATATTCTTTAAAATTGTGACTTACACTATGTGTTATTACTGTTATAATGTATATAATTTTTTTTTAAGATGCAAAAAATAGTTGCACCCCATCAACACAGTAAATTACACACATTTTTGTTACATTATGTTAGCCCGGCAGAAGTAAGAGTAACAAAACAATTTATAATGCTACATGTTATTGTTATTACATTGTATGAGATTTCTTTAAATCGAATTCACCACCATCGCCACTATCATCGCCACCAACTGCATCCCATTAACACTAGAAAATTACATGCATTATTGCTACGAAGTGTAATTTTTTAATATTGTTACTTATTTACCACTTACTACCATTGATGTCACCACTACCACCACCTCCTATAAAATCTGAACCGTGACAAATAGGAAATCTCCACCATCGTACCACTGCTACCACCAACGCCCACCACAAACTACCATAAGAATCAATCATCATTGTCATGAACCATCACAAACCACCACCATCACAACCAGTGACGGACCCAGGATTTTGGGTCAGCACGGCCGGCCGTGAATCGTCAACAGTTGTCAGCAATAAAATATTTAGAGTCCCGTTTGATGTTCATTTTTTTTTTCAAAAAATACATTTTGGAATAGTGATTTGATGGAGAATATGTGATTAAAAATAAGGAAAAATTTTGAATTTGAATGTAATTTTATTTTATTGAAAAATGTGCGATTGAAAGAAGAAAGAAAAATATATTTTGGAAAAAAAAGAGAAAGGAATCAAACAAGGTCTAAAATTTAAATATAACAATTATTTTGTTCATATTGAACATATATAACTTTGTTGTAAAAATTAGCAATATTTACCAAATGATATTGTTGACAAGTTTTGTATAATTCAAAGGAAAAGTACAAGTTCAAAATTTTAGAATTGCATTAAACTCGCTAAAATGTAACATATATTATTCTGGTAGGATTAAAATTAAATTCAAGGAGTGCCACAATGGTCAAGTTCTCACTATCCTAAAGAATGTTCAATGTTTAGAATCACCTCCCCATTCCATTTAATTTTGGTAAAAGGTAAAAATTAAAGAATTAAAAATCTTATACAATAAATAGTGGTGAGAAAGAGATTCCAAATCAGGACCTCCTATATGAACAAAGGAGCTCTATCCAATTAAGCAACAAGAAATGATTGAAAATAAAAAAAGTTACCAGCTATATAATCTAAAAACTTTATTCATTTTCAACCAAAAAAATTTTTTCCGACGGATCCAGCACAGGCTACCGCCGGGGCTCGTCGGGCGCTGGGTCCGCCCCTGACCACAACCATTTGACACCTTCTAAACTACATAAATAAAAAATAAAATCATACAAGCAAATTCCAATGATAGTGGTATAATTACAGTGGTGATGGTGGTGAAGTTAACAATGGTGCAAGGTGATAATAGTGGTGATAGTAATGACAACGATGACAAGATCGGGTTTGGGATGTTGATTTTTATGGTGTTGACCTGCAACTTTTAGTGGTTGTGGAAGATGGTGGTGGTGATGTCAATTTATGAATTTCATTGGCTACATTACATCATTTGACAACATTCGAAATTTTAAAATTTAAGTCTCCGTTTGGGAGACAATTCAATTTATAAATGGGAAATTAGCGTAAATGGTCCTAAACTTTTTTTTTTTTTTTTCCAAACTGTAAATACGGTTCAAACCTTTTAAATTTGGCGGAAATGGTCATTTTGGATGGATTCTATGCGAAAGGATTGTTAGTGTCCGTTTGATTGAAAGAGTAGAATTTGGGTGGAAAGAAAATGAATTATAGGGAATTGAATTGCCTAGAATTGTTTTCTTGGGAATTATCAATTAATTGTGTTTGATTGATATAATTTTTCACCTGAAAAATGTTGAAATTTTGGATCTTTTGGTGTTCATTTGACTTTGTTTTCTATGGAAATTATCCATTAAAAGGAATTTTTTTTTTCTTTTTACAATTATCCATAGAATTTGTTTTCATTGTTAAAAAAAAAAATTAATAATAAAAAAAAACATGGAAACCTTTTTCCCACCAAATTGGTGGGAAAACCAATTCATTGAATTCATGGAAAATGGGTCACATGGGGAGGGGCGGACTTTGGCTATCAAATATGGCAAAAGTGAAAAATGGAATTTTAATTTCATTTTTCATGGAAAAAAAAAGGGCCTATTAACATGCCCTTAGTTTTGTGCGTGCAAGGCAAATGTGTTTGATTTGCGTTTTTTGTTAATTTCGTCAAATAACCTTTTCACTCAAAAAGCCCAAAAAAAACTATTATTATAAAAAAATCAAAAAATAAAAAAGATTAAAAATTTCATTTTCTTCCACCCAACTCATTCCTCCACTCACTGTGACCACAGTCACACCACACCACACCACCATCGCATTTGAATCACCACCATCACTAGATCTCCAGAAAATCATTTTTTGTTCCATATAAGCAGGTGAGAGAAAAACTACTGTTGGAGTATTGCTTCCCATATTGACAACATGGAGCTGAAAAGAAAAGAGGAATTAGCTCAAAGAAGTAAGGGGTTAGATGAATTAGTTGCCCTCGGTTACTGTGGTTGAGATAGTTAGAACTTGTTATTCCAATTAGTTAAATATTTGTTATTGCAGTTCAAAATTCAGTTAGAATGTATTATAAAAGGTAGTCCAATACTTGATGCAAATCAATTCGGATTTCCTCCTCTTTTCAATGAATAATAATTGATTTACAAAGTTCAGCTTCTATGATTCTCTATCTCCCTCTTCTTCTATTTTTTCTACCTTCAGGATAAGTCTACTAATCAACATGGTATCAGAGAGGCTTTTTCATAATTAACGCCTTCCGCAAGATCAATCTCCATCTGTTCAAATTCTGCTCTGGAATTTTCTTTCTCCTCTTCTTCCTGCACACTCGTGAAATGAATTCTGGGAATTCAGCTATCAATCCCTCAGATGATTCTTCCAGTCCATTTTATCTCCATCCAAGTGATAATCCTGGTACCTTATTAGTATCGGAAATTTTTAGTGGAGAAAATTATGTAGCCTGGAGCAGATCTATGAGCATCGCATTGACTGTCAAAAACAAGATCAGATTCATTGATGATTCCATCACTTCCCCTCTTGCTGATCATTCAATCGAACACACTCGTCGTTTGCGTGCGAACAATCCTGTTCTATCATGGTCGATGAATTCTATCTCCAAGGACATACGAAACAATTCTCGTTGTTTGTAACATCTGCCATGGATCTCTGGAATGAACTCAAGACACGTTATCTTAGGAGTGATGGACCAAGAGTTTTTCATCTAGAAAAATCTTTAAGCTGTATAAATCAAGGTTCTCTGTCCATCACTGAATATTTCAGCTCTTTTAAGACACTTTGGGATGAATACATCAACTATAGACCTTTTCCCACATGTACCTGTGGAAAAATGGCATCATGCACTCGTGATTTATTCCAGTTTTTACAAGCCAGACAACAGTATGACTATGTCCTCAAATTCTTGATTGGATTAAATGATTCCTTTGCATCCACTCGAAGCCAATTACTACTCATGGTTCCACTGCCAAGCATGAGCAAGGTATTTTCTCTACTGCTACAGGAAGAAAGCCAGAGGCAACTCACAAATACTGGTACATTTAATGAGACACATGCTTTGATGGCCAAAAATTTCAATCAACAGAACTACCAGTCCAAGGCATTCAAAGATAAGCCTAAAACATCTACTTTACATTGCACCTATTGTGGCTATAGTGGACATAGAGTAGACAAATGCTTTCAACTTCATGGTTATCCACCCGGACTCGGACCAAAAGGAAAAGGAACGCTTCATCCATGTCGTTCTTGCAAACAGAAGTTCTACCTCGGTAATAGTGATGAGCAACCAAGTTTTTCTTTCACCTGCAGGAATTTCAAAAGTTAATGGCACTTGCTAATCCAACATCATTCCATTTTTCTACCCTGTAATGTCGCTCAACCTCGCAAACTAATATTGCCTCCACGTCTATTCTTTCTGGTAAAATGCATCCTATGACCCAATCAGGTTATTGCAACTCTACCTCATCTATCTCACACCTCAACTTATCCTGGATCCTAGACATAGGTGCAACGGATCATATAATCTGTTCACCCCTCCTATATTGCTTTGCACCCACATCTGTTAACACACTCATACATCTCCCTAATGGTACTAAGGTCCCTGCTTTCCACATTGGAACCGTTTGCCTTTTTAACACATTGTTTCTTCATAATGTTCTATGTGTCCCCTCTTTCTCTTTTAATCTCTTATCCGTATCTAAACTTGCCAAGCACTCTAACCTTATCCTTACATTCACTGCTTCTTCTTGCATTTTGCAGGACTCATCAATGATGAAGACGATTGGGATTGCCTTTGAGAAAGAAGGACTTTACCACCTAAGACAAGCCTCATCAAAAGTTCAACTCTGCAAACTCCTCACCGCTCATCTTCTCTTCGTCTTCAGCCATCAGTCAAAACCAGTTAGATATATGGCATTACAGACTTGGACATGTATCTAGTTCAAGATTATCTTCCCTAAAACAAATAGAACCTTCCATTACTTTCGATTGTACACTTGTTTGTGATATTTGCCCCCTAGCAAAACAAAGAAAACACTCTTTCCCTGTATCACAGAGCAAAACCAATAACAAGTTTGACTTGATTCATTGTGACATCTGGGGTCCTTTTGGAACCTCTTCTTATTACGGTTTTAAATATTTTTTAACCATTTTTGATGACTTTACAAGGTGCACATGGGTATATATGATGAAGGCAAAATCAGAGGTTCCTTCCCTAATCAAAACCTTTTACAAATTGGTAAAAAATCAGCATTCTATCACTATAAAAATCTTACGTTTTGACAATGGTCCAGAGTTCCTTCTCCCAAACTTTTACACCAAACATGGCATTTTACATCAACGAAGTTGTGTCGAAACTCCACAACAAAATGGCGTTGTGGAGAGAAAACATCAGCATCTATTATGCACCGCTAGAGCTTTGATGTTTCAAGCCAACTTGCCTTTTTGTTTCTGGAGTGATTGTATTCTTGTTGCAGCCCACATTATCAACAGAATTCCTACCCCGCTCCTCCACAACAAAACTCCCTTCGAAATGCTCTTTGACAAGCCACCCAGCCTTTCCCACCTAAAGGTTTTTGGTCAGCCTGCTTTTTGCATCTACCTTGACAAACCACCGACAAAAGTTTGATCCTAAAGCTACAAAATGTATATTCTTAGGATATCCTTCTAATTACAAAGGATACAAACTTATGGATTTAGTCAACAACAAAATAATTATTTCCAGAAATGTTACATTCCATGAAACGATCTTTCCTTTCTCAGTCCTTCCAACAACAATGAATCACATTCTTTCATGTTTCCATTTTCAGCAACCTTCCCAGAACCTCTAACTCAACCTTCCTCGTTTCAATCCTCTGACTCAGTCACACAGCTTGAACAAGACACCTCTCATTTCCATCCCCTACCTATCACTAATCAGTTACCTGATGAAACTCATCAGCAAACCAGAAGATCTGGTAGGTTTAGACACACCCCAACTTATCTACTTGATTATTTTTGTGGTAACGTGTCTTCAGCTCAAAGGACATCCAAGCTTCTTCTTCATTTGATGGATCCTCGGCAACGGGTAACTTCTACCACTATTCAAAAGATTTCATTTCATCACATCGACTATCCACTTCCCATAAAGCTTTCATAGCCTCCATTTCCAACTCATCGAACCAGAACTTTTAAGTAGGCTTCACAAATCCTCGAATGGCAAGCTGCTATGAAAAATGAAATTCAAGCTTTGGAATCTAATAAGACTTGGGAGCTTGTCACTCTTCCTACAAACAAAGTGGCCATTGGTTGTAAATGGGTTTTTAAGATTAAATACAAAGCGGATGGAACCATTGAGAGGCATAAAGCCAGATTAGTGGCAAAGGGGTATACTCAACAGGAAGGCTTGGATTTTTTGATACTTTTTCTCCGTCGCGAAAATCACCTCTATTCGGCTACTACTTGCCACTCAAACAATCAAGAATTGGCACCTTCATCAATTAGATGTCAATAATGCCTTTTTACATGGTGATTTATATAAGGAGGTTTACATGGAATTGCCTCCTGGATTGAATACTACAGGTGGACAGGTTTGCAAATTGCTGAAGAGCATCTACGGTCTGAAACAAGCCTCTCGCCAATGGTTTGCCAAGCTATCTCATGCACTGGTCAACTATGGTTTTATGCAAGGAACCTCTGACTGCTCATTATTCATCAAGAAATCTGATCATTTCTTTATTGCTTTATTAATCTATGTGGATGATGTGATCCTAGCCAGTGATAGTATGGATGAAATTCAGAAATTGAAAACCTTTTTGCATGTCATGTTCACTATTAAAGATGTAGGCCATCTGAAGTACTTTCTTGGTATAGAGGTTGCACGGTCTAAGATTGGCATCTCCTTATGCCAAAGGAAATATGCCCTTGATATCCTTGAAGACACAGTCTCGGTGAGTCCGGACAGCTTGCTTTTCCCATGGAATCCACCTTTAAGCTATCTCGCCAATGATACTAATTTCTATGAGGATCCCTCGGCTATCGAAGACTTGTTGTGCTACTATACTTAACCATCACGAGACCCGACTTAGCCTACTCTCACCAAGTCCTCGATCGATTTCTTGCTAGATCACCGGTCATCATAATCAAGCGAGAACCGAGTGTTGAGATACCTCAAAGCTACACCAGGGCAAGGTCTGCTCTTCTCATCTTCTTCGGATCTCCAACTCAAGGCTTTTTCTGACAGCTGCTGTGCATTTGTATCGACACGCATAATTGTCATCGGTTTTGCAATTTTTTCTTGGCAACTCTTTGATTTCCCCGGAAATCTAAGAAACAGTGACCATCACTGCTCTCGCGAGGCCGAATATCGTGCCCTTGCAACCACTACTTGTGAAATCCAATGGCTTCTCTATGCATTACAGGACCTCAATATTCCTCATTCCCAACCTGCCTTACTCTACATTGATAGCAAATCGGCACTTTCGATAGCTACAAATCCAGTCCAACATGAGAGGACAAAACACATTCAAATTGATTGCCACCTTGTCCGAGAAAAGTTGCATCAAAATGTCATCAAGTTGTTTCACATTCCTTCTCGCCTTCGGCCTGCATATCCCGACTAAACCTGTCGGTTCCTTACCTTTTCATCATACTCTTCGCAAGATGAACATTCTTAACATACATGTTCATCTTGAGGGGGGGTGTTGGAGTATTGCTTCCCACATTGACAACATGGAGCTGAAAAGAAAAGAGGAATTAGCTCAAAGAAGTTAGGGGTTAGATGAATTAGTTACTCGTCGGGTTGAGATAGTTAGAACTTGTTATTCCAATTAGTTAAATATTTGTTATTGCAGTTCAAAATTCAGTTAGAATGTATTATAAAAGGTAGTCCAATACTTGATGCAAATCAATTCGGATTTCCTCCTCTTTTCAATGAATAATAATTGATTTACAAAGTTCAGCTTCTATGATTCTCTATCTCCCTCTTCTTCTATTTTTTCTACCTTCAGGATAAGTCTACATATTATCTCCAGTGATCTTCATACTTGTTATTTTTTTCATTTTTCATTTTTTTGTGTTTTTGGAAGTCATACCTGCTAAACTTGAAGTACTTGAGGAAGGATGAAAATTATAGATCGTGCGAACCAAGTTACAGATACATAGCTAAAACTTTTTAGATAAGGCGATCCAAATTCTCCTCGAAAGTATATCTGCAACTCCAATTCCATCTTCTCCATTTTTTGCACTTCTCGTGATTTCAATTAAGGTTCATTATCGTTTTTATTTCACTATTTAAGGAAAATAGTGAAATAAAATCCATTATTTATTCGCAAGAAATTTATGTCATGATACAACTTTTTTATCCATTATGATAATAACTAAAATCAGTTTTCTTTTTTCATAAT
Organism: Fraxinus americana; assembly: GCA_035079005.1. NCBI lineage: Eukaryota > Viridiplantae > Streptophyta > Magnoliopsida > Lamiales > Oleaceae > Fraxinus > Fraxinus americana. Next base: position 17,659,688 of record CM068725.1, on the reverse strand, counting down.
ATGAAAAACTTCATTCTTGATGTTCTTTCTTGATCGAAAATATTATCCCAATTTTTTCTATATTTTTTCTGTAAATTGAAATATATAATATCGAGTTAATAAATGAGGCTAGCAACAATTCTTTTCCTCTTCTGCGTCCTCGTAGTTGTGGAAAAATTGCGGTGTGTCCAACTTGCCCTTATATCTTTTATTGCACATAAATTTTAAAATTATTTAATTTATAATTTTATAATTTTATCCTTTTTAAAATTATATGTTTGTATTGATTTTATAATATGCATTGGAGCTAGATCTTGAAGATCTGTAGAAGGAATATCCGTACATAATTTCAGTATCAAGATTTTTTGTATTGCAATATTAATTGCACTATCTGAATGTGAAATGCAGTGACAATGAATAGGATTGAAATAAAAATAAAATAAGGACAATTGCATTGCACATACAAAAATAATGTTTCTTTTGGATGAATCTCTACTAATATAAAAGAGGCAATCTGCAGGTTACTACTCATTTTTGAAGCATTTTCCATTCCCATTTTATCCCCACTTATCCTCCATTATTTACTGTTATCCCTACTATATGCAAAAGGTAAAGAAAAGGGTAAAGAAAAGACTTCTGCCTTATAAACGCCTACAATTGTTGACTTTAGGGAAGGGAAAAAAACAAACAAAGTATGTAATTAATTTGTATAATAATTAATTGATTTGTAATTAATTTATATAATAATTAATTAATTAATTGTGCGGAGCAACTCCGCATAATGCGGAGTTGAACTCCGCACTTACTCCGCACTGTGCGCACAAGTGCGGAGTTCAACTCTGCATTATGTGGAGTTCCAACTCCGCATCTAAGTGCGGAGCAACTCCGCACTTGTTCCGCAGGGAGAGTAATGGATGGGGGCCACCTGGGTGAATTAATTGATTTGTAATTAATTTGTATAATAATTAATTAATTAATTGTGCGGAGCAACTCCGCATAATGCAGAGTTGAACTCCATACTTACTCCACACTGTGCACACAAGAGCGGAGTTCCAACTCCGCATTATGCGGAGCTCAACTCCGCATCTAAGTGCGGAGCAACTCCGCATAATGCGGAGTTGAACTCCGTACTTGTTCCGCAGGGAGAGTAATGGATGGGGGCCACATGGGTAGGGAATATTAAACCTTAAGTGTATGCTATTGCTTTCCTATTTTAGTGTTCTTCCATGTCATACTGATAATATCTATGTTGCCCTCTTCTTCACATTACTATTGTAAAATTTATTAAAACCACGGTTTAACAGCAAAACAAGTTTAGTTCTTGATAGCACGAAGCTTAAGTTAGCTGGGAATAAGAGTTATCTACTTGAAATTTTTGAGCATTTTGTGCTGTCAGACAACGTGTAGGTTCTGTTCAAAAACTCTTGTGAGGACTAAGCCTTGCTAGATTTTATTTTAAGGATCTCAATGCTAGACATCAAGAGATGATGAGTTGAAGTTGTCTACATGCTTAACTTTTGTCTCTGAGAATTTTAGGTGCCAAGTATTCTTTAAATCTGTGCAATGACCTACCTTTTGTCTACAATTTTTTACTATCATCTTTCAAATGCTGATAAATGTCTTTTCAGCTTACTAGGGAATCTTTGATACAAAGGTTTTTTGGTGGAAACTTAGTTGCGGAGAAGTTAGATAGTTTGTTGGTGCTTACATTTGAACACCTTGAATCCTGTATTGAAAGTGGCCGTCTAATTCAGGTTACGCCACCATCATGGTTTCTTAATTTGATGCTCTAATATCCTGGCTTTCTTACTTAGTTTTACTATTATGGAACTCCGCATAATGCGGAGTTGAACTCCACACTTGTTCCGCAGGGAGAGTAAAAATGAAAAAAAGGCACAGGTGTGGAGACCCCCATAAATTTTAATTTTATGTATAAATGGAATGAATCACGAAACCTTTAAAAAAGTTGGGGAAAAAAAATTAAAGATGTGTCTCCAAATTCTATGGAAACAAGAACCATGAACTCCGCATTATGCGGAGTGTTCTCCACATTGTGCGGAGTTGGAGTGTTCCAACTGAGTCAATTTTTTCCTCCCTTTGAAATCGTAATGCTTCTCAATCGTGTTAGAGAAAAATATCTTTTTTCCCATGTATATCAATTGTAACATAAATATATATATTATTGTTAGAACATTAAAAAAAAAAAAAAAAGGTGAAGACTCCGCACTGTGTGCACAAGTGCGGAGTTCAGTCAGCTTACTTTAGAGAAAAAGGAGTCGTATAGCTCAAGAGCACGATACCAATGGGTTGCAACATAGTCATATAATAAATAAAATAATGTGAATAGAAACTAAAATGTTAAGAAGTGATTACGATGACTTTTGGAAGGGAAAAATGAAAGAAAATGCACAAGTTTTGTAAAAACTCAAAGCCTTACAGGCCAAAAATTGCTGATGGGGCATCATTAAATGACGCAGGCAAGACCAAAATCACAAATCTTCAACTTACAGTCGGCATTAGCAAGTATGTTTTTGGGCTTCAAATCCCAGAGAAATACATTAGCTACAAGAAAAGGAAAAGGCATGAGAATTGTAAGCACAAAATTTTTTTTTGGGAGGCATGGAAAGACTCCAACTCCGCATAATGCGGAGAACACTCCGCATAATACGGAGTTCATGATTTTTGTTTCTATAGAATTTGGAGACACATCTTTAATTTTTTTCCCCAACTTTTTTAAAGGTTTCGTCATTCATTCCATTTATACATAAAATTAAAATTTATGGGGGTCTTCGCACCTGCGCCTTTTTTTCATTTCTTATTTTTTTGCCAAAAATTCTACTTATTTACATTTTACACAAACTATAAATAAAGGTTGATCCCCGTGGGCGCTGCCCCACATCTACCATAAATTTTAATTTTATGTATATAAGGAATGAATCAAGCAACGTCGAAAAAAACTGGAGAAAAAAAATGTAAGATGTGTCTCCAAATTCTATGGAAACAAGAACCATGAACTCCGCATTATGCGGAGTTGGAGTGTTCCAACTTAGTCAACTTTTTCCTCCATTTGAAATGGTAATGCTTCTCAATCGTGTTAGAGAAAAATATCTTATTTCCCATGTATATCAAGTGTAACATAAATATATATTATTGTTAGAACATAAAAAAAAAGGTGAAGACTCCGCACTGTGCGCACAAGTGCGGAGTTCAGTCAGCTTACTTTAGAGAAAAGGGAGCCGTATAGCTCAAGAGCATGATACCAATGGGTTGCAACATAGTCATATAATAAATAAAATAATGTGAATAGAAACTAAAATGTTAAGAAGTGATTACGAAGACTTTTGGAAGGGAAAAATGAAAGAAAATGCACAAGTTTTGTAAAAACTCAAAGCCTTACATGCCAAAAAATTGCTGATGGGGCATCATTAAATGACACAGGCAAGACCAAAATCACAAATCTTCAACTTACAGTCGGCATTAGCAAGTATATTTTTGAGCTTCAAATCTAGGAGAAATACATTAGCTACAAGAAAAGGAAAAGGCATGAGAATTGTAAACACAATTTTTTTTTTTGGGAGGCGTGGAAAGATCCCAACTTCGCATAATACGGAGTTCATGGTTCTTATTTCTATAGAATTTGGAGACACATCTTTAATTTTTTTCCCCAGCTTTTTTAATGGTTTCGTGATTCATTCCATTTATACATAAAATTAAAATTTATGGGGGTCTCCGCACCTGCGCCTTTTTTTCATTTCTTATTTTTTTGCCAAAAATTCTACTTATTTACATTTTACACAAACTATAAATAAAGGTTGATCCCCGTGGGCGCTGCCCCACGTCTACCATAAATTTTAATTTTATGTATATAAGGAATGAATCAAGCAACGTCGAAAAAAACTGGAGAAAAAAATGTAAGATGTGTCTCCAAATTCTATGGAAACAAGAACCATGAACTCCGCATTATGCGGAGTGTTCTCCGCATTATGCGGAGTTGGAGTGTTCCAACTGAGTCAATTTTTTCCTCCCTTTGAAATGGTAATGCTTCTCAATCGTGTTAGAGAAAAATATCTTCTTTCCCATGTATATCAATTGTAACATAAATATTCAATTTCACATTTCTAATTTTATATTACGTTAAAATAAATTAGTAGCACGTAAAAAAAAAACTAAAGAATACAAAAAAAAAAAATTTCACTCCACATTATGCGGAGTTGCTCCGCACTTAGATGCGGAGTTGGAACTCCGCATAATGCGGAGTTGAACTCCACACTTGTGCGCACAATGTGGAGTCTTCACCTTTTTGTTTTTCCCATTTTATCACCATCATTTACTGTTCATGGGCTATTTTTTGCTACATGAGCCATTTTTGTTGACTAATTGAATTTTGCAATCGTGTTAGAGAAAAATATCTTCTTTCCCATGTATATCAATTGTAACATAAATATTCAATTTCACATTTCTAATTTTATATTACGTTAAAATAAATTAGTAGCATGTAAAAAAAAGCTAAAGAATACAAAAAAAAAAAAAAAAAAAATTTCACTAAGCATAATGCGGAGTTGAACTCCGCACTTGTGCGTGAAGTATGGAGTCTTCACCTTTTTTTTTTTTATGTTCTAACAATAATATAAAATCATTATCTCTTGTAATTCCAATTTTTAATCAAGCGTGATATTTCTTTTGAATGTACAAGCGAAAAAAATTAATCAACCGACTACAAAAATATTCATGGAGTCAATGCAATTGACGGTTTCTCCTCACTGAGTAGGTTTGCAGGTTTTTTTTAATTGTTTTTAATAACCTACTGTTCATTTGTGAAACATTTTGTCTTCCAATTTTATCCCTCTCAGTTAATGTTTTTCCTATTTTATTATCCCCACATTTACTGTTCATGGACTATTTTTTGCTACAGCAGCCATTTTTGTTGACTAATTGATTTTTGCAATCGTGTTAGAGAAAAATATCTTCTTCCCCATGTATATCAATTGTAACATAAATATTTAATTTCACATTTCTAATTTTATATTATGTTAAAATAAATTAATAGCACGTAAAAAAAAAGCTAAAGAATACCAAAAAAAAATTCACTCCGCACTTAGATGCGGAGTTCAGCTCCGCACAATGCGGAGTTTTTTTTGAACTAAAAGAGGCAATCCGGTGGCGACTGTTCATTTGTGAAGCATTTTGCATTCCCATGTTATCCCCCATCAATTAATGATTTTCCCATTTTATCCTTCCCACACCAAAATTTGGCCGTCTTTATTGACTTAATTGTTACCAATATTTATTATATAAATATAAAAAATTAAAAAAACCTGCAAACCTACTCAATGAGGAGAAACTGTCAATAGCAGTTGACTCCATGAAGATTTTTGTAGTCGGTTGATATTTTTAAAATATCTTCCTTCATGTATTCGAGAAGTAAATATCAACAAAAACTTATTGCACTTTCATCATCGTCCTCTCCACCTTGTATAAGAAATTCTGAAGAAATTTATTTCACTCCATCATCGTCCTCTCCAACTTGCATAGATAAGAAATCCTGAAGGATTGTTCTTCGAACATAGATATTTGAGATTTTCTCATCATCTCCAGCTTGCAAAGATAAGAAATCCTGAAGGTTTATCCTTCCAGCACATCAAAGTTTCCTTGCTCTATCTTCCAGGTATATATGTATATTTGCATTTATATATGTCCCAGATGAGAGTTTTGGATTTTTTAATATGAATTTTTAGTTTTATTTGTTGTAGCTAAATTAAGATTGTGAGTAATTTTGAATATTGATAGACGTGTAATTGACAAAAATGATAATTGTGAACTAAAAAATTAATGTCATAGGGCTAAATAATCTTGGCAAGTTTAGTTCTGGTTATGCATTTATTTTTCTCCAAGCGAGTTCAATCTATACGTTTGTTTCTCTATGACATGAGACATGTTATGTTTAATGATAATTGTGAACTAAAAAATTAATGTCATAGGGCTAAATAATCTTGGCAAGTTCAGTTCTGGTTATGCATTTATTTTTCTCCAAGCGAGTTCAATCTATACGTTTGTTTCTCTATGACATGAGACATGTTATGTTTAATGAAATTAGTTTGTTGTATTTATTTATTAAAGGCATCATTGGTTTTTTTTTTTTTGCTGATCGCTGCTGAAGAATACAAAAAAAAAACATGGATTTACTCCACATAATATGGAGCAAAAAGGATTTACTCCTTTTGTATTCTTCATTTTTTTTTTTACATTCTTTATGGCTCGAGACATGTTATGTTTAATGAAATTAGTTTGTTGTATTTATTTTTTAAAGGCATCATTGGTTTTTTTTTTTTTTTTTTCTAATTGCTGCTGAAGAATACAAAAAAAAATGAAAAAAGAAAAAAAAACATGGATTTACTCCGCATAATATGGAGCAAAAAGGGATTTACTCCGCATAATGCGAAGTAAATCCATTTTTTTTGTATTCTTCATTTTTTTTTTACATTCTCTATGGCATGAGACATGTTATGTTTAATGAAATTAGTTTGTTGTATTTATTTATTAAAGGCATCATTGGCTCCTTTTTTTTTTTTTGTCTGATTGCTGCTGAAGAATACAAAAAAAAAAATGGATTTACTCCGTATAATTTGGAGCAAAAAGAGATTTACTCCATATAATGCGGAATAAATCCATTTTTTTTTGTATTTTTCATTTTTTTTACATTCTTTTTTTTTTACGTTCTTTTTGTGGGAAGATGTCGATTTCTTATGTATTAGATAGGCACGTTGGTATTATGGATCATCCTCAATTCTTCCATATATCATAATCCAACAGAACTACAGATAGGAAATGATAATGCGGAGACACCAAGCTAAACTTAAAAAAAAGCTTTTGTCGGAGACACCTAGCAGTCCGTGTCTACGCATTATGTGGAGACACCAAGCCATGTCTCTATACATAAACAAAAAAAAAAAATTGTCCAGAAACTAAAAAAAAAATTGTGCGTGTCTCCGCATTATGCGGAGACACTAAGCTATGTCTCTGCATAATGCGGAGACATAAACTTAAAACAAAAACTTAAAAAAAAAAATCTTATGTCGGAGACACCAAGCAGTATGTGTCTCCACATTATGTGGAGACAACAAGCCATGTCTCTGCACAGAAACTATAAAAAAAATTGTCCAGAAACTTTTTAAAAAAAATTGTGCGTGTCTCGGAGACACCAAGTCATGTCTCCACATAATTCGAAGATATAAACTTAAAAAAAAAAAACATTATGTCGGAGACACCAAGCAGTCTGTGTCTCCACATTATGTGGAGACACCAAGCCATGTCTCTGCACAGAAACTAAAAAAAAAAAAATTCCAGAAACTTAAAAAGAAAAATTGTGCGTGTGTTTTGGATTTTTTAATATGAATTTTTTGTTTTATTTGTTGTAGCTAAATTAAGATTGTGAGTAATTTTGAATATTGATAGACGTGTAATTCAAAAAAATGACAATTGTGAATTAAAAAATTAATATCACGGGATGCATTTATTTTTCTCCAAGCGAGTTCAATCTATACTTTTGTTTCTCTATAGCATGAGACATGTTATGTTTAACGAAATTAGTTTGTTGTATTTATTTATTAAAGGCATCATTGGCTCCTTTTTTTGTCTAATTGCTGCTGAAGAATATAAAAAAAAATGGATTTACTCCACATAATATGGAACAAAAAGGGATTTGTATTCTTCATTTTTTTTACATTCTCTATGGTATGAGACATGTTATGTTTAATGAACCTGAGTGCGAAGACAGTGAATAAATTTTGATTTTACGTATATATGGAATAAAGTAAGAAATTTTAAAAAATAAAAATTGCAAAAAAAATGTGCTCCAAAAAATGCGGAGCAACTACAATGCTCCGCACAAATGTGGAGCATGTTGCTCCGCATTATGCGGAGTAAAACTGATTTGCTCCGCATTATGCGGACCAAATAGTAGGGAGTACGGATAAACAAATCCATTAGTTATTGACAAAAATGACAATTATGAATTAAAAAATTAATGTCACAGGGCTAAATAATCTTGGCAAGTTCAGTTCTGGCTATGGATTTATTTTTCTCCAAGGAAGTTCAATCTATACTTTTGTTTCTCTATGGCATAAGACATGTTATGTTTAATGAAATTAGTTTCTTATATTTATTTATTAAAGGCATCATTGGCTCCTTTTTTTTTTGTCTGATTGCCGCTGAAGAATACCAAAAAAAAAAAAAAACATGGATTTACACCGCATAATATGGAGCAAAAAGGGAATGTGGAGTAAATCCATTTTTTTTGTATTCTTCATTTTTTTTTTACATTCTCTATGGCATGAGACATGTTATGTTTAATGAAATTAGTTTGTTGTATTTATTTATTAAAGGCATCATTGGCTCTTTTTTTTTTGTCTGATTGCCGCTGAAGAATACAAAAAAAAAACATGGATTTACTCCGCATAATATGGAGCAAAAAGGGATTTACTCCGCATAATGCGGAGTAAATCCATTTTTTTTGTATTCTTCATTTTTTTTACATTCTTTTTTTTTTTTACATTCTTTTAGTGGGAAGATGTCGATTTCGTATGTATTAGATAGGCACGTTGGTATTATGGATCATCCTCAACTTCCACCATTAATCATAATCCAACAGAACTACAGATATGAAATGATAATGCGGAGACACCAAGCTAAACTTAAAACAAAGACTTAAAAAAAAAACCTTATGTCGGAGACACCAGGCAGTCCGTATCTCCGCATTATGTGGAGACACCAAGCCATGTCTCTACACAGAAACTAAAAAAAAAATTGTCCACAAACTTAAAAAAAAATTTGTGCTTATGCGGAGACACCAAGCCATGTCTCTGCATAATGCGGAGACTTAAACATAAACCAAAAACTTTATGTCGGAGACACCAAGCAGTTTGTGTCTCTACATTATGTGAAGACACAAAACCATGTCTCTGCACAGAAACTAAAAAAAAGTCCAGAAACTTTTAAAAAAATTGCGATGCGGAGACACCAAGCCATGTCTCCACATAATGCGGAGACATAAACGTAAAACAAAAACTTTAAAAAAAAAAAAAAACCTTATGTTGGAGACACCAAGCAGTCAGTGTCTCCGCATTATGTGGAGACACCAACCCATGTCTCTGCACAGAAACTAAAAAAAAAAAAAAATTGTCCAGAAACTTAAAAAAAAAAAATTGTGCGTGCACAGAAACTATAAAAAAAATTGTCCAGAAACTTAAAAAAAAAATTGTGCGCATGTTTTATTTGTTGTAGCTAAATTAAGAGTGTGAGTAATTTTGAATATTGATAGACATGTAATTGACAAAAATGACAATTGTGAACTAAAAAATTAATGTCACAGGGCTAAATAATGTTGGCAAGTTCAGTTCTGGCTATGCATTTATTTTTCTCCGAGCGAGTTCAATCTATACTTTTGTTTCTCTATGGCATGAGACATGTTATGTTTAATGAAATTAGTTTGATGTATTTATTTATTAAAGGCATCATTGGCTCCTTTTTTTTTTTTTGTCTGATTGCTGCTGAAAAATACAAAAAAAAATGGATTTACTCCGCATAATATGGAGGAAAAAACGGATTTACTCCGCATCCTTTTTTCCTCCATATTATGCGGAGTAAATCCATTTTTTTTTTGTATTCTTCATATTTTTTACATTCTCTTTTTTTTTACATTCTTTTTGTGGGAAGATGTCGATTTCTTATGTATTAGATAGGCACGTTGGTATTATGGATCATCCTCAACTTCAACCATTAATCATAATCCAACAGAACTATAGATAGGAAATGATAATGCGGAGACACCAAGCTAAACTTAAAACAAAAACATAAAAAAAAAAAAACTTTATGTCGGAGACACCAAGCAGTCCATGTCTCCGCATTATGTGGAGACACCAAGCCATGTCTCTACACAGAAACTAAAAAAAAAAATTGTCCAGAAACTTAAAAAAAAAAATTGTGTGCGTCTCCGCATTATGCGGAGACACCAAGCCATGTCTCCTCATAATGCGGAGACATAAACATAAAACAAAAACTTAAAAAAAAAAACTTTATGTCGGAGACACCAAGCAGTCCGTGTCTCTACATTATGTGGAGACACCAAGCCATCTCTCTGCACAGAAACTAAAAAAAAAATTGTCTAGAAACTTTTAAAAAAAAATTGTGCTGCGGAGACACCAAGCCATATCTCCGCATAATGCGGAGACATAAACTTAAAACAAAAACTTAAAAAAAAAAAATCTTATGTCAAAGACACCAAGTAGTCTGTGTCTTGGCATTATGTGGAGACACCAAGCATGGCTCTGCACAGAAACTAAAAAATAAAAATTGTCCAAAAATTTTAAAAAAAAAATTGTGCGTCTCTCCGCATTATGCGGAGACACCAAGCCATGTCTCCGCATAATGCGGAGACATAAATTTAAAATAAAAACTTAAAAAAAAAAAACTTTATGTCGGAGACACCAAGCAGTCTGTGTCTCCGCATTATGTGGAGACACCAAGCCATGTCTCTGCACAAAAACCAAAAAAAAAATTGTCCAGAAACTTTTAAAAAAAATTGTGCGTGACTCCGCATTATGTGGAGACACCAAGCCATGTCTTTGTACAGAAACTAAAAAAAAAATTGTCTAGAAACTTAAAAAAAAAAATTATGCATGATGCGGAGACACCAAGTCATGTCTTCGCACAATCCACACGAGTTCCGCAAGAATGCGGAGCTTGTGCGAACACAAGCTCCGCATTATACGGAGCTTGTGTCTCCGCACATTCTGCACGAGCTCCGCATTCTCTGTACAATCCAAACGAGCTCCGCAAGAATGCGAAGCAGTGCAGAGAGCTTGTGTCTCCGCAACCTTTCTTTTTTTTTTTTCCTTATTTTTTGGCCAAAAATTCTACTAATTTACTTTTTACAAAAAAAAATATAAATAATTCAAAAATATTAGAAAATATTCACTTCAATGCATACATGAAAATCAAATTTCCTTTCGGGGGCGTTGCCCCTGAGCCCCGACGTGGGGCGCTGCCCCCTCGACCTTCACAACCTGGCCGGTTAGGTCGATCCCCGTTGGGGGCGTTGCTCCCCAAATAACATATTCAATTCATTAGCTTTTTTCGCTTTCTTAAACTTTTTACTCTCTCAATTAGTTCCTATATTGTTTACGTTGGACTCCAATTATTTGATAATTTATCTTATTGTTTCGATAGATAATTCAAAATTGTCCACTGGACAGCCCAATGTTCATAACCCTGAAACTATTTTCCAAAGTACAAATGAGTTCTACAATGCCTTCATTCGCCAACAACAAAATCAAAGACATACCAACATCAAGCACCAAAAGTAAATCTTCATATTGAACAAAAAAATGTATTATCGGGGAAAAAAAACTACACCATAGAAAATCTCCATCTATTTTTTCTAAAAACTAAATAATGTAATAAGTTTACTTTGATTACAAATTTTAAAACTTACTCACCTAAAATAAAACCCAATTCCCGATTTCACATTTATTTCTTATTTTGCATCAATTTCAAGAACACATAATAACGATATACACCCAATACAACATACATAAAGAACAGCTCAAGGCTAGCAGTGAATCAAATAATAAAAAAATTAAGTAGCATAGATTATGTTAATTTCAATGGATACCATGGATTATTGTCATTCCATTTTCTAATTATTCATTTCATTATGGTTTGTAGGTATTTTTGTTCGATTCAATTTTTCTTTGTTTGTGTATTTGGACTTTGAAATTATTTTTTTGCATGAGAATTAGTTACTTCTTGGACTGTGCTGGAAATTTGTTTATGCTAAGTTAAGAAATTCAAATAACACATTTGTCGATTTCATTCTAAAACAATTTTATTCCCACTTATTAACTTTTTTCACTTTTTTTGGTTGCTTTTAGTCTCAACTATTTCACATATAGTTGTCATGGATGATCGGAATTCCGATGGAGTTACTACTCCTTTAAACTTCGAAACAATGTCATCTCGCCAACAACAAACTCAAAGGCAAAAAGAGCGATGACAACGGCTTCACACTGGACACACTGATAATCGCAAAAGAATAGCATCTGGACATAATGATTCTGATGCTGATCCTATGTCATCCGAATATATTAATTCCAATTCTGTGCGAATGCAATTTCCTATAATGAATCATGATTTCCAAGATGCTGAAACTTCTACTTCAAAAAACCAAGATTCTCCTAATATTTGCAGCACAGAATTACAAAGTAGTTTTCATATATCAAATATACCAACCACTTCATATGTGTTACCTACGTGCGATATTTGTAAACATTGTAGTGCAAGAAAATTTTATAGAGAAAGCAAAGGTTTCTGTTGCTCTGATGGAAAAGTTTATCTTCCTATGCCTGATTCACCTGCAGAATTGTACAAGTTATTTACGTCCAAAGATTCCAAAAATATGGAATTCAAAAAGTGTGTAAGAGGATATAATAACCATTTTGCTTTTACTTCATTTGGTGTTAAATATGACAAAAATCTCTTCAAATCATATAAAGGTATTTTACACATTTCGGGTTCAAGGGCAAATATACCATTACGTAAACAAACTTATTTCACAAGATAATAAGCCTTCTTATATGCAGTTATATTTCTATGACACAGACAATGAACTTAAAAATCGTATCGAAATTTCAAAAAACTTTGTTCAAAATACTTTGATTTCTTTCGTTGAAATTTTGAAAGTAAATCCATATAGTAAATTTTTTAGGTCTCTATCTAATGTACCTAACTTGGAAAACCATGAAATACACATAAGATGCGATCCAGGACTTGATCAACGTGTCTTTAACACTCCTACAGTATCTCAAGTAGCTGCTATATGGGTGGAAGATGATGCGAATGCTAATATTCGCGTTCGTGATATTATTATACATGGTCATTCTAATGATGCACATAGAGTTCATTATTATTACGGTTGCTATGATCCTTTGCAGTATCCATTACTTTTTCCGTACGGGGAATCTGGTTGGCATGAAGGCATTGGGAGATGCATGACCACCTCTGTTCAACCTACTTCTGACTTTGATGCTATACCTTCAACAGTGACTTCTGCAGTTGAATTTATTGCACACGAGAATGAAGGTTTGTAAACAAATTTTGTTCTACATTTTAATCATTTCTACCCTCCAACTGTTAAAAATAAATGATATCTTTTTTATAGTGCTTAGTGGAACGAAGCACCGATCTTAGGTTTCTTGCCGAGATTATTATTCATACAAATTGCAAATTCGGCCTTATAGTAAGTCTGTTTTGCTTCATAGTGGTCGATTGCTTCAACAATATGTTGTAGATATGTATGTTAAAATTGAAACTGCAAGATTAGACTATTTTAGAAATAACCAGAAACAAATTCGAGCGGAACTTTACCAGGGTATTGTAGATAGTGTTCAAACTGGAGAGACGAAAGGTTGCAACATTGGAAGAAAATTTATTTTGCCACAGTCTTTTACATGTGGTCCTAGAGATATGCTAAGGAGATATATAGATGCAATGGCTATTGTACAGCGTTATGAAAACCAGATATATTTTTGACTATTACATGTAATCCAAATTGGTTAGAGATTACGCAAGAACTAAAACACAATGACGAAATTCAAAATCGCCCAGATTTGATTGCACGTATATTTAGAGCAAAATTAGAATAGTTGAAAGATAATTTATACAAAAAAAACATCTTAGGCCCTGTTGTTGCACATATATATGTCATCGAATTCCAAAAAAGAGGTCTTCCACATGCACATTTTTTATTGATCTTCAAATGTGGCCACAAAATTTGTTCTGCTGTAGACGTTGATAAAATAGTTAGTTGTGAGATTCCTGACCAAACCAGATATCCTCATCTTCATTCTATTATTGTCAAACATAATATGCATGGTCCTTGTGGAGATTTAAATCCCAAAAATGTATGTATGGAATCTAACGAAAAATGCAAAAATAAATTCCCTAGGGATTATTGTAATATTACTACTTTTGGTGACAACTCATACCCTTTCTATAAACATCGCAATAATGGAGTTTCTATTAAAGTTAGAGGTCATATGTTGGATAACCGATGGGTCGTGCCGTACAATCCTTATTTAAGTGCAAAATTTGATTGCCACTTAAATGTCGAAGTATGTTCTTCTATTAAATCTGTAAAATATTTGTACAAATATGTGTACAAAGACCATGATCGGATTAATTTCTCAATTGCACCAGTTGAAACGGTGAAAGATATCGATGAAATTTCTGCTTATCAAACTGCTAGATGGATATCTCCACCTGAGGCAATGTGGAGGATTTTATCGTTCAATTTAGCAGAAATTCAATTAACAGTTTATTCTTTAAAACTTCATCTTCTAAATCATCAACGAGTGCGATATAACGACGAAGATGATTTAACTACTATTATTAAGAATGAAGAAACAAGACGAACAATGTTAACAGAATTTTTTAGAGTAAATGAAGCAGATGAATTTGCTCGTACACTATTATATCGTGATTTTCTAGCACATTTCGTTTGGAATTCATCTAAGAAGATTTGGACTCCAAGAAATAAACATATTGTCATAGGCCGAATTGTTTCAACTCATCCTTCTGAAGGAGAACAATATTTCCTACGAGTACTTCTCAATCATATTCGAGCTCCAACGTCATTTCATCATTTACGAACTTTAAATGGAGTAACTGTAAGTACATATCGAGAAGCAACACTTTTACATGGGTTGTTAAGCGGAGATAATCATTGTGAAGAATGTCTATCTGAAGCTATTGTTTATAAAATGCCTACTTCTTTAAGACGTCTATTTGCTACACTTCTTATACTCTGCAACCCTGATCATCCAAAACTACTTTGGAATAAATTTAAGAGTTATATGTTTGACGATTACATACATGAAAATAAACCTCCAGATGTTGCTGAATTACAGGCGTTGGAAGACATAAGTTCTATTCTAGAATCATTGGGTAAAAATATAAATGATTATGAAATAGTGTCATTCAATGTTAATATAGATGAAAATGAGAGGTTGACAAGAATGATTGCAGAGGAGACAACAAATTTGGATATTCAAGGGGGTTATGCTTGTGCAGCAAGCTTAAATAATCAGCAAAAAATTACGTATGATACTATCATGGAAAAAGTAAATTGCAATTCAAGTGCAGTTTATTTCATTGATGGTCCAGGAGGAACGGGTAAAACTTTTCTATATAAAGCACTCTTAGCTGGTGTGAGGTCACAAAATTTAATTGCTTTAGCTACTGCATCGTCTGGAGTATCTGCATCTCTTTTACCTGGAGGACGAACAGCTCATTCAAGATTTAAAATTCCATTGGAAACAGTTGGACAAATAACTTGTTCTGTTAGTAAACAATCTGCTTTAGGAACTTTGTTGAAAATGTCAAAGTTAATACTCTGGGATGAAGCGCCTATGGTAAATCGTTGTGCCATTGAAGCTGTTGATAAAATGCTTAAAGATAATACTAATTGTAATTTGCCTTTCGGTGGAAAAATAGTAGTTTTAGGAGGAGATTTCTGACAAGTTTTACCAGTAGTACCAAGGGGGAAAAAATGACATTATGAAAGCTAGCTTAATTTTCTCTGATCTATGGCCTTTATATTTACACATATCCTTGGTTGAGAACATGAGAGCAAAATTCGATCCAACATTTTGTGATTACTTACTTAGAATTGGAAATGGAACCGAGCAAGAACATAATTATCATTGCATTAAACTTCCTAAGGACATAATTGTACCATTTGAAGATGAGATTACATCTCTCAAAAATTTAATAAATCATGTATTCTCGAACATAGAAATGTATGTTGATAATTTACATACAATGGCAAACCGAGTTACTCTAACACCTCGAAATGAATGTGTTGATCATATTAACAAAATTTTACTTGATCAAATTCCTAGTCAAATTTACACATATTATAGCTTTGATGAGGCAATTGACAAAACAGAACAAAGTTTACATGAAGATTTCTTGAATACTTTGACCCCAAATGGAATACCACCACATGAATTGAAGCTTAAGATTAACTGTCCTGTAATGTTATTACGAAATATCAATCCAGCCGAGGGTTTATGCAAAGGGACGCGTCTTACTTGTAGAAAATTTGATAAAAACGTCATTCTTGCTGAAATTTCATCTGGTGAATATTGTGGAAAACATGTTTTCTTACCAAGAATCCCTTTCATACCTCTGAAAAGTGATCAATCTTCAATTTCATTTAAAAGAACTCAATTTCCAATTAGGCCATGTTTTGCAATGACAATAAACAAAGCACAAGGTCAAACACTTGAATTTGTTGGTTTGTATCTACCTGAACCAGTTTTCTGTCATGGTCAATTTTATGTAGCATTGTCAAGAGCTAAAACAAGCAAATGTTTAAAAGTTCTACTCAAACCATCAAACACTCAAACTATGCACTTTAGATGTACTAAAAATGTTGTCTACAAAGAAATTATTTCCTTCATACATATTTAGAACTACAAATGTCTTGTAAGTATTTTTTTCACACCTCTTATCCACTATTTTAAAACATAAAAGTTGTACAAATTTTTAAGCAGATGGCTCGTGAAAAATCATGTTGTGAAAAATGGAATATGAAGGGCAAACAAGACTTCCTCTGTGTGGATTGGAGTATCGACGAATTTTTGAAATTCAGGAGTCACGAGAGCGATATTAATTCTTTAGTGAAAGATGAGGACTTGGTGAGTAGTAATGATATTGATGCTAAATTGGAGGAATTAGAGAGGCAACAAAATGCCGAGGCAGTTTTGGCGTTGAGAAGCCGGAAGCAGATGTTGAGAAGATCGAATCTCATAGCAAAGCAAGTAATCAGCATCAGTTCTGCTCTCAGCTTGGGTTTCGTCTCGCAGCTTTAGGTCACCACTTCTGTAAGTTTTTTTATTTGTCATTTATCAAACCTTGGTTAATTTTCTGGTCGAGGATGTAATCTAAATATTCTATTGCATGTTATTCCTTATAATCAATCAAGTGATTGCTGCAGTTTAGATTCTGATATAGAATTATACTATGTGCTGCCCGAAAATAATTTTTCCAATAGCTATTTGCAACTGGGAAACCACCTACCTCCTTCGCCTGCCACCACCACTCCGATAGTCCCCAAGCCTGCTGTCCCTCAGCGCCACAGTGAGCCATATTCTTGTAAGTATAATCTTTGCTGCTTCGATTTCTTGCTCTTTTTTTATTTTTTTCCCCAAAACCTAGCTCGAGGAAAGATGTGGCTTTGGTAATAAATTGAATTGCAGTGGGTGATTTGTAATTCGAGCAAGAGAAAAAAGAGGGAATTTGAAATCTCCTGGGCATTTATTAGAGAGAAACAGAATTCAATTGAATCGACTATTTGCTTTAAAAGAATTGAAGTGAGTATATTTTCGAAAGGAGGAGGGCTATCGAGGATTGAAAGGTTCGGCTCGTGATGGCCTCTGCTGGCAGAAGTAATGAATTCATGATGCTGCATCTTGATGAACTCGCTGAAATAGTACGTCCACATCCTCGCATTTTTAATTTTGTAATGATGAACCACCTGTTACGTCTACTTGAATTATTATTCATGGGTGCTACAGCAATAAAAGCTTCATTTTCGTTTGAAAAAAATAAGGTCAGGCAGAAAGGATGGTGTTCAAAACAATAAGAAACCACTTCTACAGAGCATATTCTTGGCCTGGGTCAAGTACTGGACAGCAAAATAATGTCTTCCATGAGCCCTATTCAAAGCAAAAGCTAATAATGAGGTATAAGAAGTCAATAAATACATAAAGTAAATACAAAAAATCAAATATAAAATAAAAGAGAAATTTTGCCACTGTAAGGAACTAACTACATTATAAAAAGATTGTTATGATGCGAAGTATCGAATTATAATTAGTTCTAAGTGGCCTGCCAATTTTTTTGCTTCCCAAAAAAATTCGTTCTCCCTCTTTGATTTCATGTCTTCTACTACCTTATCTTTTGAAGGTTTGTTGAAAACTAGACAACTTATGCAGTAGAGAATGTGAAATTAGAAAAGTACATGAATTGCAGGTGTTAAGACATGCATATTCTTTTGTTATATTACTTTGATTCTGAACTCCTAGAAGCATGTTTGACTAAACTAAGCTTAAAACAAAGTTGAAAATACTTTGAAATGACTTTTTTTATTTCCGAACATATTTAAAGTTTAAACAACTTACTTTTTTAGCTAGGAAGGAGATTATCAGTGTGGATAAAATTAGCTAGGAAGGAAGCTTTGGCCAAGATTACTGGAAAATGAAGAAAATTACTGAATTGCCAAGTCTTGATAAGCATAGAGAACATGAAAGTTGATCTCTCTCAGAAGAGATGTCAAGGATGAGAAGTGGAGAGGATATGCGATGGTGGGAAGAAGAAGACAAAAGTACAACTGTAGAGAGGCACAAAGAAGAAAGAGTCAGAAGGGCGTGCAAGGAAAAAATGACGATGGTTGAAGAGAGAAAAGTTAGCCGAGTACTGGTCAGACACACTAGCAATCTTGGAGAGATCCTAGCTTGCATGCGCGGTCAGCTTTTATTATTCTTTAAGCTGTTCTGAATATGTGTTCTTTTTGTTCTGTTGACAGCAAGAGAAAAACATGTGTATGAACATGAGGAAATTCAGTTTTTAACTTTTTATGTTTTATTTAATTCTATGAAGTTTATAAATGTTAATTAGTCTCGAGTCAAACAATCACCTCCATGGAAAAAAGCTTTTTTTGGTAATTTAGAACTTTAGGGATAATTATTATGTTCTATTGTTACCACATATTCCTTCAATGTGATAAATATTTTGTGACTAAAGTAGTCATCTGCTATTATTTAACAAGATGCTGCATCCAAAGGCATGCATGGGATTCCTGAGATACTTGTTGGAGATGAATTCCCGCAGAGCAATGGAAAGAGTTTAGATGTCAATGGCGATCATCCACATCTAAGTGCGGAGCAACTCCGCATAACGCGGAGTTGAACTCTGCACTTGTTCCGCAGGGAGAGTAATGGATGGGGGCCACCTGGGTAGGGAATGTTAAACCTTAAGTGTATGCTACTGCTTTCCTATTTTAGTGTTCTTCCATGTCATACTGATAATATCTATGTTGCCCTCTTCTTTACATTACTATTGTAAAATTTATTAAAACCAGGGTTTAATAGCAAAACAAGTTTAGTTCTTGATAGCACGAAGCTTAAGTTAGCTGGGAATAGGAGTTATCTACCTGAAAATTTTGAGCATTTTGTGCTGTCAGACAACATGTAGGTTCTGTTCAAAAACTCTTGTGAGGACTAAGCCTTGCTAGATTTTATTTTAAGGATCTCAATGCTAGACATCAAGAGATGATGAGTTGAAGTTGTCTACTTGCTTAATTTTTGTCTCTGAGAATTTTAGGTGCCAGATGTTCTTTAAATCTGTGCAATGACCTACCTTTTGTCTACAATTTTTTACTATCATCTTTCAAATGCTGATAAATGTCTTTTCAGCTTACTAGGGAATCTTTGATACAAAGGTTTTTTGGTGGAAACTTAGTTGCGGAGAAGTTAGATAGTTTGTTGGTGCTTACGTTTGAACACCTTAAATCCTGAATTGAAAGTGGCCGTCTAATTCAGGTTACGCCACCATCATGGTTTCTTAATTTGATGTTCTAATATCCTGGCTTTCTTACTTAGTTTTACTATTATGGGACTCCGCATAATGTGGAGTGGAACTCCGCACTTGTTCCGCAGGGAGAGTAATGGATGGGGGCCACCTGGGTGAATTAATTGTTTTGTAATTAATTTGTATAATAATTAATTAATTAATTGTGCAGAGCAACTCCGCATAATGCGGAGTTGAACTCCGCACTGTGCGCACAAGTGCGGAGTTCAACTCCGCATTATGCTGAGCTCAACTAAGCATCTAAGTGCGGAGCAACTCCGCATCTAAGTGCGGAGCAACTCCGCATAATGCAGAGTTGGAACTCCGCATAATGCGGAGAGATTCGAAAACTAAAAAATCCTCCTAAAAAATTCAAAACTCTCACTTGAGAAATATATAGATGCAGATACACATATATACTTGGGAAACATTAAAATACATTAGGTAAAATTCTTTACAAATCCTTGACCCTTCACGCTAAACAAAATCGAAGAATTCCACCTATCTACACACAATTATGCACATTACCAAACACATATCTCATGGTCATGGAAACAAGAAACCCAAATAATAAATAT
This sequence comes from Fraxinus americana, assembly GCA_035079005.1. Taxonomy (NCBI): domain Eukaryota; kingdom Viridiplantae; phylum Streptophyta; class Magnoliopsida; order Lamiales; family Oleaceae; genus Fraxinus; species Fraxinus americana. Next base: position 17,639,445 of record CM068725.1, on the reverse strand, counting down.
AATCATTACTACTTTCCAGGAATTCATCATATTAATTATATAAATTATCTGTGCAAATCATTTCATATGAATATAATTATCTTAAAAAGACTAACCTAAACTACCTTGGATAAAAACAAGCACTCATATAATAAATTCAAAAATTTCTTCCCTGTCTCCACACCCGTGCCTTTTTTTATTTCCTTTTCTTTTTGCCAAAAAATCGACTTATTTACATTTTACACATACTCATTCCATACATACCTATAATAAATTCAAAATTTCTTCCGTCTCTCCGCACCCGCGTCTTTCTTGATTTCTTTTTTTTTTTTGTTTTTGCAAAAAAATCTAATATTTACATTTTACACAAACTCATTCCATACATACATATAATAAATTCAAAATTGCTTCTGTATCTTCGCACCCACGCCTTTTTTTATTTCTTTCTTTTGCCTAAAATTCTTCTTATTCACATTTTACACAAACTCATTCCATACATACATATAATAAATTCAAAATTGCTTCTGTATCTTCGCACCCACGCCTTTTTTTATTTCTTTCTTTTGCCTAAAATTCTACTTATTCATATTTTACACAAACTCATTCCATACATACATATAATAAATTCAAAATTCCTTCCGTCTCTCCGCACCCACGCCTTTTTTTTATTTCTTTTTTTTCCAAAAATTTACTTATTTATATTTTACACAAACTCATTCCATACATATATATAATAAATTCAAAATTTCTTCTATATCTCCACAGCCGCGCCTTTTTTTATTACTTTTTTGTTGCTAAAAATTCTAATTATTTACATTTTACAAAAACTCATTCGATACATACATATAATAAATTCAAACTATCTTTCGTGTCTCCGCACCCGTGCCTTTTTTTTTATTTCCTTTTTTTTTTTTTGCACCGTACATTTTTTTTTTTATTCTTTTTTTTTCAAATATTCTACTTATTTACATTTTACACAAACTCATTCCATACATACATATAATAAATTCGAATTTTTTTTCCGTATCTCTGCACCTGCACATGGTTTTATTTCTTTTTTTTTTTTTCCAAAAATTCTACTTATTTACATTTACACAAACTCATTCCATATATACATATAATAAATTCAAAATTTCTTCCGTGTCTCTGCACCCACGCCTTTGTTTTATTTCTTTTTTCTTTTTTGCCAAATATTCTACTTATTTACATTTTACAAAAACTCATTCCACACATACATATAATAAATTCAAAATTTCTTCCATTTGTCTCCGCATTATGCGGAGCTCACACTCCTTTATTTTCTGTGCAGAGACATGGCTTGGTACATATTTTTTTTTTAGAAGTGTCGGGACATAAATTTTTTTTTTGTTTGTCTTGCGGAGACATGGTTTGATGTCTCCACATAATTCAAAATTCGTTCCGTCTCTCCGCACCCGCGCCTTTTTGTATTTCTTTTTTTTTTTTTTGGCCAAAAATTCTACTTATTTATATTTTATACAAGCTCATTCCATACATACATATAATAAATTCAAAATTTCTTCTATCTCGCCTTTTTTTATTTCTTTTTTTTTCTTTGCTAAAAATTCTACTTATTTACATTTTACAAAAACTTATTCCATATATACATATAATAAATTCAAAATTTCTTCTGTGTCTTCACACCCCGCGCCTTTTTTTTCATTTCTTATTTTTTTTGCCAAAAATTCTACTTATTTACATTTTACACAAACTATAAATACAGGTCAATCCTCGTTGGGGGCGTTGCCCCCGAACCCCCACGAGGGGTGCTACCCTCGCGACGTTTACCCCTTTTTTTTCTACTATATTGAGCGCCCCTCTCGACCCCACGACGTCTACCCCTCTCTCTTTTTTTTTTCAATTCTGCTATATTACCTTTAAACAAATCACTCCATTCATTTGTGAAACAATTTTTATCCTCATCTTATCAAAACAAAAGAGTAATATAGAGTTTTTACTTACCCACAATTGTTGACTGGATTGACTGAGAAAGACAAGCGAAAAAAAAATAAGAAATAATTTTTTTTTCAACTTATCGAAATTTCAATGAAGTTACTGGTTTTACACATCTTACCAGATTTAATACATGCATACCGATTTTTACAATTTTTCCAAAGGAAATGAACTTACCGGATTTACTCAAAGCATACAGGATTTTTCACTTCTTACCGGATTCACACAAAGACACTTAAATATTGGAAGTCATTAGTTTTTCAAAAAATGAATTGAGATTACCGGATTTGATGAAACATACTGGTTTTACATGAGGCAACCCGTATTTCGCATTACTGGATTTTCAAAAAAATTGATTTTACCGGATTTTTGAGAGCTTATCGTATATGCAACTTAATCACCATATCTGCACTTCACATACCATATATGCTATTCTCTTACCGATTTTGTAAAGGTTTTACTGGTTTTTTAAGGGAAACAGGGCACACACCATATATTCACTCAATTTGCTGTATATGCAATACTCTCACCGTATTTGCATTACACCCACCGGATTTGCCAGTTGTTCTTACCTTTTTATAGCTTTCTTTAGCACTTTTCCAACACGTTTTTTAGCTGATTTCTTCCATGTTTTTGATGCTAATGATTAGTTTTTTAGCTATAATCTTCAAAGATTAGTTTTCCACCTCTAATTCATTGCAAGAAAGAAAAAGAAAAAAAAACAGCTGCTTGGTACTTTCCCAGATACTTGTTTATAACTTGATTTGCTTTTAACGAATACAAGTATGAGCAATGCCCAACGTTTGTTTTCACGAATGGATTATCTTCATAATTGCGATATGAAAGCATTAACTCTGGCACTTCAACTCCTAAATGTCAAATATCAAAATCAAATCAGTTAAATGTCGTTTCACATTTTTCAGCCTCCTAAACATAATAGTATCTCTAGCACTAACACGTATGACAAAAATATTATTGACAACAAAAAATACGAGGAATTAAAAGTTGAAGAAACTTAGCATTGCTATGCTAACAATTTTTTTTCGCATGCCCGCCTTATAGAGTGTTGTCAAGTTTCAATTAAGCTCATTTTGCTAACCTTGCTTATATTTCCCTTTAATCCTTCATATTCAACGCTAATATTACCTTCAAAATAACAAAGTCCGTGCATTGCACGGCCATAAGGATGGATCATTTGCTTCAATTTCCTTTTATAAATATATAGAAATGAATTGTGGATACGTAGATAGTACACGAGGATCCATTAAAACATGTTAATAATGAAGTTTGACAATCTATAAATAATTTATAAATTTTGGCAAATGGAGGCAAGAGCATATCCAATTCTAAAGTGAATTGCACTAAAAAGTTTATTGTACAAGTTAAAATAGATAATGTCTAAAAAAGTTCATCTCCAATTCAAAATGTCTATGATTTTGTGTAGCTATCGTGACAAGAGAAAAGTAGATATTATCAAGAAGATTGTCTAAACGCAGAGAGACACTTATAGACAGAGTGAGTCATCATAAATTAATATTTCTCTCTTTCGTTTTCTTGTCTCTTTATCTTCTCTCTCATGTTTATTATTTTCTCTTAACCTATTGTTAAATATACATTAGGGATGAAATTTAATTTATAGACGTGACAAACTAGAGATTAAAATTTGAATTAGGTTGTCTATTCATTAAACATTAATGATAGATAAATTGATGTTAATGTAGATTGTACAGTATCTGTTTCGCGCGGGTTTACTCGCTAACAATTAAAAGGGATCAGACGATTGTGTAAGGGACAAACCTCTTGGAACAAAGTCCCAAAAAGGGGTATTTATTAAATATGAAGATTACAGTTTGGGCACGAATAAGATGCCTCCAAGGGGCACAAGCACACAAGTACAAAGGAATTGAAGTAATTAAAATTAATCTAAGAAAAGTAAATTACATGTTCTCTATTTGAGAGTGAATTTTGTCGGGGTTATCTTCATTGTCTTCCTCTTTCTTTTATACGGTTTGGGCAGTTTTATTCGTTTAGAAACTGCTTGTAACTACCCATTTCTTTCATAATGGTCGGCTGGCCAATAACTACCGTGTGTAACTCCTATCACCACGTCCTCTTCATAACTGCTTGGCACCAACTCTCTCAAATCGTAGGGCGTAATTGTGATGTGCTCAAATTGCCTTAGATCGTGACTTTGGATAACAACAAGCTTTAGTCATCGCTGGGACTTTGGGCGACTCGACATTTTTGGGCGACAATTGATCTTCCGCTCTGGGCGATTATAGGATACTTTATTCGCTCAACATTTGGGCGTTCTGCAGGCTTGGGCGACAACGCTCCTTTGTTTTTGGGCTTTTATCATGTTTAATGATATTTCTGATTGGGCTTTCACCGTGATCTCTCTAAATGAGCTTCTTCTCTTGGGTCATTTCCTTTCTTAGGCCATTTGAATTGGGTTGTACATTTTGTGCGTCAACAGTATCATATCCATGATACTATGACTATGTTTATGTGATGTGGCAAGGAGAAAAGCAGACACTGTCAGAAGATCATCTAGATGCAGAGGTTCGTCTAAAGTAATTTAATATTTCTCTCGCTCTCTTTATCTCTCTTGCTTATTCTTTTTTCTCCTTCATGTTTATTATTTTTTCTTTCTTCTATTAAATATATGTTAAAGACAAAATTTAAATTACAGATAGATATTATTAAAAAAATCTTTCCAAATAAATGCCACCTAAATTTCAAGAATTGTGCCATGTGTACATAAGTGTGGAATCTGTTGGGTGTACAGAAAAAAAATATAGAGACATCCTACAGAATAGACACAACAATTATGCTACTTGTACAAAGGTGGTTTATAAAAGTGTGTTGATAAAATGATGTGGCAACATCTAAATCATTGATTTCAAAAACTGTTTTTTTAAACCATTAGCCAAGATGTTGTCAATACGTATTTTGTAAACCAATTTTGTAAGTAGCATGACTCTAGACACACAATAGATGGGGCCCTTTTTTGGAAAAGACTGAATGCCATGGCTCAATGATCGGGGCATTAATAGGGCCCTCCAATGTGGGGGCGCCAACATGCCTCGGTCATTGAGTTGGGGCATAAAGCATGGCTCCCTTGTTTTTACAATATTTAATTCAAATGTGGTCTAGTCCATGTGAGAATCTGTAATTTTTCTTTAGAAACAGAATTTTACCAAAAGTGTACACATGCGGCGGGGGCGCCTGTTCGTCAGGTGTCCCCCAAATGGGGGGCTGAGTGTCCATTGGGTTCACCCATAGCATTTTCCAAATTTCAAATAAAAAATGCCTAGAGGTGTCAATCCGGGTGGTCCGGGCCGGGTCGGCCCGCCAACATGTGAGCCCGGTAACGGCCCGCGTGAAAAAAAGCTCGCCCGCTGCGGGTTCCGGGCCGGTTACGGGTCGGCCCACAATTTTGGACTACAACCCAGGCCCGCCCGCTGACCCATCCGGGTCGAGCCCATGCGGGTCACGGGTCGCGGTTCGTTCCGGTTTGGCCCGTATGATTGTATAAATAAAATTATAAAAATATAGAATTTTTCCGGTTTGACCCATATGGAGAGCAACTATCATTGAAAATAGGATTTTGAGAAGAAGAATCGGGAGAATCCATAATATAGTAGGATTAAAAAATTTAGTAGTGACTAGTGAGAACCGAGAAGAAAGAAATATAATCAAGATGATGATGATATTTGCAATTGAATAATTGTAATTTTAGTAAGGTAGTAACAAGTATGGACTATGAAGTATAAATGTATAATAACTAATGAGAGGGTATTGTAAAAATAAATGTAAGAATAAATTGGAATTTATCGATGAATGGGATGATATTACCGTTACAAAATTTATATTACCATTAGCTAAAATTTAAAAAAAAAAAAATTGACCATGCAGCAGGCTACGCCTTTTTTTGAATTTTTATTTTTTGAATTTTTTTTGTTTAGCCCCCCCCCCCCCCTGTTTTTTTTTAATTTTTGTTTTATATTTTTTTTTAATTTTTTTTTACGGATAGCGGGTTAACGACGGCCCGTGGGGGTGCAACCCGCGAAGCCCGCGGGTTACACCTCCTTGGCCCGTGAACCGCCCGCACGGGTCACGGGTCGGCCCGCGGTCCCGATTTTCACGGGTCATGGCTGACTCGTCCGTCTTGACACCTCTAAAAATGCCCTATGCTCTAGGACAAGCCACCCAAGACGTGGCTAGATATGCATGGAAGCCACGAACTTTCGCATAGCCTTCCCAGATTGCAATCCCCTGCCAGTCCGCCATTGTCGTTTGTCGGCCAAATTCTAGGTCACATTTTTGTCAACTCAAACGACACCAATCCACCCTATTAATTTGATATTTAAATCAAGATTCTACGCGTCCCCATTTGTATATGACCCCATCAAAATTCTTCTCTGTTTTTGAATTTGAATTTAGCCGCATATAAATCAGAAAACACACCCATATTACCAACGCATATTTGACATTTCAAATCTATTGATAGTATTTTCTTTTGACCTTTTTCCCATTTCTGTGCTTATTTCCTTTTGTAATAGTACCCTATTTCTTGAAACCAATTCTTTCTTTTACTTTGAATTTTGAATCTGAAATTGAAATTTTAATTCTTTACTCACCCATTTTTTATCCGATCTCTCCTTTACGGTAAGCAATGCAAACCCATTTAATTATGTGCATGAATTTCATTCTTTATGGGTTTTTTTTTTCTTTGGTTGGGATCTTGATATATAGATCTGAATTATTTGGATCTGATTTTTTTTATCTCTTTGGAATTTTGATTGTGGGTTTTTTGTGTAGGTGTGTGAGTGAGAAGAAAAAATAAAGATAAAATAATTGTACAGGGAAATGGCTAATAGAATTGATCAAGAGTATGATTATATTTTCAAGATCGTATTGATTGGGGATTCGGGTGTTGGGAAATCCAACATTTTGTCCCGATTTACGAGAAATGAGTTCTGCTTGGAGTCCAAATCCACCATTGGAGTTGAGTTTGCCACCAAAACTCTTAAGGTCTGTTCTAATTTTTCGCTTATCTTCTGTTTAATCTGCTTATTTTGTTCTTGATTACTTTCATGGATTTGAGATGTTGTAGTGGGTAAATATTTTGTGACTTGCGTGGATTGACCAGAGAAGTGATTACTGTGATTTTAAATTTCTTATGTAATTTGAGTGATGCATTGATGAAGAATTTTAGATTATTGATTTTAGTACTAACCAATGAGCAGATTACGAATGAATTGACAAATTAGGACGATGGCGAATGATCAATACCTAGTTTGTCTTTTAATCTTTAAAACCACGATAATTAGCTTAGCAGATTGAGATCATTGAGTTTTAGTTAGCTCTTAAAGAGGTTATGAGATATCAAATGAAGATTTGCATTCTAACATGTATCACAAATTTATTCTGTGTATACTTACAGTTTATCTGATATCTAAAACATTCTCGGCTGTGTACTTGTGTATCTTTTGAAATGTCCTTATTGTGAAAAAAAGAAAAAGTCTAGGAGATGTCTTATTGTGATTATTTTTTTCAATGCCTTTGACGACCACCGTAATGACATAGTTGCGTTGCTTTCTGCTTTATCATTTCTATAATGTAGTGAACAGTAGTCCATCATTTATAATTTCTACGTATCTTCAACTCTGTTTCACATTTTCAATATTCTTTGAGCGGTCATTTCATATTGGGGAAAATGCTTGCATGTCTTGTTAAAGTATTGATGCGTTACAGCTAGTGGTTTTGTATATACTTTTGTGTGGAGTAATTTACAATTTTGTATGGAACAGATAGAAGGAAAGACGGTGAAGGCCCAAATATGGGACACAGCAGGCCAGGAGAGGTACAGAGCCATTACCAGTGCTTACTACAGAGGGGCTGTTGGCGCACTCCTTGTTTATGACATAACCAAGAGACAAACCTTCGACAACATCCAAAGGTGGCTTCGGGAATTGAGACAACACGCAGACTCTAACATTGTAATCATGATTGCCGGAAACAAATCCGATCTTAACCATCTAAGAGCAGTTGCGGATAACGATGGTCAAACTTTGGCTGAGACCGAAGGACTCTCATTCCTTGAAACATCGGCACTAGAAGCATATAATGTCGACAAGGCTTTCCAGTCTATTTTGACGGAAATATACCATATCATCAGCAAGAAGGCATTGGCAGCCCAAGAAGCAGCGGCTGCCACTGCACTTCCCGGCCAGGGTACCACAATCAATGTCAGCATTTCACATGGGAATACCAAGAGGGGCGGCTGCTGTTCTACTTGAGTCAAATATTCTTGGAAGGATCTCAAAATTGGTAGCAAAACTCAAAACTTTTGTTCCTAGTTTTCAATTTTTTTTTGTCTTCCAGGGCAAGAGAGTCTTGTGAATACTTTCTTACTACATTGTGACTGTAAAAGGATGTGTTTACTGGTTTAGGAAGTGTAGTCTCTCGTTATGGATTGTGTTTTCTGGTTCACCATTTTTCTTGTAATAAAAAGAAATATTACATTCTTTGCCTTAAATCAAATTTAACTATTCTTCCCTTCGCTAGTTAATTTCGAAAATCAGGATTGTCAAATTCATATTTGTGGCGAATGTCTTTTTAATAGTTTATGCTATGCTAAGCTGTTCTTTAGAGTATTGTTGATATCGTGAAGTTATAAATGTTTGTGTAGCTGATTTTAAATTTATTTCAAAGATGCTGAGTTCGATGATGTTTACACTATCAAACCCGAATAATGCTACTTTGCCCAAAAAATGTGGCATAATGGTTGACAAAAAAAGTGTTGGCAAGATGTGATTGGTTGAAAAAATTGACTGTTTTAAACAGTCCGATGATATGTTGTCATGTGACATTATGTCAATGATTATGTCAACCGTTATGTTCATGTAGCATGATTCATCAAACCCAATGTTCTACGGGCTTTCACTTTATAACCCAGTGTGCCCTCTCCCTATTATCTCTCCTCATGGCTCTGGACCATGTTTGGATAGTATAGTAGAAATGTTTTAGCTTTTTTTTATGAGGAAATTACATCAAATGTCATTTTGCTATTATGTATGTACCAAAATGTCACCTTTTTAAAGAAGTTGCAAGAATGTCAAAATTGGACATTTTTACCCCTCTGCATAATTTTAATACCTTCCATGTCTTGCATTGATTATGATTTGACTATACATGAAAATTGTCCAATTTGTCCATTTTTCCCACCTAATCTCCAGAACTTCCCATTTCTCTCTCCGAAATAAGTGATCTCTCTCCCTCCCACTGGCGGATCTACAATGGTGCCCACCCAGATTTTGATTTTTTTTTTTAAACCTAAGCCTTGAAGATGGCCGCACTCTCCCCGATTACAACATCCAGAAAGTTTTTTTGCAATATGATTTTGTTGCCAAGGTATGAAGAGAAAAATGGGAGAAAGAAAAAAAGCGAGGAATGCGAACAAGAAATCCAAAACGGAGTGGCCTTCCAATTCCATCAAACCCGTGTCTAATCTTCGAACCACTCGCGAAAGACAACGATCTTTTTGCCGTATGGTGTCGTTCCTTGAATTCTTCATTCTCTTTTATATTTTTTTCGCTAGTTACAATTTTGTTTTTGGGATATAGATTGTTGTTGATTGACCAAATTAATATTACGTTAATGGGTTGGTTCGACTTGGGATTTGAACTAAATTTTATTTAATTTAGGAATTTGAGCTGTACCCATAATTTTTTTCGTCTTGTGTGTTTCAATGCTAAGAATCGAGATTTTTTAAAAGTTTTATTGCATTAAATTTATAGTTTAACTTTGAATATGTGGTTTGTGAACATGTGTTTTGTCGTTCCACAAACGATTAGGCTGCGTTAAACGAGTAAAATAGGGATATGCTGACATCGTTCCCGACGGTTAGCCTCGAAATTCTCGGCAGTTGAGTAAATTTGGTACAAGTCAAGCTATCGTTCCCGTTAGCCTCGAAATTCTCGACGGTTGAGTAAATTTGGTACAAGTCAACTGTCGATCCGACATGAGTTAGACAAAGTAATTCTCGACGGATGGTCGCTTATGAAATAATGTGAAGTACATATGTTCCATTTATTGTTAAATCTTCGTCACATGTCCTTTTACAGATTATTCATGTTGCATTGGGTAGTATTTTCATGTCGTTATATGTCCTTTCACTTCTTCACACTACACTTCTGCCTACCCAAATCGTCCAAACACTTCTCATGTACACGAGGACACACACAAATTTGATTGCCTTATTTCGAACTAATTATTTGTCTATTGTTGTTTTTCCGTAGGTGGTGCGACCGAATACCCCGTTAAGCCTACACCGGTCCCTATTCGCGGGCTGCGTTCCATGCCCCTTCGAATTCCTGCAGCATCGACCAGGACGTCGTACACTAGGGGTAGGAGGCAAACAGAAGAAATAGTTGAGGCAATTTTGTACATTTCATTTCTTTTGTTCGGTCACTACCAAGTAACTACGGTTTTTGTGAACGTATACGTAATGTGACTTCGATTTTACTGGTTTTGTGAATGTTTTATTTCATTTCATTCTTTACGAATTTGCGTGGAATGTTGTTTTGTAATGTTGATCCTAGTTAATGGCACATTAAATGTTGTGTTTAAGTAAATTTAAAAATTTGTAATTTTATGAATTGTTTCAAACATTTCGTTGCATAATTGAAACAGTGCATTATCTGTACATTGATGTACAATGGGTCATTTGTGTTGCAGCGATTACTTTATGGTCCACTTATGTAACTATAGATTGTTCGAATTGCGAGTCATAATGATAGGGGAACCCATAACTACGTAATGACAATTCAATCGTATATTATGAAAATAATGACATCGAGAATAATAACTTACTAATTATGGAGTAATAAATTTCGTATCTGCAACTTATCACATGTGACAAAAGCAATGGTAATTAATTATGGAGTACATTTTAAATATAAATTTCAGTACACTTCAATTACTGGTAACATTATGCCAATTGTCATGCACATTTAAGTTTGACATTGGATTAGGTGGTTGGCAACTTGAGCATCATAAATGTTCCATCACTCCACTTCCATTCGTTGTCCATATTTGCGAAATTTCCCCCATAAGAGACGATGAATCTCAAATCATCACTCATACCTGAAATGTTGGGATTGCAACTGTAAGAAGTTGGCACAATCAATATATCGAAATTGAATACCATCAAATGTGGAAAATAGCAAATCAAGGTTTTCAACAGTTCTCAAGTGTCGAAATCGACAGTTGAATTACGTATCCGACAGTTAAATGGCTTGTCGAATTAAATAGTTTAAGCTGTCGAGACGACAGTTTGAAACACTATATTCGATAATTTCGGTCAACTGTACGTCGGGTTGATTTCAAAACATTTATTTCAGAAATATTTAGTAGAACATTAATGGTGATAATCAATTCTCATTCAACATGATAATGTATTTTGAAAAAAAAACTCAATACTTCACTAAATATGGAATTTATCACATTTAATGACCATTTATCTTTACCAAAAAAAAAAATAATAATAATACAAAAATCAAAGAAATCAATGAGTAATAGCTTCAAAAATTGAAATTTAGTATCACCATGTTGTATTTAATATTTACGAAATAATGAGCTAAGAGATGAAAATATAAACAATTTCTAATAACTAACCTCTCGAAATAAATGATCAATTAAATACTCATGTGTTTTTCATGAAGGAATAAATGAAAAAGATGAATGAAGAAGATGAAATTCTTGGAAGAAAATATGTGTTAATGGATGATGATTTAGGACTTAGGGTTTGTTTATGTTATGTTTTGAATTTCTTTTATTTCTTTTTTGGAAGAAAATAAGTTTTATTCAATATAATATACATATATACAATGAATAAAATAATAAAAATCTAATCATCAAATCAAACAATTAATGACCTTCCAATCAAGCATTAATTGCTCTTACAAGGGTCAAAGGTGACCTCAAGGCTAGTTTGGACCTTTCACAATAAAAAAGTGATATTTTTGAACAAATGTAGTGCACATCCAAATTTTTTGTGGATTTTCAAAATTAGTGACATTTATGAAATTCTCCCTTTTTTTATTCATAATGTTGGGAAATTCAACGAAAGATTTTGTGATGTCCAAGTTAGATAATGATTCTATGAGAATTTGAAGTAAGAATGCAAGATGTAACATGTGAATGTTTTTAAATGTCTAAGAATGAGTTCATGCCTATCAATCCTTTATAGAGGGGCTTTCTGTACTCGTGGCATTAAATGTGAACTTGGAGCTTGTGGCCACAATACTCCGACTACACAGCTTGTGGTCTTACGCGTCCGCGTGTAAGCTTGCTCAGGCGAAAAGTCCGAGCATCGATTGACTAAGTTAAAAGGGGTACTAAGTTTTAAAATCGTTTTTATTAGGTAAATTATGTATTTTAGTTTTTGTTTGTTACATCATATTTTGATTGCAATGATGTACTTATATCTCTAACTTTTTCATGTCGTATTCTTTTTTTCAACATTTCATTAATTAGTACATATTGTCTCTAATAATCATTTTTGTCCAAAAATTCGTTAGGAGGTGTAAAGACTTATTTGTTCATTATATTTAAAAACAGGCAAAAAAAAATGAATAGAAAAATTCGACAAATTATTTGTCCCTCAATTCAATACATGCTAATGGAATATTTGGATAGAAACTGTAATGAAGAACAAAATACTCTAATTAATAGAAGGTTGAGGATAAAAATGGGACGAAAAAAAGTTGAAAACATAAGTGTGACACAAGTAGAATTTGGGGTCCACCAATGCAATTAAAATATGGTGCAACAAATAAAATTATGCTCGAAATATAACTTTATTTTTTATTTGCTTTTGGGCCATGGGCTTAGGTTGCTTTGGTTCATTATATATAGTGGAATTACGCCACTTACCTTATTTTTAATAAATATTTAAACACTACTTTGTAATATTCTTTTCAATAAATACTGTAAAATCATAGTAAAAATAAAACATGATAACTAAATAAAAAAGGATAATAGTTTAGGTAACTTAATTTACTCCACAAACACGCCCTTAAGGTATCTATTGATTAATCTAGAAATCCCTAAAATTTTATCGATTCATCTTCCTCTCAAATCCTCTCCATTGAAAATCATCTTCCTTCCAAAACCCCCTAAAACATCTTTCACAAATTGATCTTCATACAATTCTCCCACAAGTTTATGCTATGCTAAGCTATTCTTTAGAGTATTGTTGATATCGTGAAGTTATAAATGTTTATGTAGCTGACTTTAAATTTATTTCAAGGATGCTAATTAAGTTCGATGATGTTTATGTTGGAAATATGTAATAAAATCTGGAAAAAACTAATGAACTCCAAGGCACGAAAAACGTTATCTTTTAAGAGATGTTTCTTCCCTTTCCAACAAAGTCACGATCGGGGTATGATAGAAAATCGCTCTCAGGATACAATGGAGGCGTTTGATTCAAATTGTGACTATTTGATCAAACCAAGAAAACACTTTATAAAGAAACTGATGATGCCAAGAAAAAAGAGAGAATAATAGAAAATAACGAATTTTTTAATGTACCTTACAAATGAGAATTCGCCCAGAATATATAGAAATGGAGGCAACCTTTTGAATAGGTGTGTCCCTTGAAATGAATGGACGCATCTGTTGGAGAAACATACATATTCAAAGTCTTCTGAAAATAAAATTCTCTTTCGGGGGCGTTGCCCCCGAGCCCCCACGGGGGGCGCTGCCCCCTCGACCCCGACGACCTGACCAGGCAGGTCGATCCCCGTTGCGTAGCGGCAAACACTAGTCGGGGCGGCAAAACATTCGCAAAACAAAAAAATAACATACGCAAAATGATGAAAAATATCTAACATATCCCCCCTATTTTTCAAAATTTTGATTTAGAGAAAATGAAATGGCTGCATCACAAAAATTGATTGCCTACGTACCCTTAACGGGATCAAGCCACCGTAGTTCATGCAAACACACACACAAAGCATCATCGTAGGAAATTGTACATAAATGAAAGTAGCTTTTGACTTTGAACTTTCACTTAGTGTAAACAACTCAAAGTTTCGTCAAGGTGCTATGGTGAACGAATCTTGAACCAAGGACCCTATCGTGACTTGCCGAAGTCATTACACATACTATTCCGATAAAGAGTGTTTCTTTTATACCAACGCATTAATGGTCTTGCGTATATCCCGAATTTCATGAGTGCTTTAGAGACGGTCTAAATTCATAGAAAGTGGCCTGACTTTCTCACTCACATAGCTAAGTTCTTTATAAAGTAATTATGCGAGTTCCTTTCTCTCTCAATGGAACTTATTAAGGAATTAAATCCAGCATCTACCATGCAGAATACATACACTAGAGATTTTATGAATGAGTTTTAACTAATACTCTAGTGTCTCGTCTAAGTTAGACTTTAACTTGTTTGTACCCTTTGAACTTTGTTTATATTTCAAAACATAAGTAGGGTTCCCATTAAAGCTAACTGGAGTTACGTAGACCTCAATCCCATTCCTTTCGATGTTTTTGCAATCATCTCTCTAGTAAGTCCTTTTGTCAAAGGATCTGCTAGGTTATTCTTCGACTCTACATATTCAACAGTGATTACTCCTTGCTTAAGTAATCCTCGAAGAGATTGATGTCGAAGACTAAGATGTCGTTGCTTACCATTGTAAGTCTTGTTCGCTACTGAATACAAAGTAGCTTTACTATCACAATATATCATCACAGCTGGAGATGGTGTATCCCACAATGGATATCTATTAGGAAATTCCTTAGCCATTCAGCTTCTTTACTTGCATCAGCCAAGGCAATAAATTCTGCCAACATAGTCGAATCTGATATGCATGTTTGTTTCTTTAAACACCAAGAAACAGTTGCACCTCTTAAAGTAAAAATCCAGCCTGTTGTGGATTTAGAATTCGATTCTATGTTGTTCCAACTTGCATCGCTGAATCCTTCAAGTACAGCGGGAAAACCATGATATTGTAATCTATAATCAATAGTTCCTTTCAAGTATCTTAGAACTCTTGAAACCGCATTCCAATGTTCTTTACCTGGATTACTAGTGAATCGACACAATATGCCAACTGCATATGCAATATCTGGTCTTGTGCAATGCATAGCATACATAAGACTTCCAATCACACTTGCGTATTGTAGTTGGTCATAAGATCTACCAGTATTTTTCATTAACTTGATACTAGGATCTATTGGAGTTGATGCGGGTTTCTGATCTATATGACCATATCTTTTAAGGATATTTTCAATATAATGAGATTGATTCAGCGATATGCATCAATCTTTTCTTATTATTTTAATCCCTAAGATCACATTTTCTTCACCTAAATCCTTCATGTCGAAGTTAGACTCTAGCAATTGTTTGGTCTCCTTAATACTTTCTAAGTTATGACCAAAAATAAGCATGTCATCTACATACAAGCAAATAAGAATACATGTACCTTTTCTATATGTAGAATAGATACATTTGTCTGCTTCATTAACCTTGAAACCGTTAGATAACATTACTTCATTAAACTTTTCATGTCATTGCATAGGGGCTTGTTTTAAACCATAAAGAGACTTGACTAGTTTACAAACCTTCTTTTCTTGTCCAGGTAAAACAAAACCCTCAGGTTGCTCCATATATACTTCTTCCTCCAAGTCACCATTTAGAAAAGCCATTTTTACATCCATTTGATGGACAACTAAATTGTGAGTTGAAGCAAGAGATAGCAACACGCGGATGGATGATATCCTTGCTACGGGAGCATAAGTATCAAAATAATCTATGCCATGACATTGTTTAAAACCTTTAGCTACTAATCGAGCTTTATATTTATTATAGAGATATCTGCATTTAATTTCCTCTTGAAAATCCATTTACAACCTATTGGTTTAGAGCCACGAGGTAAATAAACCAATTTCCATGTTTGATTTGACATAATGGATCTCATTTCATCATTGATTGCTTCTTTCCAAAGTACAGCATCTCGAGAGGAAATAGCTTCTGAGTATGTGACAGGATCACTATCATTATTAAGCATTAGCTTAGTCTGATGTGTAATTTTATTTACATCACCTTCTAGCAAATAAGTCACAAATTCAGGTCCGAAAGATTTTTCTTTTCTTTGTCTCTTACTCCTTCTAGGTTCTATTTCCGGTTGTGGTTCAACAGAAGTATCATCAAGAGATTCTTCATGAACTCTCTTAGAAGAACTAGAAGTGATATTATTTTCAGTTTTCATAGAAGAAGACTTGAATAAATGTTCAAAAAATTCAGCATCAATTGATTCGATAACATCATAGGATTCTAACTTCAGAAATCTATAAGCGATCGTTTCCTTGCATAACCTATAAATACACATTTATAAGTTTTATTTCCTAATTTAGTAATCTCTGGATTTGGTTTTCTCACATATGCGAGACATCCCCACACCTTGAGACGACTAATATTAGGTTTCCGGTTGAACCACAACTCATATGGAGTTTTGTTAATCTTCTTCATAGGAATCCTATTTAGAGTATAACATGAACTTAAGAGTGCTTCACCCCACCATTGATCAGGTAAACCAAAACTAATCAGCATGCAATTCACCATTTCAACTAAAGTCCCGTTTTTCCTTTCTGCTACTCCGTTTGATTCTGGCGAATATGGTGGAGTAAACTCGTGAACTATACCATTAGTTTCACAGAATTTTGCTAATTCTACTACTTGGTATTCACCTCCTCTATCAGAACGTAGGACTTTAATTTTTCGGTTTAATTGATTTTCCACTATTGCTTTATAAATAAGAAATTTGCTTAAAACTTCATCTTTACTTTTTAGTAAGTATACATAAGCATATTTTGAAAAATCATCTATAAAAGTCACAAAGTACTTGTTTCCTCCACGTGAAACTTTACTATGCAAATCAGCCACATCAGAATGTATAAGACCAAGTAATTAGATGTTCGCATAACAGATTTATGTGGTTTACACGTTATTTTACCTTGAACACATATATCACATTTATTAACATCATCAAACTTACATTTAGGAATAATTCCTAAATTATGCATATTCCTAATAGATTTATAATTTATGTGACCTAATCTAGCATGCCATAAAGGTAATGAATCAACAGTATAAGCAAAGTTATCTTTTATTAGATTCATTTTGAACATACCATTACATGAGTAACCTTTTCCGACAAATACATTATTCTTAGAAACTATAAGGCTATCAGACTCAATTACAATCTTAAAACCTGCCTTGTTAAGGCGATCCCCAGAAATCAGGTTCTTGGACATTTCAGGCACATGGAGAACTTCTGCCAAAGTCAGATTCTTTCCCGAAGTGAATTTCAGTTCAACTGATCCAATTCCAAAAACTTTGGCACGAACATTGTTACCCATTTTTACCTCTCCCCCACCGGTGCATTCTTTGTAGGTCTTGAACTGAGATATGTCATTACTTACATGAATTGTAGCCCCGGTATCCAGCCACCATCCTACTTCAACTCCGACTGAGTTGGCTTCTTCCACCACAGCAACAAGATTTGGATCATAATTTCCATCAGTCACATTTACTTGATCCTTCTTTGTCTTCTCATGTTTTGCCTTCTCGTCTTTTATTCGATGTCGGCATTCACGAGCAGTATGACCAGGTTTCTTGCAGTAGAAACAATCCCCCTTGAGTTTTTTCTTAGAGGTTCCTGCATAATCTCCCTTAGAACTGGAGTGTTTACATTTCTTGTTACCCTTATGATTTCCTTGAACCACGTTTGCCTTTTCTACCGCTTGATCATTATTATCTCATTTACGAGAGTCTTCCTCAATACGTAGATGGCGCATGAGGGATTCCAGGGTATGCTTGGTTTCATCATGTTTGAGTTTCTTTTTATAGCCATTCCATGAACTTGGTAATTTTGCAATAATGGCACCAACTTGAAATGCTCCGGGCAAGACAATTTCAGCATTCTTAATATTACTAACAATAATTTGTAATTCATGTACCTGGGCAAGAACAGACTTACTATCCGTCATCTTGAAATCAAAGTAATTACCGATCAAGAATTTCTGGTTGCTTGCCTCTTCAATACGATACTTGTTGTCCAATGCCAGCCACAATTCTTTTGTTGTTCCGATAGTGCTGTGTGCGCTGTAAGCAGTATCCTATAGTGCATTCAGAATATGGCCTCTACACAGAAAATCATCATCCTTCCGTTTCTTCCGTGGTCCTGTAATTCCTTCTTCCGTTCATCTGAATCATTTGCTTTTTCTTCTGGAATAGGCGCAAGATCATCACTCAGAATGTAGGATAATTTGATTGCTGTCAAGAAGAATAAAACATTCTCCTGCCAACGCGTGAAGTTATGTCCATCAAACCGATCAAAGCGAATTAAATCCTGATTCATAATTTTAATTGAAGGTGCCACAGATTCATTTACTGCCAGATCTTGAAACGAAGACATCTCTTAAAACTGTTGGAAATATGTAATAAAATCTGGAAAAAACTAATGAACTCCAAGGCACGAAAAACGTTATCTTTTAAGAGATGTTTCTTCCCTTTCCAACAAAGTCACGACCGGGGTATGATAGAAAATCGCTCTCAGGATACAATGGAGACGTTTGATTCAAATTGTGACTATTTGATCAAACCAAGAAAACACTTTATAAAGAAACTAATGATGCCAAGAGAAAAGAG
Source organism: Fraxinus americana (assembly GCA_035079005.1). Lineage (NCBI taxonomy): Eukaryota > Viridiplantae > Streptophyta > Magnoliopsida > Lamiales > Oleaceae > Fraxinus > Fraxinus americana. The sequence continues at coordinate 17,620,763 of CM068725.1, read as the reverse complement.
AGAAGAATAGAAAATAACGAATTTTTTAATGTGCCTTGCAAATGAAAATTCGCCCAATATATATAGAAATGGAGGCAACCTTTTGAATAGGTGTGTCTCTTGAAATGAATGGTCACATCTGTTGGAGAAACATACCTATTCAAAGTCTTCTGAAAATAAAATTCTCTTTCAGGGGCGTTGCCCCCGAGCCCCCACAGGGGGCGCTGCCCCCTTGACCCCGCGACCTGACCGGGCAAACACTAGTTGGGGCGGCAAAACATTCGCAAAACAAAAAAATAACACATGCAAAATGATGAAAAATATATAACAGTTTACACTATTAAACCCAATGTTCTACGGGGCTCTTTACTTAATAACAGAATGTGCCTTCTCCCCATTATCTCTCCTCATGGTTCTAGACCATGTTTGGATGGTATAGTAGGAATGTTTTAGCTTTTTTTATTCATAATGTTTGGAAATTCAACGATAAAGATTTTGAAATGTCCAAGTTAGATAATGATTCTATGAGAATTTGAAGTAAGATGTAATATGTGAATGTTTTTAAATGTCTTAAGAATGAGTTCATGCCTATCAATCCTTTGTAGAGGGGCTTTCTGTACTCATGGCCACAATACTCCGGCTCTACAGCTCATTGTCTTACACGTCTGCGTGTAAGCTTGCTCAGGCGAAAAGTCCAAGCATCGATTGACTATGTTACGAGGTTTACTTTTTAAGTTTTAAGATCATAGTTTTTATTAGGTAAATTACGAATTATAGTTTTTGTTTGTTACATCACATTTTAATTGCAATGAAGGTTTTTAATCTTTGCTTTATTTGTACCTCTAACTTTTTCATGTCGTATTCTTATTTCAACATTTCATTAATCAGTACATATTGTCTCTAATAATCGTTTTCGTCCAAAAATTCGTTAGGAGATGTAAAAGGACTTATTTGTCCATCATATTTTAAAAACAAGCAAAAAATTGAATAGAAAAGTCCGACAAATTATTTGTCCCTCTTTTCAATACATGCTAATGGAATATTTGGATAGAAACCATTATATAGATCAAAATATTATAATTAATAGAAGGTTGAGGATAAAAATGGGACGAAAAAAAGTTGAAAACACAAGTGTGACATAAGTAGAATTTGGGATCCTCCAATGCAATTAAAATATGGTGTAATAAATAAAATTATGCTACAAATGTAACTTTATTTTTTATTTGGTTTTGGGCCATGGGCTTAGGTTGCATTGGTTCTTTATATATATTGTTTATATATTATTGGGAAAATATACATAATCACTTAGAATAATAATGATATTTATTATCATTATGATGGAATATCGATAATGTGACAAATCATTATTTCTCATATTTCTCTCTCATAAAAATTGAACGGTCAAATCTCATTATTTCACATAAACTATCTACAATCAATGTTCCATCATCATAATGATAAATAGCATTATTCAATCGTTTTCACATGTTCAATTAGTACGGTACAATACTGAAAAAGGATAATAGCATATTTGGTTTTCAACCTTTTAAAAATATGTGGGATATAACCGAGTTTTAAAAATATCACCAAACATCCCCACTAGTTGAGGAAAGAAGTATGATAGGTTTCATTTCAACTTTTAAGGTAAAATACAAAGACAGAATTTCCCTCCACTATAAATAAACAAAAGAGAAAAGAAAAGACGAATACAAAATAACAAAATGTACCCTCCAAAAATGAAGAATAACAAAGAAGCCATCTTCATCCTTATAAAGGTAACCACCACCAACCCATCGCCACCACTTTTCTACCATTTTTATGGAAGGGGAGGAACGAGATAGGGAAAATCCTACTTTTTGCCAATTTTATATCGGAGAAGAGGAAGGCAAATTGAGTGTGAGCTAGTTCGCTTCGTGAAGCATGAGCTCAACTGTGAGCTCGTTCCTTGGTAGGCGAGCTAGGTCGACTCGCGAGTCTTTAGCTTCTTGTTGTTGCGTTTTTTATATCGCAAGTACATGATATCATAACAAGTAATATAGTAAATCTTTGAATCCGGATTATCATTCTCACGATGACTATACTTTAGAAATTAATCTAATTTTTCTAATTCCTATTTGACAAAAAACAAACAAATAATTATGATGACTGTAATTATTTTTCATAACTATTTTTAACTAATGGAAAATATAAAATGATTTCAAACAATGAATAATTGAAAATTCAAATATATGATGAATTTTAGGGAATAACAATTTCATCTATTAACCATCTTTATTATTAATTCAAGATTCACAATCTAATGTGGTGTTCGATCAAATTCTTCTATTGTATTCCATTTACCTCTCTCGAGTTCTCATTGAACTTATTTAACTAATTAAATCTCATATCTCTATGCGAATCAATTTTAGTTACACGAAACACTAGTTCTAAGAATTCATATTATGATCGCAATAATTAGTATATGTATCTTTACATATTATTCTAATGTACCAAATTTTATTATATGGTCTAAATCTCAAACTTACATCTCGATTCGTAAGAGACTCACATAATCATCAAATTATTGATCAGGTAATTTAATGCATTAAACTCATAATAAAACCAACACATAAATAAATAAATCACAAAATTCTTGAAAAGAAAAATAAAGGATCACAAGTCGACTAAATTATTATCCCTAATATAAAAATTACTTATTCATATTGTAAAAATAAAAACACTCAAAAGTGGAAAGAAACACCAAAAATTGACCAAATGTGAAAATTTCTAGCGTTTACAGTTCCCTTCTTTTTTCTTCTTTTCTTTTCTTCATTTCCTGGTTTTCTATCTGCCTTTTTGTTCCGTTGCTTTTCTTCTTCTTCTTCTTCTTCTTCTTCTTCTCTCTCTCTCTCTCTCTCTCTCTCTCTCTCTCTCTCTCTCTTTTCTTTTCTTCTTTCTTTCTCTCTTTCTTCTTCCTTCTTTGTTCTCCTGCTTCAACTCCGTCCTTTTCTCCGCTGTGTCTAGCGGTGGCAATCGAGCCGAGAGACTTGTCGTCTTGACTGCTCGGCTCGTACTGTAACGATCCACGAGCTCTCGGGCTAGTCAAAACACGAGCTCGAGCACGAGCTGAGCCCGCCCGTTCGGCTCGTACTATTTACGAGCTACTCGTCAAGCTGCTCATTGGCGAGCCCACGAGCATGCTCGTTGGCTTGTCAAATTTTTTTTAGAAAAAAAAATTAAAACATATGTGACCAGAACGGTCACTGAATTTTTCAGTGACCGTTTGGTCACTTTTTTTTTCTTCTAATTTTTTCTTCTATAAACACCTACTCATTACACAATTTTTTTCTTACCAAACTTTCATTTTCAACTCTACTCTTTAATATATTCTACAATTTACAAATCATTATCAACAATATCATCATTATCATTCATTTTATTCTATAATCCTCTTCTACATTTTTTTTTACATTCTACAAATCATTATCATTCATTTGTTGTTTACAATTCATTTTATACACTACTATATAATTTTCATTCAATTTTCAATTCTACATTTCTACATTCTACTTCAAGCCTTCAACATTCAATTTTTATTATTCACAAATGGATCCAGACAATTTGTTGAAAACTTGTTCGGTATGGAAGACGAAACACCTGCCCAAAATCAATTTGGGAATGAATTTGCCGGTTTCAATGAATTACCAATTCCAGAAAACATTGAAAATTTCGACGTGATGGTAGTCATCCAATTGATTTGGATGACGTTGATGTTGATCCTATTGTTCCAATTGATTTGGAACAAGACGAAGAACTTACATTAAATATTCATGATGCAAGAGGGAAGAGAAAGGGGAAGAAGTAGACAAAATATTGGGACCATTTCAAATTGGTTAATACTGGTGGTATGGTCGATGGACTTCCAAAAACCAAAACAGTATGTAAATACTACAAACAACGACTGGCATGGCGAAAAGGCATTGGAACCGCCCACCTCAACTGTCACTACAAAACATGTGCGGCCAAACATGGGCTTCTTCCAGCTAGTCAAATGCAACTACAGTTTGGTACTCCGGCGCCGGTGCTACTACTACGCTACTTTTTACGTGGATGTATTCGGAGGAGGAAGCTCAAACGGGAATGGTGAAGTTCATTGTCGCAGCGGAACTGCCACTAGCAATAGTGGACAACCAACATTTCGTAAATTACATCAAATAATATCGTCAACCGAGGTACGTTGGGGTAAATCGAAATACTCTTCATTCCAATACAATTGAATATTTTTTTAATTCAAAGAAATTATCGATTGCAGATTTAGAAAAATATGGGGATGCAATATCTTTAACTTTGGATTTGTAGGAAGAGATTAATAAGAGAGGTTATATAACTGCAACTGCATACTATATAGACCCACTTTGGGTCATGCATAAAAAAATTATTGCTTTTAAAATTATTGAGTATCCTCATAACGCTCAAACTATATTTAATGCTATTATGTTAATAATTAGAGAATATAAGTGCGAGAGTAAAATTCCTTTTTTTACATTCGACAATACTTTTGTAAATAAGGTTGTTATCGATAAATTGCATAGAGTACTTCAACCCGATTTCGGTGGTTATTTATTTCATATTCGATGTGTGCACCATATTTTTAATTTAATAGTATAAGACGGTTTAAAACATGTTAAGGATGAAATTAACCGAATTAGGAATGCACTTATATATATATATAAAACAAGTATTTGAGGAATTTTGTGAACAATGTGGAAATGAGCATACAAAAACTTTTATTACTGACGTAGGTCATAGATGGAATTCAACTTACTTATTACTAAAATCCTGTGAAGGTTTTGAAGCGTTTATCATTGAATTTTATAACTGTTAGGGCTTTTAAGAGATATCGAAATGACCCCGATTTTTATGCGGTTATATATTCCATGGAATTAAAATTTATAAAATATTAGGAAGAATTACTTATGTTATTTCCTTTATCATGCGTCATGGACCCCCTATATAATTTATCGAGTACTAAATTTGTAATTGATCAAATTTCAAATACTTTAACTTTTAATACGCCTATTACTTATAGGAAGTTGGAACATACGTTGACTAAAATGTATGAATTATATGCTTCACAAATAGGTACACATATTACTTGTGTACCTACAACTCCTCCTCTCACAAATATAAATGATGACGATGCTGAAGTTTTAAGTTTATTCGAAAACATGAACTCATATAGATATGATTCAGTTACATATGCATGTGGTTCCTCTTGTCTTACACTGCATGTACTCAAACTTCGAGTACTAGTTATGCATTACCATCTGAACTAATTGATTACTTTAGTCATACTTTACCTAATAACAAATCAGTTAAGAAAAGTTTAGAAGATGTCATTGAATTCTAGCGAAATAACGAACACCGATGGCCAATAGTTTCTACAATTGCAAAAGATCTATTAACACCTCCGGTTAACACTGTAGCTTCGGAGTCTTTTTTAGTGCAGGGAAGAGGGTTCTATCTGAGGTCCAAAGTCGACTAAAAGAATATATTTTGAAAGCGTTAATGTGCTGAAAGATTGGGAAGACGCTAATTATCGAATCCAGCATAAATATGGGAAATTGCATGTAATCAAGTAAGTGATATTTAATTTCACTACATTCATTACAAAATTTTATTTTCATACCTTTATAATTTTTTTAAAAAAATTGTACACGTAACAAGTTGTTCGTGTACAATTTTAACTCCGCCTACTCGAAATTGAAGTAGCCGGTCCCAAACCCGGATAAAGGAGGAGGGTTTATCACTTTTTTAAAAATAAAAACGCTATAGAAAATGTATATTTATTATTTTAAAAATTATAAATATTTTGGAAAATGTATATTTTTTAAAAAAATAGAAAATGTGTATATATATATTTTTTGAATTTAAGATTTAGTTAATTAGTTATAGTAGTGTCATTAAAAAAAAAAGACGTCAAAATGACGAGCCGGCGAGCCGAGCGGTTCATTTTGGGCGAGCTTGGCACGAGCCGAGTTCGCCCAAAAACCAACGAAGCGAGCCACGAGCACGAGCCGAGCTCGTGTGGGTATATACCAAGCAGGCTCAGCTTGGCCCATTGCCACCACTAGCTGTGTCTTTCCCCCATTCTCTACGTGTTTTTTTTCTTATATATCTAGGTTTTAATATATATATATTAAAAGTGGCTATCTAACGGAATTTGTTGTTTTAACGGACTATGTAACGGAATTTCTTGTTTTAAACAGGCAGCTGCACCTTCCTTCAATAGTTTTATCATAATTTTGTATCCCGATATCCGATTGAGGCGATTCAAAATGCGTTGGAAATGTAACTCATCTGGCTACAACTTTGATTCAGACATTATTCTCCAATTCGATCACTTTCTATGCCAAAAATAGGTCTCAATATGAGACTAAAACATCGATGCATAACTTTTCGGTTGGAAATTGATTTGTGATCATCTTTTGACTAAATTTGATTCCATTGACGTCTTCCTTTATCCAATTGACTCCGAGCACTCTCAAATCTTCATCGTAAGGTTCAGCACAACTTTTAAGTATTTACATTTTAGTCCCCGAACTTTGGATCCCTTACAATTTAGCCTTTTCTCCAAATTTGTCAACTTTTGCTTATTTTCTTCGATCTCACCAACTTACATAACAATATCAAAATCACACATCTAATTATTTATCAATTATATAAACATTACATCATTAATTATTTAATTAACCAAAAAAATTACATCTTTATTAATAACAAATTAATTCTTAAACAAAACTATTAAATATAAACTACGCAAACGTGCATTGCACGTTACTTGCACCTAGTGTGTGTGTGTGTGTGTGTGTGTGTGTAATTTGTGCTTCCAATTAAAATTTCCAATTCAAGCTCTAGTCAGGCTCGCAGCTCGCCTCACTTAACACTCTTTGCCCGTCATAAAAGTGATAGGAAATAAGGTTTTTCCCCATCCCCCATTCTCCCCCATCCATAAAATTGGTAGAAAAGTGGTAGGTGGACATAGTGGTTGTGGTGCTGGTTTTAGGACGGGTCGTTGGGATGAAGGAAGAAGAGGACATAGCCGTTTTGGTTATTTTTTGGGTAATTATGGTATTTTCAATTCATTTTTTTCTTTTGATTTTTTTTTTTAAATTTAAAGGGAAAACAATTTTATTTTTTTATTTGACCTTTAACGGCTGGATGCCTTTTTCCTCAAACGTTAGGGATGTCAGGTGTTATTTTTAAAAGTTGGGCATATCATCCCAACTAAAAATGATGAATTCTGAATGCACTAATGATAAGTGCACATCATTTGTATACAATCTTGTACACATCCCCCTCACATGGGGGTGGGGCCCACAATCGCGGTGTAAGAGTAGCATGACTCATTCTGAATGTTAAATAAGAAACCATTTTCAAGACAAGTAGTATCAATGGAGCGTTACTTCATTCTTGGACACAATTAGTGGGAAAAAGGGGGGCTCATAATGGTGCATATAATGTTAGTATATCAGTTTGTTGTACGTCCAATGATTTTGGTGAAATTGAAATCTACAATTGACTCATTGATCGATTAAAAATCACAATGTGAAAATCAATAGCCAATTGAAGTTTTTTCGGGGAAGAGACGGTGCATTAAGAACTTTTGGATTCAAGTTATTGTCTTTCCGTGCTAAAAACGAGCATGAGGTTACTAGTACGATCGATAAACACTTGTAAAATGAACTAATAATAATTCAAGTAGAGAAACTATAAGCAAGAAGGAGCTTGAAAGTTGCAAAATAAACCAGGAGATTGATAGATACCCTCATTAAATCCTTTTGTCGCAGGTATCCACACTCATGTAATGCACATAGCATTATTCCAGACTCCGGGAGATTATATAAGGATGTATCTAGATATGTGTACGAAAATATTGTTGAGGGATATGATTCATGTGACATTGGTTTTGGAAATGTAATAGCTTATTTTGAAAATGACAATTAGAAAGAGCCAACAAAGTAAATGGTTAGATAAATGATGATACAAGCATGAAGATGGCAGATGAGATATATGACTGAAAATTCTTTTAGTTTTTTTAACTCTCTGTCTCTGACTAATCAAGATTTTCCTTCTAGATGTTATTGGAAGTCAAATATCCGTCTATTATTTTCTTCACTTTTCAATATTACACTTCAATTTTGTAGTGATTGTTGGTTTCACAAATCAAATTCATTCTTGAAATCGAACCATAAATATAATTATGTCATAATTTTTTTAAGGAAGTATTAAGGTCTTAGATTATTCCAAATATCGAAAAATGCCGAAGGAAACATTTGCCCCTCTAACAAGAGTTACGGATTCCATCCGGCGAATATATGTTACATATAATTATAAACTCAAACTTTCAAAACGTCGAGATATTGATCGCACTCATTAGTGTTTCAAAGAGATTGAGTCTTTAATCAAGGTCAATTACCCACTTGGGATTAAGATTAGTGATGATGCTAATTAATATAGTGGATTTTAATTAATTAAACAGTATTATACAAATTAAATTTTATGTGGTCATATTCATTGCATTCCAAATCGTGCTTATATTCAAACTAAATTTCTTATACATCACATTTTAATTACATCAAAGTTCTTTAACATTTATTTATTATTGGATTTAACATCTGCTTGACAATCATATTTTTCAAACTCTTTTTTCTACGTGCTTATTTTCTACGACATATTCACACAATAAAATATTTTGTACGTAAACTCAAAATTTTTCTCTACTTTTTAACTGCTCATTCTCCTAAATGTTACTATTCAAAAATCTATTTTTCAAGAAGTATAGTTGTCAAACGGGGGCTTATATATTTTAATTTTTTCACCATATGTTTGTCTTTAACTTTTCATTAATTAGGCAATCTGGTACTTAATCATAGTTTCATCGAAAAATAATGTTAGCGTGCTTTAAAATGAGGGACAATTATTTAATTTCATTTTTGTGTCATTTTTTTACTTATTTAAAAACGCAAGGATCAAATAAGTTTTTTTAAATCCATCTTAATGAAATATTTAAACTGAAAATATCGCTAGGGAAAACTTGTGTTAATTTGAGAATACAAATTCGATAAAAACAAATTTCGATGTTTGCAGATATTGTAAAAGTAGAAGAGTTAACTGAATAGAGAACAAAGCTAGAAATATTGTAACGCCCCGAGTTCCTTGAACCCGGATTGTCACGTCATCTTCATTTGTAACTGAATTAATTAAAAAGATTTGCGCGAAAAATAACTAAATTTTAAAACGTCATATTTATAACGGTAAAGCCTCGTCGGCAACAAAACTCATTTGATTAACTTAACAAATTTGATTAAACTTTAAATCTCGAGTTTTTAAAATAACTGAAATGACTAAGTACGTTAATAATGTTCAAATACGAAAATTTCAAATGTAAATAACTTCGCCTATTAAATCGTTGCCACCACTGCCCATCAAACCCGACCGTCTCCAAAATCTGCAAATGTTGTTAAAATAACGGAATGAGTATTTCGATGAAATACTTCATCGTCGATAATTAATTTACAGAATAATTGAACACGTAATCATGCAATTCATATCGTGACATCATCATCATAGACTCATTTTTTTGAAAATCATAGGCTCTTTAAAAGCATAGGGTATGGGTAGTCTCGTCTCGTGCATTTAAGCACATAAGTTATGCATAACATTATCATCTTATCTCATAAGAGATACTCTCATTTTCTCATGCAATAATGCATATAAATTATGACAAATATAACAATATCATATATCTCATATGACATATTTTCATCTCATTCATCAAATCATATAAATCACGTAAATTCACATAACACATGCGATTATAATTTAAACTAATTAATGGTGGCGAGTCTACCTCAAATTATCTCGAGTCTCGTAAAAAGTGGAGCAGGACGTAACCTCAATCTCCTAATCGTCCATACGTTTCGTCTAGCCAAACTAGAAAATAGGTTTTGAATTAGTATTCCGAAATTTAAAGTTTTTGAAATAGGGGCAGCTCCTAATACTAAATCAATGGAAAATTCTATTTGCCTATCTGGCGAAGTATCGGGTAGATTGTCTGGGAAGACATCACCGTACTCACGTACCACTGGCATGGCCAAAGTGATCTCTTGTGGGTTTGCCTTGAAGACTAACCAAATAGTAATGACAATTGTCCTTGGCTAATAGTTTCTCCGCTTGTAAAGCCGAAATAAGGCGAGGAAGTGCCTTAATTTTCGTTCCATAAAACCTAAATACTTCTTCACCATCCTTGCGAAAAATAACATCTTTCTCATGGCACATAATTGCGGCACGGTTGGTGTTGAGCCAATCCATACCCAAAATGATATCGAAGTCTTGCATTCGGATAATATTCAAGTCTGCCTCTAAAACTTGACCATTGAAATCTATTTGTACTGCTTTGACTATCTTATTGGTATTGATAGTTCCTCCTGACGGTAAACTAACTTCGAGGGTACTACCAGTCTTTTCTCCTATTAAGTTCAGTCTTTCTAAACATGCATCAGCTATAAATGAATGCGTGGCTCCCGAGTCTATTAGAGCATATACGGGGATACTAGAAATAGATAGTATACCTGTTATCATATTATCATGCTCAAAATGGGAAGGAAATATAGTATGGAGAATAGTTAAGACATGCACAAGGATACCAGAATAACTAGTATACATGCAATAACGTCAGAATCCTCCGCTGCATTCATAGCAAATACTCTTGCTTTCCCTTTTCTGTTTTGGTCCGGGTTCGTCTTCGGATTGGAACCCTGGGTGGACGGAGTACGACAATCTGTTGCAAAGTGACCTAGCTAGCCGCATTTATAGCAGACACCCTTTCCAAGAAGGCACTCTCCTTTATGCAACCTCTGACACTTAGGGTAGGGTGGAGTGAAATTGATCATCTGTCTCCCTGTTGGTCCTAGATTCGATCTCTTGTTAAATGCTTGATTCCGATTCTGATTCTGATTATGATTTGGATCTTGCCATTTTCTCTTTCCCCGGTTCCTCTGCTCGTTATGATTGCTTTGGTTCCCAACTCTCACATCGGCATAGGCTACTACTTGAGCCTTTTTCACTACCTTCCTGTAAGTCGGCAGCTCATGTGAACTGACAACCTACCTGACATCAAAGCGTAGACCTCTCTTAAAATGCTGTGCCTTTTGGAACTCAGTATCCACCAAGTGTAGAGCATAACGTAACAGTTCCTCGTACTTCCTCTTATATTTAGTTATATCCATTTTACCCTGTGCCAAATGTAGAAACTCAGACTCCTTGTGATCTTTGAGGGCTTGTGGGAAAAATTTATCCCTGATCTCAATCTTAAATTTGTTCCAAGTCGGAGTTGCTAGCTGTTCTTCACTCTTCGTCTGAGATGCCGATTCCCACAAAAAACCAGCTCTTCCGATTAACACGAACTCTACACAGACAACTTTCTTATCCTCGGGGCAAGACATGTGCCTGAAGATATTCTCGATGGACTGGAGCCACTCTTCTACTGCTAATGGACCATCTCCGCCATCGAACATAGTTGGGCGGTATCTCTTGAACTGTTCAATCATTGGTACTGTAGAGTTAACTGGTTGTGGAGCTTGTCTCATCTCTTACACCACATTAAGTAATTCCCTGATGATGTCAGCTTGGGTTGGTGGTGCCATAACCTTCATAATGTTAAAAGTAGTTCGTAAATAACTCGAAAAAATGGAAGTTGGAAAACCAAACATCATTTCATTTAAAACTCAACTTCTTTTAATGAAGGTACATGGATAGGAAGACATGTATGCCGAACATTTTTTTTTTTACAATAAAATGTCGAGTTTACTCTAATTTCTATCTCTCTACTTTCCTTCGGTTACACATGATTCAGTGTCCGAGAACTCTCCTAGCGCTGGATCAACGTCTTCCTCTGGTTCTTCTTCTTCTGGGTCTTCTTCGGGTTCCTCCTTAGGAACTAACTCATCTTCTCGACCTAGTTCGGGCTCGGGCATTGGCCCCATGTTCTAGCTCCCCTTCAGGTGCAATCCCAAAATGGTACTCAAAGTACATGGGCCAGTATGCACAAATCTCTCGCAGAAGGTTTCATACTCTAATTCCACATTAGGAGACACTAGAGAATCTGCATATATGCTATGAGCTACCTTTGCACAGTCGCTTCGAAAAGTCGAGAGTAAATGATAGATCGACCGACGATTACAGGTCACGTAACCATGCTGTATGGCATGCTCACGTACGACATTCAGCTGCTCAACATGTTGGGCAATTGTCTAATCAAGTTCAGGCCTGAAGCGGTCATAATCCCTAATAGCTTATTCTGCGTCACTGAGTACATTTATACTAATGGGTGCCATGTTCTAAACCAATTATGCAAAGTCCAATTAGGTGGGGTTATTCATCTCTCTTAGTTAAAATTACGATGATGTAAAAATTTAAAAACTCTTTCAAATTATGCTCGAACTCATCTTTCTTTCTAATTCAGATACACTTCTTTTTCTTTCTTCTAAGTCTCGTAAAGCATTACAATAGGTATTCGAAATAAAATAACGATTAAACTTCGAAAACTTTTCTACTTTCGGAGTCGACGGATTGAATGATGACAGTGACAACTTTCATTAATGATAATTTAAACAAAGTAGAATGTCTCTTTCATATTTTTTTTTTTTGAAAATTTTACTAGTCTACATAAACGCAAACCAGTTTTGATACAAGCTGTAACGCCCCGAGTTCCGTGAACCCAGATTGTCACGTCATCTTCATTTGCAATTGAATTAACTAAAAAGATTTGTGAAAAATAAATAAATTTTAAAACATCACATTTATAATGGTAAAACATCGTCGGCAACAAAACACATTTGATTAATTTAAGAAATTTGATTAAACTTTAAATCTCGAGTTGTAGAAATAACTGAAATGACTAAGTACGTTAATAATGTTCAAATACAAAAAATTCAAATATAAATAACTTCGTCCATTAAATCATTGCCACCACTGCCCATCAAATCCGACCGTCTCCAAAATTTGCAAATGGCGTTAAAATAAAGGAATGAGTATTTCGATGAAATACTCAGTAGGCTCATCGCCGATAATTAATTTACAGAATAATTGAACACGTAATCATGCAATTCATATCGTGACATCATCATCATAGGCTCATTTTCTTGAAAGTCATAGGCTTTTTAAAAGCATAGGGTGTGGGTAGTCTCGTCTCGTGCATTTAAACACATAAGTTATGCATAACATTCTCATCTTATCTCATAAGAGATACTCGTCTCTTCTCATGCATTAATGTATATAAGTTATGACAAACATAACAATATCATATATCTCATATGACATATTTTCATCTCATACATCAAAACATATAAATCACGTAAATTCACATAATACGTGCAATTATAATTTAAACTAATTAATGGTGGCGAGTCTACCTCAAATTATCTCGAGTCTAGTAAAAAGTGGAGCGGGACGTAACCTCAATTTCCTAATCGTCCATAGGTTTTGAATTATTATTCCGAAATTTAAAATTTTAAAGCGATAAAATAAATTTTAGGGACCTAATTAGGTATTTATTAAAACTGAATTTGACAAATATAGGGGTTGAAAATAATATTTTCAAAGTAATGGGGTTAAATGTGGGAAATGAGGACTCTAGGGACTGATTTATTAAATAATGAAACCTTGGGACTGAAATAATAATTTAAAATGATATAAAATAAAGTTCAGGGGCTTAATTGAAAATTTATGAAACTGAAAATAAAAGTTTAAGTGCTGAAATTAAACTTTTAAGAAATTCAGGGACTTAACTGAAAATCTATTAAAACTGAAAATAAAAATTTAAGGACTGAAATTAAAATACTTAAAACCTAGGGGCTGATTTCTTTAAAACAGAAGCTATAAGGACTTAAATAAATGCTTTTAAAACTTGGGGAGTTAGGGGATAATTTCAAAAAAAATCAAAATAAATAAAAATCATCACCACACACTCTTTCTAACCCATTTCGATTGAGCAGAGAGGAGAGGGGGAAATCCGGCGACGGGAAGGGGCGATCTCGCCACCGGTGAGGCGGTCAGCTCAGCGCCACCGTCACGTGGTGACGTCGGTGCATGGACGGAGGTGGCAGGGTGGTTTAGGTGTTCGAGTCGAAGGCTATGAGGTGAGTTCTTGGGTCAGGTTACTTTTTGGATTTAATGGCTGTTTTGTGTTGATTTTTGAGTGAAGTGGCTGTCGATTTTTTGGTGAAATAAGGGCTGTTTAGTGTCGGGGTTGCATTTGGCGTTGTAGGTGGTTGGTTTGTGATTGGTGTTGGCTTCGAATAGTTGGAGTCGTGTGCTTTGGAGGGGCTGCAGTTTGGGTGTTGGTGTGATGGTTCGATTTCTGCTGGAGTTTGAATGGTGGTTCTGGGTTTAGGGTTGGATGGCTACAGTTTGGGAGGCTGCAGCTCGTGTGTGCTTGCACTTGGTTTGGCTGGTGTCGATTTTGTGTGAAAACATCATGGTGGTTATGCTAGAAATTGATGTTCTAACATCATTTAGAGTTTCCAATCTTGAGGAATTGTTGTTGGTGCTAAAAATCTATTTTAGCATCAACATGAATATTCAGTTCAAAGTGGATTGAAACGAGCGGAAAAAATTGAGGGAGGTGAAGGTTCTTACCAATAATAGCTGTCTGGAGGTGTGAGGAGTGCGGGAAATGAGGGTACATAAAATAGTAAATCTTTAGGGCACAAATCCTTAGGAGCTTAAATGAGCCAAAAAGTTGGGCTGTAGGAATTTTCATAATTGGGCCTAAATGAATTGGACTTAAAATAATTAATATTTGGACTGACATAATTGGACTTTAAATTGATAAGGAGTTGGATACTTTTAAAATATTCGATATTGGACTCGATTTGAAATAGTTTTAAATTGGTTTTATAACGGTTAGACGAATATGCTTTTATTCCCACGTTAGGGTTTAAAATCACGTTTTTCGGGAAAAATAATTTTATATAATTTAAAATTCTTAATCGCTACAAATATGTTCACATAAGAATCCGTATTAAACAATTAATTAATTCAAATAATGGTAAACCCCATCACAAGAGACCGAATACAACTTTTATATTTAGTCTTTGGATAGAAATACCAACTTGTAAGTGGTACTCTTGGTGTAATAATCAAATATTGACAATAAACTATGTCAAACAATAAAGCTATTTTTGGACCGATTTATTGTTCACATAAAACAAATCCTTATAATTATCACATATTTATTACCACAGGTATACATGTAATTCGGCCAAATATTAACATTTCTTTGAGTCGATAAATATCCGCATGAATTACAAATTCATTACCTTCCTGATATTCCAAATAAATTAATCTAGACAATAGAGGTTACTTTGATAACATGTTGCGTCAACTAATTCATTTAGGAAAATTAGTAATCCAAAAGAAATTTATTTTAATACTAAAATTTTAATTTTAATTGTTAATTCCTGATTTTTTTTAACTTAAAAAAAGGACAGAAAGTCGTCGCTGCACCCATTTTGGGTGTATTATAAATTTTGGAATAGTGATTGATTGAAGAAGTGTGGTTGAAAAGTAATGAAAAGTTTTAGATTTATGCGTAATATTTTTTATTTCGAGAATGCGTGATTATAATTAAAAAATAGAAATTTTTTAAAAAAATAATAGGGCCAAACAAAAGCTTTATAAACAGTATAACAGTTTGACCCCTGACTATTGTTGATAACAATGTCTTAAAACCAATTTTTTAATAAATAACACCTCCGTATACACGTCCCTTTAAAATTGAGCAAAATTTGATCCATTTAAATGCAATCAATTATAATTATACTCAAATTTAACAATTCAGTCCTAAAAATTATCAAATTTGAAAATACCCAAAATTTAAATATTTAGGGTTTGAAATTCACATCCCAAAATTAAGTAATCCAAAATATGAATTTCATCCCAAAATTAAGTAATCCAAAATATGAATTCAACCCTAAAATTATTTCTTAAATCTCAATGTTTTAACATGGAGTTGATTCTGATACCACTTATTGAATTTTTCATGAAACTCAAACTTTATAAAATATAATGAATTATCAAGATCCCCATGTCAAATAATCAAAAAAATTAATTAATGCGAAACATACATTGATCCATTGATTTGAATCTTGAATTTTGATATTTAAATCTTGATTTCTTGATTATGATTCTTAATTGTGGATTTTGGATCTTTTTCTTCAATATGTTTTCTCTATTAATTCTTGTGTTGATGGAATGACACAAAAAATTAGAAAAATTGCATATGAATTGGGGATCATATCCCTATATATATTTTCCATATATATTTGGTCTATCGTCAAACACAAACCCTAATGGATCCAGTCTCTACACATAATTCGACCCACACTTTATTTAAATGTTCAAAACTCAATTACTTGATTATTTATTAAATCACTTTAATTTTGGGCTTAACTTTAAGATATCTTTTATATACAATTAATTACATATATCGACCCACATGACAAATTAAATAATTTTACAACACTGATCCTTATATGATATTGAGCTTTCAAGGGATCTCAATATAACTTATACGATGACTTACAATAAGGAGCATTGAATCTTATACTATTAATATTTTAAAGGACCTCAACATGACCCCTAAACTTAAAGAAATATTTTACAATGAATGTTTCTCTCTTAGTAAATTATACAAATGAATTAAGTATTAAGAGAGAATAACGTTTCAATGAATAATACTAAATAATAGCTCAAGTATTAGATAATAAAAAAACTGTGATGAAATGTAATTTAGAAGTTTAATTCAATCAATCAAAATTTTTGATATTAAAAAAATAGAAGAAATAGATACAATGTAAGTTCTAAGATTATTCTCAAAATATCTCCTCTTTTATGAATGATAGCATAAATTAAGTACCAAAAAATATATGAGAAACTTTGATAAAGATGATGATTAAGAAGTTTGATTAAATCAATCAAAAAATTTCAATATGAATAAGTAATTGAAATAAATGTAATGCAAGCTCAAATGATTTTTTCTCAAATATTTCTCTTTAATGCACTTAAAGAAGCTTTCAATTAATGCAAAAAAAAAAAGAGAGAGAGAGAATTTATTTACAGAGGAAGCATAACTTTTTAGAAGAACTAACGAGGTCCGGAGATTGGCTTCAAGTCTGGAAGTTCACAGTGGTCGATAGATGTCGAAATTAGAACGGTAAAAAAATTGCCCATTGGAGATCGCCGAACATATTTGATATTTCTTTGAAGTTTGGCTCTTAGACTTTATTTGAAATTTCTCTGTTAAGCTCATGTCTTAATTTTTCTTTGAAGTCCGACTTTAAAGCTCTTGTTTTGAAAATTTTGTCTTGAATACTTGATTTCGATCTTGACCTTCATTATGAGTCCGATTTGATAATCTTGATAATGATTTTTTGGCGACGTTCGATTGATTTATCATTGAAGGTTTTGAAAACTATAATTACTTAAATTCAATTGTTAGAAAATAAGATTAGTTTATTTGTTATGATCGAAATTATGAAGTTAAAGTCAACAATAGGTCGATAGAAACTTTATATAATTGGATTATACAAAGAGAATTTTTACGGATAAAAAGCTCATTAATAAATATTGACAAATTTTTACATATTTAAAAGATTATTATTTTATATTATTCAAATAATTTTAAGTAATTTTATTAATTTATCATTACATTCATTTATCGATATTTTACTGTATATCAACTTTATTGTAGATTATAAATAACTCAAAAAGTGATCAAGAAATGTATGTGATACTTCAAATTAGAAATATGGAAAATTAGCCATTTTTTGGGCTCCATTTTAATTTTGGTGTATTTTTCTCATTCTTCTTTTTGACCACACGTTTTTCAATAAAATAATATTATGTTTAAATTTAAAATTTTTCCTTCTTTATTAATCACACGTTAATGTAACAAAAATGTCTCAGATATTATTGTGAAGGTCAAAAAGTGTCCCTGAAATTATTCATATTTCATAACTATGTTGTGGCCATTTATATTTGGTCAATTATTAATTAATTTATAAATTATATCAATATGTACGGACAAATATCTCGTGAACATAGTGGTGGCAAATGAGCCGAGCGGGCTGTCAAGTCGCCCGCCGGCTCGCACCGTTCACGCCCACGTGGCCGCTCGCTCGTAAAAACGAGCCCGAGCACGAGCCGAGCGGGCTCATGGACTAGACGAGCCGAGCCCGCCCGGCCGGTCACATCGCCACGAGCGGCTCGGCGAGCCGCTGCTGAGTTCGCCAGGAGACGAGCCCACGAGCCGCTGCTCGTGGGCTCGTCTAACGAGCCCACCCAAGAATTAAAAAAAAAAAATATATATATAAAAGGAAAAAGTGACCAGAACGGTCATCAATCCGCTGACTGCTTCGTCACAAAGAAAGCGACCAAATCCAACATCGTTCAAAGGACCGCTTGTCATCGCTTTGCAAAAAAAAAATTTTTTTTTTTTTTTTTTTTTTTTTCTACTTTTCTCCAATTCTTCTCCTATAAATACCCAACCCATTACAACATTTTTTTCCCACCAAACTTTCATTCTATACTCTCTACTCTACAATTTACAATTTACAAATCATTATCAACAATTCTATAATTCTCTTCTATATTTTTTTACATTATTATCTTCATTTTACAAATTCACATTTCTACTTATTCTACATTTCTACATTTCTACATTCTATTTCAACAATTCACAAATGGATCCACGAGCATTTGTTGAAAACTTGTTCGGTATGGAAGGTGAAACACCTGCCCAAAATCAATTTGGGAATGAATTTGCCGGTCTCAACCAACTACCAATTCCGTAAGACATTGACGATTTCGACGTTCGTGAAGGCAATGCCGATCCGATTGATTTGGATGACGTTGATGTTGATCCCGTTGTTCCTATTGATTTGGAACAAGATGAAGAACCATCACTAAATATTCCCGATGCAAGAGGGAAGAGAAAGGGGAAGAAGGTGCAAAATGTTGGGACCATTTCAAATTGGTGAACACCGGGTCGGTGATCGATGGAGTTCCGTAAAATAAAGCAAACATGTAAATACTGTCAACAACGACCGGCATGGCAAAAAAAATTGGAACCACTCACCTCAACCGTCATTACAAAGCATGTGCGGCCAAACATGGGCTTCTTGAACGCGGACAAACGCAACTACAGCTTTGGTACTAGTAGAGACGGTGCTACTACTTCGCCACTTTCTACGTGGATGTATTCGGAGGAGGAAGCACGAAAGGGAATGGTGAAGTTCGCTGTCAGCGGCGGAGCTGCCACTTGCAATAGTGGACAACGAACATTTCGTAAACTACGCTAAACAATATCTTCAACCAAGGTACGTCATGGGTAAGTCGAAATACTCTTCGTTCTAATACAATTGAATATTTTCTTAATGCAAAGCGATTATTGATTGGGGATTTAGAAAAATACGGGGGTGTCATATCTTTAACTTCGGATTTATGGGAAGGGATTAATAAGAGAGGTTATATAGCTGCAACTGCACACTATATAAACCCACTTGGGTTATGCATAAAAAAATTATTGCTTTTAAAATAATTGAGTATCCTCATAATGCTAACACTATATATAATGCAATTATGTTAATAATTAAAGAATATAAATGCGAGAGTAAAATCCGTTCTTTTACTTTTGACAATGCTTCTCAGAATAAATTAGTTATCGATAAATTGCATAGAGTACTTCAACCCGATTTTGGTGGTTATTTATTCCATATTCGATGTGTGTGCCATATTTTTAATTTAATTGTACAAGACGGTTTAAAACATGTGAAGGACGAAATTAGTCGAATTAGGAATGCACTTACGTATATCACGATTACACCTAGTAGAAAACAATCATTTGAAGAATTTTGTGAACAATGTCGGGAACTCTAATACAAAAACTTTTATTACCGATTTAGGTCATAGGTGGAATTCAACTTACTTATTATTAAAATCATGTGAAGGTTTTGAACCGTTTATCACTCGAATTTTATAACAATAGGTATATTAGAGACGACGACGATGATATCTTAAATGAATCCGATTGAATACGGTTTTTAAAATTAAGAAATTTTTGGAAAGTTTTTATACGTTCACGAATATATTGTCTGGTGTTTATTATCCAACTAGTTGCATGGTTCTTGAACGTCTTTATATAACTCGCTAGGGCTTTTAATAGATATCAAAATGACCCGATTTGCATGCGGTTATATATGCTATGGAATTAAAATTTAGAAAATATTGGGAAGAATTACCTATGTTATTTCTTTAGCATGCGTCATGGACCCCCGATATAATTTATCGGGCACTAAATTTATAATTGACCAAATTTCAAATGCTTTAACTTTTAATATGCCTATTACTTATAGGAATTTGGAACAAACGTTAACTGAGATGTATGAATTATATGCTTTCAAGAATAGGTACACAAGTTACTCGTGTACCTACTCCTACTCCCACTAATATAAACGATGACGACGCTGAAGTAATTAATTTATTAGAAAACATAGACTCAATTAGATATGATTCAACTGCATATGCATATGGTTCCTCTAGTAGTAGTAGTATGTCTTCCACCGCATGTACTCAAACTTCGAGTAGTAGTCAAAATGCGTTGCCATCTCGAATTAATTGATTACTTTCGTTATACTATGCCTAGTAACAAATCAGTTAAGAAAAGTTCGTAAGATGTAATCGAATTCTCGCGAAATAATGAACGTCGATGGCCAATTGTTTCGCAATTGCAAAAGATCTACTAACACCTCCTGCTAAGCAGCACCGTAGCTTCGAGTCTCTTAGTGCAGTGGAAGAGGGTTCTCTCTGAAATTCGAAGTCGACTAAAAGAAGATATTTTGGAAGCGTTAATGTGCGTGAAGGATTGGGAAGACGCTAATTATCGAATTCAACATAAATATGCCGAAATTGCATGTAATCAAGTAAGTGATATTTAATTTCAATACATTCATTACAAAATTTTATTTTCATACATTTATAATTTTTTTAAAAAAATTGTACGCGTAAAAAGTTTTTCGTGTACAATTTTAACTCCGCCTACACGAAATTGAAGTAGCCGGTCCCAAGCCCGGATAAAGGAGGAGGGTTTATCTTTTTTTTTTTTTTAATTAAATTTTTATTTACTATTTTAAAAATTATAAATTTTTTTACGATCCCCTATAAATTTTTTGTAAAATATATATTTAAAAAAAATATAAAAAATATACTTGTAGTAGTAGCGTTATTTATTTAAAAAAAAAAAAAAAAAAAAAATAGGCGAGCCGGCGAGCCGAGCTTCAGCTCGGCTCGCCGAGCCGCCCGCCTTGGCGAGCTCGGGCGCGAGCCGAGCCGCCAACGACAACGAGCCGAGCCGCGCCGGCTCGTTGTCGACGAGCCACGAGCTCGGCTCAGGCGAACACGAGCCGAGCTCGTCTCAGCCATACGAGCCGGCTCGGCTCGGCCCATTGCCACCACTACGTGAACATGAATTTTGTCCATTGGAAAATCATTATAAAGCGTGAGGGTAAAATAGTAAAACAATATTCTTATCAATAGGGTAATTGTATTTATATTCATACCACAATTTTTACTTTTTACACCACATTTTAATTGTACATGAGGTTCTTAATTTTTGCTCATTATAACATTTATGCCCCTAACGATTTTTCATGTAATTATTATCCTCAACCTTTTAATTTGTCAAAATATTTTGTATTTGATAATAATTTTATATCCCAAATTTCGTTGAAATAAAGTAAAACAACTTATTTTCCAACATTTTTAAAAAATAAATAAATAAAATTTGCAAAAAATACATGATGATGAACAATCGACTAAGAGCCAACATCAAACATTAAAAACCAAATATTAAATTAAAAAGTGGGAGAATGTATGACTTTCAGTTGATATAGTTGCATTATCTCCAAAATGATACAAATGAGGGATATTTATAGTTTTACATTTGAAATGGTGGCTATAGGATGTGGGGACACGTGACCTCAACTCCTTAACCGAGGTATCTTATCCTAAGAATCAATTTTGACTCCACTAACATGTAGCGCATTAAATGTACCCAAAAGGGGTAGCCACCTATAACCTATGTTGACAAGACTTTGAGATTTTTACTCATTACAAAAGTCTAATCAATCAATACAAAAGGATTTCATAAATTCAAGATTTTCAAATGTGGATCATTACTAGTCTTAATTGAGTTTCAGATTCTAGTTCATTGAACCTCGCCATTTTGCTAAAAGAGACTTTGATAGGTTCATTCTATGAAACCTTTTTTTTATGCTTTGAATTTAGTGGACTCTGATAGGTCCAATACGCTACATGTGGGATGCCACATGACTTCAGCAAAAAGGACATTGGTAGGTTGGTTGAGCCTGTGGGAGCCTAGGTGGCGAAACATAACAATAGTCATCCAAGTCCGTGTATGGTTATTTTTATCATGCATGGACTTTTGTCTTGAGTGGAATTTCTTTGGGTAGGTCTACCTTCATGGTTAGGTTTTCGACAACACAGTAGTCCCACAAGTCCAAGTATAGATATTGATACCATAGTTAGATTTTAAAGTCGAACCTGATTCTCGTATGTTGTCCTATCCTTTTGTAGTGTTGAACTCCTGAAGCTCCTTATTTCAAAAATACTTGAAATGTGTTTGATGAGCCGAAGCGGTGAAGTGCTGAACAGCTGAAGCTCCCCGTTTTTAAAATAGTTGAAATTTTTCTAATGAGTCGAAATAGGGAAGTGTTGAACTGTTGAAATTCCTTGTTTTGAAAATAACTGAAATTTTTTTGATGAGCCGAAGCACAGACTGCTGTAGCTCCTTATTTTGAAAATAACGAAACTTGTTTGATGTTGAAGCTCCTGTTTCAAAAATAACTGAAATTTGTTTGATGAGTGAAAGCAGTGAAGTGTTGAACTGCTAAAGCCCCTTGTTTTGAAAATAACTGAAATTTGTTTGATAAGCCAAAGCAGGGAAGTATTGAAGCTTCTTGTTTCAAGCACAACTAAAATTTGTTTAATGAGCAGAAACAGGGAAGTACTGAACAGTCAAGGCTCCTTATATTAATTGAAATAGAGCATGATATTGTTAATAGTACCAATGATTGATGTTTTTGTACTTTACCAAGAAAAGACAACTGAAAAGTTTCGATTTTCAATACACCTGCAGCCGTTATATATTGAATGCACAATGATGGCCACACTCATGTACTTCAAGATCGATGCACTGAGGCTCGTGCGTGAGAAACACGTGTCAGTCTATGGCGTTAATAACAAAACTGTTTGAATTCAACGCCTCAAATGAGGTTAGAAAATGGACGTTTCAGATAGAGCGGATCTTGATTCAATGGCTATGCTTCATCTCCCTTTCGTATAAAAACCAAAAACTTGCCTTTGTTTTAGTTTTATACCTTTACAAAAATCTTCAAATCTCTCCAACATTCAAAAACATTCTCGTCATTTTTGTTCTCAAGTGACACCACGTTCTTAGAGATTCTTTTTATTTAGGTAATTCTCTATTTTTTTATCCTCCATTCATTCCATCTTCTTTTAATTTCAATGGCTTCTGGTTTGTGTACTAGCAGTGGAAGAGCAACCGTTGGGTCAGACTAAGGTTTTTAGGCTATGAGTGAAGGTCCCATTGATTACTAGGCAAGTGATAGGAATGCAAAATGTATATTTTTCCCTCCTTATTTTATGTCCTCGAATGATTAATTAATACCAAAATGTACTCATTACGTATTATTTTGATTTAGGTGGCAATTCAATGGAGATAACATAATTTGGAAGAAATAGATGAAAAAGAACCAAAGTGAAAGAAAATTAAAGTTCAAGGATTAACGTGAAAATACACAAAAGTTGTGACGAACCAAATGATGATGATTTGAGAGTGTTGGGAGTCAATTGAATGAAGAAATAAATCAAAGGGGTGAAATATCATCAAAGTAGGGTCACACATCAATTTTCAATCGAAAAGTTATGCATTGGATTTTCAGTTTCAGTTTGAGACCCATTTTTGACATGGCAACCAATCGAATTGGAAGATGATATTGGAGCAAAGTTTTATACCTTTGAGTTAGCTTTCCAACGCATCTTGAATCAACTCAATCGGATATTAGGAGAGGAAGTTATGACCAAAACACTGAAGGTCACTCAGTTACGTTGGTCGGGCGGCCTAAACTTAATTAACAGAAGCCAATATTTATGCCTGGGCGGCCATCCCATTTTCTACTGGGCACTCGCCCAGGTTAAATAGGGAAAAAAATTTCGATTTCCTAATTTAAGTCAACCACCTATGGAAACAATTATAAATACATATTTTAAAACCCTAGAACGGGAAAAAGGCCTCCAAACTCCATTCTTCTTTATTTCTCTCTTAAATTCATGAATTGTAACTAAACGTTTATACTTGGTAAAAAGAAATTGAAGCCTTGGAACCACACATTGTGATATCTAAATAGTTTTTTTTAGTGTTTAATTCTTATTTTGCTTATTGAATATTCTTCTACACTTATTTTTATGATTGTTATGTTTAATTACTAGGAGGCCTACTAGTTTGTTATTCGTTACAATCTACCGCGAAGTTAAATATCAAATGCAATTGTTTGATTCCTTTAACTTGTGAAATACTAGGATTTGATGATTTTCTGTGATAGAGGTTATTGAATTTTAAGAAGAATGTTTAAATAGACTGAATGCAACCGTTGGTGTTTGTGTTATCTAGTTCATAATTTTCTTTATTGTGTAAAACTGTTATTAAATTGAATCTTGAATGCTGGTTTAGGGTTATTTAATAATTAGAGTTAATTAGAACGTTGGTTTCTAACTAACTAAAATTAAGGAGAAATAGGAATCAATTCCAACGATGAATATTCAAAATATGAATTGAATTATTATTGCACCTATGATCAATCGTAGATTTTCGACTGTGGATGTAGACTTAGACCAATGTTAGTCATTTGATTTTTTTCATTAATTTAATTTTCATTGTTATTGATTATGTTATTTGTAATTGTTTGCATACAAAAAACCCCTCCAATCATTGTACGAATTATAAAATATTAAATTGTACACTATTCGTGGGATCGACCCTTACTTCCACTACTACATTAGTTTTAGAGGTTAAGGTATTACTTTTGGGTGCCTACGACAGCACACACGAAATTTTGGCGCCGTTGTCGGGGAGTGGTGCTAATTTATTTTTGTACTTATTTAGTTATTTATTTTATTATTTTTATTTTTTTTTAAATCATAATTTTCTAGGTTTTTACGCAATTTATTGTTTTTAGGAATTTTAGCATAGAATTTCATTTGTTTTTCTTACTCTAACTTCTTTTTAATTTGTTTTTCATTTATTCTATTTGTTTATACCCGTAACTCAATCTTCTAATCATGGTGAATTGCAGTACGATCTGAAATTAGAAAGAACCTTGCGCATGTTAATGAGTGGCAATCGGTGGAATTTCATAGTGAAATTTTTTTATCCTGAACCCTATTCCCTGGTGATTTTGAATCAAAGGAAGATGAAGTCATGGCTGAGGACAATCGAACTTTGAAAGAGTATGCAGCCCCTAACTTGAATCAACAGCCTCTATGCATTACTTTTCCTAATTTAGATGTTGCTACTACTTTCAAATTAAAATCTGGGCTAATTCATCTTTTGCCCACTTTTCATGGTCTTCCAGGTGAGGATCCATACAAGCATCTAAAGGAATTCTATGTGGTTTGTACAAGCATAAAACTTACGGGAATCATTGAAAAACAAATCAAACTGAGAACCTTCCCATTCTCTTTGAAAAATTCGGTAAATGACTGACTCTATTATCTACCTTCTGGAAGCGTTACTACATGGGATGGGATGATAAGATTATTTTTGGATAAATACTTCCCAACTTTAAGGGTATCTAACATCCGAAAGGAAATCTGCGGCATAAGGCAGGACAACAGAGAGTCATTACATAAATACTGGGAGCGGTTCAAGAAAATGTGTGCAAGTTTTCCCTATCGTCAAATCAGTGAGCAGCTCCTTATTCAATACTTCTATGAAGGTCTTCTACCCACAGATAGGAGCATGATTGATGCTGCAAGTGGAGAAATTTTGGTGGATAAAACTCTCGAGGCTGCAAAGAACTTGATTGCAAATATGGTAGCTAAATCTCAACAATTTGGCACTAAACTCGACACCCCGTCTAAACATGTTAACGAGGTAAATGTTTTATCTATTGAACAGCAACTGGCGAGTCTAACCACTCTTATTCATCAAATGGCTGCAGGTACTATGCAAACAGCTAAGGCGTGTGGAATTTGTTCGTTGGTAAGTCATCCAACCAATATGTACCCAATACTTCAAGAAGAATCTGTTGAACACGTAAATGTAGTCGGTAGCTTTCCTGGACAACCCCAGAGGAATTATGATCCCTATTCAAACACGTACAACCAAGGATTGAGGGGTCATCCAAATCTTAGTTATGGGAATTAACAAGTGAATCAACATATAAATCAAAATCGCCAGAATTTCCAGCAATATAACCAGCCATACCCTCATAGACCACAACAGGGCAAAACTTCTAACTCTAGTATGTCTTTAGAAGATATTGTTAAATCCCTTGCCACTAATACTTTGCAATTTCAACAGGAGACCAAGGCT
Organism: Fraxinus americana; assembly: GCA_035079005.1. Taxonomy (NCBI): domain Eukaryota; kingdom Viridiplantae; phylum Streptophyta; class Magnoliopsida; order Lamiales; family Oleaceae; genus Fraxinus; species Fraxinus americana. Next base: position 17,594,050 of record CM068725.1, on the reverse strand, counting down.
AGCATTCAATATTTAGATAATCAAATGGGTCAGGTAGCTAACGCGGTCAGTCGGCTGGAGTTACAGAATTTGGGGAAACTACCCTCTTAAATAATGGTGAATCCAAAAGAAAACGTGAGCACTATCATACTGAGAAGTGGTAAAGAGGTTGAGATTTCGGTAAAGACATCCCCTACGTCGTTGGAGCAAGAAGATAAAGAAAAAGAGGTTGCAAACAAGACTGCCACCAATGATACTGAGGTGACTAAGCGTAAGTTTTTACCCCTCTCTGATTATAAATCAATACCCCCATTTTCCTTAAGCTTTAGTAGGATCTAGGAAATATGAATGAGATCATGATGAGCTGCATGAAATTTTTAGTAAATTCGATGTCAATATTCCACTTTTAGATATTTTTTAAAAAGTACCTCGTTATTCTAAATTTTTGAAACAATTGTGCACAAGTAAGAGGAAACAGAAATTGAAAGGGATTGAAAGGATAAAAGTTGGAGAACAGGTATCTAAAATGATTCAAGAGATACTTCCTGCAAAGTGCACAAATCCAGGTATGTTCAATATCCCTTGCACGATAGGTAACACTAAGTTTCAAAAGGCCATGATAGATTCATGAGCTTATATTAATGTCATGCCATATTCTGTATACGCTTCTTTGAAACTTGGACCTTTAAATGACACTGGTGTGATAATTCAATTAGTAGACAAATCTAACGCTTATCCTATGGGTCTAGTTGAGGATGTTCTTATGAAAATTGATGATTTGATCTTTCCTACTGATTTTTATGTACTTGACATAGGAAATAGTAATCATACTATCCCTATCTTGTTAGAAAGATCATTCTTAAGGACATCCAAAACTAAAATATATTTTCATGATGGCATATTGATCATGGAGTTTGATGATAAGATCATTGAACTTAATATCTATGATTCCATGAAACATCCGTATAATAATAATCATGTTCATTTCATTGATGTAATTTATCAATTAGCACATAATGTTTTTAAATTTGCTGCTAAAAATGAATGGGAATCTGTCATTAATGAGCATTTTAGGGAGGAAAAAGAGGAGCTAGCTTTAAACACAGAGTTACAAAGAACTGTGGCAGCATTAAATGATCTTCCAAAGTCAGGTAACAGTTCTTATTTTATATTACCAGTTTCTAATGAGAGGCCTTTACTTTTTGTTTTGCAGACTTTCATTCCGGATTTGAAGCCCCACCCCAGTTACTACAAGTGCACATTCCATGGAGGTGGAGAAACACTGCCAGTTATCATTCTCAATGGACCTAGTGCACCGCAAGGAAGATCAAAATCATCCACGATAGATCCAGACTGAATAAGGAAACATTGAGTCGAGCCAAAGACAATAAACAAAGGCGATGTTTGGGAGGCAACCCAAGGAGAGTTCGTTCCTTTATCTTTTTATTTTTGTTTTTGTTTTTCGCATTCCTTTGTTATTTTATGTTATTTTTGTCTTTTTTTTTTTTTTTTTTTTTTTTGCGTTGCACCTTACATTGGGAACAAGGTAAGTTTTAAGTGTAGGGGAGGGGATTTAGATATTTAGATTTATTGCATTTAAATTTTGAGTGAGTTTAATTTCACAAATTTTTGCATTACTTTTCAAGAAAATGAATTGAGAGTTAAATGATTGTTTTGGGTTGTGTATGCTATTTGCTAGTATTAATTAGGTTTTTGAAGAACTCATAACATGAATGAATGAATAATCCTCCAACTTAGAGTTGATTAGTTGAGTTATTTTCTTTGAGGATGGTCGTAACTAAATTCTGTAGACAAAAGCCGGTGAAATTTTTGAACCTTTAGACTGATACATCATAACAGTCTCATTATTTTTTTCATGTGTGATATTCTTTCATGGTTTTATTTCTCTAGAACTTCCCTTGATTCTCTTCAAGATCACATTGACACATGCATGCATGAACATAATTAAGGCCATCTTTGTCACATAAATAAGCTTAATTAGCCAAATAGCCGACCCTGTAATTGAATTTTCCACTACTGAGCCCCTTTGAGCCTTACCATCTTTTCTTTGTATAAACTCATATTACAAACTTTAAATTGGAAAAACAATGTCTTTACCCAAACCTTAGAGATAGTGGAGTATTGTTCAATATCTTGATATGTGTGGGTGTGCAAGAAAACAAGTGTGGGGGTATCAAGATTTATGGTAGTGCTATTATTGGTGAATTGGAACACATTTTCTATGTCAATTCATGGAGTTCCATTGTTGGTGTAACATTTGGAGTATATATATTGTACAAAAAAAAAAGGAAAGAAAAAAAAACGATAGAAAAAAAAAAAGAAAAAGAAAATAAGTGATGGGGGAGAGTTATGTCAATGTTACAAAATATCTATATTCATAACTCTTCCTACATCTCAAGAAAGAGTTCGACTTGTGTGGGATAGATACGAAGTGCAGAAGCTATCATGTGGAGTGGTTGGTTTTACATGTTTTATATATATATTTGAGTTAAGTCTATTCATTTTTGTTCCACTAGTTTCGATGGCTCCTGAGTCGCATACCCAAATATTTTCCACCTTGACCCTAAGCCACGTTACAACCCTTGAAAATTCCTTATGAATCTTGTTAAACATGTGACATAAGTGGTGGTAAATGAGAACATATGCAAGCATATGGTAGAGCATCTCCATTGGAATGAATTTGAGTTAAATACTTACCTTTTAAACACATGAGAGTTGAGTGCTTATATCCATGAGGGTCTACATGTTTAGTTTACTCCATCTTCATACAAAAATGCTTGCTAATTGATTATAAGTTGTGTGAGAATATTTATTTATGATGTGTTGTGTGTTTTAAAGAGTTTGGTTGTTCTATATTTATAGAATTAAGATTAGGGTGTTTTAGAAAACTAAAATTGAGTTTTGCCTCGAGACGAGCAAAAGCCAAGTGTGGGAGAATTTGATAGGAATGCAAAATGCATATTTTTTGCTACTTATTTTATGTTCTCGTATGATTAATTAATACCAAAATGTACTCATTACGTAATATTTTGATTTATGTGACAATTCAATGGAGATGACATAATTTGGAAGAAATAGATGAAAAATGACCAAAGTGAAAGGAAATGAAAGTTCAAGAACTAACGTGAAAATACACAAAAGTTGTGTCAAACCAAATGATGAAGATTTGAGAGCAGTCAATTTAATGAAGAAATAAGTCAAAGAGGTGAAATATCGTCAAAGTAGGATCACACATCAATTTCCAATTGAAAAGTTATGCATTGAATTTTCAGTCTCAGTATTAGACCCATTCTTGATATAGTAAACAATCCAATTGGAAGATGGTATCTGGAGTAAAGTTGTAGTCCTTTGAGTTAGCTTTCTAGCGCATCTTGAATCAACTCAATTGGATAGTGATAGAAGAAGTTATGACCAAAACACCGAAGGCCACTCAGTTACAGCCGCCCGACCCTAAACCTCATTAACAAGAGCCAATATTTATGCCTGGACGGCCGTCCCATTTTCTACTGGGCACTCGCCCAGGACCAATCGGGGAAAAAATTTTGGTTTTCTAATTCAAGTCAACCACCTATGGAAACAACTATAAATACATATTTTAAAACCCTAGAACGGGGAGAACGCCTCCAAACTCCATTCTTCTTTATTTCTCTCTTAAATTGTAACTAAACATTTACACTTGGTTGAAGGAAATTGAAGTCTCGGAACCACATATTGTGAGATCCAAATAGTTTTTCTTATTATTTAATTCTTATTTTGCGTATTGAATATTCTTCTACACTTATTTTCATGATTGTTATGTTTAATTACTAGGAGGTCTACTAGTTTGTTATTCGTTACAATCTACGGCTAAGTTAAATATCAAATTCATAATTGTTTGATTCCTTTAATTTGCGAAGTACTAGGATTTGATGATTTTCTGCGATAGAGTTTATTGAATTTTAAGAAGAATGTTTAAATAGATTGAATGCAACTGTTGGTGTTTGTGTTACCTAATTCATCGATTTCTCTATTGTGTAAAGCTGTTATTAAATTGAATCTTGAGCGCTGATCTGGGGTTATTTAATAATTAGGGTTAATTAGAACGTTGGTTTCTAACTATCTAAAATTAAGGAGAAATAAGAATCAATTCCAACGATGAATATTCAAAATATGAATTGAATTATTATTGCATCTATGATCAATCGTAGATTTTCGACTGTGGATGTGGACTTAGACCAAGGTTAGTTATTTGATTGTTTTCGTTAATTTAATTTTCATTGTTATTGATTACGTTATTTACAACTGTTTGCATACAAAATCCCCACAATCATTGTACGAAGTATAAAATATTGAATTACACACTCTTCGTGGGATCAACCCTTACTTCCACTACTACATTAGTTTTAGAGGTTAAGGCATTATTTTTGGGTGTCTGGGATAGTACACACTAGTGAGATGAATGGTTGCAAGAATCCCTTCTGCAATGACTTCTCAAATTGGTTGAACTTAGAGAAAAATTTAGAATTCCAGATTCCATAGAACTCTTAGAGTCCGAAGCCCACAAACGTGCTTGCTATCTGAGGTCGGGATGTGCAGCAATTTATGGAGATTATTTGTCTACCTCTGTACCCATTTTTGAAGGTAGTGCTGAGATCTTATATGTTAGCTCCAATCTAACTGTTGCCAAATGGGTAGAGCCAGTTAATTGGGGATTACTTCATTTGGAAGAAGACCTCAATTGGCTACGATTTGACCCTTCATGTCTTCCAAACACTTTTCCAACCCTGGGTACTTGGGAAATAAGAGTCTAAGGAATGGTATGGGGGCCCCATGCCCCTTTCTTAGTAGATCTGCGATCCTTCATTAAAGGGTAGAAAGAATCACGGTTTTGGGTGGGTGAAGGAGAAATGATAGATAGTTAAGGGAGATAAAGCCCCATCTTGCACTGTGCCAACCTAGTACTTCAAAGCTCATGAGTTTTTCTTATTAAAACTTGCCACTTGCTTATACTTTTGTCTGACGCTTCTTGGTTTGCAGTTTCAAGGACTCGCTTCAAACTCTACCAAGTCGAGTGGGATGTCATTGAAGACATTTACAAACATCCTCCAAAGTTGCGCCACTTCGACTGCCTAATTGATCGAAGCAAGTTCTTCCTAGACTTTAGATTAATGGCTTCAAAAGGTAAACACTAAAACCATGTATAAGTACAGAATATTTAGTACTATTTGCAAATGATTTTGGGAGAAAGAAGTACCCCATGCTTGACATGGGTTCAATCTTGAAAGCCACTTCCATAGTAAGCTCTAGGGCTTTGAGGCCCTCCTCTGGAGGTGCTAAGTATGTGAGGAAAAATTAGAACTCCTCAGCAAGGAACATACCGAGAAGAGTGAGAATGAAGGGGCCCAAAGGTCGACATGGGTAAAGGGAAAATAGAGACTCAGAAGATAAGGAAATTGTTCTATAAGACTAGCTCAGTTTCTGGGAAGTTTGGCACAACCACTGCCCCAGCTGCTAAGCAGACCCTACCTTCTCTTCCGAAGTTGATACAGACTTCGTTCAATGCAGCGACGGCCCAGAAAGTGAAGAAGGCGGTGAAAGAGATAGAGTAGACCTCCGAGACCATAAAGAAGGCATCAGCAGCGATGATCCCTGAAAAGTTCAGGAGGTTTCTGGCAGGTCAAGATAAGGAGATTGCCCCAGAGGTAATGGACATGTTGACCCATTTACTGGTAGTATATTCTAAGATGTTTTATGTTCCATGGGTAAGGTTGCATTTCCCTATCCAGGTCGTAGCTCTTCTTTAATGCAATAGGGTCCTTCCTAGTTTGAACCCATGTGTCTACCCTTGGTTCCTTGGAAGATAGGAAAACTCTCCAAATCACTAGGTCGTTTATCTAGAAGGACCTTTGTAGTAGTGAGTCATATTCCTTTGATATATAGCTAATTTCACTTGGGATTCACCCCTCATTTCATCAATGAAATCGAGCTCACGCCTTCCCAACTTGTCATTGGACATTTCATTAAATTGCAATTGATAGGAAGAAGGTAACCAGACTTCCACAGGGCTCATTGTTTCTACACCGTAGGCCATTGAGAATAGGGTTTCTCTAGTTGGGGTCCAACTTGTAGTCTGAATTACCCACAATTCTTGTGGTAGTTTACTGACCCATGCTCCCTTGGAAACGTCATGTTTTCTTTCCAAAGTATACTTACTGGTTTTACTTACAACATCTACTTGTCCATTTGCTTAGGGGTGGTGAGGTGTCGAAAAATGCTTCTTGATTTCGAGCTCCTTACACATGTCCCTAATGTTTTGTTATCAAACTATGTCCGTCAATTGAGACAATTGAATGGGAAAATTCTGAACCAGCATATTTTATTCTTCCATAAGAGCTTGAAATTGGCTTCCATAATTCTGGCCAAAAGTTCGGCTTCAACCTATTTCGTGAAGTAATCGATGGCAACGATAGCAAACCCTGCACTGTGTCTACCCTTGGGTAAAGGACCTATAAAGTCGATCCTTCATTTGGCAAACGATCATGGGTTGGGTATCGCTGTTAGCTCTTCGAAGGGTTGTCTTTAGATGGAATAGAAAAGTTGACATTTATTGCATTTTTGTACAAATTAGATCTTGTCTTTTTTTCAAAGTAAGCCAATAATACCCTTGATGTAGTACTTTTTGGGCCAACGCGAGTCTTCCAGCATGTTTGCTACAAACTCCCTTATAAGTTTCGCGGAGGATATATGTAGCTTCCTCCCCTCCGACACATCGGAGGAGGATAATGAAAACCCTTTTTTGTATAACGCATCATCTTGGGATACAAAGTGAGCTACCCTTCTCCTATGTTTGTAAACTTCTTCTTTGTTGCTGATGAGGGTTTGGTCTTTATGGAAGGCAACTATAGGTTGCATCTATGTAGGCTTTCTTTCTATGCACATTATCATTTTTCCTTTAGTAGTGGAAGGTGTTCCTTCAATCAGCACAATCGTTAATAGTTTCGAGTCCTTACTACTAGCCAGCTTGGACAAGGCATCAGTATTGGCATTTTCAACACGTGGGCTTTGAGCTAACTCAAATTTCTTAAAAGATGGGAGTAGATCCATCACCAGGTTTAGGTAAGCGACTATGCTCTTGTCTCTTGCTGTGAAGTTGCCATTATCTTGACTAACTATCAGCTGGGAATAACTGGTAATGGGCAATCTCTTTACTTGCATTTCTTTAGCCAACCTTAAACCAACCATTAGTGCCTCATATTCAGCTGATTTGTTGGTAGGATTGAACCAAAAACTCCACTACACAGTTGAGCTTGTGTCCCTCGGACCTAACCAAGACCATACCCATTCCTGAGCCTATTTCTCTAAATGAACCATCCACGAACAAGTTTCACGTAAGAAGTTTCGTGGGCTCCATTATTTCGTCCATCTCCGAAATGTTGGCAAATTCTACCATGAAGTCCGCGATGGCCTCGCCTTTGATAATAGTTATTATTTTAAAAAAATGTCAAACTCGCTGAGCTTAACTACTCATTTTAGCAACCTTTCCAAAGCGTCGAGATTCTAAAGCAGTTACTAGAGTAGAAAGTTGGTTAACAAAAGTATTGTGTGAGTATGAAAATATGGCCTCAACTTTCTAGATACAGTGATCAAGGCCAGAGCTAATTTTTCCATATCAGGGTAGCGAGTTCCGGCCGCCAAAAGTACCTTACTCACATAATAGATAGGCAACTTGAGGGTATATTCTTCTCTTATAAGAACTGCGACAATGGCTTCATTGGAGACGGCCAAATAGAGTTGCAAAACCTCTCCAAACTTGGGTTTTGAAAGGATGGGGGCCTATCCTAGAAGCTTTTTGAGCCCATTGAAGGTCTTTTCACTCCTCTATCTATTGGAACTTTGTGCCCCCTTTCATAATCTTAAAGAAAGTGAGGTATTTGTCGATAGCCTTCGAGATAAAACGGTTTAAAGCTGTCATACGCCCGGTTAAGCTTTGCACTTCCTTTAATTTTTTAGAAGATCTCATCTCAAATAAGGCTTGAATTTTTTCGGGATTAGCCTCTATGCCCCTTTGGTTGACCATGTATTCCAAAAATTTGTTAAAAGCAAGAATTTGAAAAGTTTCATTCAGGTACCTTACATGGTTTGAGATCCACTTCAAATAGATGGCCTCCCCGATGAAGCCATTTTTTATCAGCTTTTGCAGTTTTTCCTTTAGTGTCTCATATCTATTTGGGTTGAGTACCCTTCTTTTCTGTCTATACAGGGCAATCGTATGATCAATTTTCAAGTACGACAACTGACCTTGCGGTCAATGCCTACCATGTCCTCGTGCCTCCATACAAAGACATCAAGATTTCTACATAGAAAGTCCTTGAGTCTTTCTTTGGCCTCTAGTGGTAGGCATTTTTCCCATATGTAATACCTTGGTAGAGTCTTGAGGATCTACTAGAAAACTTTCTAGCTCCTCCACCAGTGCTGTTTGGATTCAACTGAATAATATAGAGGTCCAATTTATCAAGCATGACCATCTGCTCAAGGACATCCATCATCTGACGTCTTCTTCATCGGATTTTTGACCTCCTATGGTGTTCACCAAATCAACATCCATTAGTACCACATTGACATCCCTAGGTTCGGCCTTTCTTATTGAGTTTAGATAACATTCTCGTGCTCTTTTTTGGTCATCCCTAACTCTGGCAATCCCATGCTTAGTATGGGATTTCACATATAGATGACGAATGGAAGTGAGAGCCCATAAGTCTTTCATGATGGGTCTACCAACAACCCATGGTAACCTGACCTTTATCCTCTACCAAGAATTCCATGAAGTTTATAGCTGTCTGGTGTGGCCCTCCCATTTCTACAGTAAAAGTTATTTTCCACTTTGGGATTATGCTATCATCGATGAAGCTGTACAATGGGGTTTTAATGGAGGTTTATTCGTGAGAGACGATCATCTTGTCAAAAGAAGCCCCAAAAAAGATGTTAAGAGAGGTTCTATTATCCACTAGCATCCACTTCAACCCATTACGGGCCACAACGACCTTTACCATGAGGGCGTTATAATGAGGGAAGTGTACGCCTTCAGCACCTTCCTAGGTGAAAGTGATGGCTGGTAATTGCTTTCTTTGTGAACTACTGTTTACTATGTAGTTGGTTATTAGGGGGTCATTGGCTTCTCTAGTATAATTCCTTTATGAGTTTCTTATATTTTTCCCAATGTCAGGTCCTCTAAAAATTATATCGATTTCATGGATATGAGCGTCTTCCATGTTAGTCTGGGGTCCCTACATTGTCATTGTCCCTCCCTAGGCCTTCTTTCTTTCCTCCATTGGGGGGTCTAGCCTCTTCATGCCTAAGCCTTTGATCCTGCCTTTTTTATCACTTTCTTTGGTCTTTCCGTATGTTCATCTACCTATGGTATTGTGCTATGTTCTCTGCAGTCTACTGTGTCATGACTGTAGGAATAATGGTATGTACAATATTAAGGGATTTTCGGCCTATTTTTAGGTTTCAAATCCCGCCCTCGGCCTCTTCCTCTTTGGGGAGCCCTTTGCTTAGATTTAGTTTGCTGCGTGTTGGTTTCAGGGATTATATCCTAATAAGCCAATATAGGTATGGCATTCAATGTGTTTATGGCAAGAGTTTGCCTAGAGTTGGGAACAAAGTCGTTGCCAGCCTCGTTCCATTGGTGGTCTATTAGGTCAAAAGTAGGTCCTCTTCTACATTGTCTCTGTGGGAGGTTGAAGACCTCTACTGGCTCCATTTCGGTGATCAATCAACTCCTCATTGATGATCTCGAGTCGCATCATTTCTAGCAGAGAATCGTAACTGATGGGTCCTAATTATGTACATCCATCCAAAAGAGGGTGTTCATGTTTAGCCCGCCCCGTAGTGCATGCAATATGTCATTTCATCAGTAAAGTGGGCTAGAAGATCGTCTTCCCATGCTACTGCCTCATGTCCTAGAAATGTTGGATATGAGCCCTCCTTCTTTGCTTACAGAAAATCACTTGAAGAACGTACTTTTAAACTCTGACCAGCTCCGAATACACCTTGGGGGCAACCTACTGTACCAAATTTCTGCTGCTCTGCTTCAGGTTAGGTGAAATACCCTGCATTTGACAGTGGGGGTGGCACCTCTCAGGCACATGTATGTTTTATAAATATTCAAGTGCTAAGCCCGGTTGCATCTTCTATCATACTTTGATATTTTTGGGGCACATAATGACTCAGGACATGAGCATTTCTCAGTTCTTGTGAAAAGGTAAATTTTCGTTGTCGTCATTAAGGTTACAAGATCTTTGGGGTTCATCTAAGCCTCCTTCTTTATCAGACTGATATCTGGGCAGAAAATGAGATGGGTTTGCCTGATCTCTCACCATTTTCTCCTTCATGTGGTGCCTATTTTTAGGCGGGGCAGCACGAGGGTCATGTCCTTACCTTTCCTCCGATTGCTAGGCTACAGGATGTGGTGGTTGTGGCCTATTCCTAAGTGCGAGAGGTGACTGGGATGCCATGTGCCTGGTTCCCACGTGGCTGATTCTATCAAACACACTAACAAACCTTTACAGCATGCGTTCAGCTGAGGGAAAATTATCATCCATGTGTTGACGGGTTTATAGTTTGAGGAAATATCAACCCTCTTTTCCTTTTTAAAGAGGCTAACTTCCCTAGCTAGCTTGGGGGATGGGGCCCTCTGATTTGGACTTAATCCTCAAGCAGATAGTATCCTTGTGGTTCAAAAGGAAAAATTGGAGAACTTCATTGGCCTTACATCTGGATGAGGGAGTTCTTGTATAACCATTTTTTGATGGGTGATATTTTTCATGTTAAAATCCATGGTTGCTATCTCTCAAGTGAGTTAAGTAGCTACCATCGTCCCAACGCGCCAATGGTGAAGGTGGGGATGGTGCCGAAATGCTAGGGCTGTTGCTTGTGGAGCCTCTTCGTTATGGTTTTCTTTTACCCTCATCGGAGGGATATCATGATCTGAACTCAATTTCCTTCGCTAAACTATTGGATTTTTCCAATTTTTGGGGCTTCCACTTGTTCTTTTTCATGAACAAATCTTTTTTAAGGGGGGAAGCCCAGCTATTTTTTGGCTAACTTTTTCTACGAGAATGCTCGTGGTTATAGTGGCAATTCTTACACACAGCGCCAATCTGTTGACCTCGTTTTTCATATTGTTGACGTGGACAACTGTGTATACTGTCGCAGGCACCCAAAAGTAATACCTAAACCTCTAAAACTAATGTAGTAGTGGAAGTAAAGGTCGATCCCACGAAGAGTGTGTAATTCAATACTTCATGCTTCGTACAAAGATTGGGGGGTTTTGTATGCAAACAATTGTAAATAACGCAATTAATAACAATAAAAATTAAATTAACGAAAACAATCAAAAGACTAGCCTGGTCTAAGTCCACATCCACCGTCGGAAATCTATAATTGATCACAGATGCAAGGATAATTCAATTCATATTTTGAATATTCACCGTTGGAATAATTTTCCTATCTCTCCTTAATTTTAGTTAGTTAGAAACTAGTGTTCTAATTAACCCTAATTATTAAATAATCTTAAACCACTGCTCAAGATTAAATTTAATAAAAGCTTTACACAATAGAGAAATCGATGAACTAGATAGCACAAACACCAGCGGTTGCATTCAATCTATTTAAACATTCTTCTTAAGATTCATTAATCTCTATCGCAGAAAAGCATCAAATCCTAGCGCTTCACAAGTTAAATAAATCAAACAATTACGGATTTGATATTTAACTTAAAGGTAGATTGTAATGAATAACAAACTAGTAGGCCTTCTAACAACTAAACATAAAAATCATGAAAATAAATGTAGAAAAATATTCAATACGCAAAATAAGGATTAAACAATAAGAAAAAACTATTTAGATCTCACAATATGTGGTTCTGAGACTTCAATTTCCTTCAATCAAGTGTAGAAGTTTAGTTACAATTTATGAATCAAAGAGAGAAATAATGAAGAATGGAGTTTGGAGGCATTTTCCCTCTTTTTTTGACGAGATTAGGGTTATAAAGAAGTTCTAGATACGATACCAAAAGTGTTTGATTCAAATAAAGAAACTAGAAAATTTGCGCTCACAATGAACCATGTGACTGCATGGTATAAACCTATACGACAGCATGGTTATAAAAATTATGCACTATTCATCTCTTGTTGGTGCTTGGGCGACTGCATGAACTTTCTACCATGCGTTATTTTTCTTTTAGTTCACTTTGGTCCCCAAACTTTATTTCATTTACCCTTTAGCCTTGCTTCCTTCTCCTTCTTCTTCTAACATTTCATGATATCACAATGTGTTACTTAACTCAATTCCATGTTTGATTCACCATTCGGGTCATCATCTGAATAATTGTATTTTGGTCCCCGAAATTTCATTTTCTTTCACTTTGGTCCATTTTCAACTATTTCTTCCAAATTACACAATATCCATAGAATTGCCACCTAAATCAAAATATTAATGTAATGAGTACATTTTGACACAAAATAAACATATGAGCGTATAAAATAAGTAGGAAAAAATGTGTATTTTAAATTCCTATCAACAACAGATACCGGGCTCACTCATATTCTCTCAAACTAATTCCAACACGCGTGGACAAATTGTCAATCGATAAAATCTCGAATTTGAAAATGGGAAAAGCTTTGTAACACCAGAGAAATATGTTCGGGCTCCGAAAAAAAATATAAGATAAATTACATGATAATGAATGATCGACTAAGAGCCATACCAAGTATTAAAAACCAAAGATTAATTAAAAAATGGGAGAATGTACAGCTTGCAATTGATATATTTGCATTATCCCCCAAAATGACACAAATGGAAGATATTTATAGTGTTACATGTGAAATGATGTCCATGGGATTGGGGTCATCCCCTTAATCGAGTCATCTTATCTTAGGAATCAATTTTGACTCCACTAGCTTGTGACGCATTAAATGTCTTCAAAATGGGATAGCCATCCACTCATTACAAAAGTCCAATCAATCATTCCAAAAGGATTTCATAAATTCAAAATCTTCAAATATGGATCGTCACTATCCTAGAAATTAAACATAAAAATCATGGAGATAAGTGTAGAAGAATGTTCAATACTAAAAAACATGAATTAAACTAAGAAAAATTATTTAGATTTCACAATATGTGGTTCCGAGGATTCAATCTCCTTCGACCAAGTGTAAAGGTTTAGTTACAATTCATAAATCTATCAGTAAAATAATAAAGAATGAAGTTTGGAGGCGTTCTCTCCATTCTAGGGTTACAAATCACATATTTATAGTTGTTTCCATAGGTGGTTGACTTAAATTCGAAAACTAGAATTTTCGTATCGGGAAACACCTATGCGACTACAAAGTAGTAAGTCATGCGCTCATATAGAACATTGAAATTGGGCTCTAAAAATCTCTAAAAGTGCTCATGCGACTGCAAGGAAGATTACACTATGCGGCTGCATATTTTTGATAATTTTTCACCTGACAGCGTTTAGTATTTTCATCATAACTTTCTCTCCCGATATCTGATTGAGGCAATTCAAGATGCGTTGAAAATCTAACTCAAAGGGTTACAAATATTATAGAAATAATGTCTCCTATTCTAATGTTTCCTATGCCAACAATGGGTCTCAAACTGAGAATGAAAATCCAAAGCATAACCTTTTCGACAAGGAGTTGATATGTGATAATAATTTGATTGTATTTCATCCTTTTGACTTCTTTCTTCATCTGATTGACCTCTAAAACTCTCAAATCTTCATTGTAAGGTTCCACATAACTTTTAGTATTTACATTTCAGTCCCTAAACTTCTTTTTCTTTCATTTTGGTCCTTGTTCGCTTATTTCTTCTAAATTACACCATATCCATAGAATTGCCACATAAATCAAAATATGAAAGTAATTAGTACATTTTGACATTGATTAATCATACGAGCACATAAAAATAAGGAGGAAAAATATACATTTTACATTCCTATCAAACCCCCACACTTAACTTTTGCTCGTCCTCGAGCAAAACTCAAATTTAATTCCCCAAAAACACCCAGGTCGTAATGCCATGAATATAGAATAATCAAACTCTTTAAAACACAAAACACATCATAAATAAATATTCTCACACAACTTATAATCAATTAGCTAGTATTTTGATATGAAGATGGAATAAACCAAACTTGTAGACCATCGCGGGTAATCACTCAACTCTAATGTGTTTAAAAGGTAAGTGCTTCGCTCAAGTTTATTCCAATGGAGATGATCTACCATATGCTTACATATCTTCTCATTTGCCACCCCTTAGATCATGTTATACCCATAAAATATTTCCTATTGGGGTTAGACCTCGGCCCATTGCCCATTTGGCCCAATTGTTTCTTTATATATATGTGTGATCCATTTCAATTAAGGTTTGTTCTCTAACTCTATCCAAATCTCATTTCCTCTCTCGCACTCTCTTTTCCTTTCGTTCGGCCGTTGACATGACCGTCGGAGTGCAAACAGTCGCCAGACCTTTTTCTCGATTGGCGACATTTGCTCCTAACGGGTGTTCAGTGTGCAAGTGATGTCCACGTAGAAGAGACGTGGTAAGGATTCTGTTGGTTCATTTTTTGAGGTCAATAGATTGGCGTTGTCTGTGGGAAATCGTTACATTAACCATGTTATACCACATACAAAAAGGCCACCGAAAAATATCTTTTTTGGGACAGTTATCTACTGAAAAACAGCAAAGGCAGCAATGGAAGATAATTTTTCAGGCAGTTTTCTTCGACAAAGATAGAAGCCAACCAGCCACATTAAAGGAAGAAAAATTCTACTGGAAAGATGGAATGATAAAAATTCCTTTGGAAGCAAACAAGTAGATATGATTTTTCCCTAAAAAGGGATAAATTGGTTGAGAAATTTAGAAAATAAAAAGGAATTTCTCTACCCATTTTGGGCACTAAGTTCACAAGAATAGAAACCGCCAATTTGTGTTTGAAGCACTAAAAACCCATCTCTCAAAACCACCTTCATGAAAACACGTAGCTATACATATTCTTTTTCAATTTATAATAAGGTGGTTTCAATTTTTATACACTAGTTATTTTTCTAGCTAATGGAAATTGCATCCCTTAAACATAATTGTGAATTCCATTTAATCCCCATACATTGTGGATAACTCATATTATCGAAGGAGAGCCCTTACTCTTAGATGACATATTATCAGATGCAATATTCTATGAGTTCTCATTCCTTAAATAAAGGAAGAGGTGATATTTCTATGAGTCATCGTTCCTTGAATAAAGGAAGATGTGCTATTTCTTAGGGTTCTCGTTCCTTAAATAAAGGAAGAGACTGTATTTTGGAATCCTTGTTCCTTGAAAAATAAGGAGATAAATTGCCAGATACTTATTTCTGGCCTCGCAAGATGCTTATTCCTCTCCTCTCACTGTCGTCAAGTCTAGCTGTAAGACCTTTACATTTCGAGACCAGTTTATAAGACTCCAATAGTTCGAGATCTATAGATGGGATGTTTATTCTCCACCTCCCAGATGCTTATCCCTGGCTTTGCGAGATGCTTATTCATCACCTCTCACTAACATCGAGCCTAGCTGTAAGACCTCGTCATTTCGAGACCAATTTATAAGACTCTGATAGTTTGAGATCTATACGCGGGATGTTTATTCCCCACCTCGTCGATGCTTATCCATGGCTTCGTGAGATGTTTATTCCTCGCCTCTCACTATCGTCGAGCCTAGCTGTAAGACCTCGTCATTTCGAGAACAGTTTATAAGACTACTATAGTTCGAGATCTATACACGAGATGTTTATTCCCCACCTCTCCGATGCTTATCCCTGACTTTGCGAGATACTTATTCCTCGCTTCTCACTGTCGTCGAGCCTAACTATAAGACCTCATCATTTCGAAGCCAGTTTATAAGACTCCGATAGTTCGAGATTTATATGCAAGATGCTTATTCCTCATCTCTCACTATCGTTGAGCCTAACTGTAAGACCTTGTCATTTCGAGTCAGTTTATAAGAATACTATAGTTCGAGATCTATACACGGGATTTTTATTCCCCGCCTCGCCAGATGCTTATCCCTGACTTTGCGATATGCTTATTCTTCGCCTCTCACTATCGTCAAGCCTAGCTGTAAGACCTCATCATTTTGAAGCCATTTTATAAGACTCCGATAGTTCAAGATCTATACACAAGAAGTTTATTTCCCACCTCACAAATGCTTATCCCTAGCTTCGAGATATGTTTATTTCTTGCCTCTCACTATCATCGAGCCTAGCTGTAAGAACTCGTCATTTCGAGGTCAATTTATAAGACTCCGATAGTTCGAGATCTATAAGCGAGATGTTTATTCCCCGCCCGCCAGATGCTTATCCCTGCTTGGAGTCATCATTCCTTAAATAAAGAAAGATCCAGCATATATTGGTTGTTCCTACTTGTTTTTAGATATCTCGGGTTTCTCGTATCTTTGACGGCGATCCCTAACTCGTGGTTTTCTTATTATCGAAGCAGAGCATAGCTCGTGGTTTTCTTATAAAATATGACAAGCCCATATCTCCATTAACTTATTAACTATGACAAGCTCATAAGTCATGTTAAGTATGACAAGCTCTAACATTATATTTAGATTTTATATGGCGACTCCATATGTTACATTCAGATTTGTTATGGTGAGCCCATAAGTGAGCATCGTCTCTGCTATTTATATATTCAGAGCCTCGCCTCAATATTTGCTTATCACAATTGTTTATATTAGAGCATCGCCTCTACTACTAACATTAGAGCATCACATCTACTACTAACATTCAGAGCATCGCCTCTGCTACTTATATAAGGATATCTCCTCGCTTCATTCAACAAGGGTCTCGCTTCATTTTATTCAGCCTCATTAAAGGCTTCGGTTGTTTCAATATGCCTTGCCCTCTTCAGAAAGGGCCTTACCTCGCTTTATTAAGCCTCATCACAGGCTTCAGTTACTTTAATATGGCTCGTCCTCTTTAGCAAGGGTCTCGCCTCGCTTTATTTAGCCTCATCATATGCTTCAATTGTTTTAATATGGCTCAACCTCTTTAGCAATGGCCTTACCTCGCTTTATTCAGCCTCATCATAGGCTTCAATTGCTTCAATATATTCGGCATGGGCCTGCCTCACTTTATTCAGCAATATGGCTCGCTCTCTTTAGCAATTACATCATCTCTACATCAACTTCATCACAGTGGCTTATATTCTAAGTTCGACCAGCATATTAATATTCGACTCGGACTTGGGAGACTATTGTGATACTGGTATCTTAGTATCATTACATTATTACTGTTAACATATGCATTATATTATTACAGCCGAATATGTACTTTACATCACTGCTAGCAGGTTATGACGCATATTATATCTCGAAGAAATTTAAAATGTTATTGTTCACTTTATCATCATGACTAATTTGAGGGGCAAATGAACCCCAAATTTATTTGGTATATGTGTAGTGATATATTATATTGTATTACACTATTGGTTTAATTCATATTACAAAGGAGATGCTACCGAAATTTCAACAAATTATATACAGCATTTATCTTTCAAGGCAATTCGTAAGCACTCGCTTATCTAGGCCGCCACACATATTTTCTGAGGTAGTTCATAAGTCCTCGCTTATCCGAGCTGCTTATATTTTCGAGGCAATTCGTAAGCCCTCGCTTATTCAGGCTAGCACGCATATTTTCTAAGGCAAATCGTAAGCCATGATTTATTGAAGTTGCTCGCTTATTTGAGACCGAAGCATATTTTCGAGATAGTTCGTAAGTCATCGTTTATCGAAGTTACTTACATTTTTGAGGCAATCTGTAAGACCTCACCTACTAACATCTTATATTTCGAAAATCGACCCGCATATGAATGTACGACTCAGACTTGGGGGACTATTGTTATACCCAAAAATATTTCCTATTTGGCTTAGACCTCGGCCCATTACCCATTCGGCCCAGTTGTTTCTTTATATATGTGTGTGATCCATTTCAATTAAGGAATGTTCTCTAACTCTATCCAAATCCCCTTTCCCTCTCTCGCACTTTCTTTTCCTCTCGTCTGGCCGTTGACTTAACCGTCGAAGTACAAATGGTCTCGGACTTTTTTTTCGATCGATGACATTTGCTTCCTAACGGGTGTTCAATGTGCAGGTGATGTCCACGTGGAGGGGACGTGATAGGGATTCTGTTGGTTCATTTTTTGGGGTCAACAGATCACATGCCTTACAAGAATCATAAGGACTTTTCAAGGGTTGTAACATAGCTTAGGGTCAAGGTGAGAAATATTTAGGTATGTGACTCAAGAGTCATCGAACTAGTGGAGCAAAGATGAATAAACTTAGCGCAAATATATTCATAAGATATGTAAAACAAAATACTCCACACAATGGTTCCTTTACTTTGCATCTATCCCACACAAAGTAATGGAACTATGGATTGAAATTGAAACATGTTCCCTTCCACCAATCATAGCACTACCAAAAATTTTGACACCCCCACACTTATTTTTTTGCACACCCACACATATCATGATGATGAACAATACTCCACTAGCTCTAATGCTTGGGTAAAGAAGTTATTTTTTCTTGTTTAAAGCTTGTAACGTGAGTTTACACAAAGAAAAGGCAATAAGGCTCAAAGGGGTTCACCAAAAGAAAATTCAATTACAAGATACGCTATTTGACTAATGTAGCTCATTTATGTAAAAAAGATAACCTTAATCGTGTTCGTACATGCATGTGTCAATGTGATCTTGAAGAGAATCAAGGCAATTTCTAGAGAAATAAAACCATGGAAGAATATCACACATGAAAGAAATAATGAGACTATTATGAATATGTTAGTCTAAAAGCTCAAAATCTCACCGACTTTTATCTACAAAATTTAGTTACTACCATCCTCAAAGAAAATAACTCAACCAGTTAATCATACGTTGTAAGATTATTCATTCAATCATATTATGAGTTTTTCAAAAGCCTAATTAATTCTACCAAATAGCATACACAACCAAAAATCTTTTAACCTCAACTTCTTGAAAAATTATGCAAAAGATTTTCGAAATTTAAATTCAATTTTTAACCTCAAGTTCTTGAAAAATTATTCAAAAATTTTTCGAAATCTAAATTCAATCAAATATAAATGGAACCTAAATCTAAATCCTCTCCCCCACACTTGAAACTTACATTATCTTCAATGTAAGGTGCATTGCAAAGAAAATTACAAAGATAACAAAAAAAATGTATGTGAAAAATAAAAAGAAAAAGATTAAGGAACAAACTCCCCTTTGGTTGCCTCCCAAGCAGCGCCTTTGTTTATTGTCTTTGGCTGAACTTAATGTTTCTTTGTTTGACCCGAGTATATCATGGTTGACTTCAATCTTCCTTGAGGTGCACCAAGTCCATTGGAAATGATAACTGATAATGTTCATCCACCTCCATGGAATGCATACTTGTAGTGATTGGGACGAGGCTTCAAATATGGAATGGAAGTCTACAAAACAGAAAGTAAAGGCCTCTCATTAGAAACTGGTAATACAAAACAAGGATATTACCTGACCCTGGAAGATCATTTAATGCTGCTACAGTTATTTGTAACTCAGTGTTTAAGGCCATCTCCTCTTTTTCTTTCCTAAGATGCTCAGTAATGATAGCTTCCCATTCATTTTTAGCATCAAATTCGAAAACATCATATGCTAAATGATCAATCATATCAATAGAATAGATAAGATTATCATCATCCGAATATTTCATGGAATCATAGATATTAAGTTTAATGGTTTTATCATCAAATTCCATGGTCATTGTGTCATTATGAAAATCTATTTTAGATTTGGATGTCCTTAAGAACGGTCTTCCGAACAAGATATAGGTAATATGATTACTATTGTCCATTCAAGTACATAAAAATCAACAGGAAAAACCAACTCATTAACTTTCACGAGAACATCCTCAACTACCCCCTTAGGATAGACATTAGATTTATCAGCAAATTGAATTATCATGCCGTTTTATTTAAAGGTCCAAGTTTCAAGGAAATGTATACAGAATATGGCATGACATTAATAGATGCTCCTGAATCTAGCATGGCCTTTTCAAACTTAGTGTCGTCCATCATGCAAGGGATAATAAACATACCTGGATCCGTGCGCTTTGCAGGAAGTTTCTTTTGAATAATTGCAGACACGTTCTTCCCAACTCTTACATTCTCACCCCTCTTCAATTTCTGTTTCCTTTTTATAGTACACAACTCTTTAAAGAATTTAGCATAACGAGGTATTTGTTTAATAGCATCTAAAAATGAAATATTTACCTCGCATCTACGAAACGTTTCATACAAATCTTTATTTTGTTCATCTTTTCTAGATTCTGCTATAGCTTGAGGAAAATAGGGCATGGGTTTTAATCGGAAAGAGGTGGAAACTTACGCTCACTTACTTTGGTATCGTTAGGAGCACTTTTTTCTGCTGTGATATATTCTTCATTTTCTTCCTTCGATGATGTGGGAGCTACCTTCACTGGAGCTTCAACCTCCGTGCCACTCCTCAACATGATTGCACTCACATTTTCTTTTGGATTCACCACTATTTGAGATGTCAATTTTTCAAATTCTGTGACTCCATTAGACTGACCGCGTTAGCCATTTGATATATTTGATTCTCCAAATATTGAATGCTAGCCCTAGTCTCCTGTTGAAATTGCAAAGTGTTAGTTCCAAGGGATTTAACAATATCTTCTAAAGACATACCAGAGTTACAACTTTGGCCCTGATGTTGTCTAAGAGGGTATAGTTGATTATATTGCTGAAAATTCTATCGACTTTAATTCATAGGTTAATTCACTTGTCGATTCTCATAGCTAAGATTTGGATTATCCCTCCATCCTTGGTTGTACGTGTTTGAATAGGGATCATAATTCCTCTATGGTTGTCCAGAAAAGCTACCATCTGCATTTATGTGTTCAACGGATTTTTCTTGAAATGTTGGCTTACCAATGAACAAATTACATATGCCTTCACTGTTTGCATAGTACTTGCAGCCATTTGACGAACAAGAGTAGGTAGACTCGTTGGTTGTTATTCAATGGATGAAACATTTACATCGCTAACATGTTTAGACGGGGTGTCGAGTCTAGTGCCAAATTGCCGAGAGGTAGCTGTCATATTTGCAATCAAGTTCTTTGAAGCCTCAAGAATTTTATCTACCAACGCTCTTCCACTTGTAGCATCAATCATACTCTTATATATGGATAGAAGGCCTTCATAAAAGTATTGAATAAGGAGCTTCTCACTGATTTGGTGATTGGGCAACTTGCGCACAATTTCTTGAACCGCTCCCAATATTCATATAATGACTCTCTGTTGTCCTGCCTTATGCCACAGATTTCCTTTCAGTTGTTAGCTGCCCTTGAAGCTAAGAAGTATGTCTTTAAAAATAATATTCTTATCACATCCCATGTAGTAACGCTTCTTAAAGGTAGGTAATAGAGCCAATCATTTGTTGGATCTTTCAAAGAGAATGGGAATACTCTCAGTTTGATTTGATCTTCGGTGACTCCCGTAGGTTTCATGCTTTTGCAAACCACATTGAATTCATTTAAATGCTTGTGTGGATCCTCACCTACAGAACCATGAAAAGTGGGCAAAAGATGAATTCATCCAAATTTTAATTCAAAAGTCGTAGCATCATCTAAATTAGGAAAAGTAATGCATAGAGGTTGTTGATTCAAATTAGGGGCTACAAGCTCTTTCAAAGTTCGATTTTCCTCGGCTATGACTTCATCTTCATTTGATTCAAAATCACCAGGGAATAGGGTTCAGGATCAAAAATTCACTATGAAATTCCACCGATTGCCACTCATTAACATGCGCAACGTTCTTTCTAATTTCAAATCGTACTGCAATTCACCTTGATTAGAAGATTGAGTTGCGAGCTAAACAAATAAAACAAATGAAAAAAAATAATAATAATAAGCTAGAGTAAGGAAAAAATTAAAGTTCTATGCTAAAATTCTTAAAAACAATAAATTGCCTAAAAACTTAGAAAATTATTTTTTTTTCAAAAATAAAATAAACAACTAAAGAAGCACAAAAATAAATTAACACCACTCCCCGAAAATGGCGCCAAAATTTGGTGTGTGCTGTCGCAGACACTCAAAAATAATACATTAACCTCTAAAACTAATGTAGTAGTGGAAGTAAGGGTCGATCCCACGAAGAGTATGTAATTCAATATTTTATATTTCGTGCAATGATTGGAGAGTTTTTGTATACAAACAATTGTAAATAATGCAATTAATAACAATGAAAATTAAATTAACGAAAACAATCAAAAGACTAACTTTGGTCCAAATCAATATCCACATTCGGAACTTTACAATTGATCATCGATGCAAGTATAAATCAACCCATATTTTGAATATTCACCGTTGGAATTATTTTTCTATCTCTCTTTACTTATAATTAATTAGAATACAAGTGACCCAATTAAACATAATTACCAAACAATCTAAGACAAGCACTCTAGATTTAATTTGATAATCGCATTATGAATTCTTCTTAAAATTCATCAATCACCAAATCAGCAAAATTATCAAACCCTAGTTTCATCACAAGTTAAAGAAATTAAACAATTACGAATTTAATATTTAACTTAGTGGTAGATTGTAACAAATAACAAACTAGCAGGTTTCATAGCAATTAAACATAACAATCATGAAAATAAGTACAGAAGAATGTACAATACTCAAAAACATGAATTAAATTAAGAAAAATCATTTAGATCTTACAATATGTAGTTCCGAGGATCCAATCTCCTTCGACCAAGTGTAAAAGTTTAGTTACAATTCATGAATCTATGAGCAAAATAATGAAGAATGAAGTTTCGAGGCGTTCTCTCTATTCTAAGGTTACAAGTCACGTATTTATAATTGTTTCCATAGGTGGTTGACTTAAATTCGGAAACTAATATTTTTGTATCGGGAAACACATATGTGATCGCATAGGAGTAAATCATACGGTCGCATAGAACAATTAAACTAGGCTCTAAAAACCTCTGAAGATGCTCATGCGACCGCAAGGAAGATTTCACTATGCGACCACATAGTTCTGCCAGTTTTCCACTGAACAGTGTTCAGTATTTTGGTCATAACTTTCTCTTTCGATATTCGATTGAGGCAATTCAAGATGCGTTGGAAAGCTAACTCAAAGAGTTACAAATCTTCCTGAATTATAATGTTTTCAATTCGAACGCTAAGACTGAAAATTCGAAGCATGACCTTTTCGGCTATATGTGATAATACTTTGATTGTATTTCATCCCTTGGACTTCTTTCTTCATCTGATTGACCTCTAATACTCTCAAATCTTCATCATGAGATTCCACATAACTTTTGAGTATTTACATTTCAGTTCCCAAACTTCGTTTTCTTTCATTTTAGTTCTTGTTCGCTTATTTTTTCCAAATTACACCATATCCATAGAATTGTCACATAAATCAAAATATAAACATAATGAGTACATTTTGGCATTGATTAATCATACGAGCACATAAAATAAGGAGGGAAAAATATGCATTTTACATTCCTATCAAATTCCCCCACACTTATATTTATGTTACGATTTTTTTTAATTACACTATATTTTTATTATATTTAAAATTATTAATCTTTGTTCATTGTATTGTTTTATTCCTAACTTTTTTGAATGCATTTTTATTTTCAACTTTCTATCAATTAGCGTATATCATCTCTCATAATGGTTTCCATCGAAAAATCATAAAAATGATGTAAAACGAGTTATCCATCCATCATATTTAGCCCTTGTTTGACAACTATTATTTTAAGCCCATTTTTTAGTCCCATTTTGAGACAAAAAAAAAAAAAAATCATTTTTTGAATAGTGATTTTTGGAAAATGTCTAGTTAAAAATGAAGAAATTTTTTTCTATTTACTTATAATATTATTTTAATGGAAAATGTATGATTAAAAATGAGTTTTGAAAAATGAAATTTTGATAAATTGGGCCTCAAACAATGGCTTAAATTCTTTATTCTATATACTCATTTTTAGTCACACATTCACACAATAAAATATTATGTTCGTAAATCTAAAATTTTTCTCTACTTTTTAACAACATATTCTCCAAAAATTCACTATTCAAAAATTTGTTTTTATCAAATAATGACCATTAAACATGGATTTAATACCTAATATATTCAAACGTACGATGAAGTACTTTCCGTCATTTCAAAGCACAAAAAAGAATATTTATCATCACTAAAGACAAGATATATTTAGCTATATCAACCAGTCGAGCTGAAAAAAAAAAGCTCGAGCTCGATTCGAGCTTTTTTGGGCCCGAGTCGAGCAAAGCCCGACCAAAAAATGAGGCTCGGCCCGAGTCGTTTCGGATTTTTTAAAAAAAAAATTAATTGCTGCCTGAAAATAGCTGCCTACAAAGGTAGTTCTTTAAAAAAAATTAATTTTAATTTTTTTTTTTTACTAATGGGGAGGCTCACCCGTTTCACGGGCTTGCCCGAGCTAGAGCCGCTCCTCAAAATATGGCTCGGCTCGGGCTTTTTCCGAGCTTAGTCCCGAGCTATTTGAAGTTTTTTGTCATCTCTAGATATATTAATTAATGAAAAATTAAAGAAAAAATAATTGATGAAGAAAAAGAATTGTAAGTGTTACAATGAGTAAAAATTAAGGGTGCATTTGACTGAGAGTATTGAATTTGTATGGAAAGAAAATAAATTGTAGGTAATTCTATTATTATACTTATCCTTTTTTAATGGTGGCTAAATGAGAAAGGGGAGAAATGTGTGTGTGTGTGTGTGTGTGTGTGAGAGAGAGAGAGAGAGAGAGTGTGTGTGTGTGTGTGTGAATTGTCTAGAAAATAAAAAACTATATTTCCCTAAAAAAAATATTTCCTTGTTTTTAAGGAAAATGTGGTCACGTAACCAAAAGTATGAAATCAATTTTTGTGAAAAATATTGCTCAAACAACACAAAATCAAGAAATTAGGTGGAAAAAACACATTTTTCGTGAAAAATATTAACAATCAAATACATCCCAAATATTTTATGTTTCACTCTCATTTTTTCAAAAATTTATATTTTTCAAAATTTATTTTAATCTACACATTTTTTCACAAAATAATTTTACACGTAAATTTTAAAAAATTATTTTTTAATCACACATTTTCTTAAAAATCATTATTATAAAATAAATTTTCTCAAACGTGGCTAAGTGAATAAAGACAAAAATCATAGTGGGAAGTTAATTGCGTTACCCACTATCAACTACCAAGATTATTCTGGGGCCGATGAATTCCTTTCGCGCCTACTACCTCTGACCGGTCAATGCTGCTGGAAGCTTGGTGGTCAAGCTAGGATTAAAATAATTTAAATATCCAGCTTTTACCGGCGGCTCCAGGTAACTGGTTAATCATAATTAATTAACTATACAATTCAAAATCATTAGTGGGTTTATTTCTTT
Source organism: Fraxinus americana (assembly GCA_035079005.1). NCBI lineage: Eukaryota > Viridiplantae > Streptophyta > Magnoliopsida > Lamiales > Oleaceae > Fraxinus > Fraxinus americana. Next base: position 17,568,532 of record CM068725.1, on the reverse strand, counting down.
AATCTATAATCTTTTATTTATTGTTTATTGATGCATTAGTTTTATCCAAAATCTTATGCCTTAATGGTTTATTAATTGATATCATGAAAATTAAAAAGATTATTCTTAATTGTGATAATTTTGAATTATATTTTAAAATGGTTAATTACGCTAATAGTCACTAAAGTCGAGTAATTATGCGAATGGTCATTGAAATTATTTTTCATACTAAGGGGGTGTTTGTTTTTCTCAAATCAATTCTCATTTTCAACCACACATTTTTCAATAAAATAATATTTTCCATCACATCAATAATTTTTTCTTCTTTTTCAACCACACATTTCCCATCATATCACTATTCAAAAATCAATTTTTCCCCCAAAAATCCATACCAAATAAGCACTAAGTCATTCAAGTTCCTAACTATTAAAGTTGTGGCCACTTGGTCTAAAAATTAACTTTAATCCTATGTTGCCATAAGTGCATATGGATAACCAAACCCAAATAAAGAAAAATAATTGTAGTAAATCAATTGTCAGCATAAAACTTCATTTAAGAATATAAGATCACGTTTGATTGCAACGAATTTCATGGAAAATGTCACATTCGAGAAAAACGAATTTCACTTGAGCGTTTGATTGCAACGTGGAAATAGAAACCGAATTTTAAAGTACAACAATTTTAAACTGCATTTTTTTCATGAAAAACGAATTCTTATGAGTTTGGTAGGTTTTTATTTTCCAACTAACATAAAATTGGAATTCTTTTCCACATTTACCTATCAAAAGGACGCTAATTAGTAACATTAAATATATAGATAATTTCCAATAAATCAAAATCCTTTTTTTTTTTTAATTTCTAATTCGAATGGACAATGAAGGTAGTAAGTCGTAAACTAAATTGACAAACTACATAAAACCATGTTCAATATCTCTAAAGTAATGTTTAAATTCTTAATAAATCCAAATCCTCTCTTCAATAATTGACTAAAAAGTATAAAGATATTTGACTATTATTTCGCTAAGGGTGCGTTTGATTGCGAGGGGGAAAAATGGGTGGAAAAAAAATGTTTTACAGGGAAAAGATTTTCTTAGAAAATATTTTGCAGGGAAAATGATTTCAAGTGTGTTTGATTGGTATAATTTTCCACCCGAAAAATTTTTAAATTTTCTATTCGTTTGGCTTTGTTTTACATGAAAATTGTCCATTAAAGTAATATTTTTTTCCACAATTGGTTATAAAATTTGTTTCCATTGCCAAAAAGTAAAAAAAAAAAAGGAAAAAAAAATTGTTTCCTAAAAAATCATTTTTTTTATCAAAGTTTAGTGTTCGTTTGACTTTGTTTTACATGAAAATTGTCCATTAAAGTGAAAAAAAAATTTACAATTAATTATGACATTTGTTTCCATGGCCAAAAAAAAAAAAAAATTCGAGCAGCTGGTTGGAGGTGGGAAAATATTTTCAATGAAAAGTGGGAAAAAGCTGACGTGGCGGAGGAAGTGGGAAAATATTTTTGGTGGAAAATTTAGGCTATCAAACAGCGCAAAAAGTAGAAAACGGAAAAAAATTTCCTAGTTCCATGGAAAATCTTGTCAATCAAACAAGGCCTAAATTGTTGGTACTTAACTCGACAGTGGATCTCAAGGTTAAATAAAGAATAAGAAAGAAGGCTACACTAAAATTGAAAGGTTGCATAAAACCAAGTCCCATATTTTTTATAATAAAATCATCGTGCAAAAAAGCATCATAATGAATCCAAACAACGCGTAAAAAAGTATTAAGTGATAAGATTATCAATTTATTTATATGTCAATGATTGACAATTTAATCGATTTTAAGAATAAATTACACATCGAGAGAAGATTACAGTGAATTGATGGACATGTAATCTTTATACTTGCATTAGATAACTAATATTATAAAGCATGGAATCATTTGGTTCATAAAATAGATCCAAATTCCATTAGAATAATTAATTAAGAAGTATTAAGGTGTGTGACTATTTCGACAAATCTAAAATAAGTAAAAAACAAAAGGGTGGTCGTCGTGAATTGACAGGTGCATGAAACTTCACACCATAATCTTTACATTAACATCAAGTCCTCGTTTGAATTTGATTTTCTGCAAAGTTTTGGGGACAAAAGTTTGACTAAAGATTATATTTGAAAAAGCGTGTCTTAAGCGTTGAAATGTTTTTTCTTGGCAGTATGTGTGAATTAAGCGATCAATTGCTAAGTTAAGTTGATCACACGTAAATGCACTTTATTAATTTTTTTGTTTTTGTTTTTATTTTTATTTTTCTCCCCTTTTAATAACCTTTTATCCTGACTTTAGTTTATTAAATGATTTTTAAAATAATAATAAAAAAAAAAGTAACATTTTTTTATGTCTAGGTCCTGTCTAAGTTGGTAAAGTTTGAAATTTGATCTCCACGTCTAGCTACACTTTTTAGAGCACTACTAAAAAATAGAAAAAAAGCTATGAATGTAAATATAAAACTATTTTATTAAAAAACATATAATAGGAAATAAATTTGGAAAAAATAATTTCTAAAAAAATCAAAATCAAACGAGATCTATATATAAAATAAAAATTTCTTGACAAATATCTTCAATGATTTACTAAATTTCTCTTATCGCTATTTTTGAATTAAAACTCTTTATTTCTTATACTTATTTTATCATACATTGATTCAATAAAATATTATGTACGTAAATTTTAAAAAAAAAAAAAACTACATTTTTAACCACATATTTTTTTAAAAAATCACTATTCAAGATGTCATTTTCTTTTTCTCATTTTTTTTAATGACCATCAAACATAGTCGAAAAGTATTAGAATAATATTATGTAGTCTTAGTGGGGTTACAACTATGACTATCAATATATTGGATTTTGATCAGAATCAGATTAAATTAATGAGAGATGAATTTAGGATCTCAATCCAATTACCTGATCAAGATCTGAATCTGATAATCTATTAACTAAATAGATCAAATGTGGATATAGGTTAATCCGATCCGATAATAATTCGATCTGATTTGTTATAAATAATTGAGTCGATAAAATATTTTAATGGCATATTATTTGTGACTAAAATAAATAAATGAGAAAGTAAATAAATTTAAAATAAAAAAGTTACAAAATTCAAAACATAAAAAGTTAGAAAAATTTATAATTATTAATCTCGTTTAAGAATTGGGAAAATTGGGGAAAAAATTGATTACAACATTATTTTTTCCTAATTTCTTTAATTTCAAATCGGATATCCGATAACATAGCAAAACAGATATGAATTTAACAATCAAATATCCGTTGAATTATCAGATCGAAATGGATAATTATTCTTATCGAATCGGATCGAATATAGGCAGATCCGATCTATATCCGTTTCATTTACAGCTCTAATTACAATCTCAATTTATGTGACGTTATTGTGACAATAAATGACATATGAAATTAAATAAATAATTTAATTCCACCTCTAATTTAATATATCATTCGGTGTCATCTAAATTGGGGCTACAATCTCCCAATGGGCTACCCGGCATATTCAAGGAATACCGGTTGGGGAGGTTGCCAGTTGCCACTCAGTATACATTTTAGAGAAAATTTGGGAAATATCATGAATTTCCTGGAAGTTTCTTTGCTCAAGACTCTACAATAGCCACTATATAATAAAGGTTGCCGTTCAAACATTTGTTTCAATTTTCAAACCTTAGTTCAAGACCTAGATTCATGTCTGGATTCGTTGTATCTCTCTTTTCCTCTTGAAGGTACTATTTAATCATTATTCTATATTCTTACTTTTCAATTTTTTGTCATTTTTTTCTTAAACCCTGCTGTTATAATTTTATTTTTTTATTTTTTGTTTAATATTCATCCCAGTTTTTGAATCATTATTTTTCATAGATTTAGGAAGCCCAGTTCTTAATTTTCAATTTTTTTGTCCCTTGTTCTTATGGATGTTGTTGGGCAATATTTGGCTACAAATGATTTTAAGTTCAATTGCTGTTCAAAATCAGTATTTCCTGAAGAAAATCATGTGAATGGGTACAAAATGAATCATGGCTTTAAGGATTTAGATGTCCTTTCAAATGGATCATCATCCACCGTTGATGATAAAGAAAAGGATCATTCTGATGAAATCCTCAAGTTCATAAGCCAAATGCTTATGGAAGAAGAGGATTTAGGGAATAAGCCATGTATGCTACAGGACTCCTTGGCTCTCCAAGCGGCCGAGAAGTGTTTGTCTGATGTCCTCAATGGCAAGTCCCCTTGTTCGTCGATAGGTGATCCATTCACACAAAGCCCGAATGGTAATTTATCGAAAACCTGTAGTGCATTTAGTAGTGAAAGTTCATTGGATTCAATTGAGTCGAAATCGTACCTTAATCAGGAGGATTTTGAGCCTTTGAATCAGTATCCTTCACTGTCAAATTTACAGTTAAATCCGCAGTCATTTGGCTCCTCAAACAGTGTTGATGCTGCTGGTTATGGGCTGAATGCCTTTTACATGAATGCATTTCGGATACAAAATTCTTTGAGTGGAAACAAATTTGGTTTGAAATCTACTGGCGGAGGAGGAGAAATCGCTTCCTTCCGCCCCAACGATGGCTTATTTGGATCTGATCTGAATCCTAAGAAAAAGGCGGGTGAATCTGAGGGTGCCGTGGTGGAAAATGGAGAATATCTATCACAGAATAATTCCAGAGAAAAGAAAAACCGGTATAGGGAAGAGGCTGCTTTTTCAGAAGAACATAGGAGTAGCAAACAGTTGGCAAATAATAATGGTGAGACGGAGCCATTAGAGATGTTCGACAAGGTGTTGCTTTGTCCGACTGTGGAAAGTGACACTAAGAAGTTGTTCCAGCAGAACAGGCAGTTGACAGTATCAAATCGAGGAAGGCCACGAGGTGGAAAGAAACAAGGTTTTCAGAAAGAAGTGGTGGATTTAAGGAGTCTCTTAATGCAATGTGCACAAGCCGTTGGAAGCTACGACAGTAGGACGGCTAACGAGCTTCTAATCAAGATAAGGCAACATTCTTCTACCCATGGCGATGAAACGGAAAGACTCGCACATTACTTTGTGAAGGCCCTCGAGGCCCGTATGGCTGGCACCGGAACAGCATCCTATACGGCTTTTGGTTCCTCGAGGATATCGGCTTCTGAAATCTTGAAATCTTACCACACAAGTATTACAGCCTGCCCACACAAGAAGATGTCGAATTTCTTTGCAAACAGATCCATCAGGAAATTAGCTAATGGAGCGAAAAGACTTCACATCATCGATTTCGGCATTTTGTATGGCTTCCAGTGGCCCTGCTTTATAAAGACTCTTTCAGAACGACCCGGTGGACCGCCAAAGCTTCGCATCACGGGAATAGATTTTCCCCAACCGGGTTTTCGCCCTGCAGAAAGGGTCGAGGAGACTGGGATTCGCCTTACAAAATACTGCAAGAGATTTAATGTCCCGTTCGAGTTCAATGCCATAGCAAAGAAGTGGGAAACCGTCCAACTTGAAGAACTTAAGATCAACAAGAATGAGCTACTTATAGTAAATAGTTTACACCGTCTTCATAATGTGCCTGATGAGACAGTAATTGCGAGCAGTCCACGAGATGCTGTTTTGAACTTGATCAAGAGGATCAATCCTGATATGTACATCGAAGGAGTAGTCAATGGGACGTACAACACCCCCTTCTTTGTTACGAGGTTCAGAGAGGCACTCTTCCATTTCTCGTCCATGTTTGATATATTTGAGGCTACACTGCCCCGCGAGGATCCTGATAGAATACTTTACGAGAAAGAGTTCTTTGGAAAGGATGCAATGAACATTATAGCTTGTGAAGGCACGGAGAGGGTCGATAGGCCAGAGACATACAAGCAGTGGCAAGTTAGAAATCTCCGAGCTGGTTTCAGGCAGCTTCCACTTGACCAGGAGATCCTGAAAGCTATCAGGAACAAGGTCGAATTAAACTACCACAAGGATTTTTCAGTGGACGAAGATGGGAAGTGGATGCTACAAGGATGGAAAGGCCGGGTTCTTTACGCTCTTTCATGTTGGCGGCCGGCCCAGAAGTGATCGGCCATGTTGCTCAGGACGTTGTCGTGTGAGGATTATATGTAATCTCGTGCAGTGAGGCACTGAATCGGCTTCTTTGTGTAATGTATTGTTTAATTTTGCTTAGTATTTACATGCTTTATAAGAAGTTCGTTGGCGCCACATTTGTAATGTCCATCGAATTTGTTCTTCAATAGAATTTCTACTCCAGTCAATTGAGATTTCAATTTGCTTAATGCGGAATGCCTGTGAATGATTGTCCTCGTGCAAATTTAGTATGCATTTTAGTGGATTTAATTATATGATAAATGTATGATGATTCCTTCTACATTTCACAGCCCTGAGACGTAGGCTCGTGAACATAATGGCATGAGCAATGTAACACAACTCATAACTCAGTAATGTACGAACGTAATGGTATAAGCCACGTAACACAACTTCATCTCTCGATAAAATCAAGGTTGGTTCGGAGAGGAATATTCCATTATTTCCTACATTTACCAAAGTGAATGATGTTTCGCTCCTTATTAGGCCACTACAACAAACAATGAACCAAGATTTTCATACATAATAATATCGAGAAAGCAGATGAGACCATGAGCTCCTAGACTTAACACTTATTCGAGTTATTAAACCCTACCTGGACATAAATCCAACACAAGAACTGAACCAATGAGCCATTGTTTCTATTATCTCATACAAATGCAAACTGAATGTGTTATGCTGTTTTTACATTTGGAAGAATGACAAGGATTCAAGATTCAAAAGTAGCAGTCTCTGCATAAGTAAATGCATTTCAGAGGATTCTATCTTACATCCTTTTCCAGCTTGTGCATTAATCTATGAAGAAATTTGCCAAATTACTATACTTGAGCCTACTTTTTCTCATAAGAGAGAGATTCGATCTCTAGAGCCCAAAATCTATGAAGAAACTCTCACCAAGTTTGAGCTCATTATTTGGTCTCCCCTTTCCAAAGCAAACTAGAAACAGGATGAGCTGGATATTAAGCAAAATCTTTAACAATAAGCGAGATGGCTGTTGGTTTTAGGAAACCAAAAGGAAGATGGGGAATCCGATGTTAAACTTCAAATAACAGGTGACTGACATGATTACATGCATGGAGCACTTAAAAAAGAATACCATAAATATGATGCAGAAAGATGGTGACGATACAGAGATTTAGCAAACCAATAGAAACAATTGAACATTAAATACAAAATGACAAGCGTAAATACGAGAAGATAAACTGTACAGAGGCAACTGAGAGTGCAATCACCAGCAACTCCACACTGAAAATACAAAGACGAGGGAGAGATAATAACTTAACTTTGAGTAACCTTCATATAACCTTCATAGCATTTACTTTTGTAATCAAAGTATACCACAAGTTAAAGAGTATTTATATAATAATGATGAGAAAAAAAATACAAATTTAGGAGGGCGAATTGTGAATTATGTGACATGATGTCCAGCTAAACAAAGTAGAACGAAACATCAACCAGTCCAATAGACCTAATAGCACTTACTTCTTTTTCTTTTGATACTTCGGAGGCCGTAGAACACTCCAATCCATCTTTTCACGCTTGTGTTGATTTTGAGAACTACGACTTCTACTTGGAGATGAATGTAGGTCATCTTGAAAAAATTTCGGAGATTTATTTGGATATGGCGCTTCAGAGGCATCGGCTCGTTTGCTCTGAAGATCTCCACTTGCATCACCACTCAAACCATCTGGCTCCAAGTTGTGTGAACCATCTTCCAAGGTCCCATTTTCTCTGTAATAATAATGAAAAATCAGATGTATTCAAGAACAAGGCAACAAATCTCAGTTCCTTCCCAAAGTTTGCAATTCATAGATCATGTGTGACTAAGGTTAAAAAACTTGTAAGTAAATAAGTAAGTCTTAAAATAAATATTTTTTTACTAACCAAACTGGGAAATACATTGCTCATTTGACACTAAGATGAAAGTTACATTCAGAATAAGTAATTTCTTCCACTTAAAATTAAACAAAAAGTAACTTATCCAAACATGTCTGAAAACAAAAGGTTACATAAAAGTGACTTTTACTTATTTTGAAGCTTAGCCAAACATGGCTGACTCATTCTCTCAAGACAAGCTTAATATGCAATAACGGAAGCACCCCATAAATCTGTTCCTTTTCACAAAGACAACATGCGATAACAGTCTAGCACTAGTTCTAATATTCTGTAAATAATCACTTCATGAAGTTCAAAAAGAAGACTAAGGAGTAGGTGTTTATGAATTTCCTCAACATGACATTCAGTTATTCTAGCAAAATATAATGGACAAAAAATAGACTGCTTTAGCAACCTAGATTCATGAACATCAATTTGATATAATATGAGGCCACTGCTAAGGAATTCACTTGAGAAAGCTAAAGCATACAAAAATATATTTTTTCAAAATTTCCACCTAAGATAATGTCATGTTCTAAATTGAGGGAACCCGTCATTAACAGAAAACTAAAACAATAGCTTAAAGGTCGGACAGCCAACCCGTTCATTACTGTTTCTCTTTGTCTTCCAGAACTCGTAGCAGTGGCTTCTGGTTGAGTAGGGTCAACTGCTTCCTCGTTGAGTTTCTACCAAAATAAGTTTTGATGTGAGATTATTGAATTTAAAATATCATGTCAAATGAAGCGTCTTTCAAGAACTGCAGGTCATTCAAAACCCTTATACTCACATCAATAGAAGGATTAAAACTTAAAAATGACATGCGACCTCTTGTTGCAGTGGGATGTGGATCACCTTCGATTATAACAACACTGCATGTCAACAGAATTGAAATAAAAATACAGAACACACTTAGAAGAACAAAACCTACTATAATTAGCTATTATTTAAAGTGACCAGCACAAAAGATGTTCAACAATGGACACAATTCCAGCAGCATAGTTAACACAATAATAAGGATACTATAAAAAAGAAATAACCCACAAATGTAACTGGTTTGTTGTACTCTAATTTTCCACATGCACAACATCAAAATTGACAAATATAATTGAACTATTTAACCCCAACTGCCAGACTATCCGTTCTCTATAATGAAATATTGTCTTAGGGTTAGCCATTCGTCGGCATTTATCATGATCTTGTAACAACAAGTTCACAATCTCTAACCAATCTCAGCATTGCCTCAGAGATGCAGAATTTACTCAAGCTGCCCTCATAATTAATCGATCTACTTCGATGAAACTCTACTTAGTCGCAATAAACTTTGAAGCCAACTTTTTCTCGGTTTTTTTTCCCAGTAATCATTCCAAAAAAGCTATAATATACTAAAAGGTAAAAAATTACAGCCTAAGACAATTAAAGAAACATAAAATATTATTTGCTTCCAATTTGACAGAATTCAAATTCTAAAAGTAACAAACTTACCATCTTTTAGGGGCAGTAGAAGAAGGAAAATCACCAGCAGGTATGATTGACTCTTCTTCCTTCTTAGGTTTCTCCTCTTTCTGAAGAGCTCTTTGCATAAACTACATATGTTGCAAAAAAAAAAAAAAAGGGGTTCATATCTGGAATTATAATTTCGAAGCTTATGAAATAAATAAATAAAAAAATACAATCTTTCTTTTCCAAGAACTGAAGAAAGTATACAGAATAATAATAATAATAATAATAATAATAATAATAATAATAATAATAATAATAATAATAATAATAATAATAATAATAATAATAATAATAAACCCAGATGAATTTAAGCTAAGCCCAGATGAAATAGCAAAAAATTACATCAAATTTATAGTTATGAGCAAGAAAAAATAATTAACACTTATCGATATCGTACATACCTTGAGATTCTTCAAAGTACTGGATATCTCTCGCTTGGCCATTATGAATTCCAAGAGCAAATTCAATCAAAGTAATGTTCCAAACACGCTCTCTCCCCGCCGTGCCGAAACGAAGGGCTGAGCTCCGCCTAGGTTTTAGAAGATGACCCAATAGCCAATTTACAATGAGGACAAAATATCCAAATTCATACATTTTCATGCAACTTAATTTTATTTTTGAATTTTAGGGGTTTTTAAAAATATGTAAATTGTATTTATTTATATTTGATATTTGACAAAAGAATGAATTGTATATTTTCAAATATATTTAAATTATATAAATTTAATATTTTGATATTTGACATAATAATTTTTTTGAGAATATTTGTTTAAAAATAGGAAAAAGATTTTAAATTTACCTGCAGAATTATATTTGGAAGAATGTGCAATTAAAAATGAGTTTTAGAAAATGGTAACCTTCACAAATGCTCTAAATTTTGGGATGGTTTTGAAAACTCATGACAAAATTGGGTTAAATGGTAAGTACGTATTTTTTACGCTCAAACATAAACCAAAATTAGCTTCCAAAATTTCAACACTGTTGTATGACAAGCTCGAGAAATAAAGAGAAATCGAAGGGAAAGAAAAAGAGAGAGAGAAAATCTTCCACAAATAAAACAAGAAAAACAAAGGATCAAGACTGCTTCAATTACCTATTTTTCAAAGTTTTCTTCCCCGAATTTGAAAAAAAATTACAGATTTTTTTTCTTTGTTCAATTAATTCCCCAATTCTGTCATTTTAAGATGGTCTAATTAGTTCCCCAACAAGATTTGCATTATAATATTTTGCTGTGAACGAGAACTGAATTCTGTTTTGCTATGAATTTTTTTTTTTTTTTGGATTGTAACTATCAAGAGCAAACACCAATAACTAAGATATAACAATTCTACATTTCTCTTCTTTTTTTTTTTATTGATTTACTAAAACAAATCAAGAAAACTATTTATTATCGATTGAATTTTTCTTTGTGCTTGTTGTTGTTCAAAGGCTGTCATGGCTGGGGTGTTTGACCATAGTGGGGTTTACAATTAAGATTGTAGAGATGGTAGAAGTAGTGGCATGTGGATTGGGGGTTGCTGCTCCTTGATTCAATTGATGCATTCAAAGTGTGTGCAAAAATGAGAATGTGAAAAGGCGATATTTTGTCACTTTTTTCTAAAAAAAGCAGCAGTATCTTATTAGAGTAATTAACTGGTCACTGTGTTTGGTAGCCATTTTCTTGACATTTTTAGAAACCTTTTAACTGTTGGAACAGTAATGTAGGCCCATTGTAACAATCTTTTTTGACTCAGCAGAGAGCAAATTCTCTAAAATGACACTATCAGCATACAATGAAATCAATTAAAGGGGTAAAAAGGTAATTTCACTTGAATTTATCAATAAATGCAACTGTCACGATGACTACCTAACAGACATAATTTTTTTACAAAACAAATAAAAATTGCTACCAAACAGGGGTTAGATATATAAGTGCGTTTTTTACCATTTAAATATACGAATTCAAATATTGTTTTAGTCTTTTATTTAATTTATAATTCTTTGATTTAAACACTCATATGCAATCAACTAGATGCATATGAAAAAGTGACATTCTATCACTTTTCTTTGGAAAAGTTTCAGTGTCTCATTGGAATAATCAACTAGATGCATATGAGTACATTTTTGGAAATTGAAATATACGAATTCAAATATTGATTTAATCTTACATTCAATTCATATTTTTTTTTTTTAATCAATTTAATTGATGCATTCAAGGTATTTGCGAGAATGAGAATGAGCTGAAAAAGAGACAGTGTCTCGTTTGAGCAATTAACTAAATACATACGAGCGTGTTTTGAAAATTTAAGTATACAAATTCAAACATTATTTTAATCTTGCATTCAATTCATATATTTTTGAATTAATTCAATTGATACATTCAAGGTGTTTGAGAATATGATAATGTGAAAATGTGACATTCCTCACTTTTCTCTATCAAAATCTTAGTATCTCATTGGAATAATTAAATAGATGCGTACGTGTGTATTTTTGGAAATTGAAATATATGAATTTAAACGTTGTTTTAATCTTGCATTCAATTCAATTTCATTGAATCAATTCAACAGATGCATCCAAAATATTTGCGAGAATGAGAATGTGAAAATGTGACATTTTGTCACTTTTCTCTAAAAAACATCACAATATCTCAACGAAACAATTAACTAGATGCATCCTTGTGTGATTTTGAAAATTTAAACATAAAATTTCAAATATTATTTTAATCTTGCATTCAATTCATATTTTTTTAGTCAATTCAATTGATGCATCCAAAATGTTTGCAAGGATGAGAATGTGAAAAATTGACATTCTGTCAATTTTCTATGAAAAAGTGGCATTCCTCAATTTTCTCTGGAAAAAATTGTATTATCTTATTGGAGCAATTAACTAGATATATACGTGTGTGTTTTTAAAAATTTAAATATATGAATGCAAACATTGTGTTAATATTGCATTCAATTCATATTTCTTTAAATCAATTCAATTTATGTATCCTGTAAGAAAAAGAATGTGAAAAAGTGACATTTTGCCACTTTTTTCTAAAAAAGTCGCAGTGTCTCATTAATGCAATTAGCTAGACGCATATGTGCGTGTTTTTCAAAATTTAAATATATGAATTAAACCTTATTTTAATCTTCCATTCAGTTCAAATTTCTTTGAATTCATTCAATTGATACATCCAAAGTGTTTGCGAGAATTTGAATGTGAAAAAATGACATTCTGTCACTTTTCTTTTTAAAAAAATCATAATATTTCATTGGAACAATTAAATAGATACATACGTCTGTGTTTGAAAATTTAAATATACGAATTCGAACAATTAAATAGATACATACGTCTGTGTTTGAAAATTTAAATATACGAATTCGAATCTTATTTTATGTTAAGAAGTGACATTATGTAATACTTTATTTGTGTTTTTACATATGAGTTATTGCTGGAAATTAAAAGTTACATGTCACTTTATTTTTAAAAAAAATGGGCACGATTTCTTTGTAATTTTTTGTAAGTATGGATAAAATTAATGTCATTATTTACTATGGAAGCAAATGAAGACAAGATAATGAATATACAAATGACAAAATGACTAAAATTAGTGTCCCAATAGAATGCACAAATAATCTTTGTTAAAACATGAATGTCACATTTTTAACAACAAATATTCAAAAAAGCGACAAATACTAAAAAAGGTGAAAAATCCCAAACAAAGTGATTGTAAGTGAAAAAAGTGACAAATATTCAATAAAGTTAATTTATTAACTAGCATATAAAAAAACATAAATTTGGAAGCTATTCAATAAAATGATAAATATTCAAAAAAAGAAAGTGATAAAAAGTGACAAAAATTGATGCAGAATGTATTATTTTTCCTAATTGCCCAGCATTGATTCCCATTTTCTAAACATTCTTAACAAACTTCGCATTTGTGCTTTGATCAATCCATCAAAGCATTGCCACCACCAAAGTTGACAAAAAGTGATAATCTTAAACGAAGTGACAGAAAGTGAAAAAAGTGGCAAATCATAACCACCAACACAAATCAATTTGGCCACCAAAGAATACCTATTGTTGAAATTCATATTTCTCATTAGTTTAGCAAGCTAGACTTCATTGATTGGTTAAATAGTGAGTCAGCCATTAATGTGTTATGTTCCTTTTTGGAGTGAAGATATTGATTACAAAAGATTTATCTTGAGTTTGAATTGTTTTGCACTTTGGCATAGAATCTCCATTAGCATTTATCCAACTTTCAGAAGTTTCTATACAACCTAAGATAATATAATATACAATATACACATCGAGTTCAACTGTATCATGTATTGTGCAGTTAGATTAGAGACATTCCTTGTTTCGAAATTCTAATTCAAAGCTAAAAATATATACAACGTTGGCTAAAAACTTTTGACACTCATATTCAAAATACGATTAAAAATCAATGTTTACTTTGCTAAGGAAATCCATTTCTACCCCCCCCCCCCCCCAAAAAAAAAAAGCAATTGTGGGCTATGCTTGAGTTCCTTTACCCTGCCTTAGCAGTAATTCTACTCGAACATATGTTAGAATGTAAAATATGGCAGTGCAAGGCTTTACCAATTAAAAGTTGATTCGCTTCTGCATAGGCCGTAAGAGTAGATGAATAAGTGTAAGCATCACAAATATGGGGGTGAGGAGTGGATGTGGCAGTCCACTTCATGAGGGAGTAAAACTTGATTGCTTCGTGGGGGCAAGTTGTTGCAAATGTAGCCAATGATGATTATGTTTTAGAGGACAACTGTTGGATGAGGAATTGAATTGAAAAGTTGGTGGAGAAATGGTTTACCATTTTTGCAAAGCTAGCTTGGAAGGAACCTGATTGTTCTAGATTTGCGAGGTGTGTCTTGGTGGAGTTGAAGATGGTGGGTATCTTGAGGAGTGCTTGCTTGTTACTTTCAGAGTAGAAAGTAAAGATAATTGTGGTGGTGATTCTTCAACAGTAATTCTTCATATTCTTATACTGCACGAGCTTTGTAAATCATCTGTAGTTTTGGAAGATAGAAGTCCAGAGGATGAGAGATTCAAAGAACTCAAGTCCCCCAACAGAGACTCTTGAGAAATTTCTTCAATCACGAGTTTGGAACCCTGCACCAAATTATATTATGAGATGAAATCAAAGCTATTGAGGAGAGGGAAAGGGTTTCTATGTTGATGAGTGGGTTTCCATGAGGTTACTGAAATAGGTGTAGGTTTTAATTAACAATTTAGGATGTAATAATTACTTATTTAAAAAATTTAATTAATTTAAAAGGTATTAATCAAATTAGTTATTTTTATAGGGTACAGGACCTGATTTCCTCTTTAGAAAATGAGGCTTAAACATGGGCTTAATATTATTTTCTATTACATCTTCTATCTTGTTTCAAAAGCTATTACTATACAGTAAAATATCGATAAATATGTTCGATAAATTAATAATCTTGCTTAAATAATGGAATTCTTCGATCCCAACTTGAGCCAGTGTACTAAATTAAATGATCTTGTTAAATGCATAAGATAATAATTTTTTTTAAAGACCCTTTAAGGCTCAACGAATATATAAAATAATAATTGCTTAAATTCATAAAAGTTCAAAGTAAGACAAATTAATAAACTTTTAATTTTACAATATTTTTTTCAATTTGCCTCATTCCAAAATATGCATCTAAAATCTTTTGCTTTTTCTTTCCACATAAACCAAATCGAATTTCATTCTTAATTTTTTGCAAAGCACATATCACATTTGGCATATTTTTTCATTTTGTACAAAGTAATTATTTAAGACTAAGACTGCTTGAAATGTCTCTTTCGAAGAAATTGTTGATAAAGTACAACTATCATCTGGATCATGATCATATTTGATAGGTGTATTGAGTACCCCTTGAATAATATCTTCATCAGTAAGAGATTCTATTATCGTGTCATTTTAACAAAGATAATTTAAAATGTGCTCGACATCCATCAAATTTCTACAGCTTAGACCAGAAATAGCTCCACGCAATCTATTGATTCCTTTATCTTTACAAATTTTTGGTTCAACATTAATATCTTCATCTAATCGAATCTTGCAGTGCCAAACATAATTTGCAATAGTTGTTGTCTACACATCAATGTTCCAAGCCGCATTAATAAAATTGATAGCATTCAATATGTTTATTTTTTCAGGATTTGTTGTTCATAACTCGTAGCCTTCCAAGATATTAGAATAAAAACGTCGATAATGAATTTTTATCGCTCTAATAATTTCAACATCACATGGTTGAATCTTTGATGCTGTGTTAGGAGTCAAGAAAACTAGTTCAACATTTTCAAGCCTTCAATCACCCTTGGATGTGTTGGGCAATTGTCCAAAACAAGCAAAAGATTTCTACCATTCATCTTCTTGTCAAACCAACAAACAAATTCTTGAAAAAGTAAATCAGTCATCCACGCTATCCTATTTGCTTGATAATGACAATTAAGATTGTTCATATTCACATTTTCAAAACATCTAGGATTAACAAACCTACCAATAATCCAAACAGTTACTTTGTCAGAACCGTCATCATTGCAGCAACAACAACAATAGTAATTCCTCATTGTCCTTCCTACATTATTCCAATTGTTTCGTAGCAAGCGAATTATCTGCTTCTAAATGATAAAATAACCATATTTCATCCATATTATAGATAGCATTTCAATGGAATTGGTCTAATCTAGCTCGTATTTCCAGTAAAGCATGTTCGATGTTCTCCATTGAAATTGAACCACTTTCACCAAACCACAGGTAAGACATAATTATGTGTCTTGATTTGAACTTTTCTAGCTAACCACTTGAGAAATTAAATTCTAGATTGCTTTCGCCATACATTTTGAGCAAAAACTATTTTTATTACGCCCGGATCATTTCTCCCTTTAAATTTACTCTCTCTTGATATTGGAGAAACCACTCATATGGTGCCTTTTCTAACTCAGGATATTTTTTTTGATTTTTGCTTCTTAACATTGATACTTTTCATATTACTTGACAAATATTATGCTGACCTCTTAAAAGTGTTAAATATTGTTGATTGACTAAAACAGATGTGAAACTTTTCTTGAACCCATCGTTGCAAATCTCTTTTACTAGAAGGGGGATGTTCATTTTTATACTCACATAATGCTCTCCTATTCTCATTAGTCAATGCATATTTTTTAACTCCTTCCAAATGAGATGCCATCATAGAAAAATGTATGGAATTTGAAATTGATTCGGGGTCTTAAGTTAAATTAATTACCGTAGAAATTATGTTCCATTTGTACATAACATAACTTGAACAATTAATCTTCCAATATATTAAACTTTGAAGCGAATACATATATTTAATATGTCCTCTTTAATATACGTATATGTGTGTCATTTGTGTGCTTGCGGATTAATTTTTGAATTTCACCATATTCAGTGTTTTTTTTTAATTTCCTACATATATTATGGTAAAATATAATGTAAGTTATAAAAATACAAAATAATTTATAAATTAATAAATATTGATTTTTCGATAAATTAATAAATTATTCATTTATCGATAAATTAATAACCCCTAAAATAATAATTTTTCTCAATCCCAACATTGTTATTTTATAGAGGTTTTACTATAGATACTTAGAATAAGCCATGCTGAATTATATCATGCCTTTATGTCCAGGGTTATTTGATATTGTCCATCTCTCGCTACTATGGTGAGATTTGGTGACCATCCTAATGTGAGTATTGAGGTTATATCAATTTGGCATTGTAAATATAGTCGAGGCTTTTGAATTCACTTGAAATCTCACTTATTACTTATTAGAGATGAAAGAAATTGATTAGAACATCTCCAATGTATTTTACGGATTTCAATCTCTGTGACATTAATTCAAATAGTAAGCACAAATATAAAAGCGATAAGTAAAAGGGAGAGGGGATGCAAACGATATAATTGTGGAGGTTCGATCCAAAGCAATGATCTACGTCCTCCGTTACCAAACTCTCCGACACGAGTAAGGTTTTTTCACTATGTTGATTGACTTATGGTGCAATTCAACCTTTTACAACACTTCCGGTGACTTACAAACAATGAGCACCGATCCTTATACAATGTTGAACTTTACGGGACCTTACCACGACCTACACTATTGAGTTTTACAGGATCTCAATATGACCCAAACGGTGACTTTCAACAAGGAGCACCGATCTTTATATAATGTTGATCTTTAAGGGAATTCAACACTACCCACACTTTATCAAAATGATTTTACAATGAAATTCCTCTCTTGATAAATAATACAAACAAATTAAGTACTAAAAGATGCTAACACTTCAACAAATATTAATAAATGATAGCTCAAGTATTAGATGAAAAACTTTAATGAATATGATAGTTAAAAATTAGATTCAATCACTCAATGTGTTTCGATGAGAAGATGAAGAAATAAATACAATGTAAGTTCAAATATCTTCTCAAGAAATCTGTCTTTTAATGGATGATTGTAATAAATTAAGTACTAATAGGGAAATGAGAAACTTTGATGAATATGATGTTTACAAGTTTGATTCAATCAAAGTTTCAATACGAAGAAGTAGAAAAAAATTTATGCAATGTAAGTGCAAATATCTTCATCAAAAATTTATCTTTCTTTTAAAATTAATATAGATAAATTAATCGCAAAGAGAAAAAAAAATTTTGATAAGAGAAATGATTCAAGAAGTTGATCCAATAATCAAAGTTTTTGATATGAAGAAATAAATTTAAATGAATGTAAAAATGTAAGCTCAAAGAATATTTTTCAAATGAAAAACTTTGATGAGTAGATTTTCAAAATTTAATTTGATCAAAAGTTTTTCAAAGATAAATGATTTGATAATAATAAATGAGATGAGAAATCAATATAATTTTGCTCAAAAGTATCTCATTTGAATGCTCTCAAGTATTGTAATAAATGGCAAGAGAGTTGGTATTTATAGAGATGAAAAACGCCAAATTTTCTGTCAAACTGGATGACCGATCAGGTTAATCGCCAATTTCCGGATGACCAATATAACCTTTTGTACAGGAAAAATCAGAAGTCAGAACGGTAAAAAATTTGACCGTTGGAGACGTCCGGTCGACCAACATGTTTGGTCGGTCAACTAGTTGACCGTTGAATTTTTATTTTTTTAGAGATATGATCTAAGTTCAAGTACAATTTAAAATATCAAACTTACTTTTGATCAAAATTATTTTATGCAAGTGATATGAAAATAACTTTTCGTGCACAAAATGATTTTTGAGCTATTTTCATTCATTACTAAAGATCAAAGTGTTATATCTTTACATATGATCTTGAAAGCATAGTCTTTGATCTTGTTTCGAAATTTCTTTCATATTTGGATCTTAAACTCTTGATCTTGTTCTTCTTTATGAGCCCGATTTGATAGTCTTGATTTTGATCTTTTAAACTCTCGTCTCGAATGATTTGAATTGAATGCTTAACTCTCACTTTGATCTTCATTTTGAGTCTCATTTATGATGTGTTGATTTTGGAAATACTTGATTGATTTTAACGTTGAACTATCATCATTAAAAATTAATTGATAGAAATAATATTAATCTTATTTGTTATGATCAAAACATTAAGGATGAAATCAACCATAGGTCAACAAAAACTACTCACCAAAATCGACATTATAAAAAATGTTTGACCAAACATGGAGTCAGGGGTCAAGCACAAATTTAACTCAATTTTACTTCTCCTCTCTCAATACTAGTTCTACCACGCTAAGCATATGGATTTATTCAACAAAAAGATATCATGAGGGAATTTTCAAGTTCATAGTCAGTGCTGGGCAGCCGCTTAGCATAGTGCACAACCAACATTGCACGCGCTCTTCGTAGTGATTGCATTGATTATTTCACTAGAATAAAAAGTTGCGAATACGTGATTTACAAAAATATGCTAGTGCTATATCTTTTAAATCTGACTTATGGGAAGGTATTAATAAAAAATTAGATAAATGCAAATGCTCACTATATAGATCTACTGTTGATAATGCATTAAAAAATTATTGCTTTTAAAATAATTGAGTTTCCTTATAATACTAACAATATATTTAATGATATTATGACCATTATTAAAGAATATCGTTGTGAGACAAAATTCATAGTTTCGCTTTTGATAATGCAACTATTAATAAATCAGTAGTCGATAAACTATGTTGGACTCATAATCTCGATTTTGGTATATATATATTTTTTCATATTCGTTGTGTTTGTCATATATCTAATTTAATTGTATAAGATGTAATGAAACATATTAGAGAACATATTAATAGAATTAGAGATACGCTAATATTTATTATAATATCACCTAGTAGAAAATAAGTTTTCCAAGAGTTTTGTATTGAATATTCCATACAAGCCAAAAAAAATTGTCACCGGCGTTGGAACTCAACTTATAATCTATTACTAGAATCTTGTAAAGGATACGAAGCACTAATTACCAAATTTTGTAATTCTAGATATACACATGATTTAAACAATGATTTACAAGATTATGATTGAAAACTTGCATTCAAGAAAGTTTAAAGAAAAAAAAAATCAATTTTTTTATGATGCTATCAATGTATTGTCAGGGATATATTACCCTACTAGTGCTAAAGTTATTGAACATTTTTATCACATTTAATTAACTTTCAATGAATATAAAACTGAGCTCGAGTTTAATATATTTTATGCGATGAAAACAAAATTTAGAAAACACTGGAAAGAAATACCTATATATTTTCTTTAACTTGTGTAACGGAGATACAATTTAAAGGGTACAAAAATTGTTATACAAAACACCTCAAAAGCTTTAAATTTTAAAACTTCAATTACATATTCTAACATAGAGAATATTTTATGTGAAATGTATGGATTGTATGTCCAAAGATTGGGTGCGAATGTTAGCTGGACCCCCTCCATATTTTACTCATCATATGCTTAAAATGGGAGACCTAGCTAATACAATGAGATTAGATTTGATTTTTGAAAAACGTCATGAACGTCAATATCCAATTTTGTCATAACATGTGATCAACTAACAATTCACATTACCACTATAGTATCGGAGTTTGCTTCTAGTGCAAGTAGTTAGAATTTGCCCTATTTCTGATTACGACTCAAAGAAGACATATTAGAAAGTTTAATGTGTGTAAAAATTGACAAGATTCTAAATACCGAGTCCTAAATCAATATGAACAAATAGCATCTAATGAAGTAAATGATATTTAATGTAATGCCATGTTCTTAATTCTAATTTTGATTACAATGTCTATGTTAATTAGTTGCATTGATGTTATATTTAATTTTTAATGTCATAATTATTTTTGTCTTGAATAACTATGTTGTTGCAGTGGAATGCAGCTTGGACGTCTTAGATAATCGACGTGCATAGTAGTTCTAAACTTAAGATAATTATAATTTCATCAAATTTACAATTCAATTTACCTTGGACGCCCATGACAAGTAGCTTGTTAATTAATTTAATTATGATATATTCCAAAAATCAATTAAGGGAAACGAAAAAGTGGAGACAAATTTTGCTGATTATGATGGTCCAATTGATGTGACTTATTTGGATGTTTCTGATTTCTTTGCTGATCCAAATGGGAATATTGACCATTTGATTGGAGGTGGCGTAATGGAAGATATAAATTAATTTACTCTCTAATATTTCATTTTCGTTTCAGGAATTCGATTTAAATATGTCCTTATTTTTCGCAAAATATTTGAAACCTTATTATACATCGTTAATTTTATAATATTGAATTATATTTACTTTTTTAAATTTAAATTCAAATATATTTGTTTTCTTATAGATTTACGATGAATTGTCAAGATACTTGTTTGATTGATAGTGCAATTACACATACTATTTTCAAGACAAAAAATATTTTTTGGACTTAACATTAGTAGAAAATAATGTTAATACGATATTAGCTGCATCGAATATCGTTGAAGGCTCCGGAAGAGTTTGTATTATTTTACCAAATAATACAAAATTATATATTGACGATACACTTTATTCAAGCAAATCCAGAAGAAATTTGCTTAGTTTTAAAGATATCAGTTGCAATGGATATCACATTGAGACGATGCAAGAAAATAATGTTAAATATCTTTGCATAATTTCTTTTCTATTTGGCTTGAAGCAGATAAAAGAAAAATTTTATGCACTACCATCTGGCATGTATTACACATTTATAAAAATGATCGAATCAAATATTATCACGAACCAGAAGTTCGTTGATCCAAAAAATTTCATACTTTGACATGATCGACTTGGATATCAAGGAGCTATAGTGATGCGTCGAATAATAAATAACTCGCATGGACATCCTTTAAAGAATCAGAAGATTCGTTTACCTAATGATTATCCATGTGTGGCTTGTTCGCAAGGCAAGTTAGTCATTAGACCTTCGACTATAAAGGTCAATATTGAATTTCCAACTTTCTTGGAAATGATTGATGGAGATATATGTAGGTCAATACACCCACCATGTGGACCATTTCGTTATTTTATGGTATTGATTGATTCTTCTACTAGATGGTCACATGTTTGCCTACTTCTACTCGGAATGTAGTTTTTGCTAGACTACTTGCTCAAATCATAAAATTACGTGCGCAATTTCCCGATTATTCAATCAAGACTATTCGTCTTGACAATGCTGGTGAATTTAGATCACAAACATTCGATGATTATAACATGTCAATTGGGATTGTTGTTGAACATTTGGTCGCTATCATATCCATACACAAAATGGTTTAGTAGAGTCATTTATTAAACGTCTACAACTTATTGTTAGACCATTACTTATGAAAACAAAGCTCTCAGCTTCTGTTTGGGGTCATGCTATATTGCATGTTGCATCATTGGTTCATATCAGACCAACTGCATATTATCAATATTCACATTTACAACTAGCATTGGTCATGAATCTAATATTTCTCACCTGAGAATTTTTGGTTGTGCTATTCAAGTCCCTATTTCACCCCCACAACGAACTAAAATGGGTTCTCAACGAATACTTGGAATTTATGCAAGTTTTGATTCACCATCTATTATTAGATATCTCGAACCTTTAACATGTGATTTATTTACTGCACGATTTACTGATTATCATTTTGATGAAATGATTTACCCAATTTTGGAAGAGGAAAAACTACATCCTGATAAACAAGGTAAAATTTCTTGGAATGAAACAACTCTATCTCATTTTGATTCCCGCAGCAATCAATGTGAGCAAAAGGTTGAAAAAATCATTTATTTGCAAAGAGTTGCAAATCAATTACCAGATGCATTTGTTGACACAAGAAAAGTGACAAAGTCACATATACCGGCAGAAAATATTCCAGCAAAAATTGATGTCCCGCACGACAATTTGCTGTATCAAATGAATCTCAAATACGCCAGAAGCGTGGTCGACCAGTTGGTTCAAAAGACTCTGTACCTCGAAAAAGAAAAGTACAAGAGAAAACCAACCAAAAACTTCAGAAGAAGTAATGTTGGAGAATATTGATTAATCAAATATTGAAAATATGGTTCCTGAAAAATCACAAGTGTCCGAAAATAATGAAATTTCAAAATTATACTTTATCTCATATATTATGGGAGCGAAATAATGTTATTATAGACAATATTTTCGTCTTTAATGTGGCTCTTGATATTATGTAAAATGAGGATACTGAACCATTGTCTGTTAAAGACTGTCAAAATAGAAATGATTGGCTAAAATGGAAAGAAGCCATACAGACAGAATTGAATTCCTTAGTGAAACGGAAATTTTTTGGACTTGTAGTTCGAACACCTGAAAATGTAATCTCTGTTGGATACAAATGGGTTTTTGTATAAAAGAGAAATGAAAATAATGAAATTATAAGATACAAAGCCTGACTCGTAGCTCAAGGTTTCTCACAAAGACTAGGAATTGATTATGAGGAAACATATTCTCCCGTAATGGATACCATCACTTTTAGATTCTTAATTAGTTTGACTGTGTCACAAAAACTCGAGATGCGCCTTATGGATGTGGTAACTATCTATTTGTATGGTTCACTTGATAGTGATATATATATGAAAGTCCCTGAAAGACTTAAAGTGCAAGAAACAAATGATACGTGCCCAAGAACCACGTTCTCAATTAAATTGCAAAGATCGTTATATGGATTGAAACAATCCGGATGCATGTGGTATAATCGCCTTAGCGAATATTTGTTGAAAGAAGGCTATAAAAATGACGATGTCTGCCCATGTGTTTTCATAAAGAAAACAATTATTTGATTTGCAATTGTGGTAGTTTATGTTGATGACTTAAATTTAATTGGAATTTCAGAAGATTTCAACAAAACTGCAGATTATTTGAAAAATAATTTGAGATGAAAGATTTGGGGAAGACCAAATTCTGTCTCGGGTTATAGATTGAACATTTCTCAGAATGATTATTTGTTCATCAATCTACATATACAGAAAAAGTTTTGAAACAATTTTATATGGATAATGCATATCAATTGGCTTCACCTATGGTTGTTCGATCACTTGATATAAAAAATGATCATTTTCGTCCACTTGAAGATGGAGAAAGGATTCTTGGTCCTGAAATACCATATCTTAGTGCAATTAGAGCATAACTTATCTTACAAATTACACTCGACCAGACATAGCTTTTTCTGTAAATCTCCTTGCAAGATATAGCTCTACACCAACACAAAGACATTGGAATGGTGTTAAACATATTTTTCGTTACCTAAAGGGTACTATTGATTTGGAATTATTTTATTCTCAAAAGTCGGGATCTACTTTAGTGGGATATGCAGATGCAAGTTATCTCTCTGACCCACATAAAACTGAATCACAAACAGGATACGTGTTTACACGTGGAAGAACGGCTATATCATGGAGATCTGTGAAGCAATCATTGACAGCAACATCCTCAAATCATTCTGAAATTATTGCAATCCATGAAGCAGGTCGAGAATGTGTATGGTTGAGGAACATGACCAATCATATCCAAGCATCATGCAGATTAATTTCAACAAAAGATAGTCCAACAATTTTGTATGAAGATAATGATGCTTGCATTGCACAACTCAAATGAGGTTATATCAAAGGTGACAGGACGAAGCATATTTCTCCAAAATTCTTTCATATACACGAGATTCAGAAGAATGGCGACATCGAGGTTCAACAAACTCGTTCAAGTGACAATTTGGCTGATTTATTTACAAAAGCACTGCCAACATCTACATTCAAGAAATTGGTTCACGGGATTGGAATGCGTCGACTCAAAGATTTTCAGTGATCAACATCAGGGGGAGTAGGTGTACTCTTTTTCCTTGTTTAGGTTTTATCCCACTGGGTTTTCCTATCAAAATTTTAATAAAGCAACATTTATCTTTAATACTCCAAAATAACTGTACTCTTTTTCCTTCGTTTTGATTTTTTTTGGCGTCTCTTCCGCCTCTGCATCTTTGGTGAAGGTATTAGGATTCTTATTTTATTTCTATCATTTGTGAAATCAGTTATAATTTTCATGTAAGAGAACGTCCGCGTACCAGACCATACTTTGTTATTTTCTTAACAATATTCAGTTTTTAAAAATATTGTATGCATAACAAGTTGTTCATGTACACTTTTAATACCACATACTCGAAAATGAAGTAGTTGTTCTAAGCCCGAATAAATTAGGAGGATTTTAAGTGCCACATAAGAGAGTCCTGGATCTTAATATGCATGTTATAGTTCGACTGTTCGAACAGTTTTCTGTTGTGCGCCTTGCAAATTGACCAAGTAAATTACCGTCATTTCAAGACTTTAGATGATAAGATCGTACGATTCAAGGATGAATCTTCGTCAATCAGAGGAGAATGATGAAGATTAAATATTTGACTTGTTTTAATTTAATTTATGCAATTTTTACCTGTGTTTTATATTCCATTTACAATAAAGAGTTTTTGATTATCTTTTAGTTAGTGATTTTTAGTAAATAAATTCTACATTCAATTTCGATTAGAATTTTAATATTTGTCATTATCTAGATTTAATCATTTTCTAGAATTTAATTATTATCTAAATTTTATTCGTTATCATTATTTTACTTTAAATAAGAGCTGTAAGCCATAATTAAAGGCATTGCACTTTTGATGAAATAAAAAAAGTAAGAAAATTTCTCATAAGTTCTTCCAATTTGTCTTTGTATAGCGATGGATTATGTTGTGTTGTCGCCTAACATTTTTGAAATTAAACTTTTGACCACATAAGAAAATGTGCCTGGTTTTCATTACTGTCTTTATATATACATTTTCGACATTGTAGGGGTTTCACTCTCCTTAAAGGTATTAAAGATGAAATCATTTTTATCGATGTGCTTGTTTAATTTATGTCTCTTGACTCAAATATTATGAAGTGTGTCATGGAAATTTATCTAAAGTTCACTAATTTCGAAGGAAATTTGCATGCACGGGTTCCAATCCATGATTTTAGTTCTTTTAAGTCCTCATATTTTCTTTATAGTTGCATGTTGATTCTTATGCAAAACAAAAGCCATCACTTTTTTTTATCAACTAGCTTAATGCCTTAGATATAATGATTTATTTTAGGGTTATGTCCTATAACTCACTCTCTTTACCTAAAAATTAATTACAAGAAGGGAAAGAAAAAACTTTGACATCTAAATTTCAAAACTCCATTATCTTTTAATTGTTTTTTGAGAGAATGGAAATATTCATTGAAATAATCCTCAGACAAGTCATTTTGTGCGAAGCAAGTAACTGCTTGACACAAAAATTGAAGGTTTCATTCATTTGGGTTCAAACGAATGTTTGGAGACTTCAAATCCTAAAAAATTGATTGAGGATTCATATACTTAATTGGTGAGAGTTTTGAGATTTAAAGTGCATGCCTAGTGTGAATTTGCACCTCCATATTGGGGGAGGAAGAAGATAATTTCTTTTTTACAAACAAAGACTGACGTATTCACATATTTTGACAAAGTTTTATTGACGGGTGTTGAACCTTATATATCTAACGAGCCCATGGTTGACTACAGTTTATAATTTGTTTGTAAATGGTCAAATCAATTCACATATTTTGTGAGATTTACAAATATTATACACTTATTCATAACTCGTTTTTACTTATTTATAGTTTAACCTATTTATAATCCATTCCCAAATATGTAGCTAAATTATTCGGGGGGCATGAAAACATGCTCTCCTGTAGATAAATAGCTTGCAAAACTATGTCCCTTTTTTATCCACATCTTTCTAAAACACATTTTCAATGAATAGTTTTATAGGAGAATTCATAACTTTTACCTTTTTTCAACAAATATTGTTAAAACAAAAATCAACTTTAACCTATAATATATTAAAATGTCACATCAAGTGAGAATCTTTTTCCGAACAATTATAGTCCTATTATAATTCAATTATTTTAATAATATCTTACTTTTCGTTTTTTCAATACGTATTTAATTTACGAACCGTAATAATTAATTCTCAATTAATTAATATTCGCATTCATTTAATTAATATTAATTAGAATTTCACATCCACATTTAAGGCTTGTGTGGGAGGGATTAAAATCAGATTAAAATTGAAAATATAGCCGTTATTGTTGACTTTTATTAGACGAGTGGGGCCCAATAACGGCCATATTTTCAATTTTAATTGGCTTTTAATCCCTCCCGAACGGGGCCTTACATTCACATTCGCATTCACATTCACATTTACGCTTATGTTCCTGTTATTAATTCACACTTAATTAACATATACATTTATTTAATTAATATTAATTAGAATTTCGCATTCAAGAATGCAGTTCATTATTCACGTCATTGTATGCTAATTACCATCCAGTTTCACTTAACTAGAAATTAAATTATATTCATTTAATTTAACATTCATTGTCACGTATATATTCTTTGATATTAATTTTAAATTAATTAACATTCACGTTAATCCATGTATCGTATTTGTCATTCATCTTCATTTATACATTTAGTTGTAATTCTAATACTAATATTTAAGCATGCATTTCACTATTTACGTGCATATATAATAATTAACATTTATTTTTAGGGGCTTACACTTATCTCATATTTAGATCAAAAGAAGTAAATAGAGTGTCAAATATTACTTTCACTGTACTTATAAAGCATTTGAGAATGTTCAACTCTGATTAGATTCTACAAAATATGGGATAAATTTATCAACCCAGTACACTAAGAGCTTGTTTGAGCCTAATTTTTTTTCTTAATAATGCATTTTAGAATCGTAGATTAATGGAAAATGTGTGATTGAAAAATAAGAAAAAATTCTGAGTTTACTTGTAATATTATTTTATTGAAAAATATGTGATTGAAAAGCAGAGTGGGAAATGTATTTAAAAAATAATGAGGATCAAACAATAGTTAAATTTAATTTTCATGGAAAATATAACCATTAAATTTATATGAAAGAAATGAAAAACTAAAGAACAAATTGGCTTTTGCTCTCACCTCACACAGAGTAAATTCTTTTATTAGTAGAAGTGTATTCGCTTTTGCACGTAAGAATATTCTTCAATTTGGTCCTGTTTGGTTAAGATAAAAATCAATTTTTAGCAAATTTCGATTAAAAAAAAACTAATGGAATATGTGATTGAAAGGTTGTAGATCTAATCCCTGTTTGGTGAGAATTAAAATTGAATTTTTAATAGATTTTGATAAAAGGTGATAAAACGTATGGTTGAAAAGTTGTGAGTCCATAAAATGCGCGAATAAAATTAATTGTTGACTTTGATTTAAATTAAAATCTAAGGGCATTTTGATTACAATCATGTAATTTGTATTGAAAGAAAATAAGTTCTAAACAATTAAATTGTCTAGAAATTATTAATTAAATGTGTTTGATTGGTTTAATATTCAAACTAAAAAATGTTATACTTGTCCATCTTTTATTGGTGGGTAAATGAGAAAGAGGGTGTAGATGAGAGAGAGAGAGAGATACACTGAATTGCCTAAAAAAATAAAATCTACCCTCCTAAAGAAAATGTTTTTCCTTATTTTTGAGGAAAATATAGTTATTTGACTAACTTTTGAAAAATATTTTTCATGAAAAAAAATATCAATCAAACATCCCAAAATAGGAAATTGGGTTTAAAAAAAATAAAATCAATTAAATACACCATAAATTTTAATTTCCACCAAACAAGATCCTAATAAATTTTGTAGTTAAAATTAAGTATTGATTTTGAATAGAATTTTAATATGCTTTTTTCAGTGGAACTAAACATGGGCTTACTAATTGTTTTGTTTCTAGTCTAGATTATAGGTAAGGGTGAAAGTTGATATAAGAGTACTACGTTATATCTTTCAGTCCCGATAGCGCTATATACATCAATTCCCATTTTTGGAAATTCGACTTGAATTGATCCAATGACCCGAAAACCTCTCAAATGGATATATGGGATACTTTTAAAATTGGCATGGTCCCCCTTATTTTCATTTTAAATTTTCAACAATGGCATATTTTCACAATGACATTTTGAATCGTAAAAAGATAAAAATACCCTTAAATAAACAATACAATTACAAAAAAATCATTTTTATCTAAAAGACAATAGTACCCATTTAATTAACAAGTAAAAATCGAACACTTCAAACGTAAAATTTCAAAATCAACTAAACTTTTTTTTATCTATTTATTCCAACACAGTTAAAGACACTCTCATTTTTCATTTGTTTCAACCTTAAAATATCAAAAATTGATCAAACACTGAACAATACATTTTTTAAGTCTATCACTTCGAATCGGTAAGTAGAGTATGTTTAATTTTGTTTTCGTTAAATTAGTATAAGTTTTTAATCGATAAATCTTATTTCGACATATATTAACATGAAACTAATTTTTTTTTAACAGATTTATAATGTTTTAATCATAAACAAGAAAAAATTCATCAGCATATATCATGATCGTAACAACCGGCTGTTGATGTTAACAGCCGGTAGCTGTTAAGCTTCTTTTTTTTTTTTTAATCATAACAGTCCAGTGGTTTGGGTGATTTTTTGACTATTTTTTTAATATATAATTAAAAATTATGTTTCGTCATGCAGATATGGTTGTGGTTCCAGTTTGTTACTTTGGTGATTTCAAATTGGATAAAAAAGATCAATGGGTAACATTACGGTCGAGTGATATTCGTGGTGGTATTCCAATTTCCATAACATCGAGCACATTATATGCAGAAATGTACCATAATTTGCAAAACAAGCTGAAAGTCGATCTCTTTCAGTACGATATGGAACAGAAATTTAAATGCAATGAGCATTCATTTATTACGATTCCTCCAGTGAAGGTTGCTTCTGATGTTGAAGTGAATTACTTATTTGAATTGAACAACATGCACGCAACTCTTCTTTACGTGACCTTAGTGAAGAAGAATGCTATCGAATGTGATCACGAAAATTCGGATGAAGCAGATCACAGTGCTAATAATTTTTGGGACATAGTAGAGATAACTCAGGAGGATGATGTGGTTATTCTTGAGACAGTTGATCATCATCGTGGTCTCGCTGTTACACAAAGAATTCTATCGGTAGTTCACGACAACGAAAATAATAATGAATCTACAAATGAGGATTTGATTGCTTTATTTCGTTAAAGACATGAGTGAGGCGAGAGCACATGGGCTGAATTGAGTGGACCATCATGTAATTTTTCATGAGTGGTTCCTGATTATGAGGATTTGTATGTCGATCAACTATTTGAAATAAAGAAATATTTGCAGGAAGCTGAGTACGAATTGCACTGAAATACAACTTTAAGTTCAAAGTCATCAAACAAGTCATTGCTGGGGATTATCTACGTCAACGATAGTTGTCGTTGGCATTTACGAATGATGAAGATGGACATGAATGAGTTTTTTGTAGTTCACAAGTATACATGGGAACATATTTACGAAGTGGAAATTTATCGAAATGATCATAGGCAAGCCCGAGCATGGTTTATTGGTCGACAAATAATGCACAAATATCAGGACCCACATACGATCTACAAACCTTCGAACATCATTAATGACGTTCGTTGAGAGTATGGAGTGGTCATGAGCTACTGAAGATTTGGAAGGCCAAATAATACACGTTAGAGGACTTAATAAGCTCAGCCGAGGAGAGCTATGCTAAAGTGGCCAGGTATTGCCATAACATGGTTACAACTAATCTTGGCTCTGCAATTTTTATTGGGATGGAGGGCGAGAATTACTTTAAATTTTTCTTCTTAGCTCCTAATTTTAGTCGATGGTACAACTCTGAAAGCTAGATACAGAGGCAAGTTAATTATCGCTACATGTCAAGATGTCAAAATCTAAATTTACCATCTTGCATCCGGCATAGTCGATAGTGAGAATGATCTGTCAATGCGTCGATTCTTCACAAAGTTGAGGGAAGTAATTAGGGGGAGGTCGAGGACCTTGCATTTGTAATTGATCGAGGACCATCTATAATAAATGTTGACATTGAAGTTTTTCTCGAGGCATATCATAGGTATTGCACGTACCATATATACAAGGCAACCCGAAAACTAAGTATCGAGGCAAAATGCATCATTTCATTCTTCAGGAAAGCGATCGAAGCGTATAGTGTCGAAGAGTGCAATAAATCATGGTAGAAATAGGAAATAAATCATTACCGACATGGGAGTATCCAAAAAAATGAGAATTGAACATTGGGTGAGATCACATTTTCCAAAATGTCGATACAATATAATGACATCAAACAATGTGGAGTATCACAATGCATTATTCAAGAAGGATTGAGAATTAACGAACCTCGCAATGATTGAGAACATTTGTAATAAGCTGCAGCGTGGTTTCACGATCGACGTGCGGAATCATAAAGTTTCACAAGCGTGTTAGCCCCTCTTAGGAGGATAAACTCTTCGAGACTGCTTATGTTGCGAGAAAGTTGAATGTGGAACCACGGGATAAGTTGCACTTTTCCGTGAAATGTCCACGTAATATAGCATACATGGTGGACTTGACTGATAACATTTGTACTTATACTTTTCCATGTGAGCATACAGTCGCAGTGGCTATGTATAAAGGCTTTGCAGCAAGAACCTTATACTCTCCTTATTACATGGCTGATTACTGGAGAACAGCATACGCTAAGACTATATTTCATCTACCGAATGAAGCCGAGTAGGAAGTTCCCGACCATATTCTCTCATTTAATAGTTTGTTGTCGCAGGAAGTTGAACTAGGTAGTCCTGGATGTCCACGTACATCTAGAATACCATCTACCAGAGAATTTTCTCGACAGCGTAGGTGTAGTAGGGCAGAGAAACTGGGCATACTTGTAAATTTTGTACAAGTCAACTTCCCCTAAATGACAATAAACCAATGTGTATTGATTTCACTGATAATTGAACAATATTTACAATTTGTTTACAATATTTACAATTATTTCACAAATTAATAAATAATTATATTTTCGATATACTTTATTGGTACTATACTCAAAAATTCGATTTATTTTATTGCGAATATGCTACAATCGCCTCTACAAATAAAAAAATCATGTTTTAGTTTGATCGGTACTGTGTAGCGAAAAACAAAGTGTTAAAATTAAAAAAATTATAAGTATTCATGATTTTGACTGTCTCGTCATCGTCGTGTTTCACACGATGGCTAGTCATCCTGCACAATCACCTCGTTCATCTAGCCATCAAAAGAACGATCACAGCTACCGATTCTAGGTAAAGCTCGAGCTGACCCTGTGTCAAACTTGAATGATCGGAGTCATACACATATATAGTGGAATCAACAAAGATGATCTCCACGGCAAAACATTGATGATTCACGATTACTGGAATGTATATATGCTTACAACCCTCCCATGAATTTCTCTCGACACTCAGCCACAACCCTATACCCACTCGAGCATATATTCGGGCACCGAGTACTAATTACCCATAAGTTGGAGCGACTGATACTCAATGATAACGACATGTACGAACTCGGTGCTCTATATGACTCGGCTAGGAATGTCGAATGATCTCGGATATCGTCGAGCTCTATCGCGCAATAAGTCCATAGCCAGGTTGATGTGTTACATCAGGAAACGCCAATAAAAAAAATAGAGGGAGTTATTTCATTTAATAAACCAAAAATTATGTATACATAATAAATAACAATTGTGATATAAAACTTACATGGTCAGCAAGCCAGGTACCCGAGGTCGTGACGTCGTGAAACCACTTATAGGCGTCGATGATCAACCTTTCACCTATCCTATGACTAGTTCTGAAAAAGAAACAAAAAATTTGTGAAAATAAGCCTAGATAAGTTAGCATAGCGTATTTCACTAAAATCATAAAATACTTACCTAGGCATTATTCTTCACTACTTTGTTTCGAATGCCTTCTACTGGCATGGTCCACCTCCCAGAAGAGAATGGGGTACGTCCCGTCTACGAACGTCGTCATCTTTTCTTCAGCCATAAATGGGGAAACGACGTACTGTGACAATAGTCTCAGCCTCTTATTGACCACCTCTTCCAACATGTCAATGGCACGCTTCTTACAATCTGTCACGATTGGCGTTCTCTCTTCCTCGGGAATTGCCACTCCCTTTGTCCTAGGGCTAGCCATCTCTTCCGTCATCAAAGCCACCCCTCCATCCCAAGCACATCATCTGCCTCGGGAATCGCCACCCCCTCCGCCTTGGGGCTCGCCATCTCTTCCCTCATCGAAGCTACCCCCTCCGTCCCAGGCATCGCCACCTCCACTATCGTCGGGGCCACCCCTTCACCTCGAGCACCGTCATCTCCTCAGTTATTGAGTTTGTCATAGGCACCACAACCTCTCCCGTCCCCATCGGGGCAACCCCTTTCGCTCCACAGATAAAAAAAATCATTCAAATACGTCATCTTCTGTCTACAATGGTACGTGACCTCGATCACCATCACCCTCTCGTCACCCCATCTATCACCTCCTCGTATGCCTGCTATACTGGCTCGGAGCACTGCGACCTCATCCCGAAGTTCTGCTACATGGTCTTATAGCACTGCAATTTGGCATAAACTTGATATCTCGCCGTTCATTCCTCGTCGTATCCCTCCTATCCCTCTCGTAGCATGCCCACTTCCTCCTTCATCTCTTGTCGTAACGTCCCTATCTCATCTTGTATCGCACCCACCTCCTCTGCAGCCATAAATCTAGTCAGGAGGACAAACAGATCATGAAAATATTGACTCTAGACGTGAATAGGAAATCCACGGGGAAGGTGTCTAGATGGAGGATAATGATATCTCATCGGCGGAGGTGATTGTCGATCAACTGGACCGCGCTCCTATACAAAAACAACATTAAAAATTATTAATTTAGCTAATAAAGGCTAACCATACAAAATGGTAATCAATAATTTATATTCAATTCAGATACCCAATCTCGGTCCAAGATGGAATCAGACATCGGTCGTGTCGAGTATGTTGAACGGCTAATTCTCGCATAAAACCTCGACCATCCTCCTCCATCGACGACGTCAACTCAGTTAGGACTTCAAGTTGAAATATTGACAGTACAACTAGTTAATTATCATGTGATGAAATTTTGAAACGACTTTCAATATAAATCGCAAATGTGTAACACTGACATGAGGGTCGTCGATGAGGGCTAATAACTATTTGTCGATGGACATCCATCTACTCGAGATGCTCGTGAATGATGCATCCGAGGACAATGTGTCTCCCATCGCCTAACAAACTGAGCACCCAAAGGAGGACAATCTCATATGCTAAGATCTGCAACACATACAATTATTATATATAAATTTAGTATAAAAAAATATTTTAACATTAATTATGTTAAACATTTACCTGCACAGTCAGGGGCAATTTATAAGTATCGTACTTATGCGTGGACCCCATGGGATTCGAGTGTGATCTGGTGAAGACGTAAACGGTGTCCTCAAAATATTTTCAACCCCACGGATAGTTGTTGAAAACATCGATGTCGTCAACAATTTCTAAATGGAAAAGGTCCATCGCAGTCTTTGTGTAATGACACATCAGCACACTCTCAATGATGTAGACCAGTCCTAGTTTCAATATGTCCAACATCTGGTCGCACTCCCCAATTGCGCCGATTAACTACGGTAGAAGCACCGTTCCCTGTTCCTGAAAATATGTCTCGTGCAGCCTATTGCTTCTTTGGGTACCGTCCATAGCTACCTCGTCTCCAGCTATTCTCAGTCCAGTCACTAGGGCAAACTCAAACATGGAGAAAGTAACGATCTTGCCCTCGAGGTCTAAGTGAATGACATCGTCGTCGACTAGCCTAAGTAGGTGACATAGTAATGTATCAATAATCTGTCCAAAATACTTTACCTCTCTCAACTGATACAGATGCTACAGGAAGGACCAACATATGATATCTGCGTGCTCATCACCCAGCAACTCCAACACAGTAGTAAAACTGTCAAAGCTACTGTTCCACGTACATTTTCCCGCCATCTATCTCATCTCCACTTCTAGATAGTACTCCAACTTGCAAAAATTCAAATATTAGAATAATCAACAATAGATAATGGAATAAGTATAATTTCAAAAAATTAAGTGAATTGAATTTCGAGCAAAAATAAAAAATAAATTAAAGAAAATAATAAAATATAGAAAATTAAGAATTAAAAAGAATTTTAAATTGAAAAAAATTAACAAAGAATATAAATATTATATAATTAAAATTAGAAAATTAAATTTTATTATAAAAAGGAAAGAAAAATAATTTTAAATTGAAAAGAAAATAAAAAAGGGCTTTGGGCCAACTGTTTGAAACGACAATTTTTAACAATCGGGAAAAAATAATTTTCAATCAAAAAAATAAAAAATTAAGAAATTTTAAAACTATTTCCAAAAAATCATTAAAAAATTAAACAAAAGAAAATTATGAAAATTAAATAAATAATATCAAAATCATTTAATTAAATTGAAAAGAAAATGGAGAAAAAAAAGTTTCTGACTAAACCAGATTGTCCAAAATTGACTTAACAGTTGACCCAAAAGTGGGTGACTCTTAATAGTCGACTAGGTTTACAGTCGGCCCAAGCACAAACGGCCACTTTCTCGCCGAGTTAAGCTCCAGAAACTCAAATATATGTATCTAAATCTCCACTAAACCCAATTATCTACCTAAATAATAAAGAATAAATATTATACATAACAATAAATAAAAAAGCAATCTCATCTTTCCAAAAGAAACTAACATTGTTGAAGATAATGGTCGGTGTGTGGTGGTCGGCGATGGATTTGACTTTGATGGTGCTTTTTCGACTGGATGTTGGGAATTTACTTAATCATGCACAGCGGAAATAAAATAATTTTCAATTCCCAAACGAGGATCTGCAATGTGTTTAGATAGAAACTGTGATGAGAATGATACCTTTGATGAATTCCACAAACCCTTTTGCTTTTTCTTGAACTCCAATGATCATGATCTGCAATCCAAGCTGTCCAATTGTCCAGCCTCCAATGGTGATCCACACAGAGAACAAGAATGACGGCTAGGGTTTTCTTTTCTTGTGCTAGCAAGAATGATAAAAATTCTCTACAGTTTACAAACCCTAACAGCTTATTAATATAAGCCCAAGTGGGTTTCGCCCATCTCTAAACTTAACCCGATCCGATATTTAACTAATCAAATTAATTAAATCCGGTCCATGAATTAATTAATCCAATTAATTAATTCGGGCCTATTAATAAACAACCCAATTAATTAATTATCCAACACTTGTCAATTAATTAATTGGTAAATCTCATTTTTCTGATTCTCTTTTGTGTGTGACCCATTAGGTTCCCGATCACGATGTCGAACGACGTGAATTATTATTTTGATCTAATCAAAATCGATAAATTAAAACGCCCCTTTTAATTTATCACTAATTCATTTTCGTTGTCCCAGATTGACATCTAGCAATGTATCAGGGCAATACATGTGACGGAAAATATCACGTAGCATGACAAAACCAAACTTGTTCGTTTACCGTGAAACTATAATCCTTTCGTCAATATGATCCGATCAATTATGAGATATGGATATGTGTCAATCTCAATTATCGATCATATCTTTTATCCCACTGTTAAGTCAATGTACGTCGAAAACTCTTTTCCAACTTATGAGTTCACCTTGGCCAAGGATTTCATTATTAACTTAACTGGATAAAATGTAGATCATAATCTCTTACTATCTAAGAGTGACGAATCCTCTATTGATCATTCACAACCTTCATATGATTCTTGACATACCCGAACGATGTTGTATTAGCGACCCTTGATAGAGCAACATCCAACACCACCAAAGTATGGCTGCCCTCATATAAGGTACTATGATGACCTCAAGTCAAAGGACCAATTCCACTACCGAACGTTAGAGATTAACCACTAACACTTAGATAGTTATCCATGTGGAATCTCTCAGTGGGTCTCCAATGTTTTGTTCTATAACAAAACATCCACGTGTTCATTCAAATGTCACCACACTTTAGCTTGTGAGATCAGCTACTTACTTCACAAGTAAGAATGCCACACGCGATAGTCTATCCGTAATAACGATATCCGTATCTCGTTATTACTTCGACCACGGACGATTTAAGATTCAATCATATGTAATTTGTATCTCACAATCACAACTCCTTGTGATTAACAAATCACCAAAACTTGAATCTACGGATTCTATTATTTAATTTATTAGAATATTAATTCAATTAAATAATAGATTTTGCCATATATATATGCATTGATTATATATATATTCAAAGTGTTTATGTCCAAAGTTGATTGGACCTAGGGCATAACACTTACAAACTCCCACTTGCACTAGATCCAATCACTTATGTATCTTATACCATAAGAGTCTACATGACGATCATGTTTATACTGCGACAACTCTTTGTCAGTGGATCTGCAATTTAATAACTTGTGGGAATTCGTTCTTTATTTACGTCATTTCTTTGTATTATCTTTTCAATGAGATAACACTGCCTTAACATTGTTTAGATCATTGATGAGACCTTAGTTCCTTCGTTTGCACGATGGCTCCATTGTATCACACTGCATAAGCATGTGATCAACAATGTTAGGAACTACTCTAAGTTCAGTAATGAACTCCCTGATCCAGACCACAACTTTTGTTGCTTTGTAAAGCAATGATGTATAAGGCTTCCATTATTGAATCAACGGTTATTTGGAACATTTCCAACACACCGTTTAAGAGTAAACCAATATCCTATTTGAGATGTGCTATTATTCCAGTCTGACTAGAAGTTAGCATCATTCTATCCATGAACTCTCAGTTCATTTTTCTCCATATAAAATATTCTCGAGATTTTATCTGTATAGATTGGGATGAGTTAAGCAATCTTCTAGATCTATCTCTATAGATCAGCTTGCTTCTCCCACATCCATTACAGAGAAATTATTTGACAACCATAATTTCAACAATTGAAATATAGAGACGTCGTTTCCTATAATATGTCTCATACATATAATATCAGGAATGCGACAATGCTCCCACTATCTTCTTGTAAGCGCACATTTCGTCTTTATTTTTGATAAAATCAAACATTTTGACTTTTGTATCATATCGAAGATTCCAGCTCCAAGAGGCTTGTTTCAATCCATATTGACATTTTTCTTGTAAACTCATTTACAACCTATGGGTTCTAATCCATTAGGCAAGTCGACCAAGGTCAAACCTCGGTTACATACAACAAGTCCATCTCTTTAAGTCAACACTTGACTTTATTTCTATGTAATTAGTAGGTTCATTATCCTTGATTAGTAATCATGGATTCGTACCTTCTAGGAGGTCAAATAATCCTACAAGATTTACACTGAGCTAACGTGTCCTCAGAAGTCTCCACTTCCTGATCAAGAGTATGTCCCTCAGCTGGTGTGGGATAAGACTCAGGTTTATCTATTCGATTAATTATATCCGTGGGCTCTTGAACTCTTTCAAGATTTATTCTACTCCCACTGTCTCTCTTAAAGTAAACACTTTCTCTAAGAGTATGACATGTTTTGAGATGAACATCTTCTTCTCAACGAGATTATAGAATTGATATCCAATTATCTCTTGGATATCCACAAATATATAATTTTCGGATTTAGTCTCAAACTTATCCGATTCAGTGCGCTTCACATAAGTGTCACAACCCAAACGTTCATATGAGATATGTTGGGCCATTCCATAACTCGTATGGAGTTTTTGTCAACCGATTTAGATGGGGCACGATTTAGTGTGTAGCACGTGGCAATCAGTGCATGATCTCAAAACGATTTTTGAATGATTGCATGGCTTGTTCTCAATTGCACTATATCTAATAGTATATTATTCCTCATTTCAGATGCATCATTATGTTGCAATGTATGTGGAGGAATCCACTGCATGAGAATCTAATTCTCTTTTAGATAATCTAAAATTCTCCATTTTAGATATTCTTTACCTCGAACAAGTCTTAGTGTAAGAATATATTTACCTATTTGTTTATCAACTTTTAGTTTGAATCCTTTGAACATTTCAAGAGATTCATGCTTGAATTTCATCAAATATATATGATCATTTCTAAAATGATCATTAGTAAATGTGATGAAATAAGATAAACTTCACCTGACATTAACTGATATAGGTCTACATACATCACTATGTATTAGACTTAATAATTGTGCAGATCATTTTCCTTTTCAAGTAAAAGGAGATTTGGTCACTGTGTCTTACAGACATGATTCGCATTTGTCAAATGATTCAAAATTATTTGACCCAAATATACATCTCCATGTAAGTTTGGAATTGCATTCTCATTTATGTGACCAAATCTGCAATGCCAGATATAGGTGTTATTCAGATTATCATTTATACCTTTCGATTTCTATACTCATTATAGAACACTCAACATTTAGAATATAAATGTCATTTTGTAATTTACCATAACCATTAAGATCTTATCAAGATGAGAGGGAACAACAATTGTCCTTAACATTAAAATAATTCATGTCAAAACATGAAATTTATTTAATGCCCTTGGTAATGGTAAGAACAAAATTAACATTTCTCTAATTCTAATATCGAGTCTAAAGGCAATGGCAAGAAATATGCTCCTACAGGCAATGCAACAACTTTTGCTCATTTTCAACGTGTAGGTCAACTTCTCCCTTTTGCAGCGATCTACTTTTATTTAGTTTCTGCATATTTATACAAATATGAGATCTATATCTAGTATCTAATACCCATGAAACTAATGAAATAGATTTAAGCCTTACAATTTCATTTCTAATGACCCATCATTCCAAAATGATAATAAGGATCATCAGATTTGGTATTATCCTTATTCGTTTTAACTGTCTTAGTCATCTTGGTTGCTTTCCTAAAGCATCCTTTAGACTTCCTTAGAGGAATCTATGACTAAGATTTGTCCACTACAAACACAGATGTTGGACTTAACAGTTTTAAGCATGTTCAGCAACTCAATGAGCGTGCTTCGAGTTTATTCATATTAAATTCATAATTAGTTATGAATAACTCTTTGACAGAGATTGCAGAACCAAGTCTATACTTAGTTCATTGTTCATGACTGAACGCAATCAAGACAATTCTCAAAGTAGTCTGCATCTTCAGCACACGAGCACCGACTGAAGATTCTTCTGCCATTATGCACCGGTATAGTTGCTAGGAAATATCATATATTTCCTCGTATGATTGTTCATCATTCAACACATTGAGATGAAAGATCATGTGTTAGCATCTATACTCTTATGTTGCTTTATAACTCAGGTGACATAGTCACAAACATCACATATGTTGTAGTACTATCGTCAACACTCTGTTTATTATAGCAGCCACCTCTTCTTTTATCGAGTCATCAACAGGTGTCTCTAGAAAGGGCTACTCAAGGACACAACCAATTTTCAATGCCTGAGAACAATTCTCATATTGCGGTGCCAATCAAGAAAATTTGCTTTGGTTGTTGGCATACAATATGCCTCTCAAATTTATGTGGTTACTCATGATTCAATAAATGTAAACGACGAAAAGTAAAGAAATAATATATATATAATGCATGAATTAATTTAACATGGCCTTTTATTAAATTAATTTCACTCCCACTGTTTAACTCAAATTTATGACCCTCTCACATAAATTTATGGAATCCATACTTGATTCCCAGTGGGCTGGAATCCCATTTGTTATATTAAAACCTTGAGTGTACTCAACAAGCCCTAATAAAACATTTGGGTAGATACTATTATCAATTGTATCTCCATACAACTCCCAGATCATTAAGCTGACAACTCTTTGTCTTCACACATCTTATGTGTTAACTTAACATGCCTCTAAGATTTATCTCCTTGAGTGTACTCAACAAGAGATAAATATTATTTAAGTCAAACCCATCATTCAGAAATATCTAATATTTCATAGTGTCAAACATATCCCTAATAGACCAGCCTTGAGTGTACTCAACAAGCTAAGATAGATTTAGGACTCTCGTTTTTCACTATAATGAAGGAAGGCGAATATAAATATGACTTAATATTTTAACATGCCTCTAAAATTTATCTTCTTGAGTGTACTCAACAAAAGATAAATATTAGTTAAGTCAAACCCATCATTCAGAAATATCTAATATTTCGTAGTGTCAAACATATCCCTAATGGACCAGCCTTGAGTGTACTCAACAAGGTAAGATCGATGTAGGACTCTCGTTTTTCACTATAATGATGGAAGGCAAATAACAAATTGACTTAATATTTTTAACGAGGGGTTTTGCATGCAAAAGGTCTCATCGTAATAATTATATATATTTTATTATACATCTAACATGCAAATAAACATACATATAATAGTGTGGACGATTATGGACTTATACTATCTAGTCTTCCCGAGCCATAAGGAAGACTAGTCGGTCAGTTCCTAGGGGGTATAGCATTGATTCATACAATGCTCCATCTCTATGGTCTCCTCCTCTTCTTGTATCTCCAATTAGTCCAGCTGCAACTTGTATCCTATACTAGTTGGCACGCAGGCCTAAATAATATTGGACACGCAGGCCCAAAATAATAACAACGGACTCGCAGGTCCAAAATAAATAAGAGCTCGCAGGCCCATAAAACAACAAGAATAAAACTAACCATTCAACACATCCACATGGTCGAGTCCATAATCATCCACTAATAAAACATTCATCATATAAATGCATTCCTATAATATCTAATATTATATGCAAACATGTTTCAAGTTTCTAGCAATTAAAGTCGTCTAAACTAATTTAGACAAATGGATCGGAACAATTAAATAATTAATTAATCAAATTAATTAATTAATTTAATTAGCGGACTTATTTAATTAAAATCAAATTTCAATTAAATATCAAATTAGAGTCCAACTCTAATTCTACATATATAGTGAGACTATTTAATTAAAATCAAATTTTA
Source organism: Fraxinus americana (assembly GCA_035079005.1). Lineage (NCBI taxonomy): Eukaryota > Viridiplantae > Streptophyta > Magnoliopsida > Lamiales > Oleaceae > Fraxinus > Fraxinus americana. The sequence goes on along the minus strand of CM068725.1, from coordinate 17,526,600 downwards.
ATTAAATACCAAATTAGAGTCCAACTCTAATTCCAATAAAATTTTAGGGCAAGACAATTTAATTAAAATCAAATTTTAATTAAATGTCAAATTAAAGTCCAACTCTAATTATAATCAAATTAATAAGGTTGAATTTAATTAAAATCAAATTTTAATTAAATACAAAATAAGAGTCAAACTCTAATTCAAAGATGTTAGGGCGAACATATTTAATTAAAATCAAATCTTAATTAAATACTAAATTAGAGTCTAGCTCTAATTTTAAGAAGCATTTAGGGCGAGACAATTTAATTAAAATCAAATTTCAATTAAATGTCAAATTAGAGTCCAACTCCAATTTCAACAATATACTAGGGTGGATAATTTAATTAAAATATTAAATTAAAGTCCAACTCTAATTTAAAAATGAATTAACATTTTAATTTAGGATAAAACTCCTAAATAAAATAAAATTCAATTTAGGGTCAAACTTTAATATTTAAGTTAAAATCCAATTTTAACGAAAATATAAAAAATCGTTAATTTTTAAATAAAATTTTAAACGGGTCAATATTGAAATTTTAGGTCAAACCATTTGAAAATCAACTTAAAAACCATTTCAATATTTAAATTCAAAACTATTTTGAAAATTGCAAATTGACCCCTAATTATAATTGGAGACAGGGGCTCGAAATATCACAAATTGCAGACAAGCCCCCGTCCCCAAAACTTCAACCCCGTAGCAAAACCCTAAAATCGCCCTTTTTTTTTTCTTCCTCCGGCGCCGCCCATATCAACTCACCGTGGCAGGGGCTCACCGGCGACTAGCCCCCCGCCCTTGTTGTGCGATGACACACGCCGCAACGAGCAATGAAGCGGCGACTCCGCCGAGCGACAGCTGCTGCGCTGCAGCAGCGAGAGCTGACTCTCGTCAGCGCATGCGCGACGACGATCGTCGCCAGAGGTCGCGCGCCGCACGTTGCAGAATGACGATACGGCTCACAGCCAGCCGGTGGTCGCCAACTCCGGTGGCCGCCGATTTTTCAGATCCAAATTTTTTTTTTTTTTTTTGTAACAGATTTTAAATTAAGAAAATCAAATTTTCTTCATTGCTAGAAACATGAAAAATGTCAACAATCAACTTTTTGATTGTTCTATAATTCGAAACAATTTCTAACAAACACAAAGTAGGCTCTGATACCACTGTTGGGAATTTACTTAATCATGCACAGCGGAAATAAAATAATTTTCAATTCCCAAACGAGGATCTGCAATGTGTTTAGATAGAAACTGTGATGAGAATGATACCTTTGATGAATTCCACAAACTCTTTTGCTTTTTCTTGAACTCCAATGATCATGATCTGCAATCCAAGCTGTCCAATTGTCTAGCCTTCAATTGTGATTCACACAAAGAACAAGAATGACGGCTAGGGTTTTCTTTTCTTGTGCTAGCAAGAATGATAAAAATTCTCTACAGTTTACAAACCCTAACAGCTTATTAATATAAGCCCAAGTGGGCTTCGCCCATCTCTAAACTTAACCCGGTCCGATATTTAACTAATCAAATTAATTAAATCCGGTCCATGAATTAATTAATCCAATTAATTAATTCGGGCATATTAATAAACAACCCAATTAATTAATTATCCAACACTTATCAATTAATTAATTGGTAAATCTCATTCTTCTGATTCTCTTTTGTGTGTGACTCATTAGGTTCCCGATCACGATGTCGAACGACGTGAATTATTATTTTGATCTAATCAAAATCGATAAATTAAAACGCCCCTTTTAATTTATCACTAATTCATTTTCGTTGTCCCAGATTGACATCTAGCAATGTATCAGGGCAATACATGTGACGGGAAATATCACGTAGCATGACAAAACCAAACTTGTTCGTTTACCGTGAAACTATAATCCTTTCGTCAATATGATCCGATCAATTATGAGATATGAATATGTGTCAATCTCAATTATCGATCATATCTTTTATCCCACTGTTAAGTCAATGTACGTCGAAAACTCTTTTCCAACTTATGAGTTCACCTTGGCCAAGGATTTCATTATTAACTTAACTGGATAAAATGTAGATCATAATCTCTTACTATCTAAGAGTGACGAATCCTCTATTGATCATTCACAACCTTCATATGATTCTTGACATACCCGAACGATGCTGTATTAGCGACCCTTGACAGAGCAACATCCAACACCACCAAAGTATGGCTGCCCTCATATAAGGTACTATGATGACCTCAAATCAAAGGACCAATTCCACTACCGAACGTTAGAGATTAACCACTAACACTTAGATAGTTATCCATGTGGAATCTCTCAATGGGTCTCCAATGTTTTGTTCTATAACAAAACATCCACGTGTTCATTCAAATGTCACCACACTTTAGCTTGTGAGATCAGCTACTTACTTCACAAGTAAGAATGCCACACGCGATAGTCTATCCGTAATAACGATATCCGTATCTCGTTATTACTTCGACCACGGACGATTTAAGATTCAATCATATGTAATTTGTATCTCACAATCACAACTCCTTGTAATTAACAAATCACCAAAACTTGAATCTACGGATTCTATAATTTAATTTATTAGAATATTAATTCAATTAAATAATAGATTTTGTCATATATATATATGCATTGATTATATATATATTCAAAGTGTTTATGTCCAAAGTTGATTGGACTTAGGGCATAACACTTACACTGGATCCCGACTGTGGATTGTGTGAGTAATTTTCAATTTCTCTTTCCTTCTCACTCAGACTGTTAGACTGTTGGTAAAAGATAAAAGATTATATTTTTGAATTTTGGTATTTAGCTTACCCTAATATACATTTTAACTTTTTTTTAGTGATCAAAGAGTTGTACAATTCCTTGTATTTCCTCATATATTATTTCCTCCAGTGTATGTTCACTCGTAAACCCTCTCCACTCCCTTCAGCTTCTTACATTTAATTTCGTCTTCCGTTGACAATGGCGCCATTGGCCGCGCCGACCCGCCTCCTCCACCTGACCTCCTCCCCATCCCTCCCCCGTCGTCGTAATTCCACCACCACCACCCGTATCACCTCCAATTCCATTATCCAATCCAATCTGCAACCTCTAGCCACTTCCTCCCAAAACCCTAAATCCTCGAAGTCTCCGCCTCCTAATTTCTTCAACCCCTTCGTATCCGTCCCCAAATCTCTCGCTCTTACTGCCGCGTCTGGAGTCCTTTTCCACCTAGCATTCCAACACTCCGGTGGAAATTCTAACTTCAATTCCGGAAATGGCGGTGGTGGAGGTGGAGGAAATGGAGGGCAAGGTGGTGGATTTTGGTCCCGTATATTCTCTCTTGTGGCAATTGCGAAGGATGATGAACCCCAACAAGAATGGGATAATCATGGATTACCGGCCAACATTGTGGTCCAGCTTAACAAGCTTAGTGGGTTTAAGAAATATAAGGTTTCGGATATATTGTTTTTAGATCGCCGTCGTGGTTCCTCTGTCGGTACTGAGGACTCATTTTTTGAGATGGTGTCGCTCCGGCCGGGTGGGATATACACCAAGGCTCAGCTCCAGAAGGAGTTAGAAACTCTAGCTACTTGTGGAATGTTTGAGAAAGTCGACTTGGAGACTAAAACTAATCCGGATGGTACTATCAACATAACCATTCCATTCCAAGAATCTACATGGCAATCTGCAGATAGATTCAGGTGCATTAATGTGGGTCTGATGCCACAGTCCAAGCCTATTGAAATGGATACCGATATGACTGATAAGGAGAGGTTAGATTACTACAGGAGTCAAGAGAAAGATTACAGGAGGAGGATTGAGAGGGCGAGGCCGTGTTTGTTGCCATTGCCTGTGCAGAGGGAAATCTTGCAAATGTTGAGGGAGCAGGGGAAGGTGAGCGCAAGATTGCTGCAGAGGATTAGGGACAGGGTGCAGCAGTGGTACCACGAGAATGGGTATGCCTGTGCACAGGTTGTGAATTTTGGGAATTTGAATACCAAGGAAGTGGTTTGTGAGGTTGTGGAAGGGGATATTACACAACTCGTCATCCAGTTCCAGGATAAGCTTGGTAATGTGTGTGAGGGGAACACTCAGATGCCCGTAATAAAGAGAGAAATGCCCAATCAGGTTAAGAGTCTATTGATTTTTGCTTTTGTCATCAAATTATACAAGATTCCTGTATCTGATTTTTCTCACAGTAATATTCTGTCTGCTATTCTTTCTGGCATTCTGAGTTGCTAATTATAATAGAAGCAAGTAAGGAGCTTTGTTGAAGTGATGCAATTCATCATCATGTGTGAATGTGAAAATTTTGCTATGTTTATTCCCTACAGGCTTACTGAATTATTAAATTCAATAAGTAAGAATTATCCTTTTTACGTCCTAATAAAACACACAAAAGAAAGCTGTTATGTGTATTGATTTTACTTTAAGAATTCAATATATTCATAATTTTACGTCCTTCTAGATTTTGATGATTGATTTTTTTGTATCAGCTGTCGAATTGGTATATAATGTGTTATGTTTCTATCATGTTAAAATGTCAAAATGACTGCGTCTTTTTCTAGGATAAGTATGAATGTGTTGCATACTTCATTTAGTTTGGAAATCTGGCAAGTTTTCAGTTTCTTGTTTATGGAGTTATTGAGTTGCAAACATTGTATGTATTATGGGTATATGACTAAGTTTATCAAGTGATTTTTTTGAATGTCCTCATATTGTTATATTGCTTAACAGCTTCGCCAAGGTCAAGTATTTAACATTGAGGCTGGGAAGCAAGCATTGAGAAATATAAATTCTCTAGCTCTCTTCTCTAATATTGAGGTAAATCCACGTCCAGACGAGAAGAATGAGGGAGGTATTATTGTTGAAATCAAGCTCAAGGAACTGGAACAGAAGTCGGCTGAAGTTAGTACAGAATGGAGCATCGTACCAGGACGTGGGGGTCGTCCTACACTGGTAAATAATATAAAAGTTTTATCTCTGAATTTCAGTAAAGTTCTCTGTATTTGGTTGTTAACTGTTGCTTGTTTGTATACAGGCATCAGTCCAGCCTGGTGGAACTGTCTCTTTTGAACATCGGAATATTAACGGGTTGAATAGGTCCATTCTTGGTTCAGTTACCACCAGCAACTTCCTCAATCCTCAGGTGATTTAATTCTGGTCTTGTTAGAAGATACTTTATTGGAATAGTAATATGCCGTCGTTTCATAACAACTTTCAGCCAAATATATCTGCAGGATGATCTAGCTTTTAAACTGGAGTATGTTCATCCGTATTTAGATGGTGTATACAATCCTCGCAACCGTACCTTCCGTACTAGCTGCTTCAACAGTAGAAAGCTGAGTCCAGTCTTCACCGGTGGGCCTGGAATAGATGAAGTTCCCCCTATATGGGTTGACAGAGCTGGAGTTAAAGCCAACATTACAGAGGTAGACCACAGTGATTTGGACATAAATGGACTTAGCTGAAAGCCATTCTTTATAATATGTTTCAACAACGGTTTTAGCAACCCTGAGAACTAGGAAATTGAGGAAAGATTGGTTTTAAGTTGCTATCTTTGTTTAATCGAAGTGACCTTTTTTTTTCCTTCTAGATTTTTCAGGTTAGCACTGACAATAAAAGCGACTAACAATTTGTTTATTAACAAGTCAGTAGGTTTGTTAAATAGTAAACTTGAGCACGGTTGACAAATGCATTTTCTGCAGAATTTCACCCGTCAAAGCAAATTTACTTACGGACTTGTGATGGAGGAGATAACGACCCGTGATGAAAGCAGTCACATTTCTGCAAATGGTCAAAGAGTGTTGCCAAATGGAGGAGTTAGTGCTGATGGACCCCCGACAACACTCAGTGGCACTGGTGTTGACCGTATGGCATTTTTACAAGCCAATATCACCCGTGACAATACAAAATTCGTGAATGGGGCTATAGTTGGTGAGAGAAATGTGTTCCAGGTGAGCAAGGATTTTGTATTATCATATATACTACACTATTTCTATTCTCTGATTCAGTTGCATGGCTAAGTTGCCCTTAAATCAAGTGATGTTATTTCTATTCTTCAGTACAAGGGATCACCTTGTCAGCTTGTATGCTGTCTTTCGTGTAAACAGTACGATACCTTAAAATTATATCCTCTCCTTCCCTTGATGGGTAAGCATTATAGGTTTTCCAGAAACCTGATTGAATGATTTTGATCTCTAAGTTTATGCTTAGCTTTTTACATCTTGCCTCTGTTTATGTTTTTTCATTAAATGTCAGGGAGCTACTATGATATTGCATACACCCACCTAAAATATGGGGAGATAGCTAGAAGTTTCAGCTGAGCAAAAATTGACTGAGTTTTTTTGTCATTCTTTAATTTTTGACCGCAGCTTGATCAAGGGCTTGGTGTTGGAAGCAAGTTCCCATTCTTTAACCGGCACCAGTTGACAGTTACCCAATTTTTCCAATTGAAGCAAGTAGAGGAAGCTGCTGGCAAGCCTCCACCACCTGTATTAGTCCTTCGTGGCCATTATGGTGGTTGTGTTGGAGATCTTCCCAGTTACGATGCTTTTACTTTGGGGGGACCTTATTCTGTTCGGGGTTACAACATGGGAGAGTTGGGAGCTGCAAGAAATATACTTGAGGTATGCACTTATAACTGTAAACAGCAGTTAGCCTCATGCTCTGCACGTGTGCACATGGCTTGTGTTCTATAAAATGGTGAAAATACGTAAAATTTGTTGAGCCTCATTTTGCCATGAAGTTGACTGAGTTTAGTTTTAATATATGCGGAACTTTTATGCATGTTTGATCAAGAATTAATAACAGGGACGGAAAATTCTCCCTGTTTTCTTTTTCTGATCCATTGATTCTAATGCTATCTGCAGCTGGCTGCTGAGCTACGGATTCCTGTGAGAAATACACACGCTTATGTATTTGCAGAACATGGGACTGATCTTGGGAGTTCAAAGGATGTCAAAGGAAACCCTACCGAGGTTTACCGAAGAATGGGTCACGGTTCTTCGTATGGTCTCGGAGTCAAGCTAGGTTTAGTACGAACAGAGTATGCCGTCGACCATAACTCTGGAACTGGTGCAATATTCTTCCGATTTGGAGAGAGATTCTGAGCAAGGCTTAATTTCTGTTTTTCAATTAGAAGCCGATTGGAGATTTACAAGTTTTCGGTTCCTTCAAAATTTTCAATGAGATTTTTTGTTTTTATTTTGGTTTAGATAGTGTGGCTAGACTTTGTATTTTATGAATGATTGAAGAATAACATGCGGTTGCTTTTTATGGTTCACATAATTTTTTGGATTTGTGGGTGCTTTTAAATGTTTTTCTTAATTCATACGATGAGCAGAGTAATTTTAATTCACACAATCTTCCATAAAATAATAATATTACACGGAAATTAAAAAAAAAATCATTTTTTCTAACATACTTTTCAAAAAAATACTATTTCAAAAATTATAATTTGAAATAATAAAGACCAAACATGGGCTCAATTTTGAAAAGAATTTAAGTGGGACGATGATATTTTGAGCTGAGATTTGTTGTTCATTTATGTTATCTAATTTGCTGTCCATCCAATTACAAATTGATATGTCATGAAAAATGAAAAATTGATGTTAAGGTTAGAAAATTAAAATTGACGACAACTTTAATTTTTCACGATGGATAATAGATTTCAACTAGGATAATTTGTAAAAACGAGTTTGATTAGTTCTTGCACATTTTGGAGTTTTACATTATTTTTGAAAACAATCAGAAATAATTTCCTTGGTCCATAGACTTTGTATTGGATATATTTAGGTTCATCATCGGTTGATGGAAAGTCGCATGAGATATTCAAACTCGTCGACGATGTTGATAATTGGCTTTTTCTTGCTATTAGTTCGATTGTTGTGATCGGACTCTATTATGAATTTCTAACTACATTCCTTTAAAATGTACAAAGGAAGTCGCTCATCATTCATAGGGATGGCAGTTCGAACTGTGAAAACCGAAAACCGCGGTTAACCGAACCGAATGGGGCGGAAAAAATCGAACCAATGGTGCAATGGAGTGGTTATGGTTTTGATTTTAACGAACCGCTTCATTTAGGGGCGGGTATGGTATTTAGCTATGGTGAACCGAACCAAACCGATTACCCTTTAAAAAAACAAAAATTTGGACAAATGGGCTTTCCATTTTTATTTTCCAAAATTAATTGAACAATTTTTTTTTTTTGGACTTTCCAAAATTCTGGCCCAATTAATATTAACTAGACTTTAACCCAATAACCCAAACCCAGTAGTCCAATTCAATGTCAATGTACCTTACACGTAATTAAAATGGAAAAGTTCATAGATCAGGTATTAACTTTGACATTTACAAAAATCAGGTGCTAAAGTTTTAAAATTGCAAAAATCAAATTTTTACTTTTTATTAATTAATTAAATATTTAATTGTACAATTTGGTCACAAATATCTTATTAATTAGTTAAAAATAATTTTAGGTCATAGCTTATCAAAAAATTTATAGGTCACAATTTTTTTATCGGTCACAGATTAAAAATTTTGTAGGTCACAGATTATTTTGAGGTCACAAATCTAAAATTGATGATAAATAAATGAGTAGGTCAAATACCGCCTAAATTGATGCTAAGTATAAATAATTCAAGTTCGGAAACAAAATACAGTTCAACAAACTTGTATATATGAGATTTACAGAATAATTTTATATAAATTTAAATGTTTCATATTGAGAATATTGTGTAACTAACTATTAATTTTCTACTTAAAATGTTAGATATCAAGTTATTACTCAAATAATGAGTTGGAGAGTAGAAGCGAAATTTTTTTCCTTCTTTTGGCTCTACCGCATTTATGGGTGAAAGAATCTTCATCTACGGTAATGATTTTCCCTTTTATAGATTGTCAGGAATTCAATGGCTAGGATTGCACTAAAATTAAGTGCAGTGGGTGGTAACTGGTAACAAATTTGGCATAAATGGAGAAATTTCAAGATTTTCTAACTGTACCAAAGAATAAAGCAAAATTGAGTTATTCCTAATAAATTCAAAAGTAATTTTATAAATTCTTTTTTCATCTTATTGTGAAAAATTAAGGAAAATCGAGTCTTCTAACACAAACATGATTTGAATAATTGATTATTGTAAACATTTTATTTTTGCTTATAATTTAAAATAAGATGTCACTATATATTAATTATTGCAATTTTGACATTATAAATATTTTTTTCAGTATTTGAATTTTTCTTGCATTTTGCTTACACGAATATTTTTAGTTCATGAGTCAAGGGTAAGTATATTACCATTTTCATTTTTACTGTATTGAATGTGTGTAGTTCACTTGACCATGTATAGTACGTATCTAAAATGAGAAAAAGAAAATGAGAAACAAAAATTAGCTCTATATATAATTTTATATCTAGTACTATTAACTTTCATTGACTTTTTTTCGTAAATTATTTTTTTTCAAGTTGACGATTGGACCTATAAACAATAATTTATTTTCGTGGTTATTAACCGAATCGCACCGAACCGCACCGAACTGAGATATAAACCGAACCGAACCGACTTTCATGGTTATGGTGCGGTTATGGTATGGCCAAAAAATTGCTGTTGCTGTTATGGTGTTGGCCGAACCGACCCCGAACCGAACCATTATCATCCCTAATCATTCATGTACCTGATTCATAACTAAAAAGTTTCTCCTATCTTTTTCTGATTGTGGCTAAAATCTTGGAAATGATTTAGAGTGAGATGAAAGCAATAACAATTATTCGATATCATTCATCTTACTAATGAATTTGACAAATAATCATAGCCCTTAATTTAAGTTAATCCAATGATTTAAATCTATTAAAAATTTTTAAATCACTACACTCACACCCAAATGCACCCCAATATGGGTTTCAATAAATCTAATCCCTTAGTTTCGCCTAAGTTAAGGATTAATATTTATTTGTCAAATTCATTGGATTAAGAAATAACAAGACCATGTTCAATTGGAACAAGTATAAACACATGTAAGAATGAAGTAGGAATTGGAAACTCAATACCAGTAAAGAAAGATATCATGAAGCATTAACCTAAGTAGCCATGGCCAGCAACCGAAGACACGAATTCTGACAATCTAGCTAAACATCGTTAGCCTGCAAGACTCGAATCAAACATGCCCAAACCTTGAAAGCATCACACATAGTTGGGCATTACAAATATATAAATCTATGCAAGAATCACAATTACTCAACTACAGTATAGTTAGAGATACAACTCCTTGTGCATTTATGATGGACATATGATAATTTATATTTGCATCCCAAGGATTAGTTGCTAGACTAATAACAAACTGGTTTCCAGTCACTGTGTTGCTGAATAGGCTGGTAATGCTACGCTTGACTAACAAATAAATCACACAATCACTTTCCAATATTCGTGACTTCAAAACGAGCATATGGCACTTCAAACCTCAAGAAAACAATTCAACTAGTGGCCTCACAGAGAGACAAAGAAAGGAAAGCTTTAACCACTGTGGGTGAACCTTCAATGTTTTGGAAGAAAACTCATTTTACTACAGTAAACTTATGGCAAAAAGCAGAAGACTACAGTTTCTTGTGTCAGATCACAAATTCAATATACTTGACCGTTGCATTACTTTACCCATTTTGCCCTCACGTGTTACCAGGCCCGACCCTGAGGCGAGGCAAATGAGGCCGCCGCCTCAGGCCCAAGCGTGGAGGGGGCCTCAAATTTTGGCCCTTTTTTTTTTTTTTTTAAATAGTGGAAATTACATGGAGCCCTACATTTGAAAATTCAATTTCCAAAATCAGATTTGATATTTTAAGTTTCAAAAATCAGATATTTTAATGTATAGATACAGATTTTTTATATTTAATTAAATATTAATAAAAATATTTTGAAAATTAAATTATAAACACCCCACCCCACCCCACCCCTAAAATGATAAAACCTAACTTAACTTCTCTTCATTTCTCTCCCCCTCTATCGCCGCTCTCTCCCCCGTCTCTCTCCGTGGTGCCTGGCTGGTGGCGGCGGCGCCGGCGCCGGTGATGCTCTCCTCCCCTCTCTCTCCTCCCCCTCCCCTTCTTCTCCGGCGATTTTGAAAATCGCAGCAGCGTCGCGATGCTGCTGCCCTAATTCGCAGCAGCGTTGCGACACCGCTGCGACGTCAACGCTGCTGCCCTTATGAGATGGTGGATCTGGGGGCTTTTGTGGTGGTTTCCATATTTTGGTGTGGTGGTGTGAGGTGGTGGATCTGGGGGTTTTTGTCGAGTGTTTGGGGGTTTTTGTTGGGTGAAGTGGTGGCAGGTTCTGTTAGTGGCGGTTTGTTGGTGGCGACGTTGTGGTGTTTGTGGCGGTGGTGCTGTTGTTGTAGTGGTCGACGGGTGATGGGGATGATGGTGTTTGTGGTAGTGGTGGCGTCGTCGACCATCGTGTGAGGGTGGTCGCAAGTGGCGGGTTTTGGGTGTAAATTTGATTTCCCCAAGCGAATTTGTGATTTTAATGGTGTGACCTGAGTTGTAACCTAGACTGGAAGTTGTGACCTGAGTTGTGACCTGGGCTGTGACCTAGACTGTGACCTGGGTTGTAACTTGTGTTCTGAGTAGTCGAAATCGGAGCAGTTGTCGGAAACAGTCATAGGAATCGGAGCAGTCGCCGGAACGATCGCCGGAGAGGTCGCCGGAGCGGTGGGGTGGTGGAGGTAGGGGTGGGTGGGTGGATTAATTATATATATATATTTATTTATTTATATCTTTTTATATATTTATATATATAAATAAATATTTATATGTATGTGTATATATATGTCAAATTCTCTAATTTTAGAAAAGTGAAAGATGTTTTGTCATTTTTGAAATAGGCCAAAGAAAACATCTGAAAACTGAATTTTTCCCTTTTAAATAACAGGCTAGGCCCAACTCTGGAGGCCCAATTGTAACCTAAACTCTACCAAACTCACTGAATCACGACTCTCTCCACTCTCCTTCCCGCTCTCAATCTCAAAAATATTCAACTCTCCAATCTCCATTCCAACTCCAAGAATCCACCAATCTACCGTTCTTCAAGCCGACGCCTGCAATCTCCCACTTTTCTTCTTCCTTCCTTCAACCTTTTCCCTTTCTTTTTCCTGCAAGCCGATGCCGTTCCATTTTGTTTTTCGAGTTTCGAGTTCCGTCCGCCCCCGCCCGCGACTGCAATTCGATCTTCAAGGCCATCAGCCGTTGATGGTTCACTGCTTCCTGCTGGTAGTGGACCAGTGGTAGTCTGGGTCTGGGTCTGGGTCTGCCATCTACTACTGGCGTGACGTCTTCTCTCTTCTGGAGTTCTGCTGACTGCTGGTAAGTGGGCCGTGGGTGATGGGCCAAGTTGAGTATCAGTTTTATCATTTATAGCTTTTGTTTCATTGTCTAATTTCAGTTTGTAGCTTTTGTGATTTGTCTAATTTCAGTTAGATGCTTGTCTAATTTCAGTTGTGAGCTGCTTGTCTAATTTCAATTTTGTGGCTTTTGTGATTTGTGAATGATCCAATTTCAACACTTAGTCTAAGATTCTGCCATTCTGATTGTTGTGAACGATATATTTTCTTGATTGCCAGTGATTCTGCCATTCAATTCTGCCATTTTTGTGAATTATAGATTTTCTTGATTGCCAATGATTCTTCCATTCAATTCTGTCATTTCACCGTTGAATCTGACTATAGTATAATAGCTTTCCAGTTTTCTTATTTGCCATTCAATTGTGAATATGTTGTTTATATATGAATGATTTGTGAATGATTCACTTTCAGGCTTGTGAGAACTGAGATGCTGGAATAGGGTGTGATTCCACAATTTTCGTAGATTTTCTACTTCTCAAGTAAGCAATGGCTTGCTCTAACTTGATATTGAAAATGTTTGAAGCTTTGTCGGCTTATATAATTGTGGCATGGTCGGCTTGTATAAATGTTCATTGTATCGTGTAGGATCAATTGCACAGGCGCACGTAGTCACTGTATTGAATACTTTAATTGTGAGATGATTGAGATATTTTGTAATTGTCTTTTAGCAATACGTTGAATAATGTACTGTTGGATTTTGCATTTACTTTAATCTCCGGGGGCCCAATTTTGGGAGTTCGCCTCGGGCCCCAAAATTCACAGGACCGGCACTGCGTGTTACACCTACCACTTTTTTTGAGAGGCAAACAAGAAGGGCATAATGGGGATGTCATCAATAATGGCACATGCTTTGTACAAATGATTAGGTGCTTTTCCGGACAAAGTCAGAGCCACTAGACAGAAATAAGTACAAGGGGCCCCACACGTCATGCAACCTACTATTGAAAAAAGGGGAAAAAACGGGTGTCAAACACATGCTCAATTCTCCCTCATAGCTTCGGAAGAGATAGACTCATTCTCTAAGGCAGCTTAGCAAAGATGCTTATTCTTTTCAGGAGCATATCGTTGGCTCCTAATTAACATGAGATAATCAATTAAATAGAACCACAAGAGATCCATTAAAAGACAAGTAGGTTCAAATTTCAGTGAAGCCTACGATATCAATTCTCAACGAAGTCTTGTATCTCTTTACGTCTCATAAGAAAAGTTGATTTCTTATATATATGTTCCAAAACCAGATGGGCATGTTTGTGTCATTGTAGTAAAGGTCAAGAGGGTGAGTTTATAAACCAAGTTGCCGATAAACCTTCAAGTTTATTAGTTTGAGAATTGATAGTTTCCATTCAGCTCTCTTATTTACACTTGGAACATTTACGAGCAGTGAAAGGCGTCCAAAATTGTCAAAGCAGGGAGGTCACGAGAAAAAATTTATACCAGCTGTTCGTAAACATATTATAGAATATAGCAATGGAAACATGCTAATCAAGAAGAATAAAAAACATAATAAATAACATTAAATTTAAAGCACGTGAAAATTGAAGTAGAAACTCAATCCATGATTTCAGAAAAAGAATTCATAAACGAATATCACTTGATAACCACAGATCAAATAAATAGTAACACTGCGACGCTGTACATATAAGAATTGGCTTAAATTTTAGAAATGAAAATAAACACAATTCATGATTTGAAGGAATTCTTTGTTGCATTCCAAACTAGATGATTTACAATCTAAAGGCGTCCACTATTTAACTATGAAGCAAAAGGAATATCCTCTACCAATATGGTTACAATAGACTGGAGGAAAGAGAAGAAATGCTATACAAAATGCTATACAGAAAAGGAATCTAAACATGTGCCTACAACAGAATTGTCTCCCAGCAGGTTGGATCGGTTTTTCATCTTTATTCTAGATCCTTCTGATCTGTTGATTCCAGCTTGCTTCCTTCCAGGTCATCTTCCACGTAGGCTGATGATGTTGCTGGTAAATGATGATATGCATTTTCTGATAGCCCCCCGCAAGATGGAGAGTATATATCTTTTACTCCCATCTTGAGAAGATGAGAATAAAAACTTCGCGAGTTCAATGCCTTAGTTAGAAGGTCCGCTATTTGATTACTACTGCTGACATGTCCAATAACAATGCTCCCATCTTGGATCTTATCTCGAATAAGGTGGCAATCAAGTTCAATATGTTTTGTCCTCTCATGGAAAACAGGGTTCGAAGCAATATGGAGTGCAGCTTTGTTATTGCAGAATATAGTTGCTGGTTGTGGATGGTTGATTTGCAAGTCATTGAGGAGATACCTTAGCCATGTTAATTCACAACACAGATTTGCTATTGCTCGGTATTCCGCCTCTGCGGATGATCTGGACACAACTCCTTGCTTCTTAGACTTCCAAGATACCAAAGAGGAACCTATAAAAATGCAATATCCACTAACAGACCTTCTTGTGTCTTGGCAGGCCCCCCAATCTGAATCACAATAACTTGTCACTTGTAAAACTGATTGTGAAGGGTATAATATGCCTTGCCCTGGTGCTCGTTTAACATACCTTAAAACCTTATGTGCCGCATTAAGATGAGGCAACCTTGGACTATCCATGAACTGGCTTAGCAGTTGGACTGAGTATGCCAAATCAGGCCTTGTTATGGTCAAATACAGCAACCTTCCAATTAGCCTTCTGTAAACCGTCGGTTCAGGGATAAGCTCTCCTTGATCCTTAGAAAGCTTTAAGTTTTGATCAAGCGGGATGCGAGCTGGTGCAGCTCCAATTTTACCTGCATCAGCTAAGATATCTAGCGCGTACTTCCTTTGACATATGTGTATCCCTTATATGATCTTGCTACCTCGATTCCAAGGAAGAATTTCAGCTGCCCTAGATCCTTAATTCTGAATTCCTTATGTAGAGAGGCCTTTAGAACATTGATAGAATTCAAACAGTTACCTGCAATTATAATGTCATCCACGTAAACTAGGAGGGCAGTGAAAGAGTTTTCTGTCTTCTTTGTGAATAGGCTATAATCCGCTCTTGATTGCGTGTATCCTTGTTCAATGATGAAATTAGATAACTTGGAATACCATTGCCTGGTTGCTTACTTTAGGCCATATAGACTTTTCTTTAGTCTACAAACTTTTGATCTGCTGTCATTTGGGTGTCCTGGAGGGAGCTGCATATAAACCTCTTCTTCTAGATCGCCATGTAAGAAAGCATTGTTCACGTCAAATTGGTATAGATGCCATCCTTTAATGGCTGCCATTGCTAGTAAGGTTCTAACCGTAACCATCTTTGCCACTGGGGAAAATGTTTCATGGTAGTCAAGCCCCTCTTGTTATGTGTAGCCCTTTGCAACTAGCCTGGCTTTGTATCTTTCTATGCTTCCATTTGCATTGTACTTGATCTTGTATACCCATTTGCAACCTATAGCCTCTTTGCCAGGTGGCAGGTCTGTGATGGTCCAAGTGTCATTAAGTTCAAGAGCATCTATTTCAGCTCTCATGGCATTGCACCACTCAGGTGATTCTAAAGCTTCCCTGAAGTTCTTTGGTTCTGTGTGTGTGCTGATGGTGGCTACATAAGCTTTGTGAGATGTGGATAATCTATGGTAGGACAAAGTAGCTTTTAGAGGGAAAGGTTTACCTGGAAGGATGTTGACCTTTCTCTTGGCCAAGTCCTGTGAATGGGGAAGTGCAACAGCCTGTTGGCAAACAAAATCTTGTAGATGTGCAGGAGTTTTCTTAATTCTGCTTGATCTTCGAAGAGAAAGTTCATTCAAGGACTGATTTTGGTTAGTCTCCATATTGTCCTGTGAGTTATCTGAAGGATGAGAAAAGTTAAGACTTGTTTGAGGTGAAGGGGCTGGATTATCTGTGATGTCTGGGAAATGATTACTTGGTTCATTGATTTGATGAAAACTAACTTCAGGACTAGTGGGAATCGAATTTGAGTAATTGTGATGATCAAAAATTGGTTCAGAATTTTCTGAAATGGTAACAATGGGAGTTTGGGAGATGAAATTTTCAGGTGAAGGATTACCAGAACCTTGTTTGAAAGGAAAGATATTTTCGTGAAAAATCACATTTCTAGATGTAAAAGTTTTCCTTGTCTCCAAGTCCATCAGTTTGTATCCTTTGATTCCAAAGGGGTATCCTAAGAATATGCACTTCCTTGCTCTAGAATCGAATTTATGCCTCCCATTTATCAACGTGGTGGCAAAAGCGAGGCAACCGAATACTCTAAGATGACTGTAATTTGGTTGGGACTGGAAGAGTTTTTCAAAAGGAGTTTTATGGTCCAACAGTGGAGTGGGGGTTCTGTTTATAAGGTATACAGCAGTAAAAATGCAGTCACTCCAAAATTTCAATGGTAACCCACTCTGAAATCTTAAAGCTCTGGCCACATTTAAGATATGTTGGTGTTTTCTTTCGACGATGGAGTTTTGTTGAGGCGTTTCTACACATGTCTTTTGATGAATGATTCCCTTTTGAGTGTAAAATTGTTTTAGGTCGAATTCCCCACCATTATCAGATCTGATGACTTTAATTTTAGCTTCAAATTGAGTTTCAATCATGGAATAAAAAATTTGCAAACTAGTACTGGCATCAAATTTTAATTTCAAAGCATATACCCAAGTATATCTACTGAAATCATCCACTATAGTTAAAAAATATCGAAAACCTTCATAACTGATCTCATTACATGGTCCCCATAGATCACAGTGTATCAGATCAAAACACTTCTGGGATTTATGTTGGCTAAGGGGAAATGGCAATTTCTGCAGTTTGGCCAGAGGGCAGATCAGACATGGAGTTTTTGTGGCTTTGGAGGTACGATTTTGAATTTTGGTGTTACTAGAATGTCCTAACCTATAGTACCAAAGGTCAAAGTCATCAGTATGATCAGCTATAATGGAAGCAGACATGGGCATCTTGGGCATGGGTTCAGCTAATTTTTCTGTTAAAGCATGTGGGGAAACTTCATGATGTAGTAGATGATACAAGCCTTGCATAGCTTTACCCATTCCAATCGTTGTCCAAGTTAAAAGGTCCTGTATGAAGCATAAATCAGAGAAGAAAATGAGATAAGAATTCATGGTGTTTGCTATTTTTTTATCTGATATAAGATTGAAGGAAAATGAAGGCACATAAAGCACATTTTCAAGGACTAAGACTCTGAAAATTTAACTGTTCCAACATGAGTGACTGGAACAACATCACCGTTAGGAAGGGCAACTGAGTAGGAAACCTCAGCTTTGATTTTGGTAAACAGGGATGCAGAGCAAATCATATGATCCGTTGCCCTTGTATCTAAGATCCAAGGCACAGCTGGAGAGTTAATTATCTCAGTGGTATGAGCAGAAGAACATAAGGGTATACCAGATATTTTTGGCATGCCGCCTTCATTAGAATGGGATGGGACGATGGAATGAGCCTGATTTGTTGATGGTGAGCAGCTTTGAGAAGTTTGTGGTTTAAGCAAAGCCATGAGCTGAACATATTGCTCTTGAGTTAAAGATATTTGAGCTTTATCACTAACCTGTTCTTGGCCAGCACACAAAAAAGCAGCAGAATGATTTGCAAAGGATGATGTAGTCTTATTTCGATTTTCAGATCTATAGCCTGGTGGATAGCCATTCAACTTGTAGCACTTATCCATGGAGTGGACTGGCATCTGGCAGTAAGCGCATGTCGATTTATTTGAGTTCACCTTGAGGCACCTCTCAAATGATTGACTAGCAATTTTGCAATGGCTGTAGTAATATCTGTCTTTCCTTTGCCCAAATGAACTCCTTCCCCCATCTCTAAAGTTTCCTTTTGATACAAGTGCCATAGAATCAGTTACCACAACACTATCAGAAGAAATTTGTCTTCTCTTTTCTTTTTGTTGTATGATTGCATATACCTCATTTAGGCTTGGGAATGGCTTGATTAACAGAATTTGAGCCTTAAGTGCTTTGTAGGAATCATTCAATCCCATTAAGAATTTCATGACCCAATCTCTCTGCTGGTTGCTAATCACAGTCTTTAATCCACCACAAGAGCAATTTGGTATTGATTCATAATTCATCAATTCATCCAAGAGAGTTTTAAGCTTGGAGAAGTAGACATTTACAGCATCCTGATTTTGAAGTAGTGCTGCTATGTCCTGTTTGATCTCAAACATTCTTGGAGGATTTTGCTGTGAAAATCGTTGTTCTAGCTCAATCCATAATTGATGGGCTGTCTCGGCATAGACAGTGCTGCACTTAATGTCTATAGCCATGGTGTTTTGGAGCCAAGTGATCACAATGTCGTTGCAACGCAGCCAATGTTCTACCAGAGGATCATTCGGATCAGTTGGCTCACAAATAGTGCCGTCAATGAAACCGAACTTGTTCTTGATCCTAAGTGCTCTCTTCATGGACCTTGCCCAGGAATAATAGTTGTTTGCATCAAGCTGGTGAGTAACTAGTGTGGCACCACTGCCATCGTTGCTGCCAATGTAGTAAGGACTACTTGGCAATGTGGGGTCATAAGGTGTTGCTCCCGTTTCAGCAAAGGAGCTGGGATTGATATTGGAATTTTGGGAAGGGTTAAGAGTAACATTTGGATTTGTGGAATCAGTTTCTGCCATTAAAGTTCTGATACCATATAAGAATTAGCTTAAATTTTAGAAATGAAAATAAACACAATTCAGGATTTGAAGGAATTCTTTATTGCATTCCAAACTTGATGATTTACAATCTAAAGGCGTCCACTATTTAACCATGAAGCAAAAGGAATATCCTCTACCAATATGGTTTCAACAGACTGGAGGAAAGAGAAGAAATGCTATACAAAATGCTATACAGAAAAGGAATCTAAACATGTGCCTACAACAGAATTGTCTCCCAGCAGGTTGGATCGGTTTTTCATCTTTATTCTAGATCCTTCTGATCTGTTGATTCCAGCTTGCTTACTTCCAGGTCATCTTCCACGTAGGCTGATGATGTTGCTGGTAAATGATTATATGCATTTTCTGATAGTACAAGGAAAGAGGAATATCCAAGAATATACATGAAACTCTTCAAAGAAGATTATAATTTGGATCAAAAAACAGTTAGTTCTACCACCATATACTTGAAAATAAACTAAACAGATGCAGCAAGAATGCAAGCTCTGAACACTAAAACTAGATCAAATTGTATGACGCTAATGAAATACCGTGATAGTGATCCTGAATCATTATAATTTACAAAACAAGCACAATTTTAAGACAAATGATATATGAAGAAAGAGGTTACCACCACCCTTCAGAAAAATAGCAACAGAGATGAGTAAAATAAAATTATCAGCTGTGTGAGAGAGGAATGCATAGTTTGTTACAGCTTTTAGAAAGACGGGTCAAAACGGCCAATGATTATAAAAAATGCACTGCAAACCTGCCTTTTAAGCTAGATTAGATGACAACCACAATCTTTATTTTCGTGTAGTATTGTATTAGAACTGCAACTATACAACTCAACATCTAAACGGGATCTAAATGACATGCAGAAATTGAAAATTAAAAGATGAAAACTCATATTGAATTTCAACTGCCCAAATGATTCAAACTCCATGAATGCGTTCTTGTACTAGCAGAATTCAGAACAAAAATTGAACAAGTATTATGTTCCTCAAACTACTAGAGCACATCAGGAATTTAGGGGAAAAAAAATGGTATATTCATAATCTTACAGAATGACAACATAAAATTCATAACTAATTGATTTATAGCAAAGATATTCCACACCAAGAATCTGTACTGGGGCAAAACTAATTGAACATTGATTGCATCGAGCGTCAAAAACTATTGAATTGATGAAGAATGAAATGTATTCAATATGAAAAACTTACAATTCGAATGAATTACATCAGTATATAAATACACAGAAAAAAGATGAAATTACTAACCAACCAACAAACTAATATTTACACAAATATAATGATGCACGTATGATGTACTTCCATAGCTAACTAACTGAATTTGGGCAGGATGGAGTTGTTGCAAGATGAGCTGGTGCTGGTGCTGGTGAGCTGAGCCGCACGTGAGCTGGAGTGAATATTCTGTTACTCCCCCTCAAGATGGGCAATGAGGATTGATAACAGCCATCTTGGACAATAAGGGGAATAAAGAACTTGCAGGGAGTGGTTTAATAAAGATGTCTGCTAACTGATGTTGTTTTCGAACCGCAAATAGCTTGACAAAACCATCATTTATCTTATCTCGAATGAAATGACAATTTATTTCAATGTGTTTGGTTCGTTCATGGAATATGGGATTTCCTCCAATATGTATAGCAGTCTGATTGTCACAAAAAATTAGTGCAGGAAGAATGACAGCAACTAGAAAATCTCGTAACAGCTGATGTTTCCAGACAAGTTCACTAGTTGCAGAAGCTAGAGGACGATATTCAGCCTCTGCTGACGAACGGGAAGTGGTGCTTTGTTTCTTGGCTTTCCAAGAAACCATGGAGTCACCAATAAAGATGCAAAATCCGGTTACAGATTTTCTGGTATCCAAGCAAGCTCCCCAATCCGCATCCGCAAATGCACGAAGCTGAAAAGAAGAAGAGGCTGAAAACAGAGCAGCTTTGAGATACAGCAGGAGATGGTGGACTGCATTTAAGTGCGATTGTCTAGGCTGAGCAACAAACTGGCCCAGCTTATGGACAGCAAATGTAATGTCTGGTCTAGAGATGGTTAAGTATAAAAGACGACCAATGAGCCTTCTATATATTGAGGCATCTGCAAGAGGCTCCCCATCAAACGTATAAAGCTTAGCCTTGGAATCCATGGAAATGAGAGATGGTTTATAGCCTAAAAAGCCAGCGTCTTCCAATAATTGCACTGTGTATTGTCGCTGAGAGTGGAAGATACCCTTTTGTGAGGATGCAATCTCTAAACCAAGGAAATATTTCAAACATCCAAGATCCTTCAACCTGAATAGGCTGTGCAGCAGTGTTTTCAATGAGCTAATACTCTTCAAGTCTGAACTAGTGGTGATGATATCATCAATGTAGACTAATAAAGTAACAAATGTATCGTTAGATCCTTTAGTAAACGAAGAATAATCAGATTTGGATTGGGTAAAACCATGTGAAATGAGTGCAGTAGAGAAGTTTGAAAACCATTGTCTTGACGTTTTCTTTAAGCCATATATTGACTTGTGTAATTTACAAACCAACCTTTCCTTTGATGGAACAGTATTAAGCTTACTATAACCCAAAGGTAAGTCCATGTAGATTTCCTCAAAAAGGTCACCATTGAGAAACGAAATGTTGACATCAAGTTGGATGATCTGCCATTTATGAATGGTTGCAATTGCAAGAAATATCTTGACGGTGACTAACTTAGCTACAGGAGAAAAGATTTCAACAAAGTCAAGGCCCACTTGTTGAGTATAACCTTTCGCTACTAATCGTGCCTTATATCTGTCAACACTGCCATCAAATTTGTGCTTGATTTTAAACACCCATTTGCATCCTATAGAGTGTTTGTCATGTGGTAGCTGAACAACTGACCAAGTATTATTGAGCTCCATTGCCTGCAATTCAATTTCCATAGCCTTTTTCCAATGATCAAATTTAATTGCTTGGTGATAGAATTGAGGCTCATAGCTGGAAGAAATGTTGAAGATGCAGTGGGAAGATGAAAAATTCTTATAAGACGGATATTTGTTTAATGGATCATGAGTGTGATGATCAAAAGGCGCAGGCGAGCTGGTTAGCAGATTGCAATGAAAGGCTTGGAGATATGATAGGGTTTTAATTGTTTTATTTAATCTTCTAGGAACTGGAACCATAGATGCACCAGCTTCTAGATTTGAGTTGGGATGAGAAGGTAAAACACCAGTATGATTGGTAGTGTCATGGACAGTATCAATATGATTGGTAGTGTCATGGATAGTATCAAGATTAATATCAGAAGGCACACATGAATTGCTATACGGTGGAAGAATATCATTGTGATGGATAACATCATTACCTAGTCTGGGCAGAACAAGGTCAGGAAAAGGATCAATTAGGTCATTATCATGTGTGATAGAGTGGAAAGGGAAAAGATGTTCATAGAATCTGAAATCCCTTGAAACAAAAAAGGATTTCGTGACAATGTCATACAATTTATACCCTTTAATGCCAGGTAGATAGCCAACAAAAACACACATCTTGGCCTTGGATAGAACTTGGATCGATGAGATGACAAAGTAGAGGCAAAGCATAAGCTGTCAAAGACTCTGAGAGAGTAATACTAAACTGGAGAGTTATAAAGAAGGTAGAAATGAGCCGCAAGATTGGCGATGGTGTCCTGTTGATTAAGAATGTGGCTGTGAGTATGCAGTCACCCCAGAATTGAATAAGAATCCGGGATTGGAAAAACAAGGCTCTTGCCACATTAAGGAGATATTGATGTTTTCTTTCTACAACTAAGTTTTGCTCAGGCCTTTCAACACAAGAATATTGATGGATCACCCCTTTTGAGGCAAAGAATTCAGTAAACTGAAGCTCAGGAGCCTGATCAGACCTAAAGTTTTTAATGGATGTATGGAACTGAGTTTCAATCAAAGTAAAGAACCTAGGGATGATGGTTTTGGCATCTGATTTATGCTTCATAAGGTATACCCATATAAACGTGAGTCATCATCAACCAATGTCAAAAAATACTTGTGGCGAACATATTTTGGGACCTGATATGGACCCCAAGTGTCACAGTGAATTAAATCAAATGCATTCTTAGATAGATGATTGTTGGAAACAAATGACATTCTCCTCTGCTTAGCCAATGGACTGATATTACACGAAATAACATCAGGGTCTTTGTATTTATTACATGTAATATTCAAATGTTCTTTCATCATATCCAATTTTTGAAAGGATAGGTGACCAAGCCTATGATGCTAAGTGTTCGAGGTCACATTATTTAAAACAGCACATACAGAATTGAAATCTTCATAACCCTTTAAAACAAACTTAGACGATGCAGCATCCAATATGTAGAGATCATCCATTCTATTACCCTTGCCAATCATCCTCAAGTTGTCCAAATCCTGAATAATACAGCAATCAATGAGAAAAATAACCTTGATAGGTGAATTCCTAGTCAGTGAACTGATACATAACATGTTGAATTTAAATTGAGGAACAAATAACACATCCTCAAGCGCCAGCTCATGAATAATTTTTACGGTTCCTTTGAAGTTCAAAGGAATCCTTTCATGAATTGGTAGTGTGATGTAGGCATTTGTGATTGGTCTTAAAGTGTGAAAAGATGATTGGTTGAAACATATATGGCTTGTAGCTCAAGAATCCATTACCCAGGATGTATGAGAACTTAGTATAGGATTAAGATAAATAAAGAAACATGTACCTGAGATCTGGCCAGACTCATTGTTACCTATTTCAATATTGGCCCTTTCATTTGTGAGATGATTGTTCAACATATGCATCAGTTGCTGGTATTGAGTATGGTTCAGGGTCTGCATAAACTCCTCAACATTACCACCACCTTGTTCTGGTAATGAATTGGAAACATGATTGACCTATTGACTGCAACATGATTTGTTTGAGAGTTGGGGCTAGGTCCAATTCTCTGTTTCGGTTTATATCCTGGTGGATATCCATGGAGCTTATAACACTTATCAACTCCATGTCCAGCAAATCCACAATACGTACATATAGGTCTCTCCTTCTTCTGAAATTTATTATGCGGCTGTCCTGAAGATAACTTATTCCCTTCATTTTTAACATAGAATGCCATAGTGTCAGTGCTACTATATAGATTTATACTAAAAGACCTCTAATGTTCCTCTTGAGAAATAAAAGCAAACACTTTGTTTATCGATGGAATAGGATCCATCAGCAACAACTGTCTCCTCACTTGAGCATAAGAATCATTCAATCCTATGAGAAATGACATCACATATTCCATATGGTAATGAAGTTAGTTTCTTTATTCCTCCACAATCACATTTTCCATAAGAACAAACTGGCCTATAGTTGTTGAGTTCCTCCCAGATGGTTTTCAACTTGGTGAAATAGACACTCACAGAAGATTGTCCTTGAGCATGGTACATCAGTTCCCTTCTCAACTGGAATATGTGAGGCCCGTTTCTCTGATGGTATCTCTCCTTAAGGTCTTCCCAAACCTCTTGTGCTGAATCAACATATATAACACTTGCTGAAATCTCTTTAGAAATCGAATTGAGAATCCAAGAGATAACAATGTTATTTTTCCGGATCCAAACTCTCAATTACTCAGGATTATCTTCAGGTTTTGTTATCGTTCCATCAATAAATCCAACCTTGTTTTTCACGGATAAGGTAATTATCATAGCTCGATTCCAAGATGCATAATTGTCTCCTACCAATGGTTGTGATACAAGAACCAAACCTGGACTATCTGAGTGATGTAAGTAGTAGGGGCTTGTTCCATCATCAATAGCGAAATTACTTATTGAAGATGAATGAAATGATCGATTATGAATTTCAATTTCTGCCATGGAGATGCAGGGAACTTATCGAAGAATTAACAGAGTTAAAGCGAAGAAGAAGCCTTACGCTCTAATACCATATTGAATTGATGAAGAATGAAATGTATTCAATATGAAAAACTTACAATTCGAATGAATTACACGGTATATAAATACACAGCAAAAAGATGAAATTACTAGCTAACCAACAAACTAATATTTACACAAATACAATGATGACACGTATGATGCCCTTCCATAGTTAACTAACTGAATTAAGCTAACTGAATTTGGGCAGGATGAAGTTGTTGCAAGATGAGCTGGTGCTGGTGAGCTGGAGCTAGTCGTATGATCCACATTGACATACATGTCCCTTTATTGCCAAGCAATACCATTATAGAGCTGCTGATAGTAATTATGATGAGAATGAGCTTCAAAATCATGAAATATACCCATTAAATTCATATTTGCTGCTATTCCCATCGTCATAGGTATCGGCATAAGCTGTGGGAATGGCATTGGAATTGGCATAATCCCACAATGCCCACTATCACTATAATCAACATTCCCAGCACTTGGCGACTCGTTGAAGCTCTGTTGACGGAAAATTGGTGCCGAAGCAAACATGTGATCAGAAGCGGATGGACTCTCCTTCATTCTCTTGTTATATAACCTATACTTCTGCAAATGACTGGCAACATTTTCCCGGGTCAACCCATCCACATTCATTATCTGTGCAATCGTCTTCGGCCCGTATTCTTTAATCCCAAACGCTCTACCACGTCCAAGAATCGCTTGTGCAGTTTTGAGGTCCACACAAGCCATGCCCTTTTCAGACTCTTGGCCGGACCCAATTGATCCTCCGTACAGTTTTCGACGATAGAGGTGGGTATATTCGGGTCAGATCCATCATGGGTCGGGTCCTGTTCCTCTACCATCACATAGCCAACCACGACTGGCGTATTATTACCATGAAATGACTTGAAACTGAAGTGGCGGTCAGTAGCGGCGCGGATAGAGGAGAGGGTATTCTGAGAGGCACAGTTGATGTCGAGAATGGTCCGTATAGTCTCCGGCAAGATTTTGAACGCCACCGCCAGCTCTCACGGAATCAACACCTGGGATAACGGCGTCAGTGATATGGAAAGAGCAATTGGGGAAGAAAAGGAAGAAGAAGCTCAACAAGAAGAAGAAATCAGAAGGAAGAAGAAGAAGAAGAAGAAGAAGAAGAAGAAGAGAAAAAACTGAATTAACAGAAATTCGAATTCAAAAACGGTGTCGTTTGGTTCATCGCGAAACAGCGTCGTTTTGGCTCAATTTTAATTGAAATAAAGAAACACGTTTTTTCCTCATTTTCGTCTGTCTTGTTTCACGCTTTCTCTGTGGAACGTGTATATACACAAGCCATGTATTCAATATAATTATTCACGTGATTTGTTATGAAATTCAATTAGTTATTGGATTGATTTCTCAATTCAATCTTATCTCTCATCTCTTCTCAATTTTACATCATTTTCTATTTCTTTTGATTGAGTTGCTCGATTGTTCAGCCGATTTCAGCTGAATCTAGTTGCAGAAGCTTTCCAGTAAAGAAGGAGCTGAGTTTGGAGCTCAAGTCGTGACAATTGGTATCAGATCAGACATATAATACGGGGTAATCGTTTAAAAAGTGGATACAAGGGCAAAGGCAGCTGATGAACATTTGAAGAAGCTAGATCTCGAAGTAGCTGATCTGGGTACAAGCTTCAAGGTAGTTACCAGCCGATTGGAGAATAAACTAGAATCCACAGACCAAACTCTTCGGGTGTTGAGTAGTAGGCAAGAGAAAATCGAGGATGCTATGTTGGATTTGAACAAAAAGTATGAGAAAGTTGTTGCATTCATGGCCCAAATTTCAACTGATTTGAGAGCCAACCAGAAGAACAAAGGGATCGAGGAATCTATGGGTGATTTGAAGTTTGGGAGTGAGTCCTACACACCACGAGACAGCAGTATGGAGGCTAGTGTTGTCTCCAGAGGCGAGCTGAAGGGAATCACCAGGCTACCTAAGATAGATTTCCCTCACTTTGGTGGGGAAGGACCCAGGGAATGGCTGAAGAAAGCCAGGAAGTATTTCCAATTGCATCAGATCTCAGATGAATTGAGTGTTGGAGTGGCAGAAATGTACTTGAAAGGGAAGGCTGATATCTGGTTTGATGGGTTCATTGCCAGTCACCCAGGGGTTAGTTGGAGCTTATTTTCAGAAGCATTGTGCAGGAGATTTGCAGAGACCACTGGAGAGGAGGTGGTGGAAAACTTCAGTAAAATCAAACAGTTGGGCTCCATTGAAGAATACCAAGAAAAATTCGAGGAGCTTAAATCCCAGGTAATGGTAACCTTACCACATGTCCCTGAGTCCTACTATATTGCTGTGCTTACCAGTGGATTTAGAGGGGAGATTAAATCCATGGTTAAAATGATGAAACCTAACACATTGGCTAAAGCATTTGAGGTAGCTAGCCTACAAGAATCTACAATCCAAGCCCTAAACAAATACCAAAAACCCTAGAGTTTCACACCTAACAAATGGAATCATTACCCACCAAAACCCCCTAAAGGTTCTAAACCCACGGAACCATGGCCAAAAATGACTAAGCCATCAAACCATTTTAAAACCATCACTCCCACTGACTTCCAAACCAAAAGAAACCTGGGGCTCTGTTACAAATGTGATGAGAAATACACGGTTGGGCATGTGTATAAAAACAGGGCACTAAACTTCATATTAGTGGATGAAGAAAAGGATAAAACTAAAGAGGATAAAGGACCTGAATCAGATGATGAAGAGGTGATGGAAATATCTATCGGCACCCTTGCTGGAAACACGCGGCATAAAACCATCAGAATTCCAGGAACCATCAAAGGAAGGAACATATCTATTCTAGTAGATAGTGGGAGTACTCATAGCTTCATAGATGAGAGGCTGGCCAGGGAACTGAACTATCCCATAGAGGGAACTAAAACCAGGACAGTGAAGGTGGCTAATGGAGAAAAGCTAGAGAGTAAAGCTCTGATTCAGCCACTGGTTTGGAAGGTGCAAAACTGGGAGTTCCGGTATAGAATGGGAACTTTGAAATTAAGAGGTAGTGACATGGTACTGGGTGTTAACTGGATGAGCCAGTTTAGGCCTGTCATATTCGATTTCAAGCAAGGTTATATTAGGTTCTAATGTGAACAAGAAAAGGTAACACTAAGGTGTGACAATTCAGAACCTCAAGTAATGATGATGGAAGAAGAGGAAGTGAACAATTTATTCAGAAAAGGGCAATATGGTGTTATGGGGCCCTTCTATGCTATTACTGAGATAGAAAGAGAGGAGATTCCTAACCAAATAACTAAAGTGGTTCTGTGGTGTTTGAGGAACCAAAAGGTCTACCCCCTCCTCGAACCCATGATCACCTCATTTCCTTGAAGGAAGGTGCCTAACCCTTCAAGATTCGACAATATCGATGCCCCTTTATCCAGAAATCAGAGATTGAAAAGCTGGTAAAAGAGATGCTAGACAGTGGCATCATCAGGCACAGCAATAGCCCCTTGGCTTTCCCAGTACTTTTGGTCAAGAAAAAGGATGGATCATGGCGATTTTGTGTAGATTATAGGAAGCTTAATTACCTCGCTATCAAAGATAAATTTCCCATGCCTCTGATTGATGAGCGTTTGGATGAGTTGAAAGTTCGAAGTTTTATTCTAAAATTGATCTCATGGCAAGGTATCACCAAATCCGAGTTACTGAGACTGACATATATAAAATAGCCTTCAAAACTCACCAAGGGTTATATGAATTTAGAGTAATGCCTTTTAGCCTCACCAATGCCCTTGCCACTTTTCAGAGCCTCATAAATGAAGTCTCTAAGGATCAGCTGAGGGATTATGTGTTGTGTTTTTCGATGATATTTTGGTTTACAGCAAGGATCTCTGTCCTCCAAATTCTCCAAAAACATCAAATGTATGCCAAGAGATCCAAGTACAGTTTTTGCCAAGAATAGGTAGAATATCTGGGACATATCATCAACCAACAAGGAGTGGCAGAAGACCCCATCAAGGTTAATGCCATGAGACAGTAGCCTAGGCCAGTGAACATCAAACAGCTAAGGGGATTCCTGGGCCTCACTGGTTACTACAGGAAATTTGTCAGAAGCTATGGAATCATAGCCAAACCCCTTACAGACCTGCTAAAAAAGGATAGCTTCCATTGGTCTGAAACGGTAGAATCAGCTTTCGAAATGTTGAAAGAAGCAATATGTTCTACCCCAGTGTTAGCCCTTCATGATTTCAGCCAACCTTTTATCATTGAGATAGATGCCTGTCAAGGGGGCATAAGAGCAGTTCTGATGCAGGGAATGAGACATTTAGCCTACTTAAGCAAGGCAATTGGCATTAGGAATATGAAGCTATCCATTTACAAGAAGGAGCTGCTAGCACTGGTTACTGCAGTTTGTAAGTGAAAGCAGTATGTGGAGGGCCACCACTTTATAATTAAGACAGATCATCAAGCACTCAAGTACTTACTTGAGCAAAGGATCACTACTCCTCTCCAACAAAAGTGGTTTACCAAACTTTTGGGCCTCAGCTATGAAATCATTTATAAAAGGGGAGTAGATAATATTGTTGCAAATGCCCTCTCCACGAGACATGAAGAAATTCCTGAGTTTTCTCACATCACAGTAGTCGAACCTGTGTGGATTGGGGAAGTTCTAAGGAGCTATAAGGATGATAAGGAGGCAGAGGAGAAGATTAAATCAATATTGGTCAACCCAATTTCTGACCCTGATTTCACTTATGAAAATGGATTATTGAAACACAAAGGGAAGTTATATGTTGGCACTGGAGGGGACATTCGGTCCAAACTGATTCAGAACCTGCATGGTTCGCTAAAGGAGGCCATTCAGGGGTTCATAATAGCCTCTATCAAACAAAATAACTATTTTATTGGCCAAGGATGACACAGGAAATCAGACAAGTGGTATTCCAATGTGAAGTTTGTCAAAGATGCAAAGGAGAACATGTTCCCTACCCAGGACTATTACAGCCCATTCCCCAACCTTTACACTCATGGAGTCACATCAGCATGGACTTCATTGAGGGATTACCCAACTCTGGGGAGGAAAACACGATTCTGGTGGTGGTGGATCGTTTCATAAAATATGGACATTTCCTGGCCTTGACACACCCTTTTACAGCCTCCTCAGTGGCACAACTCTTCCTCGATAACATCTACAAGTTACATGGCTTGCCTCTTAGTATAATCTCTGACAGAGACAAGATCTTCACCAGCTGGGATAAAACCTCCTCAACTAGGACTAGGGCCCCATCAGCAATCTAATGTAGCTGTTGTTGACAGTTTGTTATAGGAGAGGTACAAGCTAGATCAACTTCTAAAGAAAATCTGACACGGGCGAGGGCAAGGATGAAACTTTATGATGATCGGAAGCGAACAAAGAGATCATTTGAAGAAGGTGATTGGGTTTTCCTCAAGCTACACCCCTACACTCAGCAATCAGTCGAACGAAGAGCTCATCACAAACTGAATGCAAGATACTTTGGCCCTTATCGGATTGTTAAACGAATTGTAGAGGTAGCCTACCAGTTGGCCCTGCCATAAGGGACAAAAATCCACCCAGTTTTTCATGTATCTTTGTTGAAAAAGCAACTTGGAAGTAACATCTTACCAGTTCTTCAATTACCAGAAGGGAACCAGACCTTACACTCTCTTCATCAGCCTCTTTCTATCCGTCAATCTCGCGAGGTACAGTGTAAGAACCATCAGGCCGTCTAGTGGCTTATTCATTGGTCAGAAGCTTCACCAGAAATGCGACTTTAAATTTCAGTTTCCTGAATGTCGATCTTGGGGACAAGATCAAGGTGAGGGGAAGGATTGTTATGGAGTGAGCGGTTGGGGTGTAAAAGGAAGAAGAAGCTCAACAAGAAGAAGAAATCAGAAGGAAGGAGAAGAAGAGAAGAAACTGAATTAACAGAAATTCGAATTCAGAAACGGCATCGTTTTGGCTCAATTTTTATTGAAATAAAGAAACACATTTTTTCCTCATTTTCATCTGTCTTGTTTCACGCTCTCTCTGTGGAACCTATATATACACAAGCCATGTATTTACTACAATTATTCACGTGATTTGTTATGAAATTCAGTTAGTTATTGGATTGACCTTTCTATTTCTTTTGATTGAGTTGCTCGATTGTTCAGCTGATTTCAGCTGAATCTAGTTGCAGAAGATTTCCAATGAAGAAGGAGCTGAGTTTGGAGCTCAAGTCGTGACAGTCAGATCGTAGGCAGTCGGCAACCCCGCCTCCCACTCCGGTACGCTGTCCTCTTTCCCATCAATTCTCACTTCCTCACCCGTGAATCCATGATTGAATCTTATCCAGTTATTCTATTTTTTTCACAAAATTAATGCTTGTTAATTTTCGGTGAAACAGATTGTTTTGGGACAGCTTCAAAAAATGGTAAAAGGGTAAGCAAGTTAATTTTAAATCTATATATAAGAGCAACTTCATCCCTAACTTTTCATTATATGTTCATATTGAATCCCGTATCATATACACCATCTAGATCTTTGTTAAATTGTCTGATAATTCTTGTGAAAATAAATTTCATTTTCAAATTTCAATGACATCCACAAAAGAGGATCAAATCCCTGTTCCAAGCAGCTTTTTCAAGCTTATACTTGGGCAAGAAAGGCAAAAAAGAAAAAAAAAACATTGTTTAAAAAATAACATACTTAGAATTAACAAAATAGACTCGATAGAATTCTTCATTTATTCTTGTTGATGGCGTCCTGTCTGACTTGTTATAGTGCATTGCAATCTCTTCTATATTATAAGTTCACGCGATAATTTAAGTATTTAAAATAGATTTGAAAATTTTTCATAATTAAGTACTGATTGCATGATTACAATGTTTTCGCTTTAAAATGTTTAGGGATCTCCTACTTGCTTGCAACAACCTCTTCCTTGTGAGCCATTTCTTACTCCAAAACAGGAGATTAAAGTGCTTTTTCGATCTTCGAGCTTTCTCGATGTGTATTTTAATAGATTTGAAAAAAATTCATTACTGATTGTAAGATAATAAACACGTAAGATGAGAAACATGTATGCTTGGCTTAGTGTACAAATCGACAAGCTCGCAGGCTGATGGAACATGAGCAGTTACTATGGCACCTGACTGAATTCTTTCTCGAATAACATGGCAATCAATCTCTATATGCTTGGTGCCTTCATGGTAAACTGGATTAGGAGAAATGTGGAGTGCAGCTTCACAGTCACAGAATAATTAGCCGGTTGTGAATGCTCTACCCACAAGTCATCCAACAAATATATGAGTTAGGTAGTTCACAAGCAAATGACGCCATGACTCTATATTGTGACTCTGCTGAGGAACTTGACATTGTTGTTTGTTTGTTGGTTCGCCATGAAATAAGAGCTCCTCCAAGAAAAATGCAATACCCGATCATAGACTGTCTTGTGATTGAACATCAAGCCTAATTTGCATCACAGAATCCCTTGAAATGCTTCATCTAAGATATCAAGAGTGTACTTTCGTTGGGATCTTGAAATGCTATCACTAGAACGAGCAACTTCAACACCAAGAAAATAGCATAATTGGCCAAGGTCCTTGATGTGAAATTAGTGAGGATGGACTCTTTAAGAGTAGCAACTTCATTATCATCATTCCCGATTATGATCATGTCATCTACATAGATGCCAAGGTCCAGTTCTCGATACTACCTTGAAAATCAATAGTTAATTTGGTTCTCCCGAATTCCTCTTTTTGTTAGTGCATTGCATCAAATCTTTGAAGATTAGACCCCAAATTATCTAACGTCATTTTTCAATTTCTTTCCTCTACAGCAAAACCTAATGGTATTCAAAATTCATATTTAAATAATATTATTATTTTTGCCTAATGTTCAATCCATACCTAAGAAACCATCTCATTTTTGCCTAGTTAAAGAAATTACAGCAATACATTGGACTGGGAAATGGTACCCACTATTCCCTCAAAACAAACGTTGAGATGCCTTTTTTTTTATGAATTTGATTTTAAAAAAAACTTTTCTTTGCTAACAGGCTATTATGATGAGATGAAACGTGTGTCATTAGTAAAACAATAAATTTTTGCCCAATAAATAGTTTCTCATTACTATTGGATTGTTTATTCAAAATAGTAAGCTTAAATCGAAAATACAATTTTGATTTTATAACTGTATGATTGCTTTGTAATGTGCGATTCTAAGGCTGACTGAGCCTTGGCTCGTTTTGCATTCCCTTTTTGTGAAGCTCTTTCATCTGTAAAAATCAGTGTCTTGATTCTAATAGGATTTTGAGCCATTGCTCCGAGAATTACGTCACATGTGAAGCAGAACTTGCATTTCTTAAGATTGTGGAAGGTCAGTACTTGGCTAAGTCCATAATGTGATGATGCATGAGCGTACTAATTATTTTTCAATTTGACGAGTGGTTTTATACTTTATTTTTAAAATTTTTAAATATAAAGAATCGGGTTGCACCAAATCGAACCGGAACCGGGTGGTTCGGTTCTGGTTCGATTCTATAGTTAAATATGGAACCAATGGTTCTATTTCTACGATTCTTATTAGTATTCGGTAGGGCTGGATATGATCCGATTCGGTTCGGTTCTCCCAAAATTTTCAGGTATT
This sequence comes from Fraxinus americana, assembly GCA_035079005.1. Classification (NCBI taxonomy): domain Eukaryota; kingdom Viridiplantae; phylum Streptophyta; class Magnoliopsida; order Lamiales; family Oleaceae; genus Fraxinus; species Fraxinus americana. Next base: position 17,493,032 of record CM068725.1, on the reverse strand, counting down.
TAATAAATAGAACCGTCAGGTCCAAATATAATTTGGAACCGTTCGGGTTCGGTTCCGTTCCGTTCGGTTCCGTACCACATTTATAACAACACTACATAAATATAGATAATAACATGTTCATTCGTAACTATTACAAATTAACGTAGCTCAGTTTAAAAACATATAAATAAAAAGCTGTCCAATAAGATTAATTCAATATATACAAATACCAAAAAGTAGAAAATTTCAAAATTATTTAAATTTGCTAATTTGTTTAGAAAAAATTAAAATTAATTAATTAATTTAATATAAAAAATTAAAAAATTTATTTAGATTCGGTTCTTGGCCTAGAACCGAGAAACCGAACCAAACACATCGGCTCTCGATTCAAATACCCGTTCAAGTATTTAATTTATGAAGAACCGCTCGGTTCAGTTCGATCTGGTTCAATTCGAGACTTTTGTCCAGCCCTAATATTCGATTCGGTTCAGTTCCTTTCAGAATTGGACCAAATCCGACCGCATCCACTCCTAATTTTCATCATGGGGTACCTGCATATTTGTGCTGAAGACAAAATGGAAAGATAGGTACCAGTGAGGATGGATATGACTTGATTCGATCTTACTTTCATAGTTCAATTTAGTTTGGTTCGAATGAGAATCGGATACCTACAAATATTCTACAAATATAATCAAACATTAGTGACAAATTGAAGCAAACCAGAATCGATTAGTTTTGATTCGGCCACATTGCTTTTATGTTTCACAAGAATACAAATGTAAATTGATATTCTCAATTCACTTTCTTGCTTTCTTTTCCTTTTTCATTATTATTATTATTATTATTATTTTTTGCAGGCGACAAAAGTGTTCAATGTAATGACTAATGTATATAGGGATGGCAACGGGGCGGGGCGGGGGCGGGGATGCCCTCCCCGTCCCCCGCCCCGTTAAGAAATTCATTCCCCGTCCCCGCCCCGTTCCCCGTTTAAGGCGGGGCGGGGCAAGGTCGGGGCGGGGGTGGGTTATTTCCCCGTTTATTCCCCGTTTAAATTTTTTTTTTTTTTTTTAGTTTTTGATAATTTATTTTTATTGTCCATATTCATTATATTTAAACAAATAATTTTAGTTGCTATTTTCTATTAGAACTAACGAAAATGTTCATTTAAATTATTGAATTCTAAAAAAAAAAAAAAAAATTTTTTTTTTTTTAACAGGGCGGGGCGGGGCTGGGTGGGGACCCCGTTACCCGTCCCCGCCCCGTCCCCGCCTCGGGGAATAATTCCCCGCCCCATCCCCGCCCCGTTACCCGTTTAAGCGGGTTTTCCCCTCCCCATTCGGGGCGGGTCCCCGCGGGTATCGGGTTTGTCGGATTTTTTTGCCATCCCTAAATGTATACATATTATTTTATTTAAGTTAAATTTCAATTAATTTAATCAAGAGATTTTAATTAAGTATTCTTGAATTGATTAAAATTAATTGTTAACTTTGACTTAATTAAAATCTAGGTTTAACGGGGAAAAAGAAAAAATCTATACATTAATCCTTCTCCGTCTTGTTTCTACGTGTCCCAATTTTTTACTACTTTCAATTCACCACCGAAGGTTTAGACTACGTTCATATTTAGCCTATGTTTGGTATAAATTTAAATTAGATTTTTAGTAAATTTTAATAAAAAATAATGAAATATCTTCTATCTATATATATTAAAAGTGGCTATATAACGGAATTTCTTGTTTTTAATGGAAAAACTAACGGAATTTGTTGTTTTAACGGACTATGTAACGGAATTTCTTGTTTTAAATAGGTAGCAACACCTTCTTTCAGTATTTTTATCATAACTTTGTATTCCGATGTCCGATTAAGGCGATTCAAAATGCGTTGGAAAGCTAACTCATCTGGCTACAACTTTGATTCAGACATTATTCTCCAATTCGATCACTTTCTATGCCAAAAATAGGTCTCAATATGAGACTAAAATATCGGAGCATAACTTTTCGGTTGGAAATTGATTTGTGATCATCTTTTGACTAAATTTGATTTCATTGACGTCTTCCTTTATCCAATTGACTACGAGCACTCTCAAATCTTCATCGTAAGGTTCGGCACAACTTTTAAGTATTTACATTTTAATCCCCGAACTTTGGATCCCTTACAATTTAGTCATTTCTCCAAATTTGTCAACTTTTGCTTATTTTCTTCAATCTCACCAACTTACATCATAACATCAAAATCACACATCTAATTATTTATCAATTACATAAACATTACATCATTAATTATTTAATTAACAAAAAAATTACATCTTTATTAATAACAAATTAATTCTTAAACAAAACTATTAAATATAAACTATGCAAACATGCAATGCACGTTGCTTGCACCTAGTATGGTTAAAAAGATGTGGTTTATAGGTGGTTAAAATTAATTTTTGCTTTGAATTTGAATTAAAATCTAATTGTAATCTATACCAAGGGCTTAATCTAATTTTAGAAATTAATGACTAAGGGTAGTATTTAAGATTTCAAGAATCATGTTTTTGTTGAAAACTTAAAAAAAAGTATGAATAAAGTTTCTATAAATTTTCGAGGTATGCAACACTTTATTACGCCATGGTTGAGGAAGCGTAGGCTCGTAATGGCCTGAATACCTTATCACTGCTGGTGCCTTTTTTAGCAGGTTGGCCCAGCTCGTGAGACTTTGGTTTAGAAGCAAATTCAGAAAGAAAAAAAATAAAAAAATTGAACTTGGTTAACTAATTTGAATCCCTTATGCTGATCCATGTAACCAGGTATAAAGGTAGAAAATGAGAAGAGTATAGGTCCCAGACTAGCATTATCGGAACAGCGACCATCGTACTGCAGGCAAAAAGTGTAAGAACAGAAATCCACCAATACCGGCAAATCAACTCCGAAGAATCAGAGGCAGCAATATCAGAAGTCCAAAGGCATTATTCATGGCTTTAGCAAGGGTCCAACCGGACAACCTCCTTCATTCCACGTGATATTGTGACGTGGGCAGGAATAAAAGTAACAAGATTTACATAAACAAATCAACGTGCATAAAGTCACTGCAACAACCAGTACAGGAACAGGCACAAACTTAAAGAACTGAACATACACTCGGCAATATGAGAAAATTGTCAAATATGATTTCTTGGCCTCGCCTTGAAAAAAACCAACTTGTAACATGGCATAATTTATACATTCACGTCGCAATATAAACTACCTCAACTTTTATAATGTTAACACCCATACAACTTTTACCGTCATATAATTCCTCTGCGCGGGCATCAGGAACATTTGACCTTTGAGCCTCAGCTTACTAGACTTCATGTATAAACTTAGAACTACAAAATGTACAGTTTTAATACAGGAAACTTTATTTGCAATTAGCTCGCACCTTCATGAAAGATAGGTACAAGCCAGAGCAGCACAGTCGAAAGAAAGAGGACGAGAGGCAGCTCAAAGCCTCAAACTAGCCTCAGTTAGCTGTACATCTACTTCCTTTCCTACAGCATCTAAGCGGGATTTGGGGACTGAGCAGCGATTCTCCTCTCTGCAAGAAAATGATATAAAATAGGTTAAGGGTTACTGAACAAAGAGTTGCACGGCACTGAACGAATACTAAAATGAATAGAGAATTATCCAATATTCAAATTGAATTTTCAACACAACACAATACTTTGAGCCTCGGGGATCATATTCAATCCTCCTGGAAGATCAGAAACTTGAGTTATACAATGGGGCAAACTTCTGATCAATAGGGGGTGAGAGATTTTTTTTAATTCAGATTTTTATTTTAATATCAAATACAAAAATTTAAATACATTGTTAAATATATTTTTCTGTAAAAATAAAAAATTAACAATATTCAAAAGAATAATGTAATATAATAGTAAACGTGCACCACCATCTCTGTGTTCTACTTTTTGAAGGATTATGGTTTGGTGCTTATCTGTTAGAAATGGCAAAAGCATTCACCGTTCACAAAGTGCTCTCATTCTGAGAACTTGTATTAATTATTAATCAGTTCCTTGAAGTGGGAAGAGGGAATTCAGGGTTCGAACTTAAGCTGAAACGCCAAAAGGCTTGTGAATTAAAATTGCCAAAGTAATCGACAAGGTAACAATTGCTCACCACCAGCAGCAACAAGTTTCTCTACTCGAGCTACAATATGTTTCCCATATGTGTACTTCTTCAGTGCATTCAAATGAACTTTTATTCTTGACAGGATCAGTTCACGCTGCTGATCGTTACAAGTTTCAAGAACTTTCTGTACAACGTAATTAGCAAATTGATCTTTCATCATAGCCTGGAAGCAAGAAAGGTTATAAAAGGAAGAAAATAAGTCATTGAGTAGATAGAATATAACCTGGGAAAAGAATCAATAATTTCATAGATTTTACAGTGGCCACAAGAGGAAAAAAACAGAATGGGGACCTCAAATTTGTATATAATCACTCTCGTGATGCACAATCAAGACGAAAATTCTCACTTCTTGTCTCATTAAAATTATCTGCTGTCACCAATCCCTCTTTGTATAGTCCATACTATGCAAACATGAATGGCAAAGATTTGAAATTCGTCTAATAAGTATCTCAGATATGCAGTACAAACTAAATCTTTCAAACAATAGCATCAAAAATCTCCTACTCAAAATCTACATTTATTTAAAAACTCAGAAGCAAAGTTTCTGTCTAGTAGAGAGACAATGGGAGAGGAGGGAAGTAGTCATAATTTCCAAATCACTTAGCTGATCCCTGATAAGACGTAAAAGGAAAAGAAACAAAGAAATATTCAATTTCCATTCCAGCCCCACTTGCACGAAAGGAGAAAATAGAAGACATGGAGGCAAGGAATTTGAAATTATAGCCTACCACAATGAAAAAAATCCAGACCTAAAATCATTATCGACTTCTCTGGATTCATTGGGCTAACAATGTTTACACGAGTACACACATAAGATGTTGCGAAACATGACATTACACAACTAAAATTTACTAGTTTCACCAGACACTCCAAACAAGAGTCTCTCCACTTTATTGCCTTCCGGCTTTCTCTGTCAAACGAAGCAAGAGTTCTTCTTCCGCTCTCTTTCTCTCCCCATCCTTTCACTCTTCTTCGTGGAAAATAAAGAAGCATTTCTTATACACCCCCGCCATCATAGTAACCATAAATTTCAATGTCATGAAATCTTAAGCATTATTTTAAAATGCAAAATATATATGTAATACATAGTGATTTTGAAAGATCATAATGCAACAAGGATGAATGTCCCATCCCGTATGGAAACCTGGACGAATCCTTTGAGAATAAGAAGACGACTTGAATCATCTTAAAAGACACATGCAGGGCTTACAATTGCAATAAAGATTTTCAAACTCCTACAACTCTGTTCCTTCCAATTAATTTAAGATAAAGTTAAAAATTCAAAGTTCAGCTTGTGATGTCTACATGATAAGAGCCCCCATTAGAGCCCAGTACAGTTAAATTCAACATTTTACTTCTTCACTAATTTTTTAAGGTAGTAGAATTTTGTCTAGAGCTTATACACAGATAGCAACACGAGTCTTTGGAATTTAGACCATCTGCAGGAAATCAGTTTTTTATCCATTTCTTTATTTTTTTTCATGTTAGTTCTTTTGGGTTATCAGAAGGAATGTAGTTTGGACTACAAAGTGGAACTGTACATAAGGAAAATATTCTCCAGGCCCATTCCCCACATTCTCTTTAGATACCGAGATGATGTTGGGTTTGATGATGGTGGTGGTGGGGTGTTTGTGTGCACGGGGTTATAAGTTTGATGGGTAAACGATGTAGCCAATCGTCAACTCACAGGTAAATCCCAAACTTCAAAGCCACAATCAACCTAACATGATTTCTGGAAGAAGAAAAAAATGACTACAAAATTCTGAGCAGATTTTTTGATGCAAAGTGAAACAAACCTGAAGAGGCTCATTCTCATCAGTTGTTCCAAGCATCTCGTTTACCAAGAATTGATGTTCACTTGGATCACCAAAAGTTAAACACTTCTCTACAACATTAGAGGCAAACTTCTGCTGGCTCATTTGAACTATCTTTCCAGCCAATTCTTTAATTATTGCAGTACGCTCATGAGGTTTTCCATGCTCCAGTACATGCTATCACAAGGAAACTCAAAAATGGTTACCAATAGCTTTAACAATTAGACAGAAATTGTATCAGTCTCCTATTTAACACATTTTTATTCAGAAAAGGTTTACTCATGGAACAAGTACAAGACATTCATTATAAAATAAAAGGAAATTTGCACTTTTCGTTTTCAAACTTTGCACAATGTAAAAAATCTACTCTCAACATTTTTTTTTAGCATAATCCAACCCCAACCGTTCAGTTATGCAGCAAAATTCCACCGTCGTTCCATTTTTGACCATTTTATGCCTCTTTAATAGAAAAAATAAAACAGGAAAAAATGATAGTTGCCCTGGCAAGGCTCGGCCAGATTCTTAAGGGAAAATTGCAAAGGAAGTCCCAACTTTTCAAAAACTACAAACAAATATCATTTTAAAAAATTAAGTAAATATTAACACAAAAATAAAATAATTATAGAGAGTAAAAATTTCATCTTCCTCACCCACTCATGGCCAAACATCACTTCCACAAATGCAATTACGTCGGCAGCAACGACACAACCACCATCTTTATCCATAACAGATACATGTATATATACACTCATTTGTAAATGAATATGCATACACACATATATAGACAAGTGAGATTGACATGCTCCTACCTTTTTGTGCCATTTGTTTTTCTTCAAGATTGGGTGATGAGGAGAGGATGATTCGTAACGTAAATTGAAATGGTTGATAACAGAAGATTTCTATAATAGCGTAGCACACAAAAAACACGAGAGGCTAAATATTTATAAAGGATTTGTGGACTTCAAATGCCCCTGGATTTTGTCGGATTCACACAAAAAGTTACATTCAGTCACTTCACATTCATTCACACCGTCAATTTTTCAATTTTATACTTTCTCTGACATTTTAATGAAGAGTGGGTAAGGAATTGCTTCAAATTGGATCATTACATTATTTAGTTTATATTGCAAAGAAGAAGGCCCATGGAATATGCCAAGATGCTTGTTCATTATTTACCTTGGTTAATTGAATGACAACTGAAAATTGGCACTTCTCGAACTCACTGGTAGTGGTGGTGGTTTTGGATACTGAAGCTAATGTGGCATGGGAGGTCGTAGAATAACAGGAAACTGATGGTGGGGGGGGCGTAGCTGTTTCTGTTGCTACAAAGCACAAGAAAAGGACATATAATGTTTAGTAAAGAACTTTTTTTTGATTGTTTAAATTATGTGTTTTTCGGAGATCATATATAGGTTTTGCTTAATTTTTCTAGTTTATGTTTCTGAAAATTTCATAGTTAAAGCTCATAATTTCTGCATGCCCAGTGATTTATATTAATAAGTTTTGCTTACTATTTCTTTCCCTTATGTGTCTTGTGCCTAATGCTGGTGCCGGTGCTGCTGCCGCCGCCCCCACCAAAATTGCATTTGTGGAGGTGGTGTTTAGCAATGGAATGGATTAGCTTTGTTGGGGAAATGAAATGCTTACTTTTTCTACATTCCTTTTTTTATTTGTGTTAGTGTGTATTTAATTATTTTAAGTAGGAAAAATCATGTTTCTAATAACAAGCATAATACCTTCATAAAATTTCATAATAGCAAAAACATTTGACAAATAAAATTCACTTCAAAGCAATCCACACAAGATTCCTTAAAATAAATAAAGTTAGACGCCAGCAGTATAACGAGCCATACTATAGTCTTCAGAAAGATTATACAAACCTGAATGACATAATTGCCATACTGATCCTGTGCCAACATGCTTACAGACCCCAGAATCTCTTCCATCACTTTGATCTCGGTCTTTGGGTCCTTACAGTGTTCAAGTACTCTCTGCCACATTGTAAGCATTTATAGAATATAGTACCTTAAAAACAAATGGCCTGGAACTTAGAATTTCAAACTAAGAAGAACTTTCTCTTACCTGTATCACACGGCACCCATATGGATGAGAGGAAAGAGTCACAACTTGGTCAAAAAATGTTGAGATAATGAACTGAATATGCTCCTCCGGTATACATTCAATGCATTTTTGTATCACATGGTTCCCATTTTGATCACGAACGCAACGCGTGATACGACCATCAAGTTCTTCTACCATTTTGATCTTCTGATCTAAATCAACAACTTCTATTGCCTGAATTATCAAACGAAGTCCATTAGATATGCGATACCAGATGTTCAATTAGTTGTAGTATTCTTACAACTTACAAATATATATAATCAACATATTGAAAGGAAGGATAAAGTGAAAAAAAACATATAGCATCCTCAGTACTACATGTCATGGACAGGATTTATGCACGATCTTCAATACGGCATATAAAAGAGCATTGACAAATAATTTTGTGCAAAGCTGTTACCTTTTGAATCACCCGACAACCATACATTTGGAGGGTCAGTGTAAGTACATGTCCGAAAAGTTCGCTAGCCAACTCTCTTCTCTGAGATGCCATTCCATGTTCAAAAAACTGAAAAGACCAAACTTAGCACTAGTGTATGAACCGATAGACTCTAAAAGCTCAGGGATATATGTGTACACATATATAGGGGTTGTTTGAGCCCCTTTTCTTTCACAAAAAAATGCATTTTGCAATAACGTTAAGATGGAGAATGTGTAGTTAAAAAATAAGGAAAAGTTTTGGGTTTGCGTGTAATATTATTTTATTGGAGAATGTGTGGTTGAAATGTGGTCAAATCACTGTTCAAGAAAGCATTTTGATAGAAAAATGAGGCTCAAACAAATCATAAAAGTGACTGAAGAAAGGACCAGATATCTTGGGTACCTTCTGAATTACATAATTTCCAAACACATCCGTCATCAAAGTAAGAGCTTGAGGAAAAATTTCCCCAAAAACCATGCTCTTCTCCTCTATTGTGGCAGTCTCAAGTTTTTGTTGAATGAATCGGCTTCCATATTGATCCGCACTGGACACAGGTATAAAGAAAATAAATTATATTTCAACAATCATAACTGGTAAGGTAGGCCAATTTAAGCAAGGCATACCTGAATTCGACAACATGACCACCAATATCAGAAAGTTCAAAACATTTGGTTTTATTACACTTAAACTCCTCCAGCAGAGATGAAGCAAAGGTGTTCTCCATGTAAGGTCCCATGACTCCCCCAGCTATGTTTCTCATCCCACCAGGGTATCTCATGTTGAATTCACCATGCCCCATGGGGCTGCCAGGTCCCATAGGAGAATTTGGAAGTACAGGATTTGGTAGGGGACTTCCAGGATATGACAACCCAACGCCAAACGCAGGATTGCTATAGTAGCCATGAGGAATAGAATAACTATTCTTGCCACCCAAGTTCACACCATACTGTGATTTCTGCGGAGATAATAGAGAACCAAGATAAGCTTTCTGAAGGAAGCCCGTGTACGAATTACCCAAGTAGTTCACATCAACAGAAGGATCGTTAAGAGCTGCAACCTGTGATGCAGCATACTCAGCTGTTTTCAAGTACTGAAGATACAAAGGGTCAACAAGAGGTGCCTGCAGCACATTCGTTGACATCTGATTTCCCATCCGACTGAGGTTTTGGTCGAAGGCAACAGCACCTAGATTTGATCCCCCCAACATCATAGAGTCCATCCCTGGTACAGCCATAGCAGATGCAGCAGCAGCGTTCTCAAACAAAGGAGGCAAATTCGAATTTCCAAGTTGGCTTGTTATTGGACTTGTGGGGTAGCCACTTAAACCATAACGAGAGAATGATAGATTTGGACTATATAAATGCTGATTTGGACTATGTGGACTATGTGAATACTGATATTGAGAAAGTACGCCACCCCCACCATTAATGGCGGAGATTGAAGATCGTTCCGGGTATGAGCTATTAGAAGGAACAGTTTTGTGAAGCTCGGAAGGAAGCAAAGAGTTGCTGAGATCTGCACCACCACCATTGCTTATACCAGATTCAGAAACCATCATTTTTAACGACTGGGCAACATAAGGCATATTGAACTGTCCAGCTTCAGATTTCTTAATGTATTTTTGATGATTTGTGTTATTCTGACCACCTGGAAAATTGAAGAGATAATTCTTGTGGTCATCGACGTCCTGTTCAATCTGAGATGATAAATGATTCTCCTTATCCATAACACCATTTGAAATATTCAAGCCTGACAAAGAAGTTGCAAGATCTGTAGACTCATTTGTGTGAGATGAAATGACATTGAAGGAGTTGGGACTGTTAACATTTCTCTTTCCTGAAGCACCCACCCTGCCTCCTCCAATGGGAGTAGGGCAAGGACTAGGAACCCGTGCAATATGTTGAGGATCAGGAGTCGAGCTTCTTGACAAGGAAGCACCCAGTGCAGCAGCATAAGAATATGATGCAGGCGGTCCAACATGTTGAGTAGCAGATGAGCCCTGGATATTTGAAGTAGAGCGTACAAGGTCTGGAGAAGTCAAATCATGGAGAGAATGAGCCAGCTCTGCCTCAGCCAAACTCATAGGATTAGCATTCTCATTAAAAGCATTTCGACTTCCTGGGCGTGAAGGATGTGTAGATATAGGATTAGCACGGTTCAAGTCATCCTGCACAGATATCAAGCAATAGGATGAATCACAAGGGACATGGAGAGAACTATTTTCATCTTCGTACAGGGGAATAACAGAGTTCAGAATAGAAGAATTGTGAGCATTCTTGGGGGTGCGGAAGGCAACTAGGTTGTACAGAAAATCACATGGGAAATAAACAGAGTCTTAAATACTACTTTAATGTCTTCACCTATAAAGAAATATAATACACAACAAAAAAAAGGGATCAAACACAATAAATTTTTAACTAGAAATGGCAAGGAATCACATATGAAAAAATTCCTGATTTTCTTTTCTTTACATTGAACCAGAAGATCTAACTGCTTAATCATTAGCTGAGTTTCAAGACAAGATCCTAATATATATCAACTTGAAAGGCCTTAAAATAAATTACATCAATCTGGGTTGATGACTTCATCCATGAAGCATTAAAATTAACACATATAAGTTCACATTAAGGGAGTTTTGATAGGACCAGCTAGACAGAAAAATAAAGTTGCAGAAATGAAAAAAAGATGTGATCACATCAATGTTGCCATCGACAACCACACCAGGTCACCAGTCACGCAACAAAACTGGTTCCACAAATTCACATAGAAAATTTCAAATGAAAAAAGCATATGATGGTCAATGACTTACAAAAAATTGTATGTCCATTTTCAAACAGCAATTACTTTGAAGTCAGATAGTAGGAAACAAAGTGATAATGGGACTCTTATCCAATTCTATACTGCGAACAAAACTAGTATTTTTCCAAAAGTAATATTAACGACCAATGAACAAAGATATACCTTCAATAAATTATCATCGATCAACAGAAGCAATGTAGAAACTTAAATTGAGCCTACTGTAAAATGCTTTCCACAATGTAGAAAACTACTGAATGCACCAAGGTGGGGTGAGGGTGGCCGATTCTCATATAAACAAACATCTCATGTAAACTAAAGCAACAAAATGGATATATCAAAGGTGTCAATAAGCAGTTAAATACTTGCATAGAAAAAATAATTCATAAATAAACATACATACTTGGACAATCAGATCCATAAATGACATTAAATATAGAAAAGAACAGAGCTAAGAACGATTATAGAGTAGTGTATTTGCAAGTTTAGCATAATCAACAGATGTAAGATAGAAAAAGACCAGTGATCTTCAGCATCGAGAACAATGTTGCAATCTCGGAAAAGATAGGATGTACCCAACGAATTCTTAAAAATCAAAGCACATTTACCTGAAATATTTCAGCTAGACTCTTCTGCTTACTGCCTAGTCCAAGTCCAGGCAAACCAATGAGTCCATCACTACCCCATTCCACAGAACCCTGCACTTTATTAGCCTGATTATCAGTCTCTTGCTTCTTCGAATTGAACCCTGGTGGCATTGAAAAAAGTGATGTCTCCCCATCAACACTATTACTCTGATTCACCTTCTTCCTATCCCCGATTGCAGAATTCCCTCCTTGCAGCCTCTGTGAAAACCGCCAATCCTCCCTTGACATTAAAGGTGGCGGTAGCCTTGGGTTTAGATTGACGTTTGAATAATAGTAGGAGGAATATGCAGGATCAGACCTAAGATCTTCCTCAGAAATAAACCCGTTCCCATTCTTGTTCGTAATGAACTCAGCAAAAGCTGAGCCACCGCTGTTGCCGCCGCCACCGTCGTTGAACAACCCACCCACAGCATTCAGGGAACCCTCAACAGTAGGTGGAGCTGACCCGCTCCTGTACAAATTCAGCTCATTCTCTAGATCATCAACCTCCTGGCTCCGCTGTTCACGAAGCAGCAATCCCATGTCCTTCTCCAACTCATCTCCAAAAGAATTTTCATTGTTTCTGAGCATCGGCCTCCTACCCAATTCAGATAACATTTTGTTTCACAAACCCAAAATCCCACAATTATTTACACACTCATCCCACAAAGAAATATAAATTAACACCAACAACACCCACAAACCCTAAAAAGCCATAAAGAGCAAGACTTCATTAATCCAAAACATCAAAAAACCAACCAGCCTAGTATAAAAAACCTAAAAGTTAAAGCTTTAACCTCAAAATCCAGGATCAACCACAAAAATTCATTTTTGTCCCGTTTAATTTCAATAAAATAGAAAAAGGAAAAAACTGTAAGTAGGCAAAGATGTGAGCGAGAGATGAGCAGGGTAGCAAAGAGAAGTTTATAATTTTTCTTTTGCTCCAATTATATACTAGTGAATCAACCTGGCGGCGAATTGTTCTTACGCAGAACCCCTTTAGGGTTTTGTTTTTCAATTACTAATATGCAGGAATAAATTCGAATATTAAAAACTGCGACTGGAATTTTATAAATAGGTCCAGGAATAAATTATTTAATTCGGCACCGTTTGGTAACCATTCTTTTTTTCATTCTCATTCTTCTACTAATTTTCAACCACACATTCATCAATAAAATAATATTTTCCATCACATCAATAACTTTTCCTTCATTTTCAACCACAAAAAAGGTGTGATTTGACACAAAGAATACATTTTTTCTAGAATAATGGTTACCAAACGGTGCCGCTATTATGCCCAGTTTGTCTACCATTATTCCAAAAAATGATTTGCTACAGTAAAATTCTCCACTACACATTTACACAATAAAATATTCTACACACAAATTAATAAAATTACTTTACTTTTAAATCACACATTCTCAAAAAAATATTATTCATCACTCTATTTTTCTTCAATAATGGAAGACAAACACACCTTATATTAAGCTCTGTTTGATAGATTTTAATTTCAATCAAAATCAACAATTAATTTTAATCATAAATACACATTTCATAGACTTTTATCAAAATTTACTAAGGCCTGTTTGGGCAGATTTTAATCTGATTTTAATCTAAATCAAAGTCAAACAATCAATATCAACCACATCTTTCATGGGTGCCACATCTTTTCAACCACACATTTTAAAAACTTCTATCACAATCCAATTAAAATCTGGTTTTAATCTACACCAACACCCTCTAAATATTTTATTTCAGTTCCCACCAAATATGGACTCGATAATGATATTTTGTAGATAAAATGAACTTATACGAAAGTGTTCAAGGTCCTAGTTGAGTTAGGGACAGATGTGAAAAAACTCATTTGAAAATCATAAAATAAGTTGAACTTTGAGATTTAAAAAATGAAAATTAACTATTCTTGATTTTTACTATTGAAATCAATAGGTTTATTAAGCCTCCGTTTCGACAGAAAAAATTAATTTATAAGTAGTGAATAAGCATGTATTTGATGCACATTTTTTAGGAGAGATTGCTCTTTTTTTGTGATGTGATTGTGAATATGTGGTTGAAAAAGAAGAAAAAGTTATTGATGTGATGGAAAATATTATTTTATTGAAAAATGTGTGCTTAAAAATGAGTAGAAGAATAAGAATGAAAATGAGAATGTGACTCAAATATATTACTTACAAATTTATAGGAATTATCAAAATTGTGAAAATAGAAAAGAAAATATTAGCACGTGTTTGAGTTATATTAAAATTTTCATTCTCATTTTTTTACTCATTTCCTACCACACTTTTTTCAATAAAATAATATTTTTCATCACATCAAAAACTTTTCCTTCTTTTTAACCACATATTCACCATCACATCACAAAAAATGTATTCTTTCTATTTTAGCCCATGTTTGAGGAACATTAAAATTTTTATTCACGTCTTCTACTCATTTTCAACCATACATTCTTCAATAAAATAATATTTTCCATCACATCAATAACTTTTCCTTCTTTTGCAACCACACACTCCCCATCAATCTACTATTTCAAAATATATTTTTTCAAAATAATGTGGCTCAAACATACCCTTAATGTGCATCAAACAGGGGCTTAATTACAGAAAGTGATGATAGATTTTAGGGTGAGAAAGAAGAAATATACTGAGAGAAAAATATTATGATGTGTAGAGGAAGAATCTCTAGGCGCCACATTTGCACCTTAGATATGAAGTTTCGTAAGTGGACAGATGCTTACATGTTTACTGCTAAACTACCCTTGTGATGGTGAAATATCCAAACTGCCTCTAGCTGCAAAATTACTTATAGCCTCTGTTTGATACACAATTTTTCAAAATACATTATTTCATAATTCATTTTCAACCGTACATTGTTCAATAAAATAATATTTTTCATCACATCAATAACTTTTTCTTACTTTTTAACCACATATTTTCCATCGTATCACTATTTAAAATACATTATTTTCTCAATATTATCCATCAAACACACCCTATAACGTACAATTCTAAATTCTGACATGTGAATGGATCTTTTTTATGATTGCTATAAACAAATTTTTTTTAGAGCACTTTCGGTTAAAGTTTAAAAAACTTAAAAGTTATTTTTCTTGAGTTATTTTTGTCTCTAATATATTTGGAAATTTTTTTCCATCACTTTCAAACAAAATTTAATTTTTTTTTTCTTTTTTGTTATTGTCACAATAATTAAGAGTTAAGCGTATCGTTCTACGAGAAATAAATCTTAAATTGAATTGTACTAAGCCGTTATCGAATTTGAATGGGCGTAATAAAAGAAATTTATTTTAGTTATTCTAAATTAATTTATCAATTATGTAAAATTACGCATGACTAAAATATGGGATGTATGTGTTAGAGTATTGAATTAACCTATTATTATCCTATTTCCAATTCTTAAATATGTAATTTAGTTTCATTCATACATTTTTTACAATCGATAATCATATTTTATTAAACTTTTTTTCCAAGGCAAATTGTATGTATTCTAGACATGAGCTAATCATATTTTTAGTCCGGATTTTTATGAATCGAACTCATTCAAACACACGATTGTCTAACTAATAATGCAAATTCTTGTCCATATTTTTCATATTTAATAAAGCAATAAGAATTCACACAATCACACAAAAGAAATAATAAAACTCAATGTTTTTTCACCCCTAAAATTAAATTAGACATTGCCATCAATGTCTCGAACTATAATAAAGTAAGCAAAATAAAAGGAGCAAATAAGAGACTTTATGAATGTATGTCTAATGGTTGAGGTTGTTTTGGAACAAAATTCTGACGCTAGATGATCCTCTTGGCTCCGTTCTTTCCTTTGTCCATCGTTGGTTTGTGTGTCTTCATTTGTCATGTTCTTACAAATTAAAGAGAAATTAATCAAAATAGGAAACAATTTACATTAAGCACAAACACCTAACAATCCATGGGACAATATGGGGATGAAAATTCCTATAACACTAACTAACAAAAAAAAGCAATAAAAATTACCTAACATATTATCTAGAAGGCATAATAAATAAAGAAGAAGAAAATTGGGTTATCGCCTAATAAAAAATGTTTATAGCCATTAGCTTTACTTTAATAATCTGTATCATGGAATTCGGAGGAAAGCTTTTGATCCCTTGCCCATTTTGCTACTTTTGACATTGCTCCACCTTTTTATTTATCCTCCAGGCTTCTGCTGTGCCCCTTTCAATGTAATATAACATGCTTATTCTATCTAATTCAAACTCAATTGTGTAGATTTTTACCTCCTCTTTGAGGTTAATCACAAATTCAATTGTTGGACAATCGATAAAGTAAAAAGACTGTGTTAATCTCATCATTAATTTCCATTTCTTTGTTTAGTTCCTTTGGAATTACTTTATCTTCATCTTTATGTTTTTCTTTAATAGTTGATATCTACTCAAGTTGAATGGCTGATTCACTATTCAACATTTTCCAGCAGATTATATCCACACCTTTTAAATTCACTCCAATATATGAAATTTCCCATACACATTCGGCTTTCATCCACTTTGACAAGTTGATTATAATATTTTGCGAGTACCTTCTCATTCAACAATGGATGCCCATATATACATACTATGATCTTTGCTATGGCATTATACACTATATATATATATATATATATATATATATATATATATATATATATATATATATATATATATATAAATATATATATAGAGAAATGATCTAATGAGCACCGGTGCTCATTTTATCCTAAGCACCGACGAGTTGGCACATTAATTCATTGGTGGATAAAGATTTTGTGAGTTCCAATCCACAAATGAATTAATGTGTCAATTCATTGGTGCTTAGGATAAGATGAGTATCGGTGCTCATTAGATCATTTCTGTATATATATATATATATATATATATATATATATATATATATATATACATACACACACACATGACCATGCCTCCTACCCATTAATTTGACAAGTATTTTTGACAAATAATCGTAACCTTTAATTTAATTCAATCCAACGCTCAAAATTTATCAATTAAAATACCATAAAATTCTTAAACTTTCTTCCAAACAACCTTAATTACTTATATTAATCCCTAAAATCTCTCAACAACACCGTGATTTTCTATCATCTATCATCTTATTCCATTCTCAATCACCACCCAAATTCATCATCTTTCCGGCGAGCAAGAATTTCCAAACCAGTTAAGTCATGCCCACGTATAAACGAAGTTACCCTTGTTGAATTTGTATGCTCACATGAAGGAAAATATAATAGTAGGAAAATTGTTGAAGGTTCAAGTGAAATAGATAGCTATCAGAAAGAGAGTTCTACAAAAAGAAGAAGTTGCTCAACGGTTAGAGGTGGATGTAAAGCTAACGTGCGAATCTCAAATAATATTGAAGGTGGCTATTGGATAGTTAGAGCATTTGAAGATGATCACAATCATAAATTTGTTTCACCATTGAAAAGGATAAAAATGAGGTCAAATAGAAGCATGCCTAAATTAGCAAAAAAATCTTTCTGAAGCATTCAGAGATGAGAATATACAAGTTGCCAAAGTTGTCTCGATTCTTGGTGGTGATACTATTGGTTTTAATGGGAGAGATTGTTATAACCACTTAAGGTGTATAAGACGTAAAGAGTTAGAAGTTGGTGATGCCCAGTCTGTCCTCACATTTTTTCAAAAGAAGCAAGCAAAATATCCACAATTTTATTATGCGATACAATACGACGAAGATGGATGAGCAACCAATTTCTTTTGGGTGGATGCAATGTGTCGCGTGTCATATCAGTGTTTTGGTGATGTTGTAACGTTTGACGCAACTTATAGGACAAACAAATATGATATGCCTTTTGCTCCCTTTACTGGTGTGAACCACCATTCTCAATCTACACAATTTGGTTGTGCATTATTACAAGATGAGACAAAGGTAACATTTTCGTGGTTATTTCAAACATGGTTTGATGCTATGGGAGGATTTTATCCCATGTGTTCATAACATACCAAGATCAAGCACTGAAGGAAATGATTGTAAAAGATATGAAAAGTTGCATATATATTACATTAAGTTAGATTTCAAAAAAGATATGAAAAGTTGCATTCACTTTACGTATAAGGTCAAAGGTTTTGAGAAAAAATGGAAGGAAATGATTGTAAACTATGGTTTGGAAAGTAACAAATGGATTCTGGATTTATACGTAATACGTGGTAGTTGGGTTCTAGTGTATAATCGTGGATTATTTTTTGCCGGCATGAACACTACTGGACATAGTGAAAGTACTAACTCATTTTTTGATAGCTTTGTTACTTCTCGAACTAACCTTCATGATTTTATTCTAAAATATGATCAAGCGTTAACTTCAATTGTGAAAAGGGAGAATGATGAGGACTTTGAATCAGAACATAAATATATAATTGTTAATGATGATGCTTTACTTTTAAAGCATGCATTATAAGTATATACTAGAAATATTTTTGAGAAATTTAAAGAAGAGTGGATGAAAGTCAAGGATTACAGAGTTGAAGAAGTGAATTATGATTGTGCGACATACATAGTTCAACATAGAGAAAGAGAATTTGAGAAGTTTCAAGTGAGATATAATTTGCAAAATCATGAAGGAAAATGTGAATGCCAACATTTTGAGTTTGTGGGAATAATTTGCAGTCATATTATCAAAGTACTTATTCGTGAAGATATTGTCGTACTTCCTTCTCATTTTATAAAAAAGAGGTGGATGCAAGGAGCAAATAAATTTAAGATTACAGAATCAGAAAAAATTGAGATTAAGGATGATGAACAACATACAAAGGCATTGAGACTTGGTCATATGTGTAGGATAGCAACCCAACTAGCTTGTCATGTTGCTGAATCGAATGAAAGATACCAATTATATATCAAAGCTATTGAAGAAGTACATGAGCAGATTTATAGAGTGGCTATTGGAATAAAGTTTCCTGTTGAAACTTCTCCAAATCAGTTAGATGGTTGTAATGAGGAGAGATCTCAATTTGTGCTATCGAATCCCAATGTTTCAGTCACAAAAGGAAGGAAGAATGATGAAAAATCCAAGGGAAAAGACCATCTTACTTTAGGGAGGTTCAAATCAAGTATTGAGGTGGCACAAAAAAAAATAAAAAACGTTATTGTGCACTATGCAAATAATCAAGCCATGATAAGAGGATATGTCCCAAGAACCCCAAGAAAAATGTAAATGGACATACTGAGCAAATGGACTAAAGCAAATAAGTATTTATTTTTTTTATTTTTTTGTTATTTTAGTGGTAAATCAGTATTTTATGTGTTTGTGTAATAAGTTGTTTTTCTTTCGTGTAGGATTCGAATTTCGAGTTAGAATTTCAAGCCAAGCAATGTACAAATGAATGTTGATCAATGTTGGTTACAGGAGATTAACCTTTACTCCATATTCTTGTGAATGCTGGTGAATGTGCAGAAGAATGCTGGTGAATGTTGTTGATGAGAGATTAATCAAAACAGACTTAGTGCTTGGCATGACAAGAAGGCTACACTTTGCTAAGACGCATTCTATCAACATCTTTTACCTTGAGTTCGAATATATCAATGTTGTGATACTAGTTAAAGTTCCATCTATTCTTCTTAGTATTTCTGATTTATTGCAAATTCTCCTTAATATTTAGAATTTACTGTGGTTTTTTTTTCTATTAACAGTACCACTTTCATTTAATGTGAAACAAATGTGAGTATTTTAGCTAGACCTTGTGTATTGCACTTTCTTATTTGGAATGGTTTGGAAAGCCCCAAGCTTTATTTCCAAGACTGTTTCGGTTGATTAATTGAGACTAAAGAGACTTTACTCCATGTGTTTCCATTATTAATCCATTGTATTTGCATCCTGCAATGGACATTTGCTATTGGCTTTTTACTCATCTACATAGGCACCCCATTGAGTTCAGCAGCCTCTGCTATTGCTTGTGACGCATGTGTCAGTTCTAAGCTATGCAATCATTTCATTAACCAAAGCCTTTTCCCTTTCTTGCTGTAAAGATTCAGATATTATTGTCGAATGTTAGTCAGATGGGCTCTTACATGCCGAAGCTTTGATGATTCAACAAATAACATAAACTGTCAATGAAGTTTATTTAGATACTAAAAGTGATTATTGGAAAGAAATGTTCTGAATTTATCACCACTGTGGTTTGACAAAGTTATGCACAACTTAAACGAGCAATCCACCAGATGCCACATAAATCAGTAATCACAGACTAGAAAAGAAAATGAGATTTATATATACATTGCATCAAAACTATTTAACTCGAATTTTACAATTGACAAGAAATCAGAATGCAAAAACTCCATTTTGAAATGCCTCCATTGACAACAAATTAAACTCAAATTTTACATAAAAAAATGAAGAGAGTAAAGACAATATGGAAAAACATGTGATAAGGAGGCCTCGACCGGAATACGACCCAAGTCCTCCATTTAACACATCATTCGAAACAACACTTTTCCTCATCTCATCCCCTACTTGTCTCAAATTTTCAGTCTTTGAACCAGAAACAAAACGGGCATTCGCTTGAATTCCCTTAAAGCCTTCAAAATCTTGTCTTAGGCCACTTATCTGTCAAACAAATAATCTCAACGAAGCAGGATTAACTTAATGAGAATTAGAAATTGGAGGGTTTTATAATTGAAATTCAGATTTAGAAAATAAAAGTTCTCTCATAATTTGAATATTAGAGGAAAATCAGATTCAAGAACATGATATAATGCAACTTTAAAACCAAGCAGAAGGATCGAAATAGCAAAAATTGAAAACCCGTGTGAGATTTCTGCTGGAAGAACAGTTGTATGCGATAGATTCATACCTGAAAAAATCAATTTAGATCTTATTCTACTATCCTAAATAAATAATTTGACATCACAATGGGACTCCTCCTAAAATTTAAACATGGGCAAAGGAATTATTTCAGGGCAGTGACGGTTTGGAGATTCTTGCTCGCCGGAGAGATGATGAATTTGGGTGGTGATTGAGAATGAAATAAGATGATAGATGATAAAAAACCATGGTGTTGTTGAGAGATTTTAGGGATTAATATAAGGTAATTAAGGGTGTTTGGAAGTAAGTTTAAGAATTCTATGGTATTTTAATTGATAAGCCTTGGATTGAATTAAATTAAAGGTTACGATTATTTGTCAAAAATACTCATCAAATTAATGGGTAGGAGGAACGGTCCCTATATGTGTGTGTGTGTGTGTGTCAATTATTGCAAAAGCTTTACTCTTTTGTTATCTTCAGAATTATGTATATATTTCTGAATAGTACCTGAAAGCACACCAAACACACAAGACATCATAGCGAGTAACCAAAAATAACAAAATATAAATAAAATTTTTGAATCAATTATGAATTAATAAATTCGGTTTAAAAACTTAATTCTCCAGCAATAATGCCAAAAAATTGTTCGTATAAATTCTACAAGCATAGGAGATTGTTGACAAGAGTATCGTTTGACGAGTAATAAGCCTTAAATTGAATTATATTAATCCATTATCGACTTCAAATATACATAACAAACGAGATTTATTTGAATTATTCTAAGTTAATATACTAGTTACCTAACTATTATGCTTAACTAAAGTATATGATGTATGTGTTGGAATTTCGAATCCAACTATTATTATTCTATTTTTAATTCTTAACTATGTAATTTAACTTTATTTATGCATTTTTTATAATCGATAATCCTATTGTATTCAACTTTCTTTTTCAAGATAAGTTGACTTTGTTCTCAACACGAGCAAATCCTATTATTAGTCGGAATTCATATGAATAGAATGCATTCAAATACATGATTATCCATATGATAATGCATTTAGTTACACGATTATTCAGTGATTGAACATGCAATATATATTATTCCTAAATCTATTGTCCATTTGTTAATTATGCAATATTTTACTTAATTTAGAGTTTAAAAAACTATGACAAGCAACTAATTATCTAAATGATGTTCAAACATTTAAATAATGCATCGAGCATGAATAATTAATCAAGAAACATAAGAATTACTAAATCATTTATCTTTGAATTAAAAATAAATAAATTAATAAATAAAGTGTTCTTCTCAATTCAACCCAAATGAATCTAGTTTATGTTTCTGAAAATAGAACAAAAAGAATAATGAAAAATCATCACCCAAAATTTATAAATGCAAGAAAGAGATGTCATAGTCTAACTCTTATTCTTGATCTTCAACTCGGAGCTTTAGGGGTTGTTTTCTTTGAATTTCAGTTTTGTGTTTTGAATTCATTTTGAATTTTGTGTTTTAAGTGTTCATTTTGAGATTGTTGAAAATGTGATCTTTTTGGCATTTATTTTGAAAACACTCAAGACGTGTTTAAAAATTTTTGGCTTGATTATAACTGAAAACACCCAAAACGACAAATTTATCGTTTTAAGTTTTCTTTGTAAATTTTTAACTTGTTTTCAAAAATACGTTTTTGAAAATAGAAAAGAGAATGCGTTTTCACTGTTTTGAAAAATAAAAAACAGAAAACGGTTTGAGGTAAAGAGAACAAACCCTTAATTTTTCAAATTCATGATGTTCCACGTGCTATACTTGTTCTCATCTTCAACTTATACGAAACTGGTCCCTCCTTCTTGGATGATTTTATGATATAAATGTGATTTGTGAAGTGAGAAATGGATCCCTTCATGTGTAGCCCACTTTATATACTTATAGCCCTCGAAAATTAAGTCAAGATCGCGTCAAAATCGGGTTTAAACAAAGTTTTGATCGAAAAAGGTAACTAGCTGTCATCCGAAATTTTGGACCATGCGCGCGGAGATAGAAGCCTCACACACGCGTCCTTGCTAAATGTCATCTTGGGATCTATAGTTTTGGGTGGCACATGCTCGTCGCATTCATTTTCAAAAATTGTGTTTTAGTCCCTACTTTTGATCCTTTATTCTCTTTAAGTCATTTTCTCGTGCAATTTTCATCATTTATCTTCAACTTTCATCCAATTAATACAACATGGTCTTCAAATCAATGTTTTGTGGTCCGAATCAATAATTGAAAACTTGCAATTTGGTCCCCCAAACTTTATATTTTGTCTATTTTAGCTCATTTTTCGTTCAATTTTTTCCAATTTCACTTCAATTACTGAATTTTACCTAACAAACGATAAATATATAAGATTAATTTATAATTTATCCAGGCTTAAAATACACTTATTAGTAAGCTTCCATTCCCTCACTTGTGCAATTTTGTTAACTTCCTTGAGTGTCGTCATTGTCACGGAATTGATTCGATTTGTGCACAAATCGGGCTCCGTTTCAACTATAAATCGAATATTAAACACACACCAAAGAGAGGCTCGGAACCACAACTTTTTCTATCACTTCAATTACCACTTTCAAGCAGCCACAAAGGACACAATATGATGATTAATTGCAGCCACAAAGGAGGAGAATTAAAAAGGGAGCAATAGGTTAAAACTCAAGCCAAATAAGGGAGAAAATCAATACCAAAGACGGCTATCCCTGTTTTTCACTCTCTCACAATTAACCCACAACAAGGCTGAAGCAAGGAAGCCAATTATATAGTTTTAGGTATTGTCAAGTTGGGCAAAAGACTCAATAAATGGGCCATAAACAAAGACCAAGATAAAGCATGAAATGAGCTATTCACAAGTCAAATTGGACCATGAGCGACCTTAATTAATAAACAACTTACAAAAATACCCCTAAAATTAGGAGTCTTTTGAAAAATCATATGAAAAATAACACTGTGTAAAATTAAGTGTCACCTTTTGATATAAAAAAGTGACACAATATCACTTTTTAAAGTTAAGTATCATATTTTTATTAAAAATTGACATACAATATCACTTTTATTAAGAAGTGAGTGACAGAAATTTCAGGAAATTGACAAATACAAAAAAAAAGTAACAGAAGTTAAAAAAAAGTAATAAATACTAAAAAATGACAAAAATTCAAAAAAGTGACAAATACTCAAAAAATTGACAAAAATTCAAAAAGTGACAAAACATCAATTAGAACATTAGAATTATTCTTTTGTTCGTTAGATATGAATTAAAGTTCTACATCATGGAAAAAAAAACTTTATTGCTTGTGAAACTAGCGTCTTTTCTTCATATAAAATGTTTGGCTAAATTCACAACGTGCTTATAGTAATCTTTTAACGAATATTTAGAGTATGGTACTAAGTTTTGGTGTGCTTGATTTTCTCAATTAGAAAGTAATGTATTTTGTCACTTTTCAATCCATAGTTTTCGAAGATCAATAGTGGTACAGATTAAACATGATGGCGCAACAAGAGATAGAAGGAAAGTCAAAATTGAATTTAAAAAAAATTGGATAGAATAATTAAGGAGTGTGTGGATAATAAGAATAAAAAAACTGCAGCAATTTTTAGGAGGAAACCCTCCTTTAATTTAGATAGGATCGTCAGAGGGAGAAGACAGATCCCAAACCTCATACTTTTAGAGAAAAAGAGAAAGAAGGTATATCTAAATTCTTGATTTTCTAATGCTATGGAACATATTTCTTAACTGTTAATCTAAAATTTGAAACTACAGTGTGTTTTTCAACTTTTGGGGGGAAAAGTAAGTAGAGAGCCTAATTTCCCCTTAGGGTGTGTTTGAATCTAATTTTGAGGAGAATAGAAATTTTGGAATAGTGATTGATGTGAGAATGTGTGGTGGAAAAGTGATGAAAAGTTTTTGATTTGTGTGTAATATTATTTTATTTGAAGAATGTGTGGTTGAAATGAAGAATGAGAATGAGAATGGAAATGAGAATGAGAAATTAATTGGTGCCAAACGGGGGCTTAATTGATAAGGTTGCTTTCAATAGCCCCAACTTATTTTCGAGTCGAGTCAATCACTGTGATGTTGATATATTTAATCCAACCCGTTTTAATATCATTGCTCCGCATTTATTAGATATCAAAATCCAAACTTTTCTTCTTAGTGAAAGATCATGAGTGGGGTCAATAGGCCTGTCAAATTCTCTAGTTGGATCGAAAAAACAAATCCAAGTAGCCATCTTGGCGCCTTAGCAGTTATGGAGAGCTGGTGTGTAAAGGTTGAATATATTGCAGTAGCAAAGGGGTTCAAGGAAGTGATGTGGTTAGGAAGATTCCAATAGGAATTAAGTTTAAAGGAAGACGAGTATACTCTCTCTGTGAAGAACAAAATGCCATTCATCTAATTAAAATCCCAACCTTCTGCTCGAGTTTTCAAACATATTGATGTAAATGTATCGCTAGCTAAGTGAAGTGTTGGAAGATAACATGTTCGAGAAGATTTACACAGACTAGAATACATGATGAGCAAAAAAGGAAAATTATAAACTTTCCAGAAGTAAAGCAACTTTGGTTGAGTCCCATGAGTCAAGAGGGGAAGATGTTTCGTGGCATCTCTTCTCATTTGGTGAAGTTCCTTAATTAAAAGAAGAGGAGAGCCTGGATTTTGCCTGGACTCTAATCCATGCTGCTCCTCTATCTCCAACCACCACTACTCAAAAAGAAAAAGGAAAAGAAAGAGAGATACAGAGAGTAGGGAGAGAGTAACTTTTCCAGTGTACGATATCGAGACTAGTAGAAAGTGGGGTGCCAATAAATTGAGAGCTTCACTCGCTTGCTCTAGCTTGAATGCAAACCCTATGAGCTGCGAGTGGAGAAGAGATCTGGGACGTTCGTAGTGAGTTATTTATATGGTAAATAATGTAGGAAAGAACATTAGTTTTCTAATTAAATTCTATTATGATT
The DNA here is from genome assembly GCA_035079005.1 of Fraxinus americana. Taxonomy (NCBI): domain Eukaryota; kingdom Viridiplantae; phylum Streptophyta; class Magnoliopsida; order Lamiales; family Oleaceae; genus Fraxinus; species Fraxinus americana. Next base: position 17,467,321 of record CM068725.1, on the reverse strand, counting down.
GTCACTTGATGCAGTGTCCTTGTTCTTTCTTTCTTTCCTTGTTCTTTTTTTTTTTTTGGCTAAAAAGAAGAATTGGATACACAAACCGAGCGGATCTGGTGTTTAACTAGTTTTGATTTCTTTTCTTCAATTCATCCCTCTCATAAATAAAAGGATATCAACTGATCGATAAACCCCAAAAAGGTGAATATTGTGGCGTTCTAAGCTGCAGATAGAACGAGAACTTGATGAGCGAAATCCATTTACGAAAAGTACAGAGCTCTATTACCAGATCGGCTAAGAACGCTATGGAAAGCAAGCAACTAAGACATTAAATGGCAAGAAATAGATGGATTTTTTCAAACTATTGTAGATTGAATTCTACACTATATTACATCTTCTCATAATGTGGCATTGCTGCAAGTTTAGGATCCCCCATTTGAATCTAGTTACATTGAGAAACTTAAGAAAATTTTGCTAATATCTCTTCTTTGGGATGGCAGGAAAAAACTTCTTTAGGTTACAAATGAACCCCATGATCCATCTCTCACAGTAGGGATATAAGAACAAGGAGAAGAGAATTGTTTCACCTGAAAAGTAGCTTTTTTAGCTACCTTTAAGCACATCTACATACTACCATAAAAGCAGTTTTTTAGCTACTTCCAAGAATGGCCAAACGTCCTCAGGTCAAGAATCTCCATGTTTCTTCCAGCAGACAAGCATTGCAATGCATCGCTTGACTATGTAAAGTTTTGCTTTCTGTTCCTTGGCCAAGCTACTGCATTTGCGCGTAAATTCTGTGCACCTTTGGGACGAACTTCTCGACAGGGACGACGACTTGTTTGAAGAAGAAGTGCTGCTGCTCCTTTGTGAAGAACTCCTTGATAGATTGAAGGAGTTTTTCTTTGTTAAACTCCTTAGAAGTGGAGATTTTGTGGAGATCTTCTGGGAAACACTCCTTGACAGAGAGGTATTCTTATCATCTTTTGAGAATTTCCATTTCTCATCCATGTAATACTCCATGACTGTGCGTTCTTGATACAACTTTTGCACCTTCCTCTCTTATATTGTGTGTTGTGTGTGTGAGAGAGAGAATTTGAGTGGACAGATTTGAGAAGAGCCATTGGTAGTATTTATAGCAGTTTAGGGACAATGGTGGGGGAGGAGTTTGCAAGTGGCTGTTGACGACTGTTTCTTTGCAGGATTCACATGCTGATGCTTAGGCAAACTGTCTGCTCATTTTGATTCTCTATCATAGTAGATACTTTTTACTGCTGATTTGGTCCTGCCCCATTGGGAGTTTCTGGATTTTATACGCCTAAATACGAGAATGTTAAGATGGATGTCTGGTCATATTAAAAATAAGGAAAACGAGAATGCATGTCGAAAGTGGAGATAGAACCCATCCATGACAAATGATTTGGAACCAAGCATTACACTCTAGTAGTTGAGCTGCCACTAGCTAACAACTTCCCTAACACGGATATTGATTCATTCTTGTTTAGTAAGATGGAATTAGACAAAGAGACCTGAAAGAGATATTCTTTGTTACCAAAGTTAATTGATTAGTGCACCTTTAGGCACGATATGCGTGTTTTATGAATGTTGAGAACGTCATTCTTGATATTAAATTCTTTTGGGCCGCTATGTCAAAAGTGAGAGAAAATCCATTCCTCTAATAAAACTAAGATGGATTTTTCGGGATTCCTTCTTTCCTTCAAAGGTATATTCACGGAACATTAGAAGAAGAAATTGAAGAATTTCTTTGAAATTCTAAAAAATCATTGTAGGTCAGGTCACATCTGGTATTGTATTGACCTAGAATAGTTCTTGTTTACTCGAAAAATGCGAGCTTAGTAAAACACGATAAAAGAGGAAGACATAAATCAAAATTTACAATGAATCTTTTCCTAGATGTGCCAATGAAAATAATGAAATTGAGAAAAAAGATCCACGTAATCGATCCTAAGTTCATCCGAGACAACTTTTATTTATTATTTTTCACATTGCTTTGCATAATTTGTGGTTCGTGAACCTGTTTTTAGAGATTCATCATCTTTTATGGAGATGCGGCTACTATGTATGGTGCTCCATAAATGGCCATACCGTTTGGCATCTAAAATTCTATTTTATGATTATTTAAAATGAAAATTCACACAGGCACATGAGGAATTGTCTGAGTAGTTGGGAAACGTGAAAAGGAGATTAGAATTTTGAATAATATTCAGAGGGTTGTATTGAAATTCGACATTTCATATGGGCATGAAAGAGAGGTCGGTGCTCATTAAACTATTATTTAGTGACTTCTATTACATGTTGCTGACATAATTTTGGAACATCGAGACGTTTAAAACCTTATATTCATGTTAGATCTAGACTTTTTCTCTCTGATTAGAGGGCAACTCGATGCATATTGAGTCGCTAGTACAAATTGTGACTACACTCCACGTTAAAGCTTGGAGGTTTTAAACAAGTTGACTTAGCCTGGCCCGTCTTAAAAAAGCGCGAGCCATGCCGAGCTACTCCAGAAGTAGATTATACCTTAACCTAACTTAATAAACATGCCCTTGTTCTCTTTTCGTTTGCTTCGATAGTAAATGTTTGGAACATTGTACATTTGATTCAACTACTTAACTATTATGTTTTAATTCAACCTATCAAACATTTACACACCTGTATGGTTGCCATAAAAGAACTTAATTCTATGCTCTAAAATACTTGGAACTTGGACTTTCAGAATATGCTACTGCAGAACTATTTCCCAAGTTTGCAGTTTAAACTTGGTTAGGACAATATTTTATGGTCCATTGTGACTGTGTTTTGTCCTTGTTTGCCACTGCACATGTAGCAGCACATATGAAATGAGATACACTATTTAACATGTTTCCTGAGTTAGGTCGAATAGTACTGAATAATATTAAAGATAACATAAGACATGTATATATATCATCCAACTCATCTTACTTCCCTAAATTGGCTTGTCTGACTAAACGTAAAGAATTTAATTTTAAGTAAACATAAAGGTAAGTTGCCAAATAATAATTTTTATTTTTATTTTTAAAAGTTAAGAAAAAGTAATTTACTTACTTACAATAAGGTAAGATTACTTTTAAGAAAAGTTTCTTTTTACTTGAAAAAAAAAAAAGTGAATTATTCAATAGCTAAAAAGTTATTTAGAAGTAACTTTAATTCATTCTTTTTGTAATCCTAGCCAAACATATATTAAAATTTCTACTTATAATTAAATAAGTAACGTTTTAAAATAAGCAAGTTATTTATTTGACATTAAAGTAAGAATTTCAAGTAAATAACCATTTTTACTTTGAATTAAAATAAAATAAATTAATCTGAGCATAGAAAATAAAAACATTGTCATTAATTGGTCAATCTAAGTTGTAAAATTGGTCAAAATTTAAATTATTTGTCACATGGTTTTACTTAAATAAGTATTAAGATTTTAATGAGTCATGTGAAAATGAGAATATAAGCATTTGAAGGCCCACATGCAAACATGTGATTGTGTACACATAGTTGAGTGCGCGATTCGTCAAATTTTCACACACGACAATGACAGGTCAAAGATCAAACTATTATGATATGAATTTGTGGTCAAAACTTTTTGTTGACCATACAATGAAGTTTTTGGATTCATTCATGTTGTTTTAAATGAGTTTTTATCAATATATTTTGACTGTGTGTAGAAAAATCCCTCTCATTGATGATGATGCCTATGTCTATTCACGCTTATTTGATTTGCCTATGAACCTTTCAACATATGACAATTCCTATAACGTAAAGTCTCTCTAAAGATATTTTAGTTAAAGTCAAACATTAATTTCAACTATATATTCGTAAGTATTATCAATTATTATCCATACATTTTGTAAGATCCACTGTTATTTCTCTTACAATTCAAATTATTTATAAAGGATGAACCGCATCCTTAGTGGCCCTCACCTGTCGTGCCCTGCCCTGAAATTTGGTGAAGGAGGTAAATCACAGGTTATGTCTCCAATGGTATAGAGTGGAAGGTTGCTTGTACACTTGCACTTACCCAAGAACAAAATCCATATTTCAGGATTCGAACCCTTGACGCGGCAGCCTCAAGCAAAGTTGGAGTTCTTCCACCTTCCTCTTTTACCACTTGGAGATGTGCCCTGAAAGCATTCAAATTATTTATAAATTTGTCAAATGGTGGCTAAGATATTTGTGTCCTCGAAAAAAGAAATAAGATATATAGGGTAATAGAGAAAAATTGAAGCATAATAATTTGGAGAATGTATGGTCGGAAAAAAAAGAAGATATATAATACTGAAATACTGGATAATAGTACGAGGAAATTAGGTCTAGTACTATCCAAAATCAAGAAAATAGATTAATAATCTTAATTATCATTAATCTTTAATTAAATGTAAATTATACGTGATATTTGATTTGTAAAGTATTTGCTACTTTTTATTTTAAAAGTCGCAAATATTGTGTGAGATAACTATCATCTAACAGATTCATCTGAGAAAATAACTCTTTGCATGTAATTGTTGAGGCACAGAAACAAGGAGGTTAGCGAGGCCATTTTAACATGCTAAACTTTTGTAAGTCTTATAGTTAAATTTTTATGTAAGTGACATATTGTTACTATTTTTATTTCAAAAGTAAAAATAATAGAAATCTCTAATATATATTATATTCTATACCAGTAACAAAAATTGAAAGATAGCCCGAAACAAAAAAAAAAAACTCAAATATTCGAGTTTCATAAATATTCTTAACTTTTCTTTGTTATCTTCTACTTTATAGTAACAATTGAAACTATTTCACTTCCTATTTCATTCTTGATTTCTTCAACTTCGTATATGCTTTTATAAACATCAACAACAAATTCTTCGATAATTGATAGTCTTAAGACTGATGTTATCACTGAATTATGAGTTTCGCAATTTTGTAACTGTATCATATCATTTCTTCAAAAGTACTAACCTCCAAAAGTTGTATGTCTTCAAAACATTAAGTTGTGTGATATTATGATACTGTAGTAACATCCATTCATAATAAACAACCATATTAGACTCTCGTGTCCTTTTAATTAAAAGGTGAACAACATGTCACTTTCAAATAGACACAGCCTTAATCCATACCCAATTCAAAAAAGTAGGAAGTAAGATTTGAATATTAGTTAGAATATTTCATTAAGCTTAAGTAAAAACGTTATATTGCAATAATTTAAATTAGATAGTGTGCAACCTTCTTATTGAAAAGTGATAGAGTACGTTACTTTTTATTTCAGTACCTCACATTCAAGACGAAGAAAGCATTACGCCAATACCTTAATTCACATTCAAGAAAATAAAGTATTGCAACGATGTGTCAACATCCAAATTTGAATTTTTATAGCAACGTGTAAAAAATAGTATTGTCAATTATTATAATTTTGATTAAGTGAATATTGTTATAAACTAGAGAGAAAATAGAAGAAAATTAAAAAAAAAAAAGTCAATAGAATTGTGTATATTTTATTGAGAACCAGGGCCTCATATTTATAAGAAAAATTAGGGATACAATAATAATAAAAATTATGACCATAGGGGTATAATTATCATTCACTAATAAATATATGATTTACAACACTTCTTCTTGAATGACACATTATAAAATATTTTCTTCGTTAAAAGTTTGTCAAGAAAATTCAGTGGGACAAAATTTGATCGAAGCAAAAGAGTATAGCTGCTTCTCGATTTCAATTCTTTTATCAATTCATCATTGTCTTGGACGTCAATACCTTCAACATTGCAATTTTTGGTGAAGTACGTCTCATATTGTCTTGTATAATTTTCAAATATTGTAGTCTTCATATGAGATATCTTATCAATCTTTAATAATTGTTGTAATATGATGATTTGAAAAATAGTTTTTGTTGATCTTTTTGAGAGTTTCATATATATTATAGTATTATTTTTAGGATAAATGTCTTGTAGGTTATGGACATTCATTACACAAAGAATATGTTTTGTTAAAACTATATTAGGAAAATTCTTGTGGGAAAAATCCTAATAAAGAAAAAAAATACATTTATTGTTTTGAGTACATTACAAAAGTTGTTTAATTAAAAACCTTGCTAGTAGTACTCAATGAGACAAAACTTTAGTCAAGGGAAAATAAATACAATGCGTATTTACTTCCCCTCAAGATAATATCACTTGAATTATATGATTTATGAATATTAAATCTTTAAAGAATAACATTAATATACATGCCAGATGAATTGACTATAATTATATTTCAAATTTTATGCATCGTCAAGATAACATGATATGGACTCGTTATTTCATCTACCACGATCTTTGCGAAATTCACTATATTGAGAGTCATGCATTATATACGACTTCATTTTTTGTCATTTCCTTTTCGTTTGAGCATACACCTTTAGATTTTCGGACTGCATGTCTAGAAATTTCAAGTTTCTCTAATAAATTTAGCCCCCGTTTATTTCTCATTTTTCATCCATAAAAATGAAAAATATGACCGTTATCCATCATATCAAACCATCAATTTTGAATTTCTATATCTTGTGTGGGGCACAATAACGACTATATTTTTCATTCTCATTCTACAATAATGAGAATCAAACGGGCCCTTAATTTAGGATTTGAGTCCATTTTATTTGGTTAATTATTACTTCGATAGATATATTTCGACGCATTTATTTCAATACCTCGTTATGTGATGCAGTACAACATGTGTAAAAGTGTTATCGACAAATTTTTTTTTATTATTATATTATTTTCTATAATCACATAACTTATTGAGATATCTCAATTTTAAACATTTCCAAGCACTTGAACTTATTTTAGTGTTTTACATTTTGTTATGTGTATATACTTTTGAAGTCTGTAAATTTGTGGTTCTTCAACAATAACAGTATAATATTTTTCAAGAATATTAATAAATATAGAATTGTGCTCCTTTCAAATCAATATTTTTTTAGAATATTGATTTATATAAATTAATTCAAATGATTCAGCAATATTCTCCTGGAATATATAAATATTATAATTGTGTTTCGTTCCATAGCAACAATTAATTATTCTTCTAGTATAATAGTATGCTTTTTTTTTTTAATAGCAATATGTCAATATTTTTCTGAAATATTGAAATTGTAATGTCATGCACTTCTAAAACATGTAATATTCTTCGAGAACAATAAGTCAATATTCTTCTGAAATATGGAAATCGTATTATTATGCTATTCAAGAGCAATAACATGTTATTATTTAAATAATAAATTGTATAAGAATTTACATTTTAAGAGTAAAAATATAATTTATATTAGATCATATTTAATTATTCTCTTCGTGAGCAAGTAAAATCTAACTAAAATATGTGCTACTTCAGGAGAACCAATACTTTGTAATAGGCAGATATAATAATACTAAATTCATAAATTATACTTTGTATTAAAAAGAATAAGAACGTGATAATTAATCAAATGATAAACAAGAAGCAAAAAAAAAAAAAAAGACATATTACGATTAGCGCTTCTTCAAAATCTATATTCTTCATAAATATTAATGAAAGTGTAAATTGTGTTTCTCCAAAAATGTACGATTAGAAACAAAATCTGTTCAAGAATATGATATGAAAAATATTATATCTTTTCAAGAGTAATAATATAATATTATTTTAAATATTGAATGTGTGAAATTGTGATTCTTCAAGAGCAACAAAATAATACAAATATCATATTCATTTTCAAGCAATGCTATAATATTCTTCTGCAATATTGATTTAGATTGTTTCTTCTTCAAGAATAATAATACAAAATTACATTCATGTAAGTATTTATCTATCACAAATTGGTATAGTCGAATCGATATAAACAGATCGAATAATTATATCACTTTCTTATGCAGTTGAAGTACTTGTTTGGCCCTCATTATTTCAGATTATAATAAAAGAAATAGTATTTTTTTTGGAGAACTTGTGGTTAAAGTAGAAGCAAAAGATTTTGGGTATATGTATAATATTATTTTATTAAAAAATGTGTGGTTGATAGAAAGATAGAGAAAAATGAATTATAATTTAATGAAGAATAACGAGGGCCAAACGGGGGCTAAAATTAAGAGAATGCTAACCTCTTTCTTTAAGCAGATTAAAAGATTTTTTTTTAAACTCAGAGTGTGTTTGATGTACATTTTTTAAGAGAGAATCCATTTTTTTGTGATGTGGTGGTGAATAAGGTTGAAAAAGAAGGAAAAATTATTTTATGATGAAAAATATTATTTTATTAAAAAATGTATTGTTGAAAATGAGTAGAAAAATGAAAATATTGCTCAAATAGGGGCTCAATTTACTAGAACTTCTTGTCCTTTTTTTTATTGAAGGAAAACAAAAAAATTATACCTCAACTGGCTAGAGATTTGAAAGCAGAAAGAAAAATAAATTTTATTAACTCAATTGATTTGAACATTGTGCTGATAACATGTTATAAGTTAAAGAAAAAATAGAAGAAAACAGAAAAGTAATAGAATTGTGTATATTTTATTGAAAATCAGAGTCCCATATTTATAGGGAAGATTTACGGATACAATAATAATAAAATCTAGGAATGTAGATGTATAATTGTCATTCACTAATAAACATATAATTTACAACAAATATTACATTTTAACAACAATATTCTTCATTTTTAAAAAGTGTTCAATCATTTCTTTAATTGATCCAAAGTTGAATTTTTATATATACTAACTTAATCCAATTGATCCATATAGTTAACTACTTGAATGGTTATTGAACTTTGCTAAGTGTTGTTACTTAATAGCTGAACTTAAAAATGCACTTCAATGATAACTAAACTTTGTCAATTGTTACTACTTTATAACTGAACTTATGGTCATCGAACTATGCACTGTGTTACCCATCCACCACTTAAATGGAAAAATCCATTAGATTGAACTAACGACGCCGACTTCATTGATGGATAGATAATATGGTGCATAATTCAGCGACCATTGAAATACTCTTTTATGTTCAGTTATGAAATAGTAACATTTGACAAAGTTCAGTAACCATTGAGATATATTTTTAAGTTCAATTATTAAGTAGTAATAATTTCTTAAATCAACCTCTTTAAAAGAAGAAATTAAAGAAAATGAAGGGAAAAAAGATGAAAAATCAAATTGACCTTAGTTACCTTAGTACTAATTCGAACATTTTTGTACTTTTATTTAATTTTTCTGTGTCATTTTCTTTTAATGTTCTTACTGTCTCTCTTTCAATCATCTTATGTGAAGTTCTAGATACAGTGAATATTAACCAATTGATCCAAAAATCAAACGTACTTTTAGACAGTTACCGATGAACGAGATATGCTGATCGAGGATTTAATGATTCCGCAAAACATTCAAAACCAATTTAGCATCGTATATTTTCCATTTGAGCAGTAAAACTTTGAGTTAAAGACTAATGTTATTCATTTATTTCTAAATGAAAATCAACAAAAATTCTATTTTTATTGAATTTATAGCTCTGATTTTCCGTTTCCTCCTTTTACCCTTCATTTTCTTCTTTCATAGAGATCGATTTGAAAGACTTAATAATTGAATTTAAAAATATATCTTAATTGTTACTGAATTATGTCAAATGTTACAACTTAATAACTGAACTTAAAAATGTATCTCAATAATCAATAAACTTTACCAGTACTGTTACCTAATAATTGGACTTAAAAATATATCTCAATAATTACTGAATTATGCACAGTCGGGGTAGATGTGTAACAGGGTGCTTAGTTCAGCGATCATTGGGATATATTTTTCAGTTCAGCTATGAAGTAGTAATACTTGACGAACTTCAGTGACTATTAAGATAAATTTTAAGTTCAATTATTAAGTAGTAACACTTGACAAAGTTCAATAACCACTCAAGTAATTAACCCTTGATCCAAATGTCAATTAAATATTTACTAAGCTAGAAGAATCAATAATACAAAGATTAATTTTCATATGTACTACGACTAACACAAATAAAAACCTCAAAAATATCAAATTCAAAGTTAGAATATATACCAACAATTCAAATATATCCAAACATGTTCAAAAATCTACAATATTATTAATAATTGATTTCATTAGACTGAATAATTATGAAATATCTAACATGCTCGTAAAAGCTACCAAGTGCTTAATCAGGCAATAGAACATCAAGCACGATCTTTGTGAATTGGATTTCACTTGAATGTCTATGGTTATATCATGTGCCCTCGAAGTTTCACCAATGAAACCAAAATTTTCAAATTTGCATTTCTAGATATTAATTTACCTCTTCACTGATATAAAAAAGATTGTGATATGATATCGGCAGAGAGGACAACAGAGAGCACAGAGAAAAAGGAAAACAGAGAGCATCGAGGGGTAAAGCAGTTTGTCCTGGTCCACTTTTTAGGGTGTCCAGGTCATATGAGCCCAGCACAACTGCAGCCACAGCAGGACAGGCCACCAAACTCAATAGTACGTGAAAAAAAAAATAAAAAAACAAAAATAAAAAAGACCTAAGTGGATTACAACCCTGGCCGATGCCAAATTTACATCCGCGAGGGACGGAGGAGGCTAGGTTAGCCAAAAGCTTGTTATCGATTCAAGAACATAAGGCGTTCTTGCTTTTTCAGGGTACGAAGTGGTAGAGAAAATGCCTCAGGCCAATATTCGAGCACCGGTGCTACGTCGCTAAAGTAACCCACTCCATACTCCTAGAAAAACCCTGAACGACCTTTAAACAAAGGGTGCCGACCAATGATATTATATATAAAAATTCAAACATTTACATGGTGGTTTTCTTGATTCATGATACATCTAAGAACACATGATGTCTTCAATGCCACAAAACCCTACATAAAGTTTTCACTTATCACTTAAAACTTTGGACTCAATGTCTTCCAAGCTCAAGCCTTTGGTCTCAGGAACATAGAAAATCACAAACAAAAGAGAAAGCAGAGCAATTGCGCCAAATAGAAGAAAAAGATTTTCCGCTCCGAGAAACTCCTGCAGCACAAAGGGAAGTCGATAGCATAATTCACGACAACGTAATACGTATCCTGTATTATGAATATGATACATGGGAAAATTGTAGTGGAGGTCCCCAACCTATGACCTTTGTAGCAACTATGAAGTTGGTCCTGACCTTTCATTCGAGAAATTTAAATTTTTAACGTTTCACTTTGGTGTTAGTAATCTTAGTGGATGGTTTTCATCCAATTTGCTGTTAAAATGGCACGTGCAAGGTGTGTGGGATGTGGAGCAAGGGTCAAAATGGGTAAACACAGATAACTTTAATAAGAAATAAATAAAAAAAGTGAATATGTCAGCCCCTCCAAACATCCACCTGTAAAACCAGCCCCACCCGCTGGACCCCAAGTAAAATGCACATATTCCATTCATTGGGACTACTTGTGCAACAATAATGGACGGTTGAGGATCAAAATGTTAAAAATTGAGCCAACTTGCTACGCGATAGATGGGGAGACATTGTGTAATTTTTGCTACGATATTCACATGATCAGAGAGAGAGCGTGTAATATCATTGGTACCTTAAGTGGCGAGAAAGCAAAGGTTACTATGGCATTGGAGCCAAAATTCGTAAGCACAGCAAGACTAATGCCCTTTCCTCTTGTGCGAAGTGGGAATATCTCTGATACCATAAGCCAACTAATAGGTCCAAACGATATCTGAAACGAGAAGCAAAAGGAAATTTGGTTATGAACGCATATATTAGGTTAGCAATCGACTACGTTTAGAGAACCAAAACCTAACACTTTTCTGAAGTCAGATAATCCAAAATACAACCGGAATGAATCGATATTAAAAGACCTTGCATATAACAGCACATGTTAATAGGCTAGAGAACTAGTTACCTGATAGCAGCCCACGTAGAGAAGTAGAGCAGCCACAGCTACAAAAGGAAATCCTCCAAGAAATTTGTAATAGGCAGAAAGAAGCACCAGAGAGAGGGCCTGTGACCGTAAAATACAAAATTAGTATTTTCCGTTCATTTTGAACCATTAATAGGAAATGTTCTTCACATGGAACCTTTTGGAATTATGAAACAAATATTAAATCTACAAGGGTGCAATGTTACATACAATCCCTCCGACACCTCCAATCAGCAAGGGTCGTCTCCCAAGATCGTCAACCTTTAGGACAGCTATTCCGGTCATCAGAAACTGCAGGACATGAACACTAGTGAAAAATATATCATAGATGAGAATGGGTCCCTTTTAATGGAGATCAACCTCAAATTTCATTATGAAAGTGATGTTAAACCACCTTGTCTAAAAGCTTAAGTTGTTAGAGAAGAAAATGTTCATTTATTAAATTTTGACTTCAGTGTGCCCCTCCATGTGCAGGTCGGGTTCTTTTTATTTTTCTTAACATAGGCCTGACACATACATAAACTTGAGATCTTTGTATGATTACCATGTTGATCCAACTTGCCTAAAAGCTTAAGCCACTAGAGATGGGACATTTATTTGTTTAAATTTTGTCTTTTTTCTTTTTGCCAGGGTGGGTAATTACAATTACCTTAAAAATGCCAATGATGACCGAAACTTTTGTAGCATCAGCAGCCGCAGAGAATCCAGCAGTCTTAAGAGAGACATTATTGGAATCAAGAACCATAATTCAAGAATGTGAAAAGCTACAAAATTTGACTTTGAACAAAATCAAAGAAGCCAACTTTATACATACGAAGTACCTGAAGAATCGAACCAGCATAATACAGAACACTAGGCTGCCCAGTTATCTGATATTTTCACATGGTTAACTCGTGCACTTTCATCAAAAAATTAAACAACAAACAGCTAAGAAAAGTCAGTTACAAAATCAACCTGTTGAAAAAGTACCAATCCTCCACCAATTATAAATGCTTTCAAACTCGGCCCCCGAAACACCTCTAAAAAACTTCCTTCTGAGTCCTGATCAGTATATGCAGATTTCAGTGAGACAAGGGTATCTTCAATTTGCTTTTCAGAGACTTTGTCACCAGTGGACCAGCCTCTTAGCCTTTGTAAAGCAATGATGGCCTTCTCTTTGTATTCTTGCAAGGGCCCTTTACCTTGAACACCCCGAAGAAGCAACCATCGTGGGGATGGTGGGAGACTCAACATACCTAACCCCATAACTAAGGCAATAGGAGCACTGACTCCATACATGTAACGCCATCCTCCAACAGCATTAATTTCAAAACTACCAACAAAATAACCCAACTGCATAAAAAACATTATTTGATGTTAAAGTTACATATCAAAGAACATATGACAAAAACCTATTGATCTCAAGAAAATAGATTTACCAATATACCCAGAACTATGAAGAGCTCCTTTAGAGATATCAAAGTTCCCCGAATCTGAGAGGGACAAGTCTCTGCTATGTAAAGAGGTGCCCCATGCATGGCCTGCCAAACCAAATTGATCAGAAATTGATGATCGTCATTGTGGATCTAAACCCTAAACCAGAAACAGGAAGAGAAATACAGAAAGCATACCATACCAATACCAAGACCATATAGAAGCCGACCTACTAAGAGAACCCCGAGACCAGGAGCATAAGCAGTCAACAAACCACCAAATACATAAAGGACAGATGCAGTGATAAGTTCTCTTCTCCTTCCTTCATATATTGTCCAAGCAAAATGCTTTAGTTGTAGTTCTTGTGAAATTAAGAACTTAGAATATTATAAATAGACAAAAAAGCGTACCGAGGAAATCTGCAATTGGGTAAACAATGAGGGAACCGAGAAGAGCTCCATAAAGGGAACCGCTAACCTTCATTGGCGGAAAAATTGACTATAATCAGTTGATAAATTATAGCTGCTTATTAGGTATCAGCAAATAAAATAGTAATATAAAGCTCACCACTAGACCGAGTTCAACGGCTGAAAGGTTAAACCAATTTGTGCCACTAAGCTCAGGTGACTACAAAGATAAAGGGTGAGACATATAAATTTTTCAATATACGTTTTAAAAAATTGATAAATTAGTAGTTATCAGTGAAAATACTGCAAATCTAACCAGGAACTGAGAATGCTACCTGCAATGAGATGGTAGCTCCAGAGGTTGCACCAATGTCATAACCAAATAACAAACCACCCAAGGCGGGGAACAGAAATCTGACATTTAATTGTACAAGTCACTACAGACAGAGATGACTAAATTACATGGGAACAAAAGTATTTGATAAAGAGAAAACTCCCTGGCCTGAACATTGAACTCTTTAGGACCTAACTAAAAAGAAAGAAAAAAGGATGTTTAGGTGATCAGTGTGATCCCATCTCATGGGCAAAATGCTGTAGCGAGAAGAGAAGTGCAAATAATTTGTAGAAAATCTAGAACTCGAAAAACTACGAAGACGAGGCTATATAATGAGATTTAATGTAATAAGACTTTCTTTCAGCCTTTGGAAAGCAAACAAAGCTCAAATTTCAGACCTAAACATCAGTGATGATCTCTTATAAGCAGATGACCTCATATATTTTGCTTTAAGGAGAAAACTCTGTATTCAGTAATAAATTTTCAAAACGAAAACTTTTTTTAATCTTCCTCTTAGACCTTCCAAGTTCATCTTGAAATATCAACCAATTAGAAAATGCAAGTGTCTTATAGCACAGAACGACAGGTGTATAACTACGTGTCCAATAATATTGGCAGACCAGTACAAGCTACTGTTTTCAATTCAATTTCAATTCTGAAAGAGGATTATGTTATGAATGTGTGTTTCCACGTAACTTTGATACTACCACAAGTCCAAGGCCATCAACATGGAAAAGTCGGAGGTTTCATTTACTTCTGCACCCTAAAATTACATCAGGCAGAGCTTCACGATCTTAGTTTCCACACATACTAGAAATTTGCAAAAGAGGACAACCCAAATTGTGAAAACCCTTCATCGGAAGAACCAGTTAATCAAACTAAAAACTTTTTCAAAACTCCATTATCAAAAGATACGATGCTTAACAAACCCCACCGCAAAAGTCCTGAATCCCTTCAAATTCTATCCATAGTCCTACAAAAAGGGGGTCCTTTCACGGTTATTCTTCCAGTATCGTGTGATTATACAGAGTAAAAGAAAACTCCAATTTTTACAGAAAACTAAATTTAAAAAGTGGGATGCAGAATTCAAACAACTTACGGCAAAATAACAGAAGACCAAGCAAAAACCTCTTGAGGCGCCCCTTCAGAATCAAACGACTTAGCTTCTGCAGAAGAAGCTCCCACCTTTCAATAAGAAGAAAAATAACTTCTATGAATTCAAACCCTTGGATCTTTATCATCTTAAACCAAATCAAAACACAAAATTCTGGGCATTAACCTTTGACTTGAATCTGCCACTGGAGAGCAAACCCATTTTGAATTTTTCATCATTTGGCAAAAACAAGCAGCTTTTTGAACATGGCATCGGGCTAACATGTATTTTATTAATAAAGTGGAGTGGCTGAGAATTCTTGGTTAGAAATAGTAGTGATTTTGTTCTTGATAGTTTGGGATAAAGCAAAGGTTGAGCAGAAATTAGAGACATTCTTGAAACAATTTAGACAGTGAATACAAATTATTCATTTACGGGGTACTTTTTAGCTGATGATTGTAGCTTTTTATGTTCCAGATTTTGTGGTGGATAGTGATACACTGTAACACTGATATGCAACGATTTTGACTATTAGACGTGGGGTCGGGGTAGTGATGGCAATGGGGCGGGTTCGGGGCGGGGCACCCTCACCCCATCCCGTCCCACCACGTCACTCCCCCTCCCCGCCCCGCGCCCCACCCCACCTTAGATGGGGTAGGGCGGGGCTCGAGGCTCGGCGAGGTGGGTACGGGGCGAGGACTTGCCCCGTTTCTTGCCCCATTTGTTTTTTTTTTTTAATTTAAAATACAAATTCAAAATTTTAAAATCCAAAGTAAATAATGTTCAAACTAATTATATCAATATTCAAAGCAAACACTTGAAACAAAAAATGTCCAAAACAAATAATATCCAAAACAAATTTTTTTTCTTTTTTAATTCTTCACGGGGCGGGTTCGGGGTGGGGCATCTCCGCCCCGCCCCACGACCCGCGACGGGACGGCGAACCTCGCCCCACCCCGCCAACCCGTTCGGGGAGGGTTTTTTTGCCCCATTCGGGGTGGGGCCCCGCGGGGACGGGGCAGGGCGGGGAAAATTGCCATCTCTAGGTCGGGGATACCAGCTACTGCAGTAATAAGTTAGAGAGAGCAAATTGTAGACACTCGATATCTCCTTCGCCGTTAACAGTTACGAAGCCCCTGTTTGGTACCCATTAAAATTTTCATTTTCATTCTTCTACTCATTTTCAACTACATATTTTTCATTAAAATAATATTTTTCATCACATCAATAACTTTTCCCTCTTTTTCAACCACACATTCTCCATCAATCTACTATTCCAAAATATATTTTTCCAATATAATATCCATCAAACACACCTTAATTTGAAGACGAGCCCATGATTTTGTAATAATATCACAAAATACTTTCTTCTTTTTAATTTTAAGTAATTTATTTTTCTTTTACATTTTAATATCACTCTCACACCACCTTGGGTATCCCGTATCGACAACCCCCTATTAATTCCTCAACATTAATCTGATACGGGCCTCACAAATGTTGAACTAGGACGTTCGACTAACTAATGGTAGAGTAGTGTGCAGTCATCGCACAGAACCCAACAAGACCTTCGAGAATCGTGATTTTTGAAGATGAGAAAGACTATAGTCTAGATGATGCTCCATCAATTAATCGATAATATTATATTCTCGAAGAGAGAATAATAGCAGAAAATTCTCTAAAAACGTTTTTATTTGTGTATCCCCTATCTATTAGAAATCGTAGAAAATCCTCATATTTGAAACCTTTTGTTCGAAAAACACATACCGTCAAATTTGTCGTTAAAAACAGTAAAAATGTCAAAATTAAAGAGTAAAAATTACAATTTTAGTATTCAAACTTTTTATTCTTTTACAAATTACTAGTTTGACACACGTGCGATGCACGTGCCGTTTGTGAAGTTGTGTATTAAATAGTGTGTTGTTTAAGGAAAAAAATGAAAGAAAATAAGGAAGATTTTGACATAATTTTTAAGTGTATTGTAATTATACTAAAAAAATATAGAATATATGTAAGTTGTTAGAATATGAGAAATGCTATTCATCCCCAGTCTATGTGGCGTTAATGTGGCATTAAATGATAGGTGAAATTAAATAAGTCATTTAATTTCACCTATCATTTAACCAATTATTTACATCCACATAGATTGGGGATGCATCCCTACTGGGGATGAATAACATTTTTCTTAGAATATATGGACAAACCAAGTTTTTCATACCATATCATCATATTCATTAATCTGATAAGATGGAGTACCTCAATTGAATAAAAAATTGAAGTCTAACGATGGTGACAAAAGTGAAACAATGAGTGGGTGAACTTCTATGCATTTAATGACAAAAAAACATACTAACTGTAAGAGTACATAAAATCAAATTTTTCTTCTCTTACAAAAATAACGCTTTGATGCTATAATAAATTGATTTTGAGCATGAAATTAACTGGTATCATGAGATTAAGTTAAAATGCGCAATATCCATAGGTAGATATATTATAACAGCAAAACATCTCTATTATTTTCAGTTATGCACAACCAGATAACATCTAACTTTAAGTACCCTCTCACAGAGGAAAAAGAAAGGGTTAGATGCACACTCACAGATGGACTAAAGAGACATGATTTTGGAAGTAAAATGTATGGCCATTGCATGAAGAAATTGAGAAAAATTGAGAGGAAAAAGAAAGGGTTAGATGCACACTCTTTTTTATTCAAAAAATATGGACATTTTTTCTCTTATTTATAATTAAACATTTGCAATAAAATAATATTACACGTAAAATAAACAATCACGACTTTACGTTTTACAATTAATGTAAAATTATTTTTGACATCACTCACAAATTTTTAAATCCCTTAAAACGAATATTCTTAACTTAAAATATTGAATCAAACGTAAATAAAGGAAGTTCGTGGAATCATACATATCGGTGTTACTGTTGAGTTTTGTCCTCTTTTTTCTTATCTTTCTTCTCATGTCAATTCTTCAATTGAATGATAAAATTAGATGACATTAGTCCAAAAAAATGATATGACCATGTGCAATAGATCCAAATAGGTTGAGGATAAATATTATTTATTATAGTGATATGTTCAATAAAAATCCATTTTGATGCCATAAATTTATCCTTTTTAATTGCAGAAACTTAAGAAAAATGAAATAGGGAGAAATTGGTTTAAGTATGAGGTTGATGGTGGGTTAGAAAAGAGAAATTAACTTAAAATTCTGAATCGGACGCAAAAAAAAGGGGTTTTCACAATTAATGTAAAATTATTTTTGACATAAAAAATAAAATTTTAAATCGCATAAAACGAATATTCGTAAATTAAAATACTTAATCAAATGTTAAAAAAAAAAAAATTTAGCCGATCCGACCTATATAACAAAAAAGAAAAAAAACGCCTTGGGCGAGTCGACCCATAAAGTCGTTTGGAATCAAAATCAAACGTAATAAAAAAAAAAACTTGGCCAAGTCGACCATATATTTAGAATGGCCGCACTTCAACATTTTAAAAAAAAATTAAATCGCTTAGAATGCATATTTAGAACATAAAATATTGAAGCAAACGTAAAAAAGAAAAAAAAAAAACCGGTTCAGCGGACGAGACTAAAATTCTATCGGCTATGTTCGGAAACGCAAAAAAAAAAAAAAAAAAAAAAAAAAGGGCCGAGCCAAGCCGGCCGAGCCGGTGGCTTATGAACAGTGCTTATGAAAAATGAAATTGGGAGAAATTGGTGTAAGTATGAGGTTGATGATGGGTTAGAAAAGAGAAATTAATTTAAAATTCTGAATCAGATGCAAAAAAAAGGGGTTTTCACAATTAATGTAAAATTATTTTTGACATAAAAAATAAATTTTTAAATTGCTTAAAACGAATATTCGTAAATTAAAATATTTAATCAAACGTTAAAAAAAAAAAAAAAAAAAGCTCAGTCGTTCCGACTTATATAACAAAAAAGAAAAAAAAGCCTTGCACGAATCGACTCATAAAGTCATTTGAAATCAAAATCAAACGTAATTAAAAAAAAAAAAAAAAAGCTTGGCCGAGTCGACCATATATTTAGGATGGCCGCACCTCAACATTTCAAAACAAAATTAAATCGCTTAAAACGTATATTTAGAATCTAAAATATTAAAGCAAACGTAAAAAAAGAAAAAAAAATCGGTTCAGCGGCTTAGCCGAGCCAGGACTAAAAATCTATCGGCTTTATCGGCTCAGTTTGGAAACGCAAAAAAAAAAAAAAAAAAAAAAAAAAAAAAAAAAAAAAAAAAGGGCCGAGCCGAGCCGGCGACTTATGAACAGTGCTTATGAATAGTAAATTATCCCTTCACTCTTTTATTAATGTAGGATACCCAAATTTTTTTTATGTATCGTCCACAATCACAAACCTTTAAAACTTTATTTTCCACCCACCCTACTTCATATTCTTTCCCAAAACTTTATTATTTTATTTAATCCATTTCAAAATCCTCCTAAATCTCTCACCTTAAGTCATCATTCCTTCTTCTCATTCCAAATAGAGATATTTTGGATTATGGATTTAGGACTTAAGAAAAGTGCTTTTGACTACCAATTTAATGTTTCTTACAGAGATATTATTTAGCATGACCGTCTTTATTTCTTTTTACTTGTATGTACACTCAATATAGAAATAGTTATAATAAATATCTGTATCTATCTTTCTTTTCAGTTCATTCTACAGGAGTTGAGTTAAAGTTTAGTTTAGAAATCAATGGGTGATATCTTAACTCTTACAAAATAACTTAGTCCAATCTAATGATATCTTTTGCACATTTTTTTGTTGAGTTCTTCATAGACATGACTGTTAAAATCGCAAGAAGATGAAGATAGCGAGTTCACAATAATAGAACAACATAAACAATACTACTGTAGAATAAGAGATTTGGAAAAAAAATTAGGTCAATTTGATTAAGTTGAATTTGGCTGAAAATTGAAAATAGTTAAATCACATTTTAGGTTTGAGCTAAATTAATTATTTAGCAAATTCAAGTAGAAAAAAAAAATAATTTAACTTATTTAAGATAAAAAAATTAGGAAGATACGGTTCTTATTCGATTCTTCTGTCTAGAACCGAGAATCAAACCAAACCCGTCGGTTCTTGATTTAAATACCCGTTCAGTTATTTAATTTAAGAAAACCTGTTTGGTTCAGTTCGGTTCGGTTTCGGTTCAGCTCGAGAGTTTTGTCCAGTTCTAACTAAAATTGCAATTATTACATTTTAGTTTTGACATTTTTACCGTTTTTAACGGAAAATCTGACGGTAGGGGATTTTCATACAAAATGTTTCGCATAGGGGGTTTACTACAATTTCCAATAGATAGGATGGTATATCGCAAATTGAAACGTTTCGAGGGGGGTTTACTCTCGAATAGTTATATTTTACATTTTGTTTGTGACATTGCATTTTAATTGTAACAAAGATCTTCAATCTTTATTTATTGTCGAACTCATGTCTAAAACTACTTTATTCACATTCTCAACTTTAATCATTAATTAATTAGCACATTATGTCCCTAATGACGATTCTTGTCCAAATATTTTGTTGACGTGCTTTGAAATTAGAAGAAAATATTGTTTCGAACTTTTGTATTAGTTATTGTTATTTGAATTTACAAATATGAGTATCAAATAAGTATTTGTATGTCATCCCAATGAATTTTTTTTATGGAAACCATATCAAGGACAATGTATGCTCATTAATAGAAGGTTGATGACAAGAATGTAATAAAAAAAAATTGAGGACATAAATGCGATAACAAACAAAGATTGAGGATGTTAATTGCAATTAAAATGTAGTATGTCAAACAAAAAATGTATTGTGAATATAATTATCATACATTTCCTAGTCAATCTTACAATCTATCACAAATTTGTATATTCTATTTTACCATTTTGTATTTATATTACCTTTAAAATTAGAGAAATATCATATTTCAAAAATATCACTAACCTCTTTTATTTCAAGTTTTGAATATCATACACACTCTTTGATCACCTTTAGACTAATTATTTATGAAGTATAAATTTTTACTACCTAAATTGTCCTTCTGAACAATATATAAAACTCTTTACCATCTATGCATTAATTTGACTATTTCATAAAAAGCCTCAGATTATTATCAAAACCAATAATTCTAATTAGTAAACTACAACATCCATTTTCATTAAGCTATATATTTCTTGATTCTTTCAAGTGAAATTATTTGTTTATTATTTGGGAGAAAATGATGTTCGAATAGTAATTTTTCTGGAGAATGTGTGGTTAAAGCGTAGAGAGAAATTTTAGATTTACGTACAAATTATTTCATTGTCTAAATATGTGGTTAAAAATGAACATGAAAAATAAAGATAGTCAAACAGAGGCTTAAGTGAATTACATCATTGAAGTGATATCCAAGGGCCTTGCTTTCTCAAATCGTTTCTCCTAATAACTAGTGATCTTTACTGATGAAGTTTGAAAGTAAAGACAGTTATTGGATAAGACAAGAAAAAACTCGTATTGAGTCACCAAGGACAAAAGCTAATTGCTGATGATGACTTCATTTTGTTTCAATGTCTGTCAGTTTTTTAACGTCGGAGACTAACATAGTGACTTAACTAGAAAGTAAATTAAAATTGAGTGACCCATTTGAAATTGATCCATAAATTCAGTGACCAAAATTGGAAGTAATCCAAAGATGGCGCTTTTGTTTTCATAATTTTCATAAAAAATATGACATTTTTTTTTTTGGTAATGCTTATTCTATTCGAGTAATGTTGAGAAAGACATTTCGAGAATCAATATGATTCTATTTTTATTATCAGAATTGCCTAAACAGATGTTGCCGTTCTTGTGAGTATGAGCATCAATTTCCTCCAAAAACTCCCCTGGAAAATCTATTAATAATCGCTCCTTTGGAACCTTGAAAATCCAAATATTGAAAAATAAGAAAATTAGGCTATGAAGTACCAATTATTTATCTAACGTTCAGACTTCAGACAACGCAAGTTTCAAGATGTGAGGCCAGCTAGAGGTGTAAAGAAAGTTGTCCAGACTCACTTTGCTTTTGGTGTAGCACAATACAAGTCGAGGAAAATTCAAGGTATAAGTCATCCTAGAGGTTTATAGGAGGCTCGACTTGCTTTTGCTGGTGGCCACAGACAGGCCAGAACGTACGAGAAATTTAAAAATAGAAGTCCCCGTGCAGTGACAGGACTGAGCTGAGCCCCGATGTGCCAGCTGACGAGGCCCAGGTTTACACCATAGGCCAGCCTGTTGTGAAAAAGATTATATAACAATCGCCCATAAAAATAAATGGCAAAATCTCTCTGTAATTTGAGTATCCAAAAGGATGATAACCAGAATGCTAAAAGACTTGTGATAAATGCACAAGCCTCAATAAATATGAACCTACCTGCAATTCCAAGATTCATTATAGACAGAGGAATCAACCCGCAAACCACTGGCCCGACTGTCTAGTAGATCGGCACAGTAGAGCCCAGTAAGGGGAAAAAAAAAAAAAAAAGGCCGGGGGTGGGGGCAACTGACGAGATGCATGAGCAGATAAGAATTTACAATATCGAGCTTAAGGAAATTCGAATCTCAAATACTTAAATAGAATTTGATACGAGTAATAAATGTCACAGCAAGTGTGCAATTAATGGAGTTCAAGGATTCACGAAACTTAAAAGGGCAGTCAGCAAAAACTGTTTACATGTACGTATGCAGGAAACCATCTGAGAAGCATCACGGGCTGAATCGTGATCCTCTCGAGTTTTCACTTAATAATAGAGACCAAAGATGACAATATAAAAGACACAGAGATCTCTGGTTTTTCTCCAAACTAAACAGCCATGAGTTTATCTCTAAAAGATCAAAACTCGAACTCTCCTGATGCCTGCAGAAAAAAACAGAGCGCCAAAATTACAATTCTAAATTTCCAGACGATGCACTCACAAAATGTACAGAGCAGCAGCATATGAATCAAAAGAAAGGGAATGGCAAAATAAAATTATTGTCAAGACAGAAACACCTTGTTGAACAGAATGTCTTTGTTGTTTATGTGCATAATGCCATCCTTCAGAGTGCATTTCCACCTGCTCTTGGTACGTGTTACCTATAAAACAAGCATCCATCAGAGATATTATCATTATAGAATTAATATAGCTGAAAGAATGAGAACATATTAAAGGACCTTAAGAAACAAAACGGTGAAACTCTCTTTGAGTCATTACCTTGTCAAATTGTGCCAGAACCAAATGTGTTGTGTTCAGATCCGCCCCTTGGTCCACGTCATCCAAATCATCGTCATCGTCATCTTCATTCAAAGGTTCGTCTTCGTCATCATCTGCAATGTCATTCTGGGGAGCAGGAGCAGGAGTTGGTGCTTGCATCTCTAAAAAATGTGCAGATGACAGAACAGTTGTTAGGCTTAACGTGATTCAATCTCTCAGGTTTTGATGATTGCAAACAAGTCTTGCATTTAAAAGAGTAGTGTTTGGATGATAGTATCTCTGACAAGAGTTTCAAAATACCTCGACGAAGTTCCACACATCAAAACATAAAGCAGATATCTGAAAAGGACAAAGGATCTCAAGTATTGCAACATGGTGAAATTGACCAAGGGGATATGTCATGTCAAACTTAGTTATATAATATATAGGCAACTAAAGTCTGCACCATCTCCCCTATCCCAACTATCAACTATCATATTTGCAAAAAAAGTATGAAAAGATAACCTTAGCAAGCCTTCTTAATTGACTTGCAGACATCTTCAGTTAGCTGTTGTTAGAGTTTAACTTGTGCTGAAGTATTATGCTAAAGCCACTCTGTTAATCATCTGTCTTCAGAATACCTATCTTTTGCTCTCACACGAACAAGCTTTTAATTTCAACTTCAATCACCAATGACAAAAAATAGAAGTATAGAAGAATCTGAGAGAGCTATTGGAATTGCACCTTCGTATCCACAAGTCAAATCATTACGCTCCATTCTCACATTCTTCAAAAAGTAAAACAATACAATATAAGCTGCATCCCTCTTGTTATATTTCAACAAAATATCACTTATTTGAACGAACTTGTTCAACTCATGATATGAACGAGTGAGCTCAAACCCTCTACTGAAAAAATTATCATTCATATAAACTAGATTTCTAAGATTTCCTGTTGAACTTAAATTGCTATATCATCCTATCGAAGAGCTCCTAATGAGCTAACTAGCACACAGTTTCTTTCTAGTTGGTCTTCTAAGCATAAATCCTGTAAAAGGTTAACTGTTTTTGCTGCTAAAGATGGATTGTTCCATCCAACTGAATGAAAAGGATTGTTGCTGTAAGTAATACAATAACCCTTTACTCAAAAGAATGGGGTGTAATTTGCTGGAATTGAACTGACCATCCAAAGAAAAGATAAGGGTTGTAGATGTATCATGTAACTGAACAGATACTCCACAGGAATAAAGATCCTGTTTTTGACGTGAATAACTGGAATTGATGAAACCTGTGAACGAAGAAAGAAAAAGAATAGAATACTTTCCCCTTAATTAATTGGTAAATATAATACACGTATATATACAAAACCTAGGAAACTATCTTAGGAAAGTATACAAATTAGGAAAACATAGAATTAAGCTAATTAGCCAACTACTAATTACAATTTGTAACACTCCCCCTCAAGTTGGAGCATAGATATTAATCATGCCCAACTTGTTACAAAGATAATCGACCCGAACCCCATTTAAAGCTTTCATGAAGATATCTCTTAATTGTTCTTCAGTCTTCACATATCCAGTAGAGATCAAACCTTCCTGAATTTTCTCGCGAACAAAATGACAATCAATTTCAATATGCTTAGTTCGCTCATGAAACACAGGATTAGATGTAATATGAAGGGCAGCTTGATTATCACATCACAATTTTGCTGGTACTGAAATTTTAAGACCGATTTCAGTTAATAGTTGACATATCCACGTTATCTCACACACAGACAGTGCCATAGACCTATATTCTGCCTCTGCATTCGATCTTGACACAACGTTTTGCTTCTTACTCTTCCATGAGACCAAATTTCCTCAAACGAAAACACAATAACCTGATGTGAATCTTCTATCCACTTTAGAACCCGCCCAATCTGCATCTGAAAAACATTCAATACGAGTATGCCCATGATTTGCAGATACCTCGTCCGGGTGCTCCTTTCAAGTAGCACAAAATCTGTTCTAGTGTTGCCCAATGATGAACTATTGGAGATGACATAAACTGACTAACAACACTGACAGAATATGCAATATCTGGACGAGTCACCGTAAGATAATTCAACTTTCCAATCAACCTCCTATATGTCTCAAGATCTTCAATTCGTTCTCCATCTCCTGTAAGGTGCATGTTTGGAGTCATTGGAGCACTACAAGGCTTCGCCTCCAATTTTCCTGTCTCAGTTAATAAGTCAAGGACATATTTTCTCTGAGATAAGAATATCCGTTTCTAACTCCTTGTGACTTCGACACCCAAGAAATACTTTAGCATCCCCAAGTCCTTTGTGTGAAAGTGAGTATGAAGAAAAGACTAAAGAGATGAGATTCCCGTAATATCACTTCCAGTAATGACAATGTCATCCACATACACAATTAAAAGAATGATATCAGCTACCGATTGTTTGTAGAACACAGAATGGTCAGACTTGCTTTTCATCGTACCAAACTTTTCAACACCCCGACTAAATTTTCCAAATCAAGCACGAGGACTCTGTTTCAAACCATACAGAGATTTTCTAAGACGACAAACTCGCCCAGACTCCCCCTGAGCAACAAAACCAGGAGGTTGTTCCATATACACTTCCTCCTGAAGATCACCATGAAGAAAATCATTTTTGATATCTAGTTGATGCAAAGGCCAATGTTGAGCACCGCCATAGAAATAAACAACCGAATAGATGTCAATTTAGCCACTGACGAAAAAGTGTTAGAATAGTCACTCTATAGGTTTGACATACCCTTTAGTGACAAGACGGGCCTTCAGTCGAGTAACGGACCCATCGGATCTCCCTTAACCGTGAACACCCATTTACACCTTATAGCCCGTTTCCCAGAAAGTAAATCGACCAAATTCCCAGTATCGTTGTCATCCAAAGCATTCATTTCCTCTATCATGGCATGATGCCAACCATGATGAGATATAGCTTCATGAACGGTGTTAGGAATAGAGATAGAATCAAGGGATGCAATAAAGGAAGAAAGGAAGACGACAAACAACCATAAGAAACAACAGAAGAAATATGATAAGTACATTGGTGTTTACCTTTGCGTAATGCAATAGGGAGATCATCGTTTGAGACTGGATCTGATGACGAAGGAGCAGGTGCGGGACATGAATCAGGAGGATTGTGCCTGGAGTAGACCTGACTAATAGGAGGCCTGATAGGAGCTGGTGCCGAGACAGGTTCAGAGGATGTGATGGAATATACTAACAGATCATCATCATCCTCCCCCGAATGTGCTGGAGGAGGAGAAGACGGAAAATAAGGTGCGTCTTCCATAAAGGTAACATCAACGGAAACAAGATATTTGGTAAGAAGAAGACAATAACATCTATAACCTTTCGGAACACGAGAATAACCAAGAAAGATAAACTTCAAAGACTTGGGATCTAATTTGGTTATATGCGGACGAACATCCCGAACAAAACAAGTGCTACCAAATATCTTAGGTGCAACAGGAAACAGTGACTTATTGGGAAAAATGATTTTATAAGGGATTTCACCACAAAGAACAGATGAGGGCATGCGATTAATCAGAAAACAAGCAGTAGAGACTGCATCGGCCCAAAAAGGCTTAGGAACATTCATTTGAAATAATAAAGCTCGCGCAGTTTCAAGAAGATGTCTGTTCTTCCTTTCGGCCACTCAATTTTGAGATGGAGTATCAACACAAGATGTTTCTTGGAGTATACCATTCTGAACCGTATAAGACTGAAATAAAACTGACGTATATTCTTTGGCATTATCACTTCGCAAAGTACAGATCGAAACATTAAATTGAGTTTTAATCTCAACACAAAACGCACCAAAAATAGAGAACAACTCGGAACGACTCTTCATTAAATATAACCAGGTTACACGAGAATAATCATCCACAAAGGTAACAAAATACTTAAATCTCGATTTAGACAAAATAGGACAAGGACCCCAAACATCAGAATGAACTAATTCGAAAGGAACACTAGCACGTTTATTGACTCTTGGACTCGAACTAAGACAATGATGTTTTGCAAACTGACACGACTCACAATCTAATGAAGACACCGTACTAAACTGTGGACAAAGCTTCTTGAGTAAAGGAAAAGATGGATGACCGAACCTACAGTATGCCTCGAAGGGAGATGTTACACCAGAGCAATCAACAGATTTAGCTATGGGTGTGTCCAGAATATAGAGGCCTCCAGACTCATGTCCTTTACCAATAGTCTACTTCGTCACAAAATCCTGAAATAAGCAATGATCAGAGAAAAATGAGATACAACAATTAAGATTGCGAGTGAACTGGCTTACAGAGATCAAATTAAAGGACATGTTAGGTAAATGTAAGACAGACAACAGAGGAAGTAGAGAGGTAGGAGTAATTGTGCCAGACCCAAGAACACAAAATGGTGACCCATCGGCTAAAGTAACGGTAAAAGTGGAAGCGTGTGACTTATGAGTAGAAAATAGACCAAAATTACCTGTTTTATGATATGTGGCACCAGAATCAATGACCCATTTGGAGGATGAGAAAATAAGACGCGGATTTGGTTTACCTGAATCAGCAATAGCGGTGACAGAGGAAGAAGACTTCAGTGATTCTTGATACTGTGAGAACTTGGCAAATTCATCTGCAGAGATAAGAATAGAGTTTTCAGAATTCTCATTAGTGGATGCAACATGGACCAAGTGAGCTTTCTGATTCCTGTACTGGAGCTTTCCACAATCACGCTTCGTATGTCCTGGCTTATGACAGTAACGACACACAATTCCTCCAAAAACTGTGTTCGGGCTTCAAACCCATGCGAGCCTCCCCCTTTGTTTCCACCTTGATAGGTTGATCTCCCAGGCTCATAATTAGTATTTCGACTGACCAAAGCACCACTGATTTAAACAGGTGGAGTACCTTCAGTGCGAAGTACTCGACTAAATACTTCTTGTAAAGATGAGATCTCAGAACCAGAAAGAACTTGTTTACTTAGCAGTCTCAAATTCGGAGGAAAGACCAGCAAGAAAACTCATGACAGCCATTTGTTCTCGTTGACGTTGTTGAACCTTTATATCAGGGCTAAAAGACAGTAACATATTAAGCTTCTCATAAATCTTCTTAAACTCCATAAAATAAGTTGTAAGGTACTTATCTTGTTTTCCTGCAAGGTAAAATGCTTTGCACACCTCAAACATGTGAGAAATGTTCCCTTTACCAGAATACAGGAAATCCAAATAATCCATCAACTCTTTGACAAACTCACAGTGATTGATCAAGCCAATTACCTCGCCATCAATGGAATTTCGAATTTGCAGGAATAAGCGAGCACCATCTCTAAGCCACGTCTGCTTTGAATCATCTCTGGGAGGATATTCAGTCAAATGAGTATCTTTGTCAATACTTCGTAATTAAAGTCGAATGGTCTTACTCTAATCCAAATAATTCAAGCCATTAAGTTTATGGTTCGTGATTTTCGACATCACAGGTACCATATCCGACACAATAATGAATTTCTTCTCATCCATAACGTCGAAGCAGCGATGCAAGAACGCCCAACAAGCCCAATAACCAAAGTAAATCACCAAAATAATTCAGGCCCAATAAGGCCCAAGAGCAAATTTGGGCTCAACACACAAAATTCACAAATGGAGCCCAAATAAATATAATTGGCCCAATCCACAAATAGCCCAATCCACCAAATAAAAGGAAGTCCACAGAAGCCCACTAACTAAAAAAACTGAGGAACGACTACTGAGCCCAACACAAAACAAACTCACAGTGGCCTTGAATTTCACACGATCCTCCGACGAATTTCCCGGTGAAGACGAAATCAAGGCTCGCACGTTTCAATTGAAAGCCACCACCACACAATGACGTTGCTGACACAAAGAAGCTTAGCCCAGCGTCGCCTTTGAGATCGTGACGTCGTCGGTCACTACTGCAAAGTTCGACCGGCTTTCTTCGTCAGGCTGGTCGAAAAATCACAACAGAACTCTCAGTTTAATAATTCAAACTCACTTCAACGGAAACTACCACAAACACGACCGGCTGCCACCTCTCACAATTCCCGATCGTTGAACGTCAGAAACCATATTTCCATCAACGACACCAAGACTCACACTTGAAGAAAGAATATGGTGAAAAAAAGGAGAGATTAGAAGCAGCAGAAGAAGAAGCAACAGCGAAGGTAAATACCAAATCCTAAAATTGAGGTTCTGATATCATGTGAACGAAGAAAGAAAAAGAATAGAATACTTTCTCCTTAATTAATTGGTAAAGATAATACATGTATATATACAAAACCTAGGAAACTATCTTAGGAAAATATACAAATTAGGAAACCTAGAATTAAGCTAATTAGTCAACTACTAATTACAATCTGTAACAAAACCCAAAGGGGAAGCTTTTTAGCAATAGACAAAGGCACAGTAACCAAAACATTGTTAAACGCAATGTCTGCATCTCCATCAGTTCTGTTCACACGTTACAACTTATCTTTGTTGAACAAATACCGTTCTTCAAAAAGCATAAAATACATTGCACTTACCACTTGACAGTTTTTATTTTGCTGCACTTGCACTGAAATTGAAAGGGGATTTCAGAAGTCTCAAAATTTTAGAAACTCGAGAATTTGCTTAATTTTAATTCATCAATCCCCTCTAGATAATTACAAACAAAATGCATCAACATAAGAGCGTGAATACTTTAAGACATATCACATGGTGCAAGATAGATGAAGAGTTATACCATGTGGCGCGGGCGTGTTCACTATGTTGTAGTCTTCATTGGCAACACCTTGAAAATTGTATATCTTCAGTTCAAAAAAAAGCAGCTACGTAAGTTAAATGTAAATTCCAGTGAGTTTCATCATGTCAAAACATATCATGTACGTCATGAAACAGAACCCACTACAGTTACATAAATGAAAAAGAAATTGTCTCAGTTATCGTGAAAAATGAAATACTTGAGATGAAATGGTAGCCTGCATATGAAAGATGATATGCACATTGTTATCAGCCCTTACAATACACATGCACCATGTTACTGTTCTTTTACCACCGAGAACACAGTTTTTCTAATATTAGTAGATCAAGTGTCAATCAAAACTCTCAAATCGTTTCCACAGCATTTAATTTAACTTGAAACAAATTTCGTTTTGGAAGCTAATTAGTGAAAAAGAGATTCATAGACTTGTAATCCCCTCCACATTTAGATGAAAGAATGAAATTCCTCTGCAATATTAAAGAAGGCAATGGCTTTAAAAGGTAAAGTATTTTGAAGCATCTCAGAACATACAACTTAAAAGGCAGAGAAACCACTTATGCAAATACTTTTTTTTTGATAGGTAATCACGTAATTTTATAAACACATGTTTTTTATATAAATAAAAAACATGCTATTAATCCTGCTAAGCCATAGTGGAGCAAGGGTTTCATGAGACATGGCAAGTTCCTTAAAGCTTAATTTATTTACTTCTAAGTAAACTTTTTAAGCTCAGGCAAACATGCTATTAATCCTGCTAGGCCATAGTGGTGCAAGGATTTCATGAGACATGGGTTTGTTCCCAAATTAATATATGACAAGAAATTGTTCCCAGATCACATCTCTGTGGATTAAATACGGATTAAGAAAATGAAAGAGCGGAGCAAATGAAATAGAAGAGTTGCAGTTGGAATCCTTTCTCTTGAAATTAAAATTAACATGTCTTTTTGCTAGATGTTAAATTGTCTCAGAAGTAAAGTAGAAGAGGCTAAAAGAACAATAATTTCATCCATTCTAACGGTATAAAAATTGATAATGAACTGATGTTACACTTCCATTTGGGATACAGAATTTGGCATCCAAGCTAACAACATAGAATTTAGTCAATTAAAACCCTTCCATATGTAGCCCCTGTTTGGCAGATTTTTTTATTTTTTATTTGGAAAGAATGAGTTTTTGACAGATTTTTTTATTTTTTATTTGGAAAGAATGAGTTTTTGAATAGTAAAATTTGGGAGAATGTGTGGTTAAAATGTAAGGAAAAATTTTGGATTTACGTGAAGAATATTTTATTGTGAGAATGTGTGATTGAAAATGAGAGTGAAAAAAGAAAGAATGGTTGTCAAACAAGGGCTTAACATATACTTCACTGCTCAAAGAACAATTCAATCAAACAAAATAACATGCAAGTGTTATTCGTATAATATTTATATTCAAGAGACGAGATATTTGATTCATGAAATTGTTTTCTGCATTCCTTTTCAGTAAAATTTGGCACTCAAAAAACCTTTACAGAATACAAAAAATTCTTTAAAATAATACTCTTTGTGCAAACCCTTCAATCACCAGCCAAAGGCACTTAGCCTACATTATATACATTTTTATCTTCTATAATGACATCAACTCTGAAAGTCAAAACATGCCTGCTTAGCAACAGAAACAGTAATAGGTACACATCATAAAAGTTGTGTGGTTAGTCATAAAACTAGGAAAAAACATGTGTCAGAAGAAAAATGCAATCAAATGAAAGGTGCATGCTACATGCCCATAATCAAAAAAATGCAAAAAGACCAACCTAGTGAAAACACCATTACACCCATCCATGCTATCCACATTTGAGTGGACAAAAAAGTAAAGAATAAACTAACAATGCATACAAACATACACTTCAAGAACAAAGAAGCGAAACTAACATTGGGTGTAGAAAGTATGTCATCGTATGGATCGGGTATGGGACCATCCAACTGAGGAATCCTAGAAGACAACCCTTCCCTTTGAGCAACCATCTTTTGGTTAGCATTTACCAAAACATGCTGCCTGCTGCTCCCTTGATCTAACTGTCAAATGACCATGAAGCAGTTTATAAAGATGCAGAAAATAGAAAAGAGAAAATCAAAACCCATCCAAGAGGTAATCCAACCTGTAAATACAATAAGAAGTCAACCAAACTGACCTGCCAAGTGAAGTGACTAATTCTATGTTGCCATCTACTCCATAAGGAGACAAGTCATAAAACAACTACAAACCAAGCACTAAACCACATCAAGAGCATATACAACTGCACTCTCCACGAAGAAGGCCTAATCCTCAAACCTAGCATCGAAACAAATCATTGGTTCTCCCTTTTCTTGTCCTATGCAAATGTGCCAAGGATGTTTAGCATAAAGCATGGGGAATCCCAAAAAGAATATAATCAACATTGATTCCTATTTTCCGTTTTCTTTTTGGCTCCTGTTTCCGTTTGTTCTAGCACTTTCCTATTTTCAGCTCTCCATGTTTCAGAGGAGAGAGATGCTAAACATGATTGCCATTACCTGAGAAAAAGATCTTTTCAGTATCGGTATAAATGATCTTTACCTCTCGTTCGGCGTGCTCCAGACCTATGGGACACAGAACTGAATTTAGGGGTATCGCATCCGTCCCTTGACAACCAAGATCAGGAGCTCTTTCTATTCCCCCTTGACAGGATAGTGTTTGACAGAATGAACAACAATACTAGGAACTCCAGGTGTTAAGAAACCAATGTATTTAATCAATGTCTAATAGTCTGGCTGCTCCTCAAGGACGAAGAAAGGTAAATGACAATTTGTCATGAAGTCATTACTTAGAAATCAATAGGAGCTTCCTTTTTTTCATAGGAAAGCACTAAATAAAAACAGAAAATCAAAACATTTGAAAAAATATACTTTCGGGTTGCAAAGGTGTAGGTAAATTCAGGGGAAAAAAAATGCAGACAGAAGATTTATCCACAAAAAAATCTAGCACAGATGCGTGAAAATTTCAGTCATTTCCAATGCTAGGTATCCTGAATCATTTCCGGTAGACCATCCTCGAAAAGTTAAAATTCACAAAAGAGAGTATCTTATCTTACTTAAAATATCTGAAAACAAACCAGAAACCATAACAAAAGCAAATACTAAAGCAAGCAAGAAGAAAATGGAGACTTGAAGGGCCGCCTCAGGACAAGGTAAAGGAACATGACATCAATTTTCCAAAAGATTGAGGTGGGTTTTATTAAGCTTCATTTAAGAAAAAATAAAAAAATAAGCACATACTCTATAGAACAATGTTATGATAATATTGAATAATCAGTATTTTTAATGACCAGATCTAAAAGGAATGGATAGAGATCTAGAAATTATCCTGAATTAGGATATAGGGAACATGTCATTAATTTGCCAAAAGATCAAGAAAAGGCATTTTATTAAGCCTCAATTATACCACAATAAGATAAAAGTGTTAAATATGTGATCTATAGCAAAATGTTTAGATAATGTCTTAAAACAATAACTTTTTAATGATAGAATCTATAGGGGAAAGACGAGAGATCTAGATAGTATCCTGAATTAGCAAGTATGTTGGTCAATGGTTCGTAGGTTGTTACCTACAAGTTCACTAAGGAATTATCATTCTTCTGAGTGAAAAAAGATCTACCTTCATATCATCCGATATATCTCCAGCTCCATCTTGCTGTGGGATGTATCCACCAGGGTTCTGTTGTGAAGGAAAGTCTTCCCGCTTTCGCTTTCCGGAAGGCATTGTGAAGAAATCCTGTGATGCCCATAATAGTGTAACTAAAAAAATAACACTATAAGAAAATTCTTTATGCGAAAAATAAGCTAAAAATGATATTTTCCCTCATAAGAACATTGGATGACAGAATTAATTCTCAAACTTAAATATCATAAGAAGGGAACAAAAAAGATATATAAAGAAGAGCAGCTCTCTTTCCATCACAATGTATTCAAACAAATCTTCCAACAACCCTAACAAGTCCACAACAAAATTTCATTTCCATCATAGTTACTTAGCCTATCAATAAATATCCACCACCAAGTTTTCTTTTTCATTGGTTGCATACTTACATAATTGATTCTGCACTATCATTTGGTGAGCAAATCCGAAATTTATAGCTCTACCATATTCACCAGATCAGAAGTTAAGCAATGATGCATCTCGCTTCTCTCTTTTTCCTTTCTCTACTGATGTTCTAAGTAATGGTTCATTTTCTCTCTAAAGTCCCAAAATCATAATGATGAGCTTGAAAATGCTGAAGGTAACTGAGCACCAGTTTAATAATCATAATATAATATATGGGTTTAAAGAAACAGCTGGTTTCTATCTCTTCTATTAAGTTGGACATTCGTTATTGAACCGAACAGAATCCCATTTTCAATTTAAAAGGAAGCAGAATCTCGAATTTCCATATAAAACAAAATAGACATGCTCATAATGTCATGATTAATAAACTATTTTGCAGATAGAAAAACAAAAAACAAGCAAGCATATTCCAACTATTAAATTACCATTAGATGGTAAGTGGCTAACCCCACCCACTTCTCTCTATTTGAAGAAACTGACGTGAGTAATAGATATATAGGTTGCAGCCAAATATCATATTCCAGAGATATAAACCAGGAATATTTGGGGATCTAGGTTTGAAGCCAAATATGTAATGGACATAAAAGAGAATGACTTTATACAAAGGCCTTAAAATTTAATGTCTGCTTCTTTTCTTCTCATCAGTATATGTAACTGGAAAGATTGACAATGTGTCTGGCACCAAGGTAAAAACCATGACGCACAAGGTGCTCACCAATAATTAAGAGAGAGAGAGATGTTTTAGCCATACCCGCATGTATTTCAATTTGAGCATGCCCCCCTACCCACCCAACCCCGGGGAGAGCCTCACTGCTTTCGTTAAATACCTCGAGGCTTACGCCTCAAGACTAAGTCTCTGAGGTGATAAGATATGTGCTCGTTTGTCTTGCCTTTTCTGGACTTATATATAACTAGCCTCAACTTTTTAGGCTCTTCTTTTATAACCTAGAACATTTTATGAGTACATTGTCTTTTTTGGGAGGGGAAGGAGAAGGTACCATTGCAAGTGAAGAATGATGTCAAAGAATAAGAATAAATTGCCAATAAAGCAGAATATGATATTTTGATGATTTCATTAAAAATTCTATTTGTAGTCGTGATAATGGAGACTTCTAGGATTTTTCTACTCCTAGTAGTAGATTACAATTTTGTTATGTTCATTTGATTAATTTTATGTTTTGGTGTAAAATCTTAAAGAGTCCCCCCCCCCCCCCCCAGAGGGGAAAGAGAAGGCACACATTTCAATTGAAAAATGATGTCAAAGAATCAAACAAAATTGACATTGATGAGGACAATGATAGTGGGATCTGATATTTTGATGATTCAATTAAAAATCCTATTTGCAGTGATGATAATGGAGACTTCTAGGATGTTTCTACTCCTAGTAGTATATTACAATTTGTTATGTTATAATGACTAATGTGAAAACTTAATTTTTTGCTACTTTATTGATCTAGAGCATGTTTCAGGCCTATTTTTTCAAAAAATACATTGTGGAATAGTGATTTGAATGTGTGGTTAAAAAATAAGGAAAAATTTTGGATTTTCGTGTAATATTATTTTATTAAAGAATGTGTGGTTGAAATGATGTGTATCAAACAAGGGCCTATATTATGTTTGGGGCCCAAGTAAGTCTTTTATTTTGTTCATTATTTTAATATGGATTTTTAAATATGAATGGTTACTACGAGTACAACTTTCTTTTGATTTGTTCTATTGATTTGTGTGGGAACTTATCCGCTCTAAAAGAACCTGAGCCCATCTCACTCCTAATAACTTTCTATCGCGTCTTCATGATTCGAACTTAAGGTCTCTGTCTCATGAAATACTTAAATTGAATCCTGGTACCAATTGGGCAAGTCTCTCCTAAAGCGGATAGTACATATAATGACAGTTCAGGCGCGAGGCTCGAATTGTTACAAAAAAAGACCCAACTCTGGGAGAGCCCGAACCTATCTCACTCCTCGTATCTCTCAAGACTTGAATTCAAAACCTCTATCTTGTGAGAGATTCAAATTGAATTTTGATATCAATTGAGCAAGTCTCTCACAAAGAGGACGGTACATATGATATAACGACTTAGGCGCGAAGCTCGAGTCATTACAAAAAAGTGCTCATTTTTTTGTAACAACACTAGCATCTTTGCCCAAGCCATTATATGAATATACTATCTATTCTGGGAGAGTCTGACTTACACTTTACGGATTTGTATCGCGTCCTCCAAAATTCGAACCCAAGACCTATACCTTATGAGAGATTTAAGTAATCCCGGTACCAATTGATCAATCCCCAACCTTTCAATTATGTAGCAATACTCATCCGTTCTTACATTTTGTCCATCTAATAACGGATTTTCCCTCTCTTTAAATAAATAAATAAAAAGAAAAAGAAAGCAGAAAAATTACAAAAATTAAAGAAAAAGTGCAAATGGAGTCTCATACCTTTTCAAAAAATATAAATAAATCCCACTAAAAACAATTAAATACATATTAACACATAAAAAAAAAAAATCATCTTTGTCAACCAAGCTCACCCACCCCACCGTACCTATCCTAATCCACCCCTACTCGCGGCCAAACACTAGCTTTATATATTACAAAATGGATGGGATAATAATGGATTGGCTTCATTTTTCTTTTATAATGACGGCAATTTAATTAATTTGATGTTGCAATAAATGCAAGAAATTGTCTATTTTATGCAATTATTACAACATATATTAAGTTATGTTCGACAAATATGGACATAGTAGACCAAGAATTTAGGTTAAAGACTTTTCAAAAAGAAATATTTTGTTATGTATTTCACCCATAATGATATGTGCATTTCCATATTTTTTTATGGCAAATAGAAACTTTGATTAATAAAACTCACCAACACGGAGGTGGCGATTGGCGGCAGGTCGAGTGGATTAGGATAGGTGGAGTGGGGTAGGGTAGGTGACCTTGGTTGTGGAAGATGAAATTTTTTAAAATTCTTTTTTTTTAATGTGTTAATATGTATTAAATTGTTTTTTAAGTAAAATTTATTCATAGTATTTGAAAAGTTGCAAATTTTCTTTATTTCTTGTTGTTTTAATGCTTTCTTTTATTTTTGTTTATTTAGAGAAAATGACAGATCCATCATTTAATGGTCAAAATGGAGGAAGGACGAATTTTGCTACATAATCGAAAGGTTGGAAATAAATTATGCTAAAAAAGGTAAAGGGTAGATTTGTTAAATTTCGTAAAATTTGAGATGAAAAAATGCAAATTTCCCAGTATATATCAAGGCATATTTCAATTGTGCACTTGTGAGTAGTTTTGGCCATATTTGTCCATTCTATGTGAAGGAAATTCACATTATAAATCTGGATTTTTCATGAAATTAGTGGAAGTCTAAGAAAGGTTCGAATAACTGTAGAGAAGGCACTAAGAGAGAAATCTAACGGGGTAGAATCCTGACAAAGAAAGTAGAAAATGATAGAAGAAATTAGGGTGCGTTTGATTGCCAATATTTTTCATGGAAAATGTGTTTTTTCCACCTAATTTCCTACCTTAGTGTAGTTTGATTGACAATTTATTTTCACGGAAAATATTTTCCTACTTTTGGTCATGTGACCATATTTTTCTTGAAGAAAATGAAAATATTTTATTTAAGGAGATTTGGTTTTTATTTTCCATTTAATTCACACTCTCTCTTTCTCTCTCTTATCTATCACCCCTCTTTCATTTACCCACCAATAAAAAATGAACAAACACAATATTTTGTAGGTTAAAAACTAAATCAATCAAACATATTTAATTAATAATTTTCATACAAATAAGTTATAGGCTAAGAAGCACCGACACGGACACGAGTGTCCGACACGATACGTGTCCGACACGTTGACACGCCATTTTTTGAAAAAGTTTCGACACGATACGTCGCCGACACGTTAATTAAATATATATATATATATATATATATATATATATATATATATATATATATATATATATATATATATATATTTTTTTTTTTAATTTATTTTAATTTTTTGAAAAAGTAACTCTTTTTTAATTTATTTTAATTTGATAGTCTAAAGTAATATATATATAAACTAATTCAAATAAAATTTTACATATTTATTTTGTCAAATAATACAGCTGGCCTGGAACAAAACTAATAGGTCCAAAAACGTGAATTACACATTTCAAAAAAAAAAAAAAAAAAAAAAAACGTAAATTACAGAAAAAAAAGTTACAATGGTGGGCCCAAAACTTTTCATTTCTGAACAGTTGTCCTTTCCTCTTTCCCCACGTTTCATCTTTTTCTTCTTCCCTGTTCATCTTTTTCCTCTTCCCAGTCTTCTCTTTTCCTCCGTCCCTAGGCAGTTACCTTCCCCAGTTTCTTCTTCATTTCCTTTCTCTTTTCCCTTTCTTCTTTCCTTCTTCCCCCGAATTTCTTCCCCAGAACAGTCGACCGGTTGCATTTCTTCCAGGTATTACCGTTCATTCCTCTTCTCCCATCTATTTTTCTTACTGATTTCTTCAAGATAGCCGCCTTTTCTCGCCTCTGACACGCCGCAAGGAACTCCGACACGCGTCGGAGACGTGTCGGAGGCGTACCCGTGTCCGATACGTGTCGGACACGGATACGTTGTCTCCACCAGCGTGTCCGTGCTTCTGAGGTTATAGGCAATTGAATTGCCTATAATTTATTTTCTTTCCATGCAAGTTCCATACTTGCAATCAAACACGTTCTTAATGAAGTTTTTTCACAAGCCAGAAAAAGGAAAGAATTTTATTGCCTCCATCATCGAGGGAGGAGGTTGTTTTAGAAAGTGCCACATCAAAAAGCTAAAGCTTTCACTATGAGAAATGAAAGCAAAAGGAGCACTTTGAACAAGAGATGAAATGAAATAAGCTCCCTACTTGCCACACAGGTCTTTCTCAATCTCTCTCACGTGCATTTCAATTTCTCTATTCTTCGTCTTATTCCTTTTTGAGTCAGACGTCTCAATTTCTCAATGGACCAAATTATTTATATAACTTTCTTTTGGCGATGTACATCTAAAAATTGTCATC
The DNA here is from genome assembly GCA_035079005.1 of Fraxinus americana. Classification (NCBI taxonomy): domain Eukaryota; kingdom Viridiplantae; phylum Streptophyta; class Magnoliopsida; order Lamiales; family Oleaceae; genus Fraxinus; species Fraxinus americana. The sequence continues at coordinate 17,428,042 of CM068725.1, read as the reverse complement.
TGATGAAATTATCTCAAGGTTTTCCATTATACAGGAAGATTGGTAACTGCAAAGCAACAGCAGTGAACACTCTCACTTTCCTAAATGCTTTGAAAGCCACTAGGTTTTCATCTATCTTATTGCAAAATGATACTTGCCAACCGTGCAGAACAACACCTCTTTAACAAGTATCCTATTTACAAGTTTGCTTGAATTATAACACTTCGGACAATAATATCAACTAGTATGGTGCAACACAAAATTCAATTTAGCTACAAGATTTGTCATTGCATAGCATCAGTTACCTTCTGTAATATGGGAGAAATTCCATACTAACTTTTAATGAGCATTCAGCCAACCAATAATTTCACTTTTTTAATACTATGAACCGAATTGACATATCTCACATTATGTTGTTTTCCCCTTTTCCTCTTCACTGGAAGTGATTGCAGAGTTTGCATTACCTTAACAAACTTAAGTAATTAGAGCCAAGCTAGGAGATGGTCAGATGGAGATCAAACAACACTTCTCTAAATTGCATTTACATATTCTGTACCTAGTTTGGATAACCTTTCCTCAAATATGTATTCATTTGTTACATGTGAGTTAAAAAGTTCGTTTAGAAAAGAACAAAAAGCATCTAAGGAAACAGAAAACATATATCTTCATCGATCTCTTGCAATTGAGAGATTATATTAGTGCAACAAATGCACTACAGTCCTTTTTGTATAAAATACTAGTAACTCAATGAATGTCAACCTGAACCATGAATAATAGTCACCTGTGTCGAAGGAAGATGAGTGGCTCTCCTCTCACCCTCTTCCCGGCCTTCCACATAAGCTGCAAATAACGATTAATGTTTAGAAGGGGAAAAAAAAAGAAAAGAAAAGAAATCGTTAAAACTATGTTACCCACTTTTGTGTTTAATTGGACATTTTATTGATACTTATTTATAAAGCTCTTCTCCCACGATACTTACCGACATTCACATCAAGAGGAGGCTTTTGATTCAACCAAGGCGAAGGTTCCTGCAGAATGAGTAAAAGAAAAAAATTAACTTCTACCACCCACCGTGAAAAAAAGAAAATTTACATTATACATTCATCATCTAATTCCAAAATAAAGGTCTAATACATTCAATTCACTATTAAAACCACCAGGTTTAAACCGATATGCAGATTTAAAGGATGGGTAGACGAAAATATCTAAGAAACAAAATTCCTCAACTTGCAATTCCAAATAAGTCATATCCACAAAAAAAAGGCCAACGAAAAGATACTGCAAAAGATTGTACCATATATCGGCTGGGTCTTGCAGATCCAGCTCTCATGTCGGGAACCCCACTAGTGTGATTTACAGATGAATACTCATTTGGGGTTATTGGGGTTCCACCACTATGAATGTTATACAACGAGCTGCTGTCGGACATTCCAGTAAAAGGAGTCTGGGCTGTTCCAGGCAATGGAGTCTGGGCAGTTCCAGGCAACGGAGTCTGTGCTGTCCCTGGCAATGGCGTCTGTAATGGCGTCTATGTGCACCAAACAAGAAATTTCTTTAGTTAATTATTATATCTAAGAGAATTTCATCTTTAACATAAATTTTCACATTACCACAGCATGAAATGGAAAAACTGATGGCTCACCGGAGGAAAAAGTAAATCAGCAGTGGGAGTTTCGTACTCCTCTGTGCCTTCATAGGGCACGTTGAGGTCATGCACAGGGTTAGGAGGAATGGGACCCCCATGTGAGGGCTTCTGGGTTGCAGACCTGTCTATGGGGCCCAAAATTGCCCCTGCTTGTATCATCTTCGACTCCCATAACTATAAAATCCACCAACAAACACACCATCAACTGTGAAATTCCACCTCAACCGATCCAAGACTTACAAAAACCCAACTTAAATCACATTAAAACCACAAATCAAATTACCCAAAAAAATCCCATTTTTACACAATACACAAAATTCAGGACATTCTAAAAAAGACCCAAAAACAACAAAGAAGCAACAAAATTATTCCTCCAGACAAAAAAAATTATTAGGAATTAAATCAAAGTAAAAAAAATCATTACTGCTTGGAGTTCATTGAGAACGTTGTCGCCAGTACCACCATTGTCGATGAACTCATCGCGGCACTTGTTGATGACGTCCTCAATGACGTGGGCATAAACATTGCTGGTCGTAGAACTGGCCATCTCTGGAAAATTAAAGTTTTAGAGAAAAAAAGGAAGATTTTTTTTTTTTTTTTTTTGAAAAATCTTGGATTAATTAGGGTGTAGGGTTTGTGAGGGAGAATTCTGGAGAGAGAGAGGGGAGAGGAGAGAGCAGCCGGAACAGAAATGAAGAATAAAGACTGGATTATAAATAGGTTTGCATCCATTTAACGAGCATCTGTCCACGTGTCCGAAAATTGTTCCTTGTCCGGTCCCAATATTTGTAAAATACATTTTCTCAATTACCCTCAACCACACATTTTTAATAAAATAAAATAAGGCCATGTTTGTTTCTGATTCTTAAATCAATTCTCAAATCAATTCTCATTTTCAACCACACATTCTTCAATAAAATAATATTTTCCATCACATCAATACTTTTTTCTTCTTTTTCAACCACACATTTCCCATCATATCACTATTCAAAATCAATTCTTCCCCCAAAAATCCCTACCAAACAGGCTCTAAAAAACTTGTAAAAATGTCTACTTTTACATAGTCATTTACAAAAATGTCCAAAACTTCTTCAATATCCATTTTACTATAATATAAAATGCCCTCATTAACAATTTAAAATTTCACCATGAAGACAAAATTATTTATATAATAAAAAATCGTATTGATCAATAATAACTTGACACATAACTTATACTACTTCCTTACAATATATAAAAGAGGAGGATGAGTTCTACTGTTCCTAAGCCGTTTGAGCCGTTTGGCCGAGTCCAGTTGGGTGAGCCGTTTCATAGCCGAGCCGTTATTATATTTTATTTGATTTTATGGTTTAAAAAGTGTACTTTTTTTACTTTTTCCCCATTCCACACTCAACAACCCATACCCTTTTCCCCCATTTCTGCACTGTTTCGTCTTTCCCCACTCAACAATCCATATTCATTTTCTCTTGGCACCCACCCTAATCCCCTGCACTCTTTCGTCCCTATCCCTCTGTGTTCACTCTCTCTCTCTCTCTCTCTCTCTCTCTCTCTCTTGCATTCCACCTCTCTACAGTTCTTGGAAAATGTCAAAAAAATTTAAAGATGTCGGAATTTCAGCAGATGCAAGGAAGTCTCCATAAATCTCGATCTAAGGTAACTTCTAAGCGTCGATTTAGGTTTTGTTTAGATTCAGGCGGTCGGAACTTTGATTAATTTTTGGGATTTTATTTACAGATCGAGGCTGGAATCTTCATTTGGATCTCCAAACTCAAGCTGCTTCCCTTTTTGCTACTGCTTGTTGCTGTAGATCTGTATCTGTAAGTATAATCGTCGATTTTTATTTTTCACTCTTCTTTGTGCTGGGTCTTCGGAGAAGCCGAACCCAAACTTCATATAGTTATATTTAAGGGGTCTTTAGGATTTAAGGTGTTGTGTATATTTTTTTGATTCTTTCAACTGTTGTTTCAAATATGAGATTTTTTTCTTCATTTTGTGATTTTCGTGATTTATTATTTTTGCTTCTTCTACAAAACAGAAATTAAAATTTCATGAGAGTGAACAAAAAAATTACCTAAATTATATTTCTGTCAAAAAAAATACCTAGCCCCTGTTTGACACCCATTTTTTATCTCATTCTCATTCTCATTTTTCTACAGTACTCATTTCTAACCACACATTCTTCAAATAAAATAATATTACACATAAACCCAAAAATTCTTCTTACTTTTTAACCACACATTCTTTACATCAATCACTATTCAAAAACTCATTTTTCAAAATAATGGGTGTCAAACGGGGCCCTAAATTCTTTTAATATTTCTATTAGAATTTATTATTTTTATCTTTGATTCGAGTTTTGTGGAATTCTTACAGTGAAACGGAAACAATTTTTTTTCATTTTCTTATGTGATCGAACAAAAAATGTTTGAACTATGTTTGGTTCATGTTATTCAGAGGCTATTATAACTTGGAGTTTTAAAGAAAAGTTTAGCAAAGTTTGCAGAACTTGAACATGTAAAGGATGCACAAAGCTTGAATGGGAAACTAGAAATTGCTGGTCGGACAATCAAGGTGTTAGGCTCAAATCACTTTTAACTTTCCATGTTGATACTGTGATACGTCTAGCAAGTTTCAAAAAGTAAATTTAAGTACATCTTGCAAGTAATACAATACTTGATTATAACAAAACGGACATTTCTTTTCCAAAGTTATAGATTACACTTGTTTTTTCTGAAGAAAATGGTAATTTACTGCAATTCATTTCTGTGCAGGCATTGAGTATCATTTCAATTTCTCTCCTTGCAGTAAAAAACCTCTCATATTTTTCTCCATTATTTATCACTGGGGTGCTAGAGGTATGGAAAAGTTTGGGTCAGTTAGAATTGGAAATGAAGTTGGTTGATGCTATCTTTATGAAAAGAATATTTTTGTTGCAGGCCATTTCTACGGACATGTTGATGAACATATACATATTGGGTTTGAATCAGCTGTTTGACATTGAAATAGATAAGGTTAGCATGAGAAATAACTGTAGTTGTCTATGTATGAAGAAACTTGCATCAATTTATAAATTGTTCTGTGAACGGAAAATTTAGTACCAACAAATATACTTCTTCCTGAAGATTTTCTTACATTACTAGAAGTGTACAATTTTCAAATTTGAAGATTAAAATTAAATGTTTTAGCATTTCTGTTGCATAACAAACTTACCTACTGAACATCAGTTATTTTTTTTCACGCACGTAAGTTGAACAATGTTGATTGTTCTATTTGTTGAACCTGTTCAAGTGGATGATATATAGTAATCTTGTCATATGTTTGACTTTTTAGAATGAGTGAGCTCAAATACGACGAGTTCTGCTTTTCATTTTTGAAGCTAAATACTGCTTAATAACCCAATAGAAAAGAGGCATTAATTATTGAGGGTTGGCATTTACTACTACATGTAACCGGGAAAGGGGGATGACACAACAAATCAACCTAGCCATTCTATCAACAAAGGTGGGTTCTATTATACTTTTACTCCTAATGTTTACTTTTTACATTCTTTATACTAACAAGGACTCTGCTGTAAATTATCATTTTCTAATGTTCAAAATTCAAATACATTTGTAGTTTGTGCAACTCAACTGCCTTCTTCTACTTCATAGCAACAATTGAAGGCATCTTTATTGTGTTCTATTAAAAGAGAGACGTGCACTATAACCTTATATTCTTATTGTAGAAGTGGCAACTCATGTATGCTCAATCATCTTGTAAGGGATCTTCATCAGCTTCTCGCCGTCATGGATTTAGTGCTGCTCCATTCTTGCAGAAGACTGGTTTGATACTTTTTCACAATGCAAAATGCCATTTTTTACAGGCATTTGCATCTTTTTCAAAATCTAGGTTGAGTTTTATTTTATTTTGTAAATCCTTGAGGTTAACAAGACGTTTAATTAATTAAGTTTACTTGTTTTTAGGGTTTTTTGATTCCCTTTTTAGAAGTTATGTTTTGTTTCAAAACAGAACATGAGTGAATTGGTTCTAGGGATGATGAATGTTTATTCTCATTTTAACAAAAAAGAAATTATATTTTAACACTCATTTTTTTTCATGCTACATTATGGAATATTGATTTGCGTGGATGTAGATTTTTAATTTGTTGTTCCTGTTTGTAATTTAAATCCACTAATTAAGTTTATTGTTTCTTAATTTGTGAAGAAGTTCTTTAATTCTATGAAGTTGATTTGTAACGGTGGGGGCGGTTTCCCGTCGCTGTGACTCAGTCACTGTAATTGTGATTTAATTAAATTATTTGGGGATGGACGAAGGGAATGGGTGCATATAGTTGTTGATGAATGTGGATGAAGGGGATGAGTGAATGTGGTTGTTGCAGAGAGTGAAACACAGGGAGAGAGAAAGGAAAGGGCTGGACAGTTACTACTACTTTGTTACTTTAGATTAATGGTTTTTTTACGTAGCTACTACTCTGTTAGTTTATTGTTATACTTTAGTGGTATTTTAGAAGGAAATAGTTAGTTTTTGAAAAATTCTTGGCCTTGTCAATAGGGAATACTCCATCACTGAAAAAGCCCTTAATAGTTGTCTATAATTTTCTGTTGCATCTATATGAGATCATATTGAGTATTAATATTTTAAATAAGTGTCATTACAGTTTGATCTTTAATGACGTTGAAATAAACGTGTATAAATGTATATGCTTTGAAAAAGTTTTTCAATGTTTTGAATGCACAGGGGATGGCTTGAGCACAGATATCGGCAGAACGTATTCTTTATCAAAGTTCACTCTGACTCTCAAGACAACAACATTCCTCAAGGTAACTTTATTTTTACTGAATTATTTCTAATTATCCATCATTTAGACAGCATTTTAAAATGAATTTTTCTGTGTTTTCACATGTTACAGGAAGAGTCCTGATGAACAAAACAGCTCAGGTGAGGTTTTACTTACTTTTTACAATGAAATTTCATTTTTAACAACTAGAGCATTTTTCTTCGAAAGTTTCTCCACAACCAATTTTCAAGGAAACAATCTAAAAACAAATTTCTTAAGTGAATTGATGACAATAATATTTGCTTTGTTGTTTCATAAATACATGCAGGTTGAGGGAAGAAATGGAGAGAGGATAAGATCAAGGCCACCGAGATGTGAAAAAAAGTTGTGTCAATTAAGGTGCCTATTTCTCCACTGTCAAAACTACAACAAATGCTCAAATTTTATCCATACAATACTCGAGGTGATAACATTTTACACTACAAGCCGATTCGTTGGAAATGCAAATGTGGCAACTTCATCTTCGACCTGAACAAAGTACTACTTTTGGATTCTCCAATAATCTATTAAGATTGAATATAATTACACGGTTCCATTTCTAAATTTTATTTGCTATTATCATAAAAGTCGAAAAGATCGAAAGATTCACTCATTTACACATTGACCAAGGATTCCTCAAAAAGTTAACAAGTGATAATTTTTTTTACAAATTATATGTATTGGGGCTATGTGTCATATAAGAATCCCACTTTGTTATTTGTATGCAAGTATTCTATTTTTCTGATCTATTATCTTTTTGTTGTTTTTAAGATTTAAGTTAGAACTTGATTTCCTTTGATATCAGTTGATGAAGTACTGCTTATTCATCTTTCAAACGACATATGTAACTTGTGCTTTCTATCTTATAGTATAATGGCCTCATCTGCATTGAGATTAGATCACCAATTCATTGCATTTTATAATTCACAAAATTCATCATTTTTTATCATTTCGGATGTATCAACGACTCTCTACTTCTATCCAAGAAGGTTTTATTCGACATTTGCTCATTTTGTAGATTCCACCATTCAGTGGTTCTCTTCAAAAGCTCATTTCTATATTTTACCTACAAGTTATGTTGGCTCGACAAAATTATGATAATTTTCTTATGTACTTTCAGGTGGTTCCCTTTTTCTTTCTGACTGAAAGGTGCAGAGCTACTTCTGGAAAGATGGCTATAATTGGAGGAAGAAGAAAGATGGAAAGGTGGTGGAAGAGGCTCATGAAAGGTTCATGGTATGTGCTGGATCATATTTCTCTGCTTCACGAACTTCAATAGAAATTTGAAAAATTGCACTAGCAGTTTGTTATGATCTTATTAGTTGTTTGCTTCATTTGGAAACAATTAGTGTACAAATTGCTAATTTTTTGTTATTTTTTGGTGAGAAATTCTTCAATAAATACTCCCATGGATACCTGACCTGATTTTCTCTGTGTTTATGCTGGAGGCGAAAATTAGGTTCGCCCACCTATTGTGCTAGCAAAATCCAAGAAAAGTCATAGGCCGTACATGGCCAAGATGCTTGGCCTAGAGGCCACTTGGGTATTTTCTCTATTGTGCTTGATATTTTTGGCAATCTCCTTCGCTGAAAGTAAGGCAAAATTTGGACAATCCACTCAAACTATTGCTGCACTAAACATATTCCATTTTTCCTTTTATCTACCAGAAATATCTCACACTCCTTCGTTTCCCTTCTTCATTCCTCTTCATTTGTCTCTCATTGCAGACCTGGCTCAACACGCAAAAATATTGGACTCTGACAAGTCCAACATGGGCCAACAGATTACTTGGTCATGTTGGTTCGGTTTGCATTTCTCTTTGTTCAAAACATGGCTACTGCCGTGTAGTAGCTGCTAATTTACACTTTTAACTTTTCCTTCATAGCTTGAAGCCTGGGGGCAATCATTTTTTTATGTGCATCAATCCAATTGCACGTGCATGAAGGCATCAGTTGTCCAAATTCCATCTCATCCTCTCAGTCCAATATAGAGGTGTTTGATGGTGCTCTTATCTTTTCTTTAATTTGAAGCATTTGATTATTCTATTTGCAATAACTTTAATAGTTCTATTTCCAATATAATGTTCTTATAGAAATGCTTGCAATGCACTTATTATTTAATGGCTTTTGCATTTGATTTTTAAGCATTTAGAAGGTGTGTTATCAGTCATCCTCTCATGATTATAAGAGTGGCTTATTGGTGTGGCAAATCCAACCAAAGGTAATGGGCATGTCCTCATACAATGCTAAAGGCTATCAACTGATACATTTGAAAGTGAGCCGCCGAGTATTGGTGAGTTGAGAATCTGGAAAAGTGAGAGTCCATAGGATAATGCAGTGTTCATTAGTTGGCTTCTAGAAAACCTCAATTACTTATAAATGTTTCTTGGAATTTAGATGAAGAGAAAAAATTGGAACACAATGATCCAAGACTTTGGAAAAAATATGAAGTTTGCATGATATGATATCAACTCCTGTATGGTCTTTAATTGTAGAGTTCGTAAAATCGATGGTAAATATTTCGACGTAAAATAATTTGTCCTTTTACCAAAATCCTTTCTAAAATTATAACGGTTATCGTGCCACGCACGATCTCCACTAGTATTTAAAAAATGTAGAGAACTCCCAAGTTTAGAACGAAATCTCGTTCTAAACAAATGAAGTGTCAAGTATCAAGATAAACAAGGTCCAAATGTCGATAATAGCTTTTAAAATGTCGAGAACGTTATGAAATGTCAAAAATAACAACTATTAAACACAACACAGAAAAAAATAAAATTTTAAAGAAAAATTACCTTCTATTGAGAATTGTGGAAAATCTAATCAACTATATGATTTTCTTATGAATTAGAAGTATATAATTATTTTTTAGTGTTAATGACTTTTTTATTTCATTTTTTTAGTTTTTTCCAAAATTCTTGGCAATACCTAATAAATATAAAAACAAATTAATGCATTATGTATTAGCTAGTATTAATGTAGCTTCTTATAAAAGCTACTTGTTCTTTTCGAAATTCGTGACAAATTGAAAAAAAATTGCTTTATTTTTCATCGAGAGTATAATGACAATTTGGTACCAAATTTGGTCATTTTTGCAAGAGTTATCAAAATTAGACACTTTTCAATTGACAAGCATGAAATTGGCCATTTTTATAAATTCCCCTACAATAATATCACACAAATTCAAAATTTTTCCTTATTTTCTAAATATACATTCTCCATCAAAATAATATTTCAAAATATATTTTGGACAAAAAATATGACTCAACAGAAAATAAATATATGTAAATTTGAGAGAAAATAATTTGTAAACATGAAAGATATTTATAAATTGATTTGAATGAACCTAATTTTTCTTATTTTCTTTTTATATTTTTTATTCTTGATATGACTATTTTGTATTAATTGTATTTAATTTCTCGTTACCACTCACCCTTGCAAAAGTCTTGCAGAGGAGCAACAGAGATTCTCCGAAGACATCTTTGATAAATGAGATATAATCCAGACTAATGGTCCATTCTCTTGTTGTAGGCCGTCAAAATCCTAATGGTTTATAACTTCATAATTACATTAAGGACTCCAATTGCGAGAAAGATTTCCTGGAGAAAATGTGCTAGAGAAGCAGGATGATGAAGTTGAAGAAACTGAATGGCATTTCTAAGTTGGTGTTGCATTGGCCAATTTAGAGTAAATCGAAGATATGCATCTCATAATTTCCTTAGATAGTCTATCTGTTTCGCGTGGGTAGTCGCTAACAATTAAAAAAAATTCAGACGATTGTGTAAGGGACAAACCTCTTGAAATAAAATCCCAAAAATGGGTGCTTTATTGATAAGAGTTACAGTTGGAAATAAACAGAATGCCTCCAAGGGGCGCAAGCACACGAGTACTAAAAATGGATAATTAAATTTAATATAAGAAACTGAAATTATTTGAGAGTGTTTGATTCGCGGGTCTTTCTCTATATCTTCTCTTCCTTTTTATATTCCCATGATAATTTTTTCGTGACAAACCGTTTGGAAACTACTTGATTACTTTATAACTACCCACTTTCTTCATGGTAGCTAACTTGTCGTGGAACTGTCATCTCTAACTGTTGCCATTACTCTTTGTCGTTCAACCGCCTTCAAATGGGCTCCTTGAATCGTGGAATGTGATAAGTCTGCTCGATAACTGTTTCAATAACAGCTATTATAGATAACCATAATATCTCATGTTTGTTAAGATTTTGGGCGATTCGAAGGTTTAGGCGAGAACGAGGTCATCGCTCTGGGCGATTGTAAGACACTCCATTCGCTCAGATTCTGGACGTCTTGCAAGCTTGTGCGATGATGTTACTGTATTCGTGGGCTTCCTCTGCGTTCACCAATAATCTTATTTGGGCCTTTATCTTGGACTCCTCAATTGGGCCTCACTCTTTGAGCTATTTAATTTGGACTGCACTTTTAGTGTGTCAACAATTACCCCCAATATGACAGATTTAATACTAAGTATTAATCTTTGCCATATTCACCTTGTATTTTCCAGGCAACATTTGAAATTCCCGAGAATTTCAATCATTATTTCCTTCTATAGTCTAAAAAGGTATAACATTATAAATCCTTATAAACCCAAAAGACACGCAATTTCATCGCACCACTAAACCACGTCTCTATATTTCGCGCTTCTTCCTCACTATTTTACTGTTCATTTTCTTGTTTCTCTACTACGTTTCTTAGGTAAGCCTTAACAAGACTGTACTTTGCACTCAATGGCTACTTCACAAACTCAATCTGATGATGCTTTCAGTTTCAAAAATTTTCAGAAAATCCTTACCAGGCCATATGTAAATTCAAACTTCCTTGCACAGGCCAATGCTGACCTCATTGAATTCTATTTTGGTCCATCATTCAATAATGCCGAAATCGTTGAACAAGTGGTGGTGGGCCAGCTGTTCCTTGCACTGAAGACCCTCCATTTCTGAACTCCCTGCCATTGAAGCCAATCTGCAATAAAGGTATCCGTACATGGCCAAAAATTGATCCTAGTTTTCGTAGATGGCATGCACGTGTGGTAAATCATGGTCCCACCAAAACAATTTTTGTGGTGCCAAGATTTTGGACCTATTAAAAATTACCCATTTTCCCAACTTATGACCTAGTGCTTTTCCCAATTATCTTGAGTTTCTGGTCTTCTGAGTATAACACTTTTATTTTTCCTCTTGGCCCAATGTCCATTACTCTAAGGGATGTTAGAGCCCTAGTGAATCTTCCGCCTTCAGGCGATACTATCTTTCCGGTATTTTGATTTTCAGTATTGCCCCACAATTTGACAAGAAAATTGCCGAATCTTATTCAAGCATGCAAGGCCTTTATACTGCTTCCAATTCTGAGCCTACTCATGTTGAGCGTGGTACCTTCCTTCAGGTCTGGCTCTGTAAATATGTTTTTTGTGTCCCCAACCTGAAACCCTCATTGAGTTATCTGCCTCTATCATATGAATTAGCAAGTGACAAGTCTTTGAATATGTGTTTATTCTTTTTAGCAGCCTTTTATAGAGGCATGACCTCCCTCCAACTCCAATTAAAGAATGGTGCGTCTCCCACTGGTAGTGGGCTCCTTTGGCTTGCTCAATTGTGGTTGAGAACCTATTTTCCACAACTTGGTGCTCCACCATCTCCTCCTCGAACAATTAGCTATTATGGGCTATTCATTCATCAATTGAGCCCCGTAAATATGTCCAGCAGGAGCGTTTTCACATTCTTTTATACTTTGAATTCAACGCCTTGTTTCTTCCCTTTTTCTCCTCATCAAATCCATCTATACGTACGGCCTCTTCCTACTTTAGCTGAAGTGAGCACTTCTTTACCCATCTAGGTTCAATTTTTTATTGGGAGAGAACTGTTCCATGACATTGTCAAACAAATGCTAAAGCAAGGATTGAGATATATGCTCCCCAATTTTTTGCTCGCCACTTGGTTTTGGCCAAACATGTCCTGTTCCTCCTTGTTATTCTAAGAATTTGATAGAGCATTTTAGTACTATCAATAAATCGAGGCGCAAGCTATTGACACCCATAAAAACCTTTTGGCTGAAGGTTTCTCTTTAGCCCCTTTCTACAGCTGTCACATATCCCCTTTTTATCAACTCGACCATCTGTGAAGCGCAGGTTGTTTGCAACTGATGTCAACCGTGCTTTCCATCTGCTAGATAAACTAGACATGTCTTCTATTTCTCCCATTCTAGAGGCCCCTGTGTCCATCAGGAATCCTTCATCACCTGCTCGTGCTAAACGTTCTATTCTTCCATTTGCTGCTCCTCCTGCTAGGACCACTATAGCCAAGGCACCTCCAGCCGCAAATGGCCAGCTTCAACATCTCCCATTTTGCAGAATGATGGTGATGACGATTATGCTCCTCTTATCCTTAGGAGAAAGGTAACTGGATTTGTTTATTCATAAACATACTTTTCTATGTACTAATGGTTTACCTGAATTTCTCAGAAAAGTTCAGCTCTCCTTCGAAGGCTCTGGTTTTGGCAGCTCCTACTTCATCACCCTCTGCTGAAGCTGCTTCGTCCAAATCAGCTGATGAAGGGACTGTGCTTAAAGAGAAACCCTTAATCTTGGAATCTTCATTGTAACCAGTAGAAAGGCCACCTTCTTCCCAGGGCGTTGACCCCCCAAATGTCGAACCAGAAGGTAATACATATTTTGATGTTTTACCTTTGCTTGTGCTTCTGATTTTTGATTCGTTGCTTCTTGAATTGTGCAGAGGCTCCCATGGACCTGCCCGTTGTGGCAGAATCTTCTCGCCCAGATAAGGGGAAGTCCCCATAGGTGGTAGAGCCAACTGGTGACATGCCTGGATCTCCCAAGATTGCTGATGAGGTAACCTTTTACTTCACTTTCATTTTCACTTCGTTCATCATAGTGAAGGTCCTCAATATTGACATCTTTCTTTGTAGGGTGCTGATGACATTGTGCGTTCCATCCAGGACTTGTTCACTTCCTGGGACAAGTAAAGACACATCGCCCTATTTCAACCGGTCATTCTTCTACTTCATCATCTTCCGCTTTTCGGAGGAAAATATGACATCTCTTAAGCAGTCAGTATTTGAGTATGTGTCTTTCATAGACATGGAAATCGGCCAGGCCAGTGCTGCTAAACGAAGGATAAGTTTGAGCTATTGAGTGCGAAATTGGCACAAACACTTACACTTCAATCGCTCAATATTTCTGCTGACTTTAAAGCGACGTTGAAGGTTGTCCACTCTGACATCCTCTCCTTGCTAGCTAAAAATGTTGAACTAAAGGCCAGGAGTACTCAATATTTTCGTTCTTCATCTGAAAGAGAATCTTTGCTTTTAGAGATTAACAAAGCATAGGATGAATTGAAAGAAATCTCCTTTGAAGTTATGATTGAAGACTCTTTGATGATAAGTTTAGCTGCATAGATGAAGGAGCTTCAAGCAAAGATGAAAGACTGTAGAGCAAGGATGGCTGCTAAAAAGCGCAATGCTTCTCAAGGAATTGAACGAGCCAAGTCTTTGGTTGAGCAGTACAAAAAACTGGAGGTTGATGACGATTTTGTAACTGAATTGAACGTCTTTTCTTCTCAACAGAGCGAAGATTGGGGAAAACTTAGGGAAATAATACGTTCGGCTTGAGGTGAATTGTAATTAAGACATCCAATGTCTTAACTTTCCTTTTGTAATTTTGCGCTAATTGTCATTGCTAATTTTTGATGTAACAGCAGTTACCGTCATTAATGAACGACTGTTTTGTCTACTTGCGTATTTATTGACGTTGTCCTTAATCGTCAACCCCCAAACATTTAATTGCTTTATGCTAAGATTCATGTACATTCTTTCTTGGTATTCCAGTCTCTTTTCCCTAGATTTTGGACCATTTGATTTCATTACTATACACGAATATGGCTGTTCATATTCCATCTTTTCACATTCACGACTCTATAAATGCACGTCTATTTCGCACTTATCGTTTTCATTTCCATTCTTTTCTTCAAAAAAACTAATTTGTTGCCATCGTTTGGTATTTCAACAATTGATCCAAAATTTTCATCTTCAATAGAAATGGATCATTTGATTCACCCATTTTGGTATCTGTCTTGATGTTACCTTTGGTATGGGAGATATAGGAAACGTTTTTTGGCCTGCAAAGTTCTTCCCATTGTCTCCATGTTCTCTATAAGGAATTCAATGATGGAATGCGATTTTTGAGGATGCCTTTCAGGCCACTTCGCGTGCTGAGAATGCTTCTCAGTCTCCTTGCCTGTTATTGTAACAATACAATTAGGCAAGCGATTTGATGGTACTTTTCTTCCTTATTGCTTGTTGAGAGTGTTTCTCAACCTCTCTGCCTGACCTTGCAGCAGTGCGATCAGGACGGCGATCAAGGCCAGTTCACCTTCTTACTTGGCGATCGACTGATGAATTAGTCTGCTCTCAATTGTAGCTTATAGAGCATTTAGTATCTTTTTTCTCACAATATGTAATGAATATTTGATAATGAAGAAAATTATTTGAACGTATTTCGTTCTTGTTTTATTATTTACAATCGCTCATATTGATTATGTTTTTATTTGTTCACTTTCCTATAAGGAAGGAACATACTTTTTTAAGTATTTGCCATTAATGAATCTCATGTGCTTGGTGCCATCTAAATCTTCTAAATGATAGGCTTTATTAGGCAACACACTATTTACTTTATATGACCCTTCCCAATTGGACGACCATCTGTCATACTTTGGATCCTTGCTATCCAAAGAGAGTATTATTTTCCAAACCAATTCGCCCAAACTAAAGGACTTGGCTATAACTTTCTTATTATAAAACTTAGCCATTCTTTGTTTTTGAACTCGCAATCTATCTAGAACGTCCAATTTTAATTCGTCCAACTCCAATAAGTTTTGAACCAGTGACTCAGTATATTTACCATCATTTAACTTATGTTGCAAACACACTCTAATTGATTGCACGTTGATTTCCATAGGCAAAACGGCCCTCTGTCCATAATTAAATTGGAAATGAGTAACCTTGGTACTTGACCGAGGCGACATCCTATAAGCCCATAAGGCTTTGTTTAGACATTCGTGTCAATTTCTCGCATTTTCATCTATCATTTTCCTTATGAAATTTTTTAGAATCTTATTAGAAGATTCTGTCTGTCCGTTGGGTTGAGTGTAATATGCTGTGAAATTTACTAACTTAACTCCAATCTCGCTCAAGAATTCCTTCACTTGATCTCCTTTCAAGGAAGCTCCGTAATCTACTATCAAAGTTTGTGGAATCTCAAATCTATAAATAATATGATCACGGATAAATTCTATGACACTCGTTTGGGTGATCTCCTTTAAACGTATCGCTTCTACCTATTTAGTGAAAAAATCAGTTGCAACTAGAACAAAGGTATGTTGCTTGGACGATGGGGGATAAATCTTCCCTATTAGGTCTATCGTCCAACCCTTGAATGACCAATGTTTGATAATAGGTGCCATCTCTCTTACCGGCGCTCTTTGTATCGGACACATGATTTTCCCATCCTGAGCCAGAAATATCCACTCCTAATAATCAACCATCTCATCCTTTGGCCAACTTGATGAGCTCCACATATCCCTTCATGCACCTCAGTCATGATTGTTCTGGCTTCTTGCAAACTTACACATTTCAGTAATATACCATCAGAGCGTTTCTCAAATAACTCTTCATCTATCAATGTATAATTTAGCAAACGCAACGTCATTTTTCTATCACCTCCTTTATTAGGTTCTTTAAGAAATCTTTTAATATCTACCCTCCAATCTAATGCATCTCCCTTCTTTGGACTATGGGCAATATTACTCCATATTCACAAGTATATTCCCAATTAAAACCTTTGAATATCCTGTGCCATCTGGGCCAATTCATTTTCTATGTCATTATATATCCTATTGACACATCGAAGCTCTAGTTGATCGAATATTTCCAACAAATCTTGGGCGATTTCATATTGATTTATAATGAACTCACTTTGACACTTAAAATCACCAATCAATTGGTGAATTACCAATTGATAATCACCCCTAACAATCACATTCTTTATCTTCATATCTATCATTAATTCTAAACCCACGATTAAGGCTTCATATTCGACTTGATTGTTGGTACACATCCTATCCAAAGTGAATGCGAACTTGTAACAAATCCCTAAAGGATTTATCAATGCTACTCCTACTCTTGTACTTTTAGAGGTTTTTGATCCATCGAAATATAAAACCTAAGGTTTTAATTCGAATAAGTCAATTTCTAATTCAATTTCTTTAGGCATGTGAAGGCATGGATGATCAGCCAGAAAGTTTGTCCAAGCCTGATTTTTGATTTCCTTTGGGGTATGTATTATATTTCGAATTCCGATAACGCTAAAATTCAAAGGCCTACCCTTTGGTGTAAAATAGGGCGAGAGAACATATACTTAATCAAATTCACTTTAGAAATCAAATAAACGATTACGGGCCGTAAATAAGCCCTTAATTTTGTACATGTGAAATACAATGCAAGACATAATTTTTCAATGGAAGAGTAATTACATTCACATTTTGTTAACCGTCTACTCAAGTAGTAAATCATCATTTCTTCACCAAATTGGTCTTCTTGTGCGACTATTCCAGCTATTGATTCTTGTTCAGCCGATATATACACTTTCATTGGCCTTCCTTGGATTGGTGACACCAACACTGTTGAACTTGATAAATATGTCTTTAGACTTTCAAAAGCCTTTTGATACTCTTCTTTTCAGATGAATTCGTCATGATTTTTCAACTTTAAAAGCGGCGAAAAAGTTTTAGTTCGCCATGTACAGTTAGAAATAAAACGTCTTAAAAAGTTTACTTAGCCTATAAACCTTTGCAATTCCTTTTTATTACTAGGTGGTTTGACCGCTAAAATGGCCATCGCTTTTTTTTCGTAAAGTTCAAGCCCCCCTTTTGTGTACTAGGAAACCAAGGAATTTTCCTGCATTAACACCAAATGCACATTTCAAAGGATTCAATTTTAGTTTATATTGCCTCATTCACTCAAATGAATATCTTAATTGTTCAAAATGGTCATCTTCTTTAATGGATTTGACAACTATATGATGAAAAATCAAGTTCATTGCCATTTGATAAGTCACTCCTGCAATTTTCAGGCCGAAAGGCATAACTATCCATTCAAAACATTTTAGAGATCCAGGGCATCTAAAGGCAGTTTTGTGTATATCTTCCTCAACTATATAAATTTGTATCCTAAATACCCGTCCATGAAGGAATATATTACGTGTCCGACATTGAATCTACTAAAGAATCTACCGTAGGCATTGGATATTCATCTTTGGGTGTGGCT
Source organism: Fraxinus americana (assembly GCA_035079005.1). Classification (NCBI taxonomy): domain Eukaryota; kingdom Viridiplantae; phylum Streptophyta; class Magnoliopsida; order Lamiales; family Oleaceae; genus Fraxinus; species Fraxinus americana. The sequence goes on along the minus strand of CM068725.1, from coordinate 17,410,246 downwards.
ATATTTAGGTTCCTAAAGTCTATGCACACCCTTAATTTACCATTTTTTTTAGTACTGGCACGATATTGGACAACCACTCAACATATCTGGCTGTTCTAATAAAGCCTACTTTTAATAATCGCTCTATCTCTTTCTATCTAAACCAGGCATATGTTCATATTCCCAAGCAAAACAATTCTTATATTCCTTTAATAAAGCGATTAATTTATCACTAACATCTTAATCGAGCATCTGGCTGACGAATATTGGGCGATCTTCCCCTTCATTGCCAATATTCACTTTAACCAGAGGGTCTTGTGCTTGAGCGTATCCAGGCTTGGTGATCCTCATTACTTCATCGTCCATGTCTTTTATAGGTAGTTCTTCTAAACAATCCACTTTGTTGACTTCTCAGCCAATACTTTGTTCCAACTCGAACACTGGCAATTTGTTTCCCAGTGCTTTCAAGGCTACTTCTTCTTTCGTTTTGTCTTTGCATTCTTTATTGAAAGCCATTAACTTGGTTTTGAAAGCCTGAACATCAGCCATTTGCCTTTGTTGCTTACAGCTCATTTAAAACTCTTTGATTACTTTTTTACCAATTACTGGCTCCTCCAAGGCTACTATGTTTGGCCTAATTTGACTGAACATATCAGTGACTGCATCTACTGAAAACGGTTATTCGCTCTGTGCAACAATTTGAGCTTATTTTCCATCTTGGACTACTCTGACAGGTTCATAATTTTCCTCGTACATGAACCTTTCAACAGAGTTTGCTACTGCGATAAAAGGTCTATGATCTGTTTGCACCACTTCTGCTTCACCCTTGTCATTCCAGAAAATTAGGCATTGATGGAGTGATGAAAGTATGCATCGACTTTCATGTATCCAATCCCTTCCTGATAACACATTGTAACTAGTAGGACCATCTATCATGAAGAAGACTATGGTCCTAGTAGTTGTCCCAATAGTTATGTCCAATGACATAACAGCTCTAGCTGAAGTTGATCCTCCATTGAAACTTGTAAGGATGACTTCTGTTGGAATCATATCACTTTCTGTCTTTGCAAGTTTCCTCATCATCCTAGATGGAATGGTGTTTATATCTGTTCCATTATCAATGAGTACTTTCGCCATAGGTATACCCTTAACTAGAGCCTTAACGTACAATGGCCTCAAGTGTTTGGTTAACTTCATGGCTGGTCTTTTAAAAATAACCTTTTCGGTAGCATCTATTTCCACTTTTTGCTTGTCCTCTGTTGAATTATCCTTTTGTGATAAGTCAACGTGCAGTATGTCGCACTGAGCTTCTGCTTTCTGGATTTCCTATTTACTACTTTCCAGACTTCCTTTCCAGTTACCCAACCTAGGGGAGGAGGCAATATTCTTGGAGGTGATCCATACTTTTCAGAGCGAGGTACTCTCATTTTCCTCTTGGGCGTCCCGTACAGCACACAATAATCGAAAGAACGCCCAGATGGTTCCCCAACAAGTCCACTTCATGAACTCTCTCTTGATATAGTTGCTTCAACAGAGTATTGCGCGATACTCCTCTCTTTCTTATTTCTGCCTCCACATCAATTTTCTCTTCGATGTCCGTCATACCATCATCCTCTTCATCATTGTAGGACCCTCTGAAAGTTTGGCCTTCTTCACATTCCAGCATACATGCTTCTTCTTCATTATCCTCACTTTCTTCTTCTTCTTTTTGTTCTTGAACTCCCTGGCTAGTAAATAGTTATTAACCATGACGGGAGGTAACGTACCGAATTGAATAGTAAGGGGCTGATCTGGATCTTCTCCATCCCTTCTGTCTCATTGAAACTTCGATCTTCTAGAAGAACTCTATGACAATTCTCCCATCAATTCGCCCGTACTAGTCTCTTCACTGTCTTCGAGAACATTTTGATTGGTCACCTCGACTAGTTTAGGTGCTTTAGGACGTGGTAATCTCTGTTGTTACCTCATCATTCGTCCATAATTCCGTTGAAAATGCCTTTGTTAGGTTTTAGTCATCTCATTGAAGGGTATCACCCTTCATGCATTATATTGGAATGAATGTCATACATTTGGTTGGCGAGGTTGCGATCTAAATGTCCTCACATTATTCGTTGGCCTGAACTGCCTCTCAAAAGGCAACCCTCTATAGAATGATGTACCTCGCCCTCTAACAGACTGCACGTTTGGAACAAAATCGGGGCGATGGTGACGTGGCCCTGCTCCTGAGTTCCCTGTTTTCGCACTCACTTCTCCTTTACATCTTGCACACATGACGTCTTCATCCTTTTTAGGTTCCTTCCATTTGATACATTCGAAGACACTGGGGTGTGGCCCAGGGTCCTTTTCTCCGTCATCTATGATCACCTTGAATTTTGGCAACTTGTTTTTGAAACCAGTCGTCACCATGTTTACTCCAAGTGGTTGTGGGAAAGGGTTCTCATCTACTGCCATCTTCTTCTTATCCTCAAACGTAATTCATCCTAATTCAATGACATCTTGTAACACATGACGAAAAACCAAAAAGTTGTTAGTCAAATGTGACCATGCATTATGTCACTTACAATATTTTTTACCCTTAATTTGTTCAGGGCTTGGCAACTTATGTTAATCGCTCAACTTTATCTGCTTATCCTTATATACTTTATCAAATATAAAGTCAGTTTTGGTTACATCGAAAGAGAACGTTCTAGCCTTTTTGTTTTCATCTTTTATATGTTCATCCTTGTCCGACGCTCTAAGCTTAGTCATTATAGGACAAGTATACGCATCTCCTTTGATTAATTCGGCCAAACATACTTCGATTTGATCATAATATTCATCATTAATGGTATGAACATCAAAATTTGGGTCTCTATAATGAGTCTCATTGCTAGAATTTTTCATTTGCTCTTCTTCTCTTATTAATCGTTCATACCTAATCACGTTTGCGCTCAATTGGAAAAGATCTGGAAATTCCCTGTCTTAGAATTTCTTTTTCAAATCGAAACTTAGATAACTTTGAGCAATTTTGACAAATTCATTTTCGAGAAAAGGTACAAAACACTTACTTCTTGCTGTCTTGAACATTTGAAGGAAACCTTCTGCTATTTCATTTGGCATTTGCCGAAGATTTGCCAAAACGGCCAAAGTAACTTCAGATTCAGTCTTATAAAACTGAGCATGGAACAATTGTTCCAATTATTTCCATGTTTGAACAGAGTTTGCCGTAAGTTAATGAACTAGGAGAAAGCTACTCCTGTTAATGAATTTGGGAATAACCACATTTTATGGTAGTCGGTTACTTCACCACTCAGCAGTGTGAATCGCTCAATGTGTTCTAGAGTGGACACTTCTCCTAAACCAGTGAATAATGAAAATTTTGGTACTTTGTACCCTCTAGGCCATGGATATGCTTGATCTACCCAATCAGGATATGGTTTCGTGTAAGTACGCCTAATGACAGGACGTATCCCAAGAGCTATTTGATCTTGTACTATCTCCATGATCCTATACTATCTCCATGATTTGATTCCTCAACATGACATTGAGATCATATGGAATTCCTATAGGTTGGTTTAATAGTTGATTTGCTTGAGGCCTAATATTTGGTTCTTGGTTGGCAACAAAATTGCCATTATTTGGGCCGTTATTACCATTAAACTGAGTTGAAACCATCATTAACGCGCGGGGCGTTCTGTCCATCATTCAGGACATTATCTCTTACAATTGAATTAACTCCAAGGTTAGTAATCTCATTACCACTATTCAAGTTTGACGTTCCATTAACCCCTGGTTTGAAGTAGATAGACCAAAGGATGGTTCTAGTCCTTGATTTAAGTTCAAACCAGAAGAATTATGGGGTGAATTATGCCCCACAATTGTCCTGGTTTGAAAGTGGTTTGTCATAGGCATAACTGGCTGACACATTTGGCCTACTAACTTGTTCATTATCTCATTTAATGTATTCAGTTGTTTGTCCATATTGCCATAATGTTCATTCCCACTTTAGGTAAATCTTTCCATATTATGAACATTTCGTAGATTTACATGTTCAATGACATCCTGTGTGAGTTCTCCAAGCAATGCACGCATGGTTCGAGAACTCTAGTCTATCATTGGTTCGTAACGACTGTGACTACTTTGACTATGTCCCTCTGTTCGTGGAGAGTTTTTTTACTCCTCATATCGCTCGATTATAGACTGGACTACTCTCTGACTTACTGGTTCCTTATCAGAATGTTTATGAGGCATAATGCTTCACTTTTTGTATTTTCAACACTAAACACTAATGTCCCATTGGGCGTGCCAAATTGTTTCGCGCGAGTAGTCGCTAACAATTAAAAAATATTCAGACGATTGTATAAGGGACAAACCTCTTGAGATAAAGTCCTAAAAATGGGTGCTTTATTGATGAGAGTTATAATTGAAAATAAAAAAAAATGCCTCCAAGGGGCGCAAGCACACGAGAACTGAGAAGGGATAATTAAATTTAATCTAAGAAATTGAAATTACGTATTCTTTGTTTTAGAGTGTTTGATTCGAGAGTCTTTCTCTATGTCTTCTCTTCCTTTTTATATTCCTATGATGATTTTTTTCGTGACAAACTGCTTGATTACTTTATAACTACCAACTTTTTTCACGGTGGCTAACTTGTCGTGGAACTGCCATCTCTAACTACCGTTATTACCATTTGTCGTTCAACCACCTTCAAATGGGCTCCTTAAATCGTGGAATGTGATAAGTCTACTCGATAACTGCTTCAATAACTGCTATTCTAGATAACCATAATATCTCATGTTTGTTAAGATTCTGGACGATTCGAAGGTTTGGGCGAAAACGAGGTCATCGCTCTGGGCCACCATAAGGCACTTCATTCGCTTAAATCTGGACGTCTTGCAAGCTTGGGCGATGATGTTACCGTATTCGTGAGCTTCCTCTGCATTCACCAATAATCTTATTTGGGTCTTTATCTTGGACTCCCCAATTGGGCCACACTCTTTTGACTATTTAATTTGGACTGCACTTTTAGTGTGTCAACACTATCGGGATAATTTTCTATGCAAGAGTTTTTGAGATGATACGTGAGGCTATGGAGAGTAAATATTATTCTTCTCCTGCAATTGTTCATCGCAGAACTCAGTCAATGAAAGCCTTCAAAAAAAGAAAAAAACATAAACGTACATATTATTATGGGAAGATATGTGATTTTATAAGCAAGAACGGATCCATAACCGAATTACAAGTCGAGCTAATACGTGAAAAAAATAAATTATAGCAACAAAATTCAGTGGGCAGGGGACTGGACCGGGCTACAGCTCGGCCCAATCCCCCTACATCAGTCCCTGCTTATAAGGTTAAAAACACGATTAGTAACTCAAATTATAGCACAGCTTTCACAAACTTAATATAATTTGTTTCGAATATTATCATGTCGTATCGTAATTCTCTTCTTTCAAGTGCATGTTTTCTGCCGTCGTTCAACTTATTTGAAAATATCAAAAGAAGCTTTACAAATACCTTTTACAGATATCTTTAACATATAAAAGAGAAAATGAGAATTAACTAATGCACGATTGCTGTTTAATTATATAACAACCAGCTAGCTTACTTCTCAATGTCCCAAATCTTCCATTTCCTAACTTGCTCCTTTCTATCCGTCATCCCTGAAATGTGGTTAGAACCATGAACTGCCTTGGCTTGAAGATTGATGGTAGTGGTACTCATATCAGTGTTGGAATGTCATCAAAAGTGAATTAAAATGATTATAAAAAAATAGACCCTAAAGTTAGAATGGCTACAAGTTGCTGACAATACCCAAGATCATATAGACAATAAAGAAACGGTCAAGGACAATAAAGAAATTAGAGCAGTAACTTAAAACTCAATATCAGACAGTTAATTGGAATAATTATATATCACGTTATAGACCCGTAACCAGACTCTACCTTCTTCATCAAAAAACCAAATAAGACAAATACTCACCAAACATGAACAAATAATCAACACATATTTTACTTTCTTTTATAATCAAACGAAACAAAATAACTCGCAATATTGCCAAAATCTACTAGCACTTTTTGTCATTTGTTACCGTTGCAGACCTAAGGCATGAACAACATTACACAGAAAACCTTTGGAGAGAATTCCCTTTTTATTATGTAATTTCGTAGTATAAACTCAAAATTCCATTGTGCTAATATGATTTAAATACTCCACAGATAGAACTTTGCACCAAAAAGACAACTTTGTAAGAAATCTTTTCATGTTTTTGGGATAATTCCTTGATACTTTTATTGTTAATCAATGGAAAGAATCTTGAAAGATATCAAAAGTCATTTGAAGGTTCCCTACGATTGAAGATACCACATCTTTTTGTTATACTTGCTCTTATTTGATTCCATTTTTTTCAAAATATATTTTTCTCCATCTTCTTTTAAATTGCACATTTTTCAATAAAATAATACTATACGCAAATAAAAAACATTTTCTTATTTTCTAATCACACATTCTTCATCAATCCACTATTCCAAAATACATTATATACCAAAAATTAGGGCTCAAACAAGCCATTATTATACTTGTACCCAATTTCCAGCAAAAGTATTCCAAACCCATAAGTCAATCTCAAAAACTTACCCAAATTCACTACTTGTCAAGAAAACAATTAATTATAGGGGAATTTTCATAAATGTCACTAAATTTGAAAATCCCAAAAAATTTGTCACTTTCACTTTTTGTGAGCAAAAATGTCACTTTTTTGGTGCAAAATGTCCAAATTATCCTTAATACCACCTTTTTAGGAGCATTTAATGTATGATTTGAATGTAATTAATGTTGTGATGTGATGATTTACTTTAAATATTATAAATATTGTTTATATGTATATTATATTAAGTAATATGAGTTTTCTTAAAAAAAAAAAAAAATAGAAATATTAACATAATCATACATTCTTCTTCTCCATTATCAAACCCTAACATCTTCTTCTTCATTCCTTACTCAAGAACACATTATTCATCATCAATTTTGAAAGGTAAGTCATTACAAATTATTTATAAATTTATCTTATAGATTACTATTTCTTAGATGTTTAAATACAATATCTTCAAATGCAATGAGAGGTGTTTTTGAAACTATTATTCATTTGTTTGATTTTGGAAATATTTGTGAAAGATAAAAATTACCAATATCCTTTACATAAATGAATGATTCCATATTTAATGATGCATTGAGTTGTTTATTAATGAGAAGATGTTTTCATGTGGTAGTTGAAAATTAATTATCACCATTAATGTTTTCAATAATTTCTTCAAAGATACATGATTTCAAGTTTCCCGGCAGTTCCTACACGCCATCTGTCGCATAGTTCTGAAACTGTCGAACCCGACATTTATGAACTGTCGAACCCGACATTTATGAACTGTCGAACTCGACAATTGAAATTTGTTAACACATTGTTGATTTCACCTTCTACTATTCCATGGATTTCAATATTCAAAAGTTCGGCATTCATATTATTAAATGTAGACATATTTATTGTGAATAATTCTTACCGTTGCAATCTCAACTTTTCAGGTATGAGTAATCATTTGAGATTTATCGTGTCGTATGGGGGACAGTTTGTTCATGTGGATGACGAATGGAAGTGGAGATGGGACAAAACCACTTCCATTTTAGTACCGATAAGTATTACTCTAACCGCACTCGTCCTACAATTGAATGACAAACTTGGTATTCTTGATCCCCGGATTGAAATTGAATTGAAGTTCAAAGTCCCGAACTTGAATATACCTCCGGCTGAAATACGTGAAGAAGAAGACTTAAAATGGTACATATTAGTTCACAACGAAACTGTCATATGCGTTACTATTTCGGAAGCCGAGCTCCCAAGTGTTGGCATGGGGAGGGATATAAATTGTCCAGATCGTTCGTTTGCCGTAGCGGATGTTAGATTTATAACTTATTCTTCTCCCTATCATTATTTTCGTAATTTACTAATAAAGTAATAAGTTATTCTTGTCGATGAATTTGCCCTATCCGTCCCGAATGTACTTATTGCCAAAAATCATCAGGTTGGTGAGGGAAAATCGCATTTAAAGAAATGAAACACCTGATATGAACATTAGGGTTGGTGAGGGAAAATCGCATTTCAAGAAATCCAACATTTTTGCATCTTCACAAACACCTGTGAACATATAATATAAAAAGTTATCTTCCTACTCCATTATACGAATCCGCCATAAGTACACAAATTTGTCTATTTATTACAAAAACTATTTTGTACCCCTGCAGCTTTGCTAGTTGTAATGCAAGCCCTCCACATCAACAGAAAATAACAATGTTCTAAACTTAGATATTACCGCCCACAAAATATCCAAGGGGATGTTGTGTACATCAATCACTGATGACAAGTTCAGCCGGACTCGAAGAACCTGAGATAGATGAATACACAGTCAGGTATAAACACATGTTGGTATCTATAGCACGATATCCTAACCATTTGTACAATTGACTGCCAGGACGCGAAATTTTATACATTATTATACTCTTAGAGGGGTTAATTGGATAGCAAAAATACATTTTTATTTCTAATTGTCAATTCTGAACCATAACAATTCATACCAGTATGCACAAAATCATAAATGTATAATTACATACGACAACCTGACAAAATGCAGTATATGGGTAACGCCTAATCCTCCTATTTCTTGTTGGTCCTTCTTGTACCCCTAATATAAGTTGTCCTAGTGGAAGCTGCGGGCATTCGAAGTCGCGACGAACGACGCCTTCGAGTAGGGACTGCTCTGACGTCACCTGCATCGGGAAGTTCGAGATCATCGTCATGTTCGATTGCATCACCTACACAGAAGCAACGACAGCCAGTTTATATCACCGCGGACATTTACATGAAAGCAACATGACATTTTACATGGGAAGTTCGAGATCATCGTCACCTGCATCGGGAAGTTCGAGATCATCGTCATGTTCGATCGGTCCACCTACACAAAAAGGAACGTCAGCCAGTTTATATCACCGCGCACATTTACATTATGACAATTGGAAGTACTTGGTACCATACCTCCCACATTCAGCGCTCCAGAAGTGGAAGAAGCGTCGTCATTCTATATACCATGCAGTTCGGTCCCTATGTCTCCTCCGGGTACTGCGAAACAAAGATACAACCCAGTTTTAGATTTACAAAAACCTGTAATGGACAGTTTAAAGCCATCGTATTTTACTGTTTACACAAGTTCTACATGTACCTCGAGGTGAAAATGATGACGGTACAGTATTGGGATGCACGTCCTGTGGAGCGGCCGGGAGGGTGGAAACGGGTGGTCGTACTAATGTCGATATGAATTGTGGTGCACAATAAATAGAGCATGTTAATGGAAATCAACTATATGTTGCTAGGATAAATCAACTTTCCACATGTGCAACTGTCAAGTGTCGAGAGAAACTGAGCTCAACTGCCAGGTCTCGACAGTTCATGTGTCGATATTTTTCGATCTGTCGAGAATTATTGAGGTGAACTGTCGTTCCCGACAGTTCACTGAGAATTACTGAGGTGAATTGTCGGGAACGACAATTCACTCAGAACTACTGAGGTGAACTGTCGGGAACGACAGTTCAATACTTTACTATTTCTCTACTGAAGTGAATTGTCGGGAAATGTAATTTTGACATTTATGTATATAATTTAGTAAGCCAGCAAGGCAACACAAATTATTCATGATGCCTGCAAGACAATAACAACAATCATTGTGCCGGCTAGGCAAGAACAACTTAAGTAATACATGATACCGGCAAGGCAGGAACAACAAAAATAATTCATGATATCGACTAGGCAATAGATTCAGTCACTTGTGCCGACAAGGCAACAAAAATAATTCATAATGCCGGTAAGGCAATAACAACAAAAATAATTCATGATGCCGGCTAGGCAATAACAACAAAAATAAAGGAACTAACAAAAATAATTCATGATTCCGGCAAGACAATAACAACAAAAATAATTCATGATGCGACTAGGCAATAGATTCAGTCACTTGTGCCGAAAAGGCAACAAAAATACTTCATAATGCCGGTAAGGCAATAACAACAAAAATAATTCATGATACCGGTTAGGCAATAACAACAAAAATAAAGGAACTAACAAAAATAATTCATGATGCCGGCAAGGCAATAACAACAAAAATAATTCATGATGCCGACTAGGCAATAGATTCAGTCACTTGTGCCGACAAGGCAACAAAAATAATTCATAATACCGGTAAGGCAATAACAACAAAAATAATTCATGATGCCAGCTAGGCAATAACAACAAAAAATAGTTGCCTTGGGAGAGGGAAAAGTTGCAAAACAAGTAGTGTTCATCATACTATTAAACAAATTTTTTGGACACCAATTCTTGACTCTCTTCCTCTTTCCCTGGGTGTATGGAGTCCTGGTAGATAATGCAGGGAAGCGAAGGCATGTCGATCGCGACCTCTTCATGTTAACTACATCGTTGCCTTCGACGGGTAAGGTGGTCGCCACTAGTATGTCAGTGACATTGTCTACAAGATTTTCAAAATTCATCCGCAAGAGCAAAGTACAATAACAAAGAAAAGAAGATCAGATCATAATAATTCGTACAAGTTAATGTGAAACACACGAGTAATAAAGAAAAAAAATGTGTAATGTTCGGATGAACTAAAGTTGGACATGCGGACAGATGACTGCCAAACTAATCTATCGAAAAGCTTCCATATGTCGAGAAATACTGCATTTAACTGTCGAGAATGACAATCCATATCGACAACTGACTCAACTCATATGTCGATATTTAGTCATCTGTCGAGAATAATAGAGATGAACTGTTGGGAACGACAGTTCATAACGATGATGGGTCACATAACTAATCTGTCGAATAGTATTAATCTGTCGAGAATTCATAATTGTCGAGACTTTTATTTCGACAAATTAAATAATTTACTTCAAACATTTTAACATAGAGGACAATACAATGAAATATGTCATGTACATAAGTTGTGGAAATCAACAAATCCTGCATATATACAACTGACAACCTGCTTTAGCTTTACAACAAGTTGAGGTCTCTCGATGAATGCACTATATAAATTGCGAGGGTGACCCATCTCATAGAATTGCAGTCACATGCCGAAACCAATATCTCTTTATGGAGAGGTTAAATGTTTTATTAGAAAGAGGAGTAGCTGCTACTTCTACAAGACCGAAAAGATACCTCATCTTCTTTAATCGTCACTTTTGCCTATTCATAGCCCGTCATCATTAAAAAATAGTTAGAAAATCAGTGAAAAGTTAGTCTGAAGATGCTAGTTTATAGTAAAGGATCTTGGGAGAGGGAAAAACTAAAAAAATGTGAAAGCAAAGTGATTAGATAGACCTGACTGAGGAAAGAAATGTTGATGGTGAGAATACGAAATGAATAAGATTTGAATTCACTATAGGCAGGTCAATAGGAATCCGACTATAGAGCCGAAATGATTTTCACAAAGAATATTAAGAATGTGCTTATTTTCGAGGAACTAGAAGTCCAAAGTGGGTCATCTCATATCTAAGCAATAGAAGTCCAAAAATGGTTATATCAAAGTTCACAAATCATGCATTTAGATATACTCCTACAAAAGCAACAGAGAAATGAGGCAACTGAAATCATGTGTGAGAAAATCCCATAATTATCATTCAAGCACAATGTCTGGTCGGGTCCACTATTTCTAACATACTATCCATTCACTAACTAGAATTTTTTGTCATCTTCAAATTCTTTTGCTATCTCATATCTTGTTTCCCAGGATGTTGGCATCTACAAGACTTCATATGGGTTCGAGATAATTATATTATGTGGTAATGCAATTACAAAAAGAAATCCACACAACCATTATTCACATTAAATATCAAGCAAGGCCCAAACACGGGAATGGCAGCAATCAAGTTGCACGATACCACAAGAATTGATGATATGCATCTATGTAGTGTCCAAAAGATACATTAGCATAAAGAGAACACAAACATTTTTACTAGAATTACAGGCATGGTTAAAGAGGCCAAGCTTATAAATATCTCAAAGTTCACAACTCATTTATCATGTCAAGCATCTGTAGATCTGAATTATGAATATAAATATCCTCTTCTTCCATATCTTATCATAAATTGATTATTATTGCAACATGGACTGCATCATCATTTTCATTGGCCCAATTAGTCCAGGAGACTAAAAAGACTCCTTGTTGGACCTTTGCTCTCACCTTGCCTCCCAAATGCCACTTATCCCAACCCTTTACAAAATCCTAAACTGACTGTTCTTTTATTTGCTAGTGTAAAAGTAAAAAAGATCAATCTCAACTCCCTCGGAGACAATGGTAACAAACACAACCAAACAAATATGTTGGAAACATGAAAATTTGGCTTCCTAATTTGAGTGAGTGATGGCAAGATTATGCCCAGTCAAATGCTAGGGAAAAATGGAAAATAGCATAGTAAAAGCATGTCCATAGAAAATAAATTGATATGTTATAATGTAAGGACACAAGAATAACATGCAGAATGACATAAATAACATTTTGAAGGCAGTAGCACCAACCTTTTTCAACTCGTCCAACACTGATTCTTCAAAAGCCGGTTGAAGAGGCAAAACTAGAAGAGGATTTGAGAGACCCCCCAAGACATTCTCAGTAGCAGCATCTTGTCAAAGAAAATGCCCAATTCAGAGACTAGATAATAAACTACAAAATCAATTGCAAATGGAAACAACGGCTGTAATTTTCCAACGGGTTCTTCTTCTACTTCAATAAAATTGAATCTGCCAAGTACAAATGGCAACAAAGGCTGTGATGAAAGGATAATAGAGGAAGAAAAACCCATGAAAGGAAAAATAGGAATTTTTAGTAAATTTTAAAAATAAAAATGCCATAAACCCACAAAAAGAACATAAATTTTACCCTGAATGTGATCTACTCTGTCAATTTCATCTTCAAGATTTTAGTGAGAAAATGTTCATATAATTTGTATAAAATGAAATAAGAAGGGTTTTGCTTTTAAGCCATTGACATTGGAACACGAATAGACATTAAAATGATATTTGAAAATCAAGAAATAAGCTTATAAGTCGACAGATTTCTTCCTGACATTTACACAGTTTTTGTACAATTTTTCAACTAGTCAAATCTCATTTAATGAAGGACATGTCAGGTATTTAAATTATCTAGAGAGACAAAAATGTCCGAAAATGATAATTTTGCAAAGACTTAAAAAAAGTGACATTTTTGTAAATGTAAATCCGAAAAGTGACATCTAGTGCAATTTCCTCTTAAAAAAAATTATACTGCCTAAACAAGAAGCCACATCCACACACGACTAATAATTATTTTAGCAGAAAAAATCAAACTATGTATGAGCATTAATTTTCCATGAGAGATGATCAAAAAAATATGATCAGTAACAAGATCAAATCCAATAAACTCAAAAAACTTGAAAAGACTACACATCTAAATAGAATTCATCAGAGAATAAAAAACAAAAGAGAGAGAGAAAGTGACATTTGATAAAGCCCAAAAACTGTTTCTCTACACAACAAAGAAATAGAGCTCATTCCATTTTGCAACAAACCCACTTTGCTCAAAACGAAAATATGCATTTTCAATACAACTTGGAACAAAACCTAAATCAATTCCATAAAAAAATGAAGAAAACACTACTAACCATGTACAGCCCATTTCACGTTACATAAAATCTATTTAGTACACAAATTCAGTTTCAAGAAAACATTGCAAAATCAGAGGTGGGTCTTTTTTCATCAAAAACTCAAATCTTTTACAAATTTACATTAATAAATAACCATGTATAGCCAATTTTTAGATGCACTTAAATCCATCTAACAACAAAATAATATAACACAAGCATGCACGTATGAAATTCCCATGGTCGCTAATAGAAAACTTAAAACCCTGTAAAAAAGAAGGTCACAAACCTTGGAATGGTCGGCAACGGTTTTTTTTGGCGAAATTAGAACATCATATAGAAAATCATGGAGAGAAAAAAAATCCCGCTACTCGAATAGACTGAAAGACGTGCTAATATAGATTAACGTGGTATTTGCAAATTAAAAGAAAAGGAGGCATTTGAAAGAATTTAAAAGACAAACACACATCACTCTCCCACGATCTTTTCACTTTGGAAACCGCAAAAAGCCCTAATTTCTAACCCTACATCTCCGGTGTTGCCGTGTCTCCCGAAATCCAAACGCTCAATCTCTCGTTGTCGTCAAGTACTTTCGCCAGAGATTCACCATCGCAAGACCCATAATATCCTTCGGTCGGCGTCAAACAGCCGAACATTGCAAGCAAGTTGTACCCATCTGAAATAACGAAGTTTGACCAAACTAACACCTAGAGGGGTAAATAGGTGTTTATGCGGAATTTAAATTTACCAACTAAAATGCAACAAGTCATAGTTATTAATTAATCTAGATGAATTCACATGCACTACTATCCTATGTTGAATTACCACAGATAATAACTTACAGAAAAATAAATAACACTGAAAGTTATTGACGATAAAACCCGGAACTAGGTAAAAACTCCAAGCCAAAGCCAGTAAAAATCCACTATAAACGAATCAACTTAGAGTACTGTTAGACTCGACTAACTCTAGTACTTTTTGACTGTAATTACCAAAGTCCTTCTAGATTGCGTGCTCCTGCACCAACTCCCGGCCTTCTGAATTAGTCTATCTCCTATGGATCAATGAGAACTCCTCGTTTTCAAACAATCGAACTCAGGTCACCTTCATTAATATTCAGAACTCTGACGGATGTTATGGAAGTAAGTGGTTTGGTGTTTGGTTTATGCGAGGTTGATGCTTTTCATTGTAATGATGAAATCAATATGAAGGTTGAACTCTATGAATGATATGGATGAAGTAATCACTTGTTTGTCTCAATGTTCAACCCTGTTTTTTCAAATGGTGGCGTCCATATATATAGTGAAGAGGTTTTGGATAGTATGGGCCGGATAAGAACCTTGAAAAATGCGAATTAGATTTTCTCGGAATACATTGTCGCTCAAGCGATAGGCAAGCGACGGTGTGTCACTCGAGCGAAGTCCGGCGACAGGCGAGCGATGCAACTTCTATTTTTACCGCTCAATAATGCGAAATTGCGGCGACACTTTTCTTCTCATTCCATACTCGAACCCTATGACTTCTAACTAACCATTTAACATTTTGACTTTTAAAACCTCTTTTACAACAATATTTTTGTCAAAAGATTGCCAACAACTTTAAAACCTAACAAACTCCCCATTTGACATTATGTGACAAAACAAGTATTACAAGTCAAACAGATTCAATCTAATCTACCCAAAACCAACTGACTCGGTTGATGTCTTCTCCTACTTCCACTCAAGTATTCGTAGGGGTTGCAATAATCCGACTAGTCTATGATGTTCAACTTTTACTTGTTGGCATGTTAAGCATTTCTCAACATGTTTTGCAATTTCTTTCTTCATACCAGGCCACCAATAAAGGGCCTCGATTCCGTGATACACTTTTGTTGCACCTGGGTGTACCGAGTAAAGAGTGTTGTTGGCTTATGCTAATAGTTCCCAGCAAATTTCTAGATATTTTTGTACCCTTTATATGTAAGAATACTGTCTATTGATATTTCGCACTCAGTGTGTATCTCCGTTCTTGTTTTTCCTTGCTCTTGATATAATATTCATCACTTTTCTGTCTTATTAAGATGTACTCCTTTCATGTTGGTTGTATAGTTAGTGCCAAAAGTTGAGCATTACCCGAAGGCAAGAGTTCGAGGTTAAATTTCTGCATTTCTTCTTTCAATTTTGATGGTTTCGAATCCGTCTTCCTACTTAATTAATGTATCAGCAATAATGTTTGCCTTACCCAGATGATAATTGATGACACAATCATAATCTTTGACCAACTCAAGCCATCTCATTTGTATTGAGCTCCTTTTGAGTGAAAACAATATTTTAAGTTCTTGTGGTCAGCGAAAATTTTACTTTTCTCGCTTATAGATAATGTCTCCAAATTTTGCCAACAAATACTATCGCTACCAATTCAAGGTCAAGGATTGCGTAGTTCATCTCACATGGCTTCAACTATTGAGACACCCCAGCCTATTTCTTGAAGCATCGCTATAGATCATGAATCATCCAGTATTGGAGGGTGCGGTTAAGATTGGTGAAGTGGTTAGCCTTTCTTTCAATTCCTGAAATCTCCTTTCACATTTGTCATTCCATTTGAATGCTACATGCTTTCGCATAAGTTTTGTGAGTGGCATAGCAATATTTGAGAATTCTTCTACAAATCATTGATAGTAGCTAGCAAACCCAAGAAAACTTCTGATTTAGGTAACATTTGCCGGTCGTGGCCAATTTTTTTACCGCTTCTACTTTGTTCAGATCTATCAATAACCTTCTCTAGTCACATAAGTCCCAGAAAATTTACATTGTCCAACCATAGCTCACACTTAGAAAATTTGGCGTATAATTTTTCTTCCCTCCGCTTTTGAAGTACCATCGTCAAGTGTTGCTCATTAGTTTTGGAGTACACAAGTATGTCATCTATAAATACGTTGACAAACTTATCTAATTATGACCACTCAATTTATTAAGTCCCTAAAGCTAAAGGCCATAGGTGCATTAGTCAGGCCGAATGACATTACTAAAAAATCATAATGACCATATCAGGTGTTAAGAGCAGTGATAGGCACGTCCTACTTCTCAATTTTCAATTGGTGATATCCTGACCTCAGGTCATTCTTTGAAAATATTGTTGCTCCATGAAGTTGATCAAATAGATTGTCAGTCTTTTGTAATGGATACTTAATCTTGATAGTAACCCTATTGAGTTCTCGATAATAAATACACAGCCTCATGGATCCGTCTTTCTTTTTAATGAATAGGACCGGAACTCTCCATGGTGAAAAATTGGGTTGTATAAAACCATTGTCAAGTAATTCTTGCAATTGAGATTTTATTTCCTTTAACTCAGTTTGAGCCATTTGATATGGATCTTTGGCAATAGGTCTCGTACTAGGGATTAGATCAATATTGAATTGTATTTCCCTGTCTCGTGGCAGGTTATCAGGGAAGAAATCAAAGAAGTCTTTTACTATTGGAAAAACTTCAATTGAGGATTTTCTTTCAACATCTATTTGGTTCAAGCAGATGAAATATGACTCGAAACCTTTGTTGAGGAATTGTGTGGCTTTGGTTGCAGAGATAAGGCAACCATAAGGGTTTTTACTAAGAATAATGTTACATGTACATTATGGTACACATAATGGTGTCCATAATGTACATGTGGCGCCCCCTTTTGGGGGGAGTGCATGTGGGCCAGGTGCTCCTCCCAATAGGGGGCGCCACATGTATATTATGGACACCATTATGTGTACCATAATTTACATGTAGCAATCCGTGCCAAGAATGACATCATATTACTTCAAATCCAAATTAACTAGATTGGCAGGGAAATAATGACCGCCTAGTGGAACTAGAGCATTAAAAACTATTTGATTTGACTTTTGTAGTCCTCCTTAATGAATAGTGACTTGAATATCATCATGAATAGAATATGAAGATAATGTCGTGGTGGAAATAAAATAGTAAGATGCAAACGAATGAGTAGCTCCAAAATCAAACTGAGTGATAGCCATTTTACCTCCCACTAGTAACTCCCTTGAAATGACAGTAGGACTTTCTATCTTTTTGCCGACTTTTCATGGTAAAAACTCTAGTTGTAGCTGTGGATTGATCTTATTTGCTTTAGCTGGACAGTCTTTGGTTAAATGCCCTTGTTGTAGGTCACAAATTCATGTTCCTTTGAAACAAATGCCTCCGTGATTCTTTCCACAATTTGTGCACATTGGGTGTGTATTGATTTGTTTGATGTTGATCAAGGAGAGAAACTTTTTGCCTTCTCGAACTTGTTATACCTATTTTGGTTGTTGCTAAAATTTCACTTCTAAAATTCTCGTGCCAACACAATCTTCTGTTCGGCTGTAAGAGCTCAATCAACAATTTCAGCAAAAATAATTCCCTCGATTTATACCATTTGCACATGTCGACTTAGTTCTGGCCATAATCCTTCTAAAATTGATCGAATTTCAGTGCTTTAGTTGCCACCATGTGTTGTGCAAATCGAGACTAGTCTTCAAATATTCTAATATATTCACCTACTAACATGGATTTCTAGAGGTGAATAAACTTGGTCATTTCTGATTTGTGACAATAGTGGAAATGTATTTATTTCAAAATAGTTCGCAAAATCACTTCCAAGTCATTTCATTCACATTTTCCAAGTGTTGGACAGTATCCCACAAATATCTAGCAATTCTTCATAGCATAAATGATGCACAATTGACTTTTTCTTGTTTGGGTACATGGCTATAATTAAACATTTTTTCTATCGCCTTAAGCTAATCTTCGGCTTCAATCAGGTTAGTTGTACCCTCAAAGTTTGGTGGATTGAGACATTGAAAACATTCATCGACAATCTGAAAGGTGCTCTCGTTTCCATTTTGACTCATCAATCGTGCCATTGTTCCACCTGGGTTTCTACTAATTGTGTTAGTCAATTAATAATGATGTTCACATTGTCATCCGGGTTGCGAGACATATACCTACAATTATATTTCTCGTCGCATATTATTAAATCCATGATTTTTTTAAATCAAGTTAATTTAACTGAGTTTTGTTTAATTTATCAAAATTAAAAGCAGATACCCTTAATTTATCGTACATTATAAATTTATTAATAACCTCATTATAATCATTACAAAATGAAATGAATAATCAATTTAATATATTTTTTCAAAAGAATGACAAAATACAATAAAATAATAGTTTTAACTTTTTATAAGACTTTAACTCATATGGACAAACTAGAATATTTGACACAATCTATGTTACTTTTCTTTCAAATTTGTTCGATGAAGATTTCTTGAATCCATATAAGCCAAAAGTGATGATGTCTATTCAACTTTTTCAACTTAAACATTTTTTTCCATGATAGGCTTTCAAAAGGCTAGGAAATAACACTTTCTTGGAAATGAAAACAAATAAACAATGCATTCTTTTGCTATAGTTAATTGAAATTAAGTTAAATGAATATAATGCTTGACATAGGAGTTGATCGACCTCTCACATAGCATGTGAATCTCGACCTGAATTAAATAATGATGACCTCCTCCATGTGTATGTGTTGTGTCATCTCCTGTGTTTGTGTAGCAAAACTCACTCACTCGTGACTAATTTTTGGGTCACTCTTTATAAATCTTGAGTTTGTTTGGGGAGAGATTTTTGGGGGAAGAATTGATTTTGAATAGTGATATGATGGGAAATGTGTGGTTGAAAAAGAAAAAAAAATTATTGATGTGATGAAAAATATTATTTTATTGAAGAACGTGTGGTTGAAAATGAGAATTGATTTACTGTAGAAAAATCTAATCCCTCCCAAACAGGCCCTTATATTTTGACTACATTTCATACCTCTTATTTCTCATATCTAAAAGATATATTTTCTTACTCTTCTTCCTCCTCTCCTTGTTTCTTACGAGTGTTGGAATATTCAAATATTAGATCCCTCTTCTAAATCGTTCTCCTATCTGTTATTAGATGTTTATTCTAGATTCTTCTCTTATTTGTTATGTAGTTAGTTTGTTAGAAATTTACTCTATGAATAGAGCAATTTATTCACAATAAGAGTCAATCACGTGCTTCTGAGGAGCACAGTTCTGAAGCTGAAGTCTGGATCTTCCAAAGGATATGGAAGAAGTGGTTTGGGAGTAAAGATAGGGACGCGGACAAGAACAATATTACCAAACAAGATGAAATTTCTGTTGGAAATTTAACGGCTGAGGACAAAGATGTGATATCAACAAGTTTGTCTGCTAAATCTGTTTGTCCTGCATTATTTTCACGTTCAAGTCATGAGGCCATTATTGATGAAAAAAAAGCTTGTGATTCAGATGCTGCTGCTGAATCATCCAGCCAAAGATCTAGTATATTCTCTCAGTTTATGCGATGGTCTAGATTTTGGAGCTCCCCAGACTCTGATCACGCAACTGAAGAATCTCGAGAAAATATTGAACAGATGAAAAATGATAATCAGAAGCATGATGTTTTTATGGAAGAGCCCTTTTGGAAGGAAATAGAGGCATTCATCGAAACATCTTCAGCTATTGCCTTGCAATCAAAGTCCAGGGACCATCTGGCACAAAATTTACAAAACAAGTGGCCACCAGTTCTCAGATCACTTCCTCTGAGTAATCTTCTTTACAAAACAAGTGGCCACCAGTTCTCAGATCACTTACTAATCTCTGATAAGAAATGGATCGAGGAATGCCACTCTCAAACCTATCCTTTTTTATTACTGCAGTTCAATGGCTATTGGAGTTTGCCTTGTCGTCATAATCCATCCAGTTTTATATTGCTGGAGTTTGTTCAGCATTTTCAGTTTTTCTTTTACTTATCAATGTTGACGATGTTTGTCTTCAGCAAATGCCCAATTTTAGAGTCATGATGCTCACTTATTCTGGTTGAATTATGTTGCTCTTTTTCTCTAAATTGCTTCTCCGTTGGACGTTATTGTCGACCACGGCTTCTCTTGCATCTCTTCTCTTCTCTCTACAATTCAAGATGTTCCATCTTAAGGGGAGAGTGTTGAAATATTCCAATATTAGATCCCCTTTCTAGATCCTTCTGATATTTGTTATTAGATGTTTATCTAGATTAGTCTCTTGTTTGTTACGTAGTTAGTGTTAGGCAAATTGTTGTCAAACGACCTCCTCCGGGCGATGATGAATTACGTTGTATTAATTCAGTCGGCATAGTCCAAATGACTGAAAGTTAATCGAACACCACAATTGGTAAACCGATCCTAAACCGACCCAAACTTGGATGGCCCACCTATGTTTTCTACTTGGGCCTTAGCTTGCTTATTGGGCCTAACCTAATTCTATACCTAATACTATATGTATGCTAACCCGTTTCTATTCATGCCTGTGTGAGAGACTTGTGCCTTGTGAGAGAAAACGTGACCTTGCTGTGTGCTCTTCGTCCCTTTTCTTCTCCTTTGCCTTTGTGGCTAGATTGTGGTTACAATACTCTCTTCACCATTAGACAAACCTGTGTGGGCAGTAGAAATCGGGTGGAGCAACCGTTTGGAGGCTTGGGGTTTTGAGTTTTCTCTTGTGGTGTTCGATTGGAGGATTCTGAGCCCGGTTTCAAGGTGTTAAACGGTGTTTTAACTTCACAGTTAGTTTGTTAGAAATTTACTTCATAAATAGAGCAATGTATTCACAATATTATTTGAGCTTTTGATGAATAGTAAGTGATCTTCATATCCTCTTCATCAAGTTCCTTCAATATAGTTTCTATATTAAATCTATCATTTTATTTTCTTAATAAGGAGGGAGAGGTTCATTAAAATTATGGAGAATATAGAAAATACTCATTTCTCTCGAGATTTTCATACTACTTATGCATTAGCTACATTTCGCGCCTTTTCAACTGTTCCGATTGGACAGGCCATATAGTAAAATATGATGATCTAGCATAAATGAATTTTCCTTATATTGCTTATTTTGAAGGTTTGGTTGATTATATTTTGTGGCTTTGAGACGTGATATTTATAATTGCGCTATACGGTTGTTTTACTGCAATGCTTGTACACATGAAACCCTACTTCCTCGTCCAAACTCCGAGTACTTCCTCACCTACTTAAGTTGCTCTTTTCTTAGAATTATAAGGAGTTCTTGTGTACAAGTTTTGGTATTCCAGACAAGGGTCTTAGATATTCCGATGAGTCGGATTTTGATAGATTAGAGGCCAGCAAGGTTGTGTGTGAAATGTCAATGACAACACGTGTAACTCATGCTATTAATCTCCTTCCTCAAAATAGAATTTTACACCTAATAGTGTCTACATTCATAAATCCTCAACATAGTCATCATTCTGATATAACAGAGGAAGATTTTTGGATTATGTGGGGCATTATTACGAATAAGCCTCCAAATTTGTGTCACATAATTTTGAGGAATATGATTCGTGGAACAATTCCTGGTAATGTGCGATATTACGGTATGGCCATTTGTGAAAGAATAGATGGATTAATTTGGAACCAAGGATTCCTCCAACTCCAATGCCTCCCCATACTAGTTTTATTGGGTTTGCCACTCTAGGGAAAATAAACTGTAAATTGGTAGGAGGAAAAATAATCTCCACAAAGAAGGAAAATGTAGAGTTCAGGAAGAATTAGAGGGGTCTAGTTCTGTAGTGGAGAGCTCAACTATGGGTCGGTTAGAGGCAAAACTAGATCAGGTATTGCAACTCCAAGAAGAACAAATAAGGTGGCAAATGAATTTACAAGAAGATCACGAGAAATGGCAGAGAAATTTTGAATCTTGTTTTGCTCCAAGAAAATAAGTGCAATTAATTATTGTTGTTGTCGTTGTTGTTATTATTGTTGTATTGTTCCTTTTTAAAGCTTTGAAATATTATGTTCAACGTATGCTCACAATAACTTGACATATAACTTCAGTATTGCACTAGTTAGATTAATATGTAAAATCTTGAGTATGATAAGAAGAAATCCTTTATGTCTTCTGATAATTTATTAGAATTTTTTAATCATCATCATCATTTGTTTTCCTATATATTTTAAAATAAATTAACATTTCAAGTTAAAACAAAAATCAATAACTTACCGAGAGGGGCTAATTCTTCCAGCCGAATGAGACGCTGGGTGGTCTACAGAATCATGAAAACCTGGTTGCTCTGATATCATATCTTGTCATGACTAACTTAATCTTTAATAAAAATAAATAAATAATTATTTCTGTTTTTTGATTTTAATAGTAAGCCCCTGTTTGGTACACATTTTTTCTCATTCTCATTTTTTTACTCATTTTCAACCACACATTCTTCAATAAAATAATATTTTCCATCATATCAATAACTTTTTCTTCCTTTTCAACCACACATTCTCCATCAATCTACTATTTCATAATACATTCTTTCAAAATAATGTGGCTCAAAAACACCCTAAAACAATAAATCACGAAATTTTAATATAATAAACCAAGTAAATGAAATATTTAAGGCAAGGTCAAACTATTGTTTGCATAGTGTCAAAAGTTAGGTTGCAGTAAGGCATGGATGTCTACTAAATCTTTGGTCAGCCGTATTGTTGGAGTAGGCGTTTAGGTGGTCCCATTATATGCTTTGCATTGCATCAGTTTAACTATAGCATTCTGTTTTCAATAGTAAGATTACTATTTTCTTATTACTATTCAATTATGTCTTTTATGTCAAATTTGTTCAGTAAAAGTACTGGTTCAAATAATAGTGGAGATAACGTTTCAAATTATTTTCAAAATAATGATGAAGAATTAGATCAAAATCATGCATCTGCATCAAATGATTTATTTTCATATCAATAAATTAAAAGGTTAATATTCTAAAATTCCTCCATATTATCCTCAAAATATTGTTCCCAATTTGCTTTTCAAAGAAAAGGCAAATTTTCAAATTTCTTTTACTGGAGACTCTATTACTGAATGAAATATTGATGATTTTAACAGAATATCAAATTGTTCAACTCTTAGAAGTCATGTCTATGTGTTGGAAAGTATATAGATCAAAAAATGTTGATCCGAAAACTTCAACTTTAAATCTGGTTATCGGATGAAAAAATGTTGATCCCAAAACTTCAACTTCAACTTTAAATTATCTCAACTTAGAAGAAAAGCAAGAGATTATTAATTCTCAAAATAATGAGACTAGAGAAAATGACAGTTTCTCGATCCTTATCTAAGTATCATCAAACATTTTATCGAAGTATCTGTTGATGTAATGAATCGAAAGTTCGAAATTCTCATACATCTTCAATGTTCAAAATTTCATGATTTTCAATGGTATAAAGACATGTTTTTAGTACGTGTCTTATAACGTGAAGATTGTGATCAATACTATTGGAAAGAAAGATTTATAGTTGGACTTCCAAAAATCTTTGCAAAAAGAGTGAGAACTTCAATAAGAGGCCAATATCAAGAAAATATTCCATATAATGAACTTACATATGGAGAAATTATCGACTTTGTCAATAAAGAAGGTCTTCCACTTTGCAAGCGGGGGAGGCATCATCGAGACTACCCAGGAAATTGTATCAGTGCTTTCTCAATTTCATATGGATAATGTATGATATTATAGGCGGAACTCAGGGCTATTCGTGATGATATCCTATTGGCTAGAGATCTTGGTTTGTCAGATATTTGGGTTGAGGCAGATTCGACTGTTACCATTCACTGCATCACTAGAGGTGGCGGACCGTGGCCTATCCAGATGATACTCAGACAGATTGCAGATTTCATTTCATTTGACAGAGATATGGTCTCCCACATCTTCAGAGAGAGGAACCAAGTTGCAGATGCACTTGCTACCGATGGTTGCATCATCGTAGATACCAAGAATATGGACTAGCCGACCTACCACGACATATCAGGGCGCTTGTTCATATTGACATGTATGGTTTACCCAACACTAGAGTTTAGACATTTGTATTTTGCTTTTATTTTTATTTTTGCTTTAACTAGTTCTTTTTATAAGGGAAGTAGTACTCATTTTTTACTGCTTTCCTTTTATTCTTTACTTTCACTGTTAGGGAAGTTTTGCTTCTTTATTTATTGATTTCATTGATATCATTTGGAACCAAAGTATTCCTCCACCACAAGTAAGGACATTTTAATAAAATCTCGGAAGTACCGTCTTCCTTCCCAAACAAAAAAAAAGGGTCTTATACTTTGCAATGATCTAAAACTCAAAACCAAATTAAGATCAGAAAGATCTAAAAGTTGTAAAGAATTTAGATCATTCTGTGAACAATATGTCCTTGAGAAAATAATTCCTCTTTCTTGAAAATTAGAAAGAAAAAGTTTTCCTTCTTACAAAAGAAGAAAATAATTAAAAAAGAAACAATTTTCAAAAACCTTCTTATTAAAAAAATTATTCTAAAAAGCGATTTTCAAATAAAAAGTTTTCAAAAAATTCTAACGTTACTTGCTGGAAATGCAAGCAAACAAGACATTATCCCAATAAATGGCTTATGAAAAACAAGATTAATAATCTTCAAATAGATGAAGATATTAAGCTCATGCTCCTCAATTTTATCAATTCTATAGAAAAAGAAAATTCCTCTAATTCTGAATTAGAAATAGTTTATCAACATCAAGAAGATTATGATGTTGAGACTGGTTCTAATTCATCTTCCTCCTCTTCAAATCAATTTAAAGAAATTGATGATTGTAAAATCATAAATGTTCTTACCAAAGAGGAAGAATTTATTCAAGAAATAGTTGAGAATATTGAAAATCCTCGACTAAAGAAAAAATTTCAAATCTCTTATTCTTTCAAAATCTAATGAATTTGACGATCCTTATAGTATTAAAAATATTATGAGTAGATTTAAAGCTGAATCTTCAAAATTTTCCTAGTCGTCTAGTTCTGATTTAAAATCAGAAATTAATAAAATGAAATCTCAAATATTTATTCTTCAAAGTCAAATGAAAGATGTCAAAATGGAAATAGTTCTCTTGAAAATCAAATAAGAGAATCAAACCATTTATGATTCTGAATCTTCTGAACAAGAAGAAGTCTCAATCTTCAAAAGTTCCTCAAACTAAAGAAGAAAAGATTAATGTTATTAACCGCATTCAACTTCAGAAATGGTATTGTCAAATGGATATTATTATCAATAAAGATTTTAAACTTCATTCTAGAGTCATAATTGATTCTAGTGTAGATCAAAATTGTATTAGGGAATGATTAATCCCTACAAAATATTTTGAAAATACCACTGAGCGTCTTTATGGTGCTAATAGAAAGAGATTGAATATTCAATATAAATTTTCAAAAGCTCATGTTTGCAATTCAAATATCTGTTTTAAAAATATATTTTATTTTGTCAAAGATTTAGACCAAGAAGTAATTCTTGAACCACTTTCATTGTTCAAATCTATCTTTTTCAAGCTGATTCAAAAGAATTAACTATAAATATTTTTGGCCAAGAAATTACTTTCAAATTTACAAATCCTCATTCCTACAAAGATGATAATTCTTTAAAATAAGATTTTATTTCAAAAATTATTAACAATGTTAATCTTAAGAAAAAACATATTCAATTTTTAAAAGAAGAGATCAAATTGCAAAAAATCAAGGAACAGTTGAAAGATTTCTCTTTTCAAAAGCAAATATCTCTTTTTCAAAAGCATACAATGGTATACTATTCCAAATACTTCTTGAAATATGAAAAAGCATGTAGTGTCCCTATCATATACTCAAGATTTTTATGAATCAAATATTCTTACAAAATCTCGTCATATTCAAACGAATAAAGAATTATTTGATCACTATATCAAAGAGATCAATGATTTGCTGGATAAGAAGCTTATCCGTCCAAGTAAATCACCATGGAGTTCGACATTTTATGTCAACAATTCTCCTGAAATTGAACGAAAAGTTCCTCGTTTAGTTATCAATTACAAACCTCTCAATAAAGCTCTTTAATGAATTAGATATTCATTACCTCAAAAGAAAGACCTATGAAATAGGTTATTCAAAACTGTCATTTTTTCTAAATTTGTTATGAAGTCATGATTCTGGTGAATTCAAATTAAAGAAGAAGATTGCTACAAAACTGCTTTCAATGTTCCTTTCGGACAAATGAATGGAATGTTATACCATTTGGTCTAAAAAATGTTCATTCTGAATATCAAAAAAAATTATGAATGATATTTTCAATCCTTATTCAAATTTTATTATTGTTTATATTGATGACGTTTTAATCTTTTATGAAAGTTTAGAACAACATTTTTATGTATTTCAATACATTCATTCATGTTATAAAAAAATGGTTTAGCAATTTATGCTAAAAAAATTATTTTATGTCAAACAAGTATTAGGTTCTTGGGACATAACATTCGTCTAGGAACCATTACACAAATTCAAAGAAGTATAGATTTCACCGATAAATTTCCTGAAGAAGTCATAGATAAAAATAGTCTTCAAAGATTTTTAGGATGTGTTAATTATGTAGGTGACTTTATGAAAGAGATAAGGATTCTATGTGCACCTCTTTCAAAATATTACAAAAGAATCCAGTCCCATGGAATCACGAGCATACAGTAGCTGTTCAAAATGTCAAAAAACTATCAAAAGTACTCCATGTTTATCAATTTTAGACCTCATTGCATCAATTATTGTTGAAATTGATACGTCAAACATTGGTTTTGGTGGTTTTCTCAAACAAACTCCAAAATAATCTAATCAAGACCAGTTAGTCCGATTTCATTCTGATATTTGGACTAGCTCTCAAAAGAACTATTCAACTATCAAAAAAGAAATTTTATTAATTGTTTTATATATTTCAAAATTTCAAAATGATTTAATAAACAAAAAATATATTTTAAAAATAGATTGTAAAGCATCAAGAGATGATTTTACAAAAGGATGTCAAAAATCTTGTTTCCAAACAAATCTTGTCAGATGACAAGTTATACTTTCATGTTTTGATTTTAAAATTCTATATATACAAAGACTTCAAACTTTCTTGCATACTTCCTCACAAGAGAGTTCTTGCAAAATTGGGGAAATAGTGAGAAAGATTAGAGAGATATTCAAAGAAGAAAATATGGAATCCTCTTCCTTAAGGAAGAAGGATAAGAAAAAGATTTCAATTCATATTTGTTCAGTAAATGATTATATTCAAAACTCATGTAAAGGCTCAAAATATAAGGAGTATAGCTCTTCCACTTCTCAAAAAACTACTTTAGCTTCAAAACTCTTTCTTCTCAAACTCAGAAAAATATTTCTAAAGAAAACCTTTCAAACTTAAAAAAAGGCCCTCCAATTGGTTCTCGAAAATTACCAGATATCAATCATCCTCCTTCATTTCAATATTTTACAAAGCCTATTCATATTCCTATTTTCGAGATGGAAATATCTTGGATTCATAGGTATTCATTTCTTGAAAAATGCCTTCAAAATATTTTCCCAACAGATTTTCAATATATGCCAAAAATATTTTCTTAAAAGATGATTCATTCGAATCTCTTTTCAATTATTTTGATTATGAAGAAGTATGGTTTAATGTATTTTACTTTAGACCAGCTACTCATTCTTGGTTTATACTTTTTCATCAGAATTGTTCTTCAAATTTTTCAAAATGGTTCAAAAATGGTTAGATTATTTTGGACTTGAAGATAATATTTTACCTAATTTTACTATTTAAGGGTTTGAACATTTCAAAAAAGAGGCTAAAACCTTTTTAAAGCCTCAAGAAAATCTCTTATTTCAGTTTGCTCATAACTGAAAGGTCTCATGGATATTCTGTTGGGACCATCGACTTGTTCAAAAGTCAGGCTCTGAATATCATGTTAAAAAGGTTATATGGAGATTAAAAATCAAATAGTGGTCAAAATTTTATGAAACTAATTGCTGCCCAAAAGTTGTAAATTCATGGATTCAATAATAGAGGAATGTAGGTCATTTGTGGCAGGCAAACAAAATACATATTAAACAAAGTCATTGAATTAATATACGGTGTATAGAATTTGCAATTTAACAAACTCGGGGTGATAAATATGATAAATTTTCTCAAGTTCTAAAGATAATAAATACAAATGAAAGTACATGTACAAAATGGACAGGAGAGCGTCAAACAAAATAATATTAGCTAAAAACATAAGAGGTCAACACTCACTTTCAACTATTTTTAAGGAGCCGAGATGGGAGACATCAATCTGAGGACCAACATGTGCATTATTTTTCACAACAGTAATGTCTAAGACTTTATTAAGGAAACTCATACAATAAGATGTACGTAAATAGTTTGAGGCAAATTAGTGAAATTGGGTAGAATAGAATTGTAAGAAAAATAAGAAAAACCTTAAGGCCAAACAAGTATTTGTCTATTGATCCTAAAGCATTATATAAAGGATACTTGAAGCAAGAGAGGCTCCTCCAGTTAGTTTATTCACTCTACCAAGCAAGAATGGAGTTTCTGCACTGTCGTTTATAATCTGCTCCCTTATGGCTATTGATGGTGTTAATATTGCTAACGGCCTATATACATACCAACATGCAAACATCAACAAATAATAATAAGATTTGCTTGTCAAAAAATGACTTGATAGCCATTACAAACTCCTACCTCAGGAAAGGTGAAGTTAAATTGACAATCACCTTTTCATAAAGCTTCTAGCCAATGAGAAGAGTTGTTAAGTTGTATTCACTCCAAAATAGGAACCACTACTTCTTCCAAGAAAGCATATAGCATTGAAATTCTTGTCCAATAAAGGACTGTTGTTTTACCTATAATTGTATGCATCAAGAAAAATGAAAAGAATTTCATCTTGTAGACTTTCATCAAAACTCAAAGCGGATATAATATTTGAAAATTTAGTCAATTGCCATAGAAATGTCTTGTACTTACAATGTGCGGTTTATGTCCCTTCGATAAGATCCAGCTTAGAATTCTCCTTGTCAAATACTTTGAGCATTATTCCCATTCAAGCGCTTGTCAATAACTCCATCCATAGTTCAACATCACTTCGAAAAAAAGCCAAGAAAAAAATGTGAATGAAAGATATGGGTGTTCCTCTTTAGACCTCTGTTTTCCATAGCAGTGAAGCACAATAAAGAAAGCAAAAATCGATGGAAACCAATTCTCCAAGTATCTGATTCAATGAAAATTATTTAGGATTACATGCTTGAAGCTGAAAAGCAGTACGATGTTAATGAGGTATTCATCTTGCTCGTTTGTAGTCATTATTTTATTTAGGTGGTAATTATTTTATTGTGTTTCTTGGTTTTCTTGTGGTTCTTTCTACTAATAAAGGATATGTTAACTTTATAACTTATGAATACAGGCACGTAAAGGTCTTTGCACTGTTTATCCAAGCCAAGTGGCTAGAGTAGTTACCTTAAATGTCTAATTGTTGATAAAATATTTATAATGCAAGCATCCACAAAAACATAGTAATAAAATATTAACATTAGTTTAAGATATTCATAATATAAAAGAACATAAATATAGAAAATTTCTAATTCTTGACTGGGACTCACTTCGTGAAGACCGTCTTCCCTGCTGTACTTACAACATAACAATCCATATTTTAAGAGTTCCTACAATTAAGAGATAAAGTAGGTCAGTTCAGGCATTTAATCAAACACATTGAATACATTGCCTTGTCTCAATAAGTTACAGAAATAACGCTTTGATGCTATAATCAATTGATTTAGAGAATGAAATTATCTGGGTATCATGAGATTAGGTTATAAAACGAAATATCCATAGGTAGATATGCCTTAACAGCAAAACATCTCTACTATTTCCAGTTATGCACAACCAGATAACATCTAACTTTAAGTACCCTTTCACTATCCAATAGAAGTCCCAACAGTTTGCCAAACAAAATGTGAAAATAATAGTATTACCAAATTTCATCTTGAGCCGGAGGACTAAAATCTGTATTCCAGCTTTGAGTTCTAGCTTCATCTGGGCCAGAGTAGTACGAATAAACCAAAACCCATATATTCTAGAGGAAGAAACGCGAAAACAAGCTGTCATTTTAGGTGAGGGAGATAATCCCCATCCTGTCTCCTATAGTGTATATGCCATTCATTTTCTTTGAAGATAAAAGCCATGAAAAACCAAGGAAACTGAATACATAGCAAGAAGGATAATAGAAATTACATCACCCAGAAAAACAATAAAAATAACATAAGGTAGAAGACGATGGGTTTTTGGAGGACGATAAAGAGGCGTGATTCTGAAAGTGAAAGGTATGGCCATTGCGTGAAGAAACGGGGAAAAATTGAGAGGAAAAAGAAAGGGTTAGATGCACACTCACAGATGGACTAAAGAGGCATTACTTTGGAAGTAAAAGGTATGGCCATTGTGTGAAGAAATGGAGAAAAACTGAGAGGAAAAAGAAAGGGTTAGATGCACACTTTTTTTTATTCAAAAAATATGGACATTTTTTCTTTTATTTATAATTAAATATTTTTAGTAAAATAATATTACACATAAAATAAACAATCACGACTTTACGTTTTACAATTAATGTAAAATTATTTTTGACATTACCCACAAATTTTTAAATCGCTTAAAACGAATATTTGTAACTTAAAATACTGAATCAAACCTAAATAAAAGGAAGTTCGTGGATACTGTCTACATCAGTGTTGCTCAACCAACTGAGTTTGTCCTCTTTTTTTCTTATCATTCTTCTCATGTCAATTCTTCAACTGAATGATAAAATTTGATGACATCAGTCCAAAAAAATGATATGATCATGTACAATATATTCAAATAGGTTGAGAATAAATAATATTTATTATAGTGATAAGTTCAATAAGAATCCATTTTAACGTCATAAATTTACCCTTTTTAAACGCAGAAACTTAAGAAAAATGAAATTAGGAGAAATTGGTGTAAGTATGAGGTTGATGGTAGGCTAAAAAAGAGAAATTAACTTAAAATTCTGAATCTGACGCAAAAAAAAAGGGGTTTTCACAGTTGATGTAGAATTATTTTTGACATAAAAAACAAAATTTTAAATCGCTTAAAACGAATATTCGTAAATTAAAATACTTAATCAAACGTTAAAAAAAGTTTAGTCGAGCCGACCTATATAACAAAAAGAAAAAAAGCCTTGAGCGAGTCGACTCATAAAGTCATTTGGAATCAAAATCAAACTTAATTTAAAAAAAAAAAACTTGGCTGAGTCGATCATATATTTAGGATGGCCGCACTTCAACATTTCAAAACAAAATTAAATCGCTTAAAATGCATATTTAGAACCTAAAATATTGAAGCAAACGTAAAAAAGAAAAAAAAAAACAATTCAGCGGCTTAGCCGAGCCGAGACTAAAAGTCTATCTGCTCGGTTTGGAAATGCAAAAAAAAAAAAAAGGGGGGCTTAGCCGAGCTGAGCCAAGTTAAAATTGACTCGAGAATATTTGCAACCTCTCATATGTTGTTGCCATGTACTCGAGGTCCAACTAAAAAAAGCAAATCGTACGTGAACAATGAGTTCATTGAGTGAAGCATGCAACAAACCTTTCCTTGCTGCGTCATTATTTAATTTGGGCCATTATTGGACATAACTTGCATTGGACCAAAAATTGAAGGGAACGATACATAAAGAAGGTATTTAAGTATGGAAGATTACATATTCAAGAGTATAAGTTTAGTCTATTTCAAAAATAAGAACACAAGTTTAAAATTACCAAAATCAGATTTTTATTAGATTTTTTTAAATTTTTATTTATGAAATAATAAATTATTAAATATTTAATTCTAATATAATATAATTAACCCATCCTACCTTCACCACTCCTACCGCTCCGGCGACCGTTCCGATCACTGCCCTACTCCATCGAACTTCTCGGCGACTTCCCAGTGAAGTTTTCCGGCGAAGTTTTCTGGTGACTTCCAGACGACTGTTCTGGCGAACTTTTCTGGTGACTTTTTCGATTCTAACAATTATTTATCTTATTAATTAAATATTTATTTTATTAATTAAATATAATGGTGTTACAATTATACAATTAATGGTCACATATACATAATTAATTGGTCACAGATTATTTTTGAAGTCACAAATCAAAAAAATTATAGGTTACATTTTTTTTATTGGTCACAGATAAAAAAATTTGTAAGTCACAAATTATTTTGAGGTCACAAATCAGGTCACATATTATTTTATTGGTCACGGATCAAAAAATTACAGGTCACAATTATCTATCAGTCACATATTTTCAAATTTATTGATCACAGATTAATTTTTGTCACAATTTTAAAGTCACAGTTAGATTTTTTTTGTGACCACGCTACAAATTTCTGTGACCACCCCCATCGCAGATTAATTTTTAGTCACAATTTTAAGGTCACCACCATCGAATTCTGTGACCACCCTCGTGACCACCACAGACTTCTGTGACCACTCCCGTGACCATCACCATCATTGTCGCCAAGACCAACAGCACCACCCCGTGACCACCACCGACTTCTGTGACCATCATTGTGACCACCACCAACTTCCGTGACCACCATTGTGACCATCCTCACCCGTTCATCGCCGCCACCATAACAACAGCACCACCACCAACAAATAGCCACCACCAGATCCAGTCAACTGCTAACAAAAACCACGACAATCAACTCTATCAAATCTCCAGGCACCAACAACCTCCTCCAATACCGCCAGAAACCCATACCCAACCATCGCCCACCATCGCACAACCACAGCCGCACAAACACACACCACCGCCCACCACGGCATCCACAGCACCACAATCGCACCCACATCACTGAAAACGCAAGATTCGCAACCACAAGCCACCACAAAAGCCCCAAATCACCACCACCACCACAAACAAACGTCGACCACCACACCATTATCTGCACCGCACCATAGCCACCGCCACCTAGATCCATCGATCGGCCAAATCGCACTACAGCAACTATGGGCGGAGGGGTTGAATCAACAAAAGGAGCAAGAGGCGGAGGGGTTGAACCAGCGGTGATCTCACATGCGGCGGCGCGGCGTTCTCACTTAGTTTCACAGCACGTAGCGGCGCTCCCTTTTATCGTCGTACAACGGCTGAGCCACGCTGGTCATTGTTGCTCTATGACCGGCGTAGCTCTCGTCGCTTTCGCTTGGGTCGAGCTCGTCTGTAGAGAAAGAGAAGGGGGTCGTTTGTAAAGAGAGAGAGAAGACAGAGACGAGGGAAGTAGGAGGAAAATTGATTAGGGTTTGTGATAAAAATTGTATAATTGATATTTAATATTTAAAAATGAAATATCTGATTTTGGAAAGATGAAACTTGAGATCTGATTTTGGAAATGGAATATTGAAAAGTAAGGTTTTGAGTAATTTCCACATTTAAGTATCACCATTTCAAAATTAAGATTTGATGTTTTAAATTTCAAAAATCAGATTTTCAATAAAATTTATTTATAATTTAATTATTTAATTATATATTTAATTAATAAATATATAAATGTCACATATCTATGCAATTTGGTCACAATTCAAATAATTTAAGGTCACAATTCAAAAATTTTATAAATCACGGTTCGTTCATCGGTCACAAATTAAAAATTTAAAAGTCACAATTTGTTTATTGGTCACAGATCACAAAATTTATAAGTCACACAACTTATTTTATGGTCACAAAATATCAAATTATAAGTCACATATTACTTTTATTAGTCACAAATTAATGAATTTGTAGGTCACACAGCATTTATTGGCGACAATTTATTCTTCATTGGTCACACCAAACAATTTATTGATCACAGTCAACAAATCATTTGTGATCACCACCAACTCAACACCACAAAATCGTCCCACCACCGCCGTCCACACCAACACCACAAACGCACAACCTCTGCCAACACCCGCCACCAAGACCACCACTTCCCAACAACAAAATCACAGTTTCAAATATTGCAACCACATTTTCACCACCACCACCACCACCACCACACCAAACCGTCAACATCACCACCACCACCACACCACCCAAACACCACTAAAACCACCAGGCCATCACACCACCACTACCACCAACACCTATCCAACAACAAAAAAAAAATTCATCTAGGCTGCTACAAGCGCGATCTGCAGCGCCCTTCATACCTTTATTGTCCCTCACGTCACAGACTACACCGTCTCCACCATCTCCATCACAACATATTGCAACCACCAATCACACAAAAAAATTCCCAATCCGCCCCTGCCACCATGAGTCACACAAATCCACACATCACAACCACAAATCCACCACACCACAACAGTATCCACAAGTCCACTAGATCGCAATCGTGTTGCCGCCGCCATCACCATCGAACTGAAGAAGCCGCAGGTTCACATCGTCACAGGTGTCTCCAGCAACTGCTACTACTCGACAACGACAACAACGATTGCGACTTTGGATGTGTAGGTAGGGTAGACGAGAGAAGCAGGGAGACGAAAGAGTGAGTAGAGAGAGAGAGATTTAGGTTTGTAATATTATTATGATTAATAAAATATTAATTAATAATTAAATGAATAACTGGTTTTTGTATAATGAAACTTTCAACCTGCTTTTTGAATATTGATTTTGAAAAGTAGGATTTTGTGTAATTTTTCCAAAATTTAATCTATCAATTGATTGCTCTTTTTCTGTTCTCATAACAGTTAGTTTCATTCATATGCCATACAATTTTATGACAGTATTATCATTAACCTTCAATGATTCAATTTAATTCGTCAAATCATTTACTTGTGCACATTTCGTATTCAATCAATTGGTCCTGCTTTAGCATTAATTATTTAGGCCCCTTATGGACGTACAATCATGCTTTCATAACATAGGGAATATAATAAGTAAAATAATTTAAAAATTATTACTTGGCAGTACACAGAATTGACTCATAATAGAGAAATTAGAGGGTGTTTGGCCCCATTAATTTTTTTAAAATTTTTTCTTAATTAAAACCACACATTCTCTAAATAAAATAATATTATACACAAATTTAAAACTTTCATTACTTTTCAATCGCACATTTTTCCATCAATCACTATTCCAAAATTTATAATTTCTCAAAAATGGGTGTCAAACACATGCTAAAACTTCATGACTCATTCATAGAATTAGATCACCTAAATTTTTATTCCTTATTCGTCAATTAATCTTTAGCTTCACTCACCCATGATAAATTTATCTGTAACAAATCATTTAACAATCCATCATTTTCTAAGAAGAAATGGAAACCTTGATGAGGCTTTTTGTAGAACGGAAGAGCCAAGAGACGACAGAGTGGAGATAGATCTGCTCGATGAACAATATGAGATTGCAAGTGGTTAGATGCGATTATCGAATATGGTATGTCGTGGGAACAATTATGAGATTACATGGCACATCAATTAGGGTAGACCACTAGGCCTAATAAAAATTGAATGTATTTCATGTTTGCATCATAATAATAATTATGGTACACAGAATGAAAACGTGTGAATCGTTCAATGTTAATGTTGAAAAAAAAGTAAACGAAAAGGAAATTCGTAATTAGTATTGTTAGACGGAAAAAAAAAAGCAGGAAGAACAATGGCAGAAGCAACTTGCAATCTGTTGGTAAAGATTAACTGGGCATTCGACCAAGAATTTTCCATCTCTACTTACTCTAAATGCCTTTTCGATAACTTTTTGACATAATGAGTGATAAAAAGTTGAATTGTTCTCATGCATTTTGAAACCTACGTATTCGACAATTTTTCTCATTGTGAAATTCTTGAAAATGATATCTGGTGTCCGAACCTTCATAAGGAGCAATATATCCTGGTCTATATACGAAACCCATGTCAACCAAATAATATTTGCCATTCGTCGGCTCCAAAAAATTAATATTTGGACTATGTATTGTAGTTACAAAATATGATGTCATGGGTGTTCCCTATCGTTCTTGGGAGGTGAATGTGAGGCACAAAATAAAATCGCGTGTTGCAAGTATGTTTTGTGTAGGGTTGAACATGGTCTGGATTAGTTCAGTTCTAAGTAGAACCTCCAAATTTAATTATAGAACTGAATTAGAATCGAACTTAACTAGAATTTTCGGGCATTTAGCAAATGGAACCATCATGTTTAAATTTAATTAGTTCGATTGGGTTCCATTCGATTTCGTACCATAATTAATTTTTTTGATATTTACAACAATACTACATTAATCCAACTAATGACATGTTCAATCTTAACTATTACAAAATAATGTAGTTGAGCTGAATGATTGAGAAAAACTTAGGTCGCTCAATTTTAATTCTTAGAAATTTGAATTAAAAAGTTGGGCTTGGGCTAAAACAGGAAAATGATATTTTAAGCTCAATTAATTAGATAACAAATGAAATAGAAAAATGATTCTTTTGGGTTCATTTAATTAGTTGACAAATTTATTTGAAAAAAATTAAAATAATTTGACTTATTTAAAATAAAAAAATTGAAAAAAATTTAAGAGATTCAATTTTTATTCGCTTATTTGGTTTTTGGTTTAGAATTGCGAACCAAACCAAACTCGTTGGTTCTCGATTGGTATACCCGTTCATATCTTTAACTTAAGAAGAATCTAATCGAACAGGGAGTTTTGTCCAGCCCTAGTGTGTAGGAATTTCTTTTCATCCTATGAGGTATTTCCATTGGTGGTGTGGCAACATGGCTCTAACATGTGTTCCATCAATGGCTCCAAAACAATCTACGTGCATCTCAATTTACATAACAACAATATGGGAAATTTTACTACCATAAATAATAATCTCGGAAAATATTAATTACAAGTTAATTACTTACTTCAACCTCGAAAATGTGATATTGCTCGAGGTTTGGGTGGTATCCAAACCTTGAGGTTGAACCTATTAGGTTATCATTACATGTTTGTTTACTATTCGTTTTTTACATGAAAACACGGTTTGGTATAGTAATGTTTCATTTGTTTATTCACATGCGCACGTACTACCATGTGACAAATTTTGAAAAGTAATGATGGTGACCAGATTCTGGCAGTCATTAATATTTCCATTACTACCTTTTGTGAATTGGGTACATGATAAGTGTGAGGTGAGCCCATATTTTTTTGTCTTTTCTATTGCCTTTTTTTCTATTTCAATTCAAAATTTGACTATTGTTATAAGTGTTTCAATTGAGGCTGTCTTGTAAGACTCTTTTTCCTTTTTAATGGGAACATAACTTTTCAAAGTGTTATGGTATCCATGATCGTCACATTGTTTTCGTAAACAATGGCAACATATTCGAATGAACTATGTCGGTCTTTTTGTTTTCAATAATGACTACAAAATACCAAACATCTCGAATAAAATTCATGAATTACAATCAAAATAAATTCGAATTACGCATATTAGCGTAACACAGCCGCCATGTAATCATGCAATTTTTCCCAAGATAAATCTTTGTCCGACGTCACATCCGTTTCAACTGTACTTTCATCATCTCATTAGGAAGGTCTATCTCTAATCCGTCATCTTTGTCATGTTCCACTCTACAAAATGTTTTATTAACACAACCATTGAGCCTAAGAAAATTGTGCATTGGCCATTGCCGCAGCACCAACTGCTGTTTGCTTAGGAAAAGGTAGCTTGGCATGCGATCTAAAAATTTCCAATGATTCGTTAATACTCCGAATGCCTTCTCAATGACGCTCTTACAGGATGAGTGATGGAAATTGAAGCATTCTTGTGCATCTCGAAATCTTCATCTTTATCTCGTCGTTTATTTGGAAATTCCCAAAAATAATATCAAATATCTGAACCTTTATACGAGGCCATATACCCTGGCCTATGAGCAAAATTCAAAGTCCACAAGAGAATACGTTCCAATAGTGGAGATGGAAAAATTAATTTTCGAATTATATATTGTGTTGGCCAATATGCTACTATCGTGTGTATTTCCAAGAGTTCTTGGAAACACGAACGTGAAGCAGGGCTTGAAATCACATACAACCAACATGTTTTGTGTTGGAATCCTTTTTTGTCTAAAATTTTCATGTTCGTGACGCGGTAGAACATCCCACACATACATTCCGTCAATGGCTCTAATGCAATCCTGAGCACGCCAAACAGTTACAATCTAAGTTCACGTAAATATTGCAATCAATGAATCGATATTGCGACATGTTTTTTGTTTCGGCTGAAATGCTCTAAAAAGAAGATGTTTGCTAAATATTTTGGAAAAGTAGAAATTATTTCCTACTCATCATGTTAAGGTTGCCACTACTTTGTATTGCATACAAATGCTTAAGCTTCTGGAGAAGCAAATACGGAAGCATGTAACTAGTAAGAAGGGTGGAAATATTTTGTCTTCAATACATGCTATTATTTATAGGTTTGAAAATTTGGAGTAATCGTAGAATTGATTTGAGTGTGCAAATAATTTTACCTTTACTTATAAAGAAGCAAAAGTGTGTCAGATGTTGTCTTATTCTTTTTTTCCATGCAGAATGCTAAATGAGACCCACTATAGTGAGAAAACACGAACAAATAGTTTATAAAATTTAGAGAAATACAGATACATCATAAAAAAGAGTGAGACATCAAGAGGAAGCAATCTGAAAGAAAAACAACTTGAAATGTGAAAAACACAGACATAGCTCACAAAGGGGGTAAAAACATCAAATACGCAAAACAAACGTAGTTTTTAAAACAATCAGGCAAATAGAGAAATAAATTACCTATTGAAACCCTGAACCGTAGAAGGAATCTACTTTACATTTCTTTCAGTCATCAGAGCTCCATTTTAACCAACGCATCTTTTTGTCCGCGCCTTTTGTGACCCTCCATATGTCTCTGTTACCCTTGATCCCTAAGAACGATAAAGAGAACATTAACAGATCGTTATTCCTGTCGACCTGACCAATTTCTTCCACTTCAGCTATACAGTTGTCCAGGGAAATATCGTAGCCAACACTTCTACTACGCGTAAAAGACTGTAGTCCTGTAGATAGATCTGCCATTCGGTCATCCGATGTGGATGTAGCTAGTATCCCATATCTTTTTCTTGCCTTTATCCAAACGAGATGTAGACTTACGTTTATATTCCTACACTACATCGACATTTCGTTGCTCGCTTTGAACGTGTCGAATGCGGATCGTGACTTGAATCACTACTACATTTCAGGACACACAAATAATCGGCTAACTGGTCGATGTCACTATCTTCATGCGTGCCAAATCCACGTCGTGATAGTTTGGTACGTGTCAAAGTGTACTTGGTTGAGTCATAGTTGTCACCGAATAGACGATTGTATCGATCGTGAATTTCTCCCACGTCCTTATTTTTAAACTTCTTGTACTTTGGGTTTTCCCGTAAATTGCAGATGTAAAACGAAGTTGAATGAGAAATATAAGGTATTGGCACAATAAAAGGTTACGGAATTTCATTTAACACTCATGCAAAAAATAAAAATCGACTAGCAATATTCTTGTATAAAATCCACTACTTATTTGCAAAATGATTAAGAAACATATGGATGTGGCATTTATCGAGAACATGAGTGCACCTTCAAAACCCAACATCATAGTTCCGAAATTCAATTCTATCGTCATATAAACAGAATAATTCAATTCCAAAACACATTTTCAGAAATTTGAGAACATGAGTGCTCCTTCACATTTCCAAAATTCTATTCAATCATCATATAAACAAAATAATTCAATTCCAAAACACAATTCCAAAATTCCAAACATGAGTGCTCCTTAACATTTCAAAAACACAAGAGTGTTCCTTCACATTTGCAATACGCATTTTCAAAATTCATTTCTATCGTCATATGAACAAGGCATTTTTTTAATCAATGGCTAGCCCTTTCACTACTGGTTTGTTACTGGGGACGGACCCAATGAAGGCCCAGTGCAAGTAGATGTCTGCACTGGACTTGGGTCACCCCATTTAGTCGTTGGTGTTGCTTGGCTAGCTGAAAGTTTTTCAATTCTCTGCTTGAAGATTGTCGTGTAGGCCTGCACAGGACTTAGGTCACCCCATTTAGTGGTTGGTGTTGCTTAGCTAGCTGAAGGTTTTTCAATTCTCTGCATGAAGATTGGCGTGTAGGTTATATTTGGTTATGCTCTACTGTAACACCCTGAAAATTTGAGAACAGAAAAATAAAAATTTATTTGTTTGATATGTTATATTTTTATATTTTGAAAGTTTGAGGACTAAAATAAAATAAGTTTTAAATTTTTATTTTTATGTGGGCCAAATAATTAGATTTTGATAAAACGAGATTTTGTATATCAATATTATACTAGTTTGATAACTCGAAATTAATTATGAATTTTAAGCTCGAGAAAAATTAAATTTGAATAAGTTTATATCCAAGATATTGTACTTTTAAGAATATGAGTTTAAGAAACTATTTAAATTGGTTTAGTTTGATCTAACGCATTAGAGCCAGTCATGGTTCACATGCAGAGGAGAATGTTAATTATTTTCCTATTTTATTTGGACGAGTTTAATAGTAGTGATGTCATTATCATTTGGGTTGGCATTTTCTTGTGACACATGTATTGTGTAGTTAATATTATATTTTATCCTTGAATGTCACTTCACATAAATGATATATACATTCATGAGTTTTAACCATATTTTAATGAATTTAATATTAATATTAGTTGAATTATGATACAGTTTAATATTAATCCAAATTATTTGTGAACCAATAGTTTTTATTTATGTAATTATATTTAAAGGTGTTGGCTTATTAGAAATATCGGATCGGTTTACGTGTGTATTGTTAGATAAAGATAAATTCAATTTTCTAATTCATGATTTGTTGGTTGACTGTATTGATAACATTTCAAAGCAATATTATATTATGCAATAAAAGTCTTAGTTATGATTGGTCAAAAGTCTTTAGTAGATAAAAAGTCCTCAAGTGAATAACATTCATTGAAGTCATCAATCTACCCTTGATTTTGGTGAAATGTGATAATGATTACTATTGACAAGAGTTTGATTGGTTAAAGAATGTGTTTGTTTGGCAGCCTTCACGTGTAGATAGATATGGAATAACTTTTTGTATTGATTAGTAGTTGGGCATTGTGTCAACCATGTAGTGATAGGATATATTATTTTTAAAGTTTGAAAAAAGTCATTGTCATCAAATTTGTTGGAATACGTTTCTACCATCCTAGGTACACTAGGATTCTACTCCTTTTACCCTATAAATACCCATGTATATTCATATTATTTCACATCAAAACAAGAATAAAGAGTAAAGGAGAGAGACTACCTACTCACGTGAAAGAAAGAAGAAAAGTGGGAAAAGTCAAACGTCCATACATCATTGTCATACATGCACTTTCACGAAAGTAAGGAAAAGTTCTGGAATGTTTCATTATATTTTTTTCAAAAGTTTGTTTAATCCGTCTATGAGGTAAGATAATTTTGTGCAAGTGGTTTGTTTCCCTACGTTTTTATGTTCAGTAATTTATGCATGAATTGTCAATGAATCTTCGAGTTCGACCTAACGAAATATGAAATCCTTGGAATTGGGTATCTCACTTGGTCATTGATATACTCCATAAAGAAAAATATGATATGAATTGTCTATGTTATTGTTGTGTAATTGCGTATGGAAATTGCATGTTCCTTATTGGGTGTTTTTTTTTAAATATTCACTCTTACAATTTTTACGGGCTAGTTCGGGTTGATTGGAACTATGGCGGGATTGTGCAGCGGATTGTCAAGGAAATTTGATATGCGAAAAACATTAAGTTTACTGCCTTTTAAAAGTTGTTAGTATGATTTGTTCATTGAATTTATTGGTTAAGAATGTTTAAAAAAACGTAGGATGCGATTTCATGTTTAAAATTTAAATTTATGTATGTTCTAATATTTTGTTTATTAAAAAATGTTATTGTTCTGCATTTTAAGTAAAAGAAAAATTATTTTGGTAACACCTCAAATACAAGATGTATGAAAATTTTGGGACGTTACATCCACAGTGTTTATCTTCATCCTTTGAAGGTTGTAAGTATTCAGTATGAATATACTCTCTCTGTTTTCATTCAAATTTTAAATTTGAATTTCAAAGTGCATGTCTGCCATACTGTGAATCACGTCAGGGATAGCATGGTTATAAAAATTTGGCACTGTTCATCTCATGTTGGTGCTGGACGACTGCATGAACTTTCCACCATTCAAGTGCATGGTAGAAAATATTTTTCATTTTGTTCAATTTGGTCTCCAAATTTTATTTCATTTACTTTTTGGTTTTGCTCTCTTCTCCTTCTTCTTCTAACATTCCATGACATCACAATGTGTTACTTAACTCAATTCCATGCTTGATTCGCCATTCGGGTCATCTTTTGAATAATTACATTTTGGTCCTCGAAGTTTCATTTTCTTCCAGTTTAGTCCTTTTTCGCTCCCTTTTGCATACTCTTCATTCCATCCATTAATGTAATCCTACAAATGCAAATTATATCAAATTAAGCCATATTTCAACATAATTTTTCATGTTTTGTGGCCTATATAAGTGCGCAAAACGCACTTATCAAATCTTCAAACTTGAACTATTATTTGTCCTCAAATAAGATGTGACTTAATCTACACAAAACATAGCTTAACAATCTGTTGCGTCTCAAGATTGGAGATTAGTAAGAGACCATATGAACAACTATAGCCGTGCAAAATAGCATCAATCTCCACGTGTTATATGCAAAACTCGACGCGCGTGTGTGTGTGGAAACTCATACAAGGATATCAAGATAATGGCTGACTCATTCCTGACCCAACGTAGTCAAATTTTTCGCTTTCATTGCTCGAAAGATACATATTCCCCCAAACTTATTCTTTTCACTCAATTATCTCGGGGTGTGTTCTAAAACTGAACTCATTTATATATATTTCTTTCCTTCTCTAAGTTCAGATGAATCATTCTATCACAATTTCACACTTTAATAAGCAGAGGTTCTCCTATTTTTTGATTTTTTCAACCCTTGAGATTAAACTGAGCTAGTTGCCTCGCATTAGAGATATAGTCTTATCAATTGAGTGTCTAGAGTTAATCAATACATTTCATACATAAGAGTACGTATCTAATTCATCAATAGATAAATACCATTTTTTTCTTTTCCTTTTTTATATAACATCTTTCATTTACTTTCTATATAACTCATGTAGTGACCTTTAGGCCGATGACTCTCAAGTTAGATGATTATAGGGCACCAGGTTATAAACCATTGTAGACTTAATCACTTGAGTTATACAGGCTCGAACAGATGTATTTGTTTATTCAATGATTAGTGCAATGCCCCTTTTTCTTTTAGACACCAGTTTCTAAAACTACACCATAATTTGAAACTTTCACTTCGTTTCCCTCTCATTGGTTTTAGAAAATCTACATATAACATCATGCACGGAACCCCTACTCATCTCAGTGTTCTCTTGCAACAGTTCAATCACCTCCAAATTATTCTAAAAATTGGTTATGGTTTAGCACACAAAAGGTTTTCTGGGTATATTCTCTATGTTTAACTATTTCTAAGCAATGAGTCAAATCTTTAGCCCAATATGCATGCATGAGTGTCGTGCACAAAATAAATCAAGTCTCACATAAACATATATTGATTAATCTAATAATGCACAATTTTCATCATTCACAGTCCACATATAGCCCAGTAGAAATCATCATGGTTGGCAGAATTGTCAAATCCATGCAAGCACACAAAATTCTAAATTACTACTAGAAATGCGTAAAACTAAGAATGACCTGGCAAAAAAATGAGGCATACAGAAACAAGAAATCATATGGTAATATCGATGAATATTGAAAAGTACTGCAAAGTTAAAGTGAGTTTTTTAGATTGTCATACAAATTCTAGCACCCCCAAACATATATATACATTGCCTTCAATGTGCATAGGATAAGATTAGACACAAATTTGAATGACAATGCGAATATAAAGCAAAAGAAGGGAGAGAGGAAACTCCCCTGATAAGATGGGAGGCGATGGTGGGGACGGAGGAAGAAAACTGAAGCCGAGGTGTCATT
This sequence comes from Fraxinus americana, assembly GCA_035079005.1. Lineage (NCBI taxonomy): Eukaryota > Viridiplantae > Streptophyta > Magnoliopsida > Lamiales > Oleaceae > Fraxinus > Fraxinus americana. Next base: position 17,365,636 of record CM068725.1, on the reverse strand, counting down.
TGGTAGAAATGGACGTTACTTTCGCTCAAGAGTCGTCTTCATGATCTAACTAGATGATGGATGACCTGTAATTATCAAAACAAAAGAAATTAAACATGGTTCCTAAGTTAACATTATAGATGGAATAAATAAATAGGTAAAAAAAAATGAAAAGAACTATTGAGTTGCCTCCCAACAAGTGCTTGTTTAGAGTTTATAACTCGACTATATGGTGGCTAATTACGGGCACTTAAAGAAAGCTTTTGATACCTTGTCCATTTTTCTTCTTTTTGCTTTGATCCACTTTTCATTTGATATCCACACCTCTTCTTTGCCATTTTCAATACAATAAGACTTGTCTATTCCATCCGATTCAACTTCAACTATGTAGATTTATATCTCCTCGTTAGGCTTAATCACAAGATCAATTTTTGGACAATCAATAAAGCCGGAAAAATGTGAGGTTATTTTCTCCTTATTGATCGCCTCATCCTCGTTTAGCTTCATTGTAATTAAATTTTTACTCCTTTTTTGCTCTTCTTTAATTGTTGAACTCTCATCAGGTAAAATGATTAGTCCGTAATCTAAATCCACGGGCAATGAGAAGTCGGTCCCGATGACCCCTTCAATTGGATCCAAAGTTGAAATTCTTCCAAGTACATCCAATCTCCCAAAAGTATCTCACTTTCATCTAACTTGACTAGTTTTTTGGAATACTTTGCAATTACATTTTCTTCTAATAGAGGAGGACTATCTCCTACAAGTTTGATGTTTTCATCCCAATTGTAAGGTATAAAATCTCCAACGAGCATTTACCCTTCATTATTTTTGTCAATTGATTGCTTTCGACACCTTAAATATTCTCTAAACCTCATAAGTTTCGGCGTGTGTAAACCAGAGTACGAGAACAAACATTGCCTAGGACAATGCACAGCATAGCAATTATCACAACTTGGGTATCCTCCAAGCATATCTTTATAATTTATGTAGAGATTATCCATTATAAAACTTTCATTACCTCACCAAGTTAGAATCACGCAATTATCTAAAAAAGTATACGAAAAGAATGCAAACACGAAATAGATTAATAGTACAGGGTTAGCAAAATAAAAGCAATAAAATAAAATAAAATAATAAAAGAATAGAAAAGTTCGAATTAGTGTCAATGTAAATAAAATAACACTAAAGTTCCAAAAACTTGTTAATCGAAAATATGTTTCGAATGAAAACTATCGCAAGTGTACGGATCGTTCAAATAATAAAATGAATTTTAGAATCCAAGTATCGTTCCCACTGAGATTTACTAGTTCGATTTTACCTATTATGACTTTAATCGAAACGTGAAATATGACTGATTTTTGTAACTAATTGTAGCTAAACTAAATGAAAGCAATAGTAGATGAATTAATTGAACTAAATACAAATTATATGATTGAACGCAAATTGAAGTAACTCATAAAAAAAATGCACTAGGTTCGCAGAATCCCCATGCAATGATCCATTTTAATTTTAGTTCTACAAAATTGACAACATGTTTGAATTGATGAAGAATCAATGTTTCTAACATATTCAATAATGTCTCTCGAGTAGAATTGAACATATACTCGCATACCATTTGATTATATTTTTATGACAAATGCAATATACAAGAATGTATGACGTTTTGTAAACACTTAGAGATTTACGTAGAGTATTGCGGTATATTTCCATCCCCTATCGGACCCTACGATGATTTATACCATGTCAAGCTTATTTACCTTCTTTCGAATGCATAAAATAAGCTACCACACTTGTACAACTATTGAACATATAATTGTAGAGAAAAAAACAGTGTATATAAATTATTCAATAATTCAAAACGCGTTTTAATGTCAACAAAGTAAAATTAGGAATTAAAATATCACATTACAAGGTTCATGGTTCACGTAGTACATATAAATGTAGCTTAACATGATAAAAGAAAAGAAATCAGAAAATTTAATAAAGAACGATATCACCAATTTAGATTCTTGAATTGATTCTTCGCGTTGTGGTGCTATTCTTCTTTTTTTCCTTGATTTCTCTCTCAAACGCTTCAAAAGTCTCCTCCCAGGTCTGCCTAGGGTTTGAGGATGGCTTTAGAATTTATATAGTTGCTAAAAAATTGGTTTCCATAAGAGTTGGAACGAAATAAGGAAATCAGAATTTTCGCGTCCAGATTGAACCATGCGACTACATGGTATAAACTCATTTGACGTCATAGTTATAAAACTTTGGCACAGTTCATCTCATGTTGGTGCTTAGGAGACTACATGAACTTTCTACCATGCGACTGCATGGTAGAAAATATTTTTCATTCGGTTCAATTTGGTCCCCAAATTTTATTTTATTTACTTTTTGGCATTGCTCTCTCCTCATTCTTCTTCTAACATTCTACGACCTCACAATGCATTACTTATCTCAATTCCATGGTTGATTTGTCATTCGGGTCATCTTCTGAATAATTGCATTTTGGTCATTGAAGTTTCATTTTCTTCCAATTTGGTCTTTTTTCGTTGGTTTTTGCATACTTTTCATTCCATCCATTAATGTAATCCTACAAACACAAATTATATCAAATTAAACCATATTTCAACATATACATCGATAATTTTCCATATTTTGTGGTTTAAATAAGTGCGCAAAACGTACTTATCACACAACACCGTAATTAAGCAATTTGAAAAATATCTTGTAATGCATCCGCATTTGCTGGGTAACTGTCCAGTTTTTATCCGCTTATTTGTTGAAAAGCAAAAGAATATGGTCCCACATGGCCTTTGTAAAGCATTTACTGTGACGATGACCTTCCGCCACAGCAAGTTCACGTGTAGTAAAGAATATTTGGTGCTCTTTCATGGACCAGTTCGCAGTATTACGTATAGGTTTCTCCAGCTGAGGTTGGGTGGAGATGTTTGCTTGCACCTGAGAAAGTGCGGAGGTGGTATCGGTCTGCAAAATGGAAGAAAATGTCTGTTAGAATCTCACAAAATAATTTCTCTGGCCAAGGGATAAGCGTAGGGGAAGAAACGAAAATACTGAATTACTATGTTTTGTGGATATAAGCTTGACTCTATTGGAAATCCCTCCATCTCAGTCTTGCCATCGCCGTAAAGGTTCGATTTCAGGCAGTGAAAGGTGCTTTATCTTGGTTTGATGTTAAATCTGAGCACAAGTTGCGTAGAAGATCGATTGAAAGGGATGTGTCCTCCTCGTCGGCTAGATATCTCGATCGTTGACTAAATACAAACCACTTGTCGTCGCCCTCAACTCGCCATCAATTTCACCGTTGTCAATAGCATTTAGGTAGTGGGTATTGTAAATTCTAGGTCAGCAGCGTTTAATGCAGGGAATGTGTGAGAGAAAATAGACAGCTTGTTAACAATTGGGGATAGGTTTGGTAGTTGCAAAATCTGTAATGCAGATTGATAATTGATGGAATGCAGATGCCTGTAGCTTTTTTCTGTTCAAATCCAATTTCACCAAAAGGACAGGGGTGTCAAACATGTCCTCGATATTTAGCCCCTGTTTGGCCCCCATTAAATTCCATTACATTACATTAAATTTTTATCTCTCTTCATTACAACCACACATTCATCAAATAAAATAATATTACACACAAATCTAAAACTATTCACTACTTTTTCACCACACATTCTCCCATCAATCACTATTTCAAAAATTTTCAACCATAAAAAATGCACAATAATGGGGGCCAAACAGGGGCTTATTTTGATGAGGTGGGAGGACTCCAACAAAGACGATTTTTTCTTAGAGTTGGAGAGACGAGTAGTTTCAAAAATTGGGTTGATGGCGATTTTCGACGGTAGCCATGATAACGTGTGGGTGAGTTTTTCGCAGATTAGGTTTTTGGTTTGGAGGTGGGAAAGAAGATGAAATTTTATTTTTATTTTTATTTAATTATTTTATGTGAAAAGATGTAATATTTTGCAATTTTAAAATTGATCAAAATGTGGTCGAAGTAATTTTATTTGTTCAACTGACAGAGAAATGAGTCCATATGTCTTTCAACTGCATATAAGCAAATAAAATGTTAGGATAAAAATTGAATAGTTTGGAACCATGATTGCAATTATCTCTATAAAAAATTGTAGGTATGTTTAAACCATATGAAGAAAATGGGCTAATTTTTGGACTGATATTTGAACTAGTTATTTTAGGTATGCTTATCCATATCGTGTATGGACTAAAATTTGAACTAATTATTGTTACTTTGAATAGGGTAATTATATTCACCCCACACTTTTTATTTCTTATGCCATATTTTAATTATACTTAAGGTTGTTAATCTTTGCTCATTATAATATTTATGTCCAAACGGTTTTATGTTTAAAATTCGTTGAAATGACATAAAACAACTTGTTTTCCCATCATTTTTAAAAAAATAAAAATAGAAAATACGAAAAAATATTTTTTGTTCATTTCAAAGTATGAAAACAAAATATTTTAATATAAATCATTATCATCAAGGACGAGACATACTAATTAATGGAAGATTGAAGATAAAAATTCGATGAAACAAAGTTAAAAAATAATTGGTACAATGAGAAAAGATTGATGAGTTTAAATGCAATTAAAATGTAGCGTATCAAATAAAAAATGTGATGACAGTATAATGACTCTTTTGAATAAACTCTTACATGCTAATTATTTCTATTGGATTACAAGATGAAGAAAAATGAATTTAATTGTGAAACTAATTTTTATGAGTACGTACATCCAAACTCTTTTTGTTAAGTACTAAAAAATGACATTCAATTTTTTTACTTAGGCCCTGTTTGGCCCCCATTTTTTGGGGTTGAAAATTTGTGGAATAGTGATTGATGTGAAAATGTGTGATGGAAAAATTTTAAATTTGTGTGTAATATTATTTTATTTGAGAATGTGTGGTTGAGATGAAGAGAGAAAAAATTTAATGTAATGGAATGAGAAAAAATGAGGCTCAAACAGGGGCTTAGTAAAACTTTCAAATTATAATTTTACTTATAATTAAAACTTTTACTTATAAGTATTTTTATACTCTTGAGTTAATTTTACACTTATAAATAATTTTTATACCAAATTGAATTTTTTTACCTATAATTAACTTTTCATATTGTTTTACTTAAATAGCAATTTTTTTTCCTTGCAAAAAAGAGTGAGTTTTAATCTTATAAGTAACTTTTAGTTATAAAGTAAATTTTTTTGCAACTTTTTAGTTGTATTGTATTTTTTATTTATAAGCAGGTTTTACAAGCATAGTTGATTTTTGATTTTTAGGGATTCTTTACTTAAAATACTTCTTAAAAGATGAAATCCATCAATTTTGAACAAAATAAATGGGTTGAAAAATTGTTCTAGAAATGGTACACTTCAAAGAAAACTTGAAAATATTAAAAAACCACTGATTTAATGAGTTGAGAATTACAACCCAAATTACATTATATTGGTTTTGGGTAGTTTTTTAAACCACTCAAAACCAATACCCCATAAACTCACAAACACTCATTTTTCCAACTTCCATAAAAAAATGTCATCTCAAATAGTCCAAACCAGTGGTGCTAACTGAAAGAAATATATAATTTCAATAGGCGGCTCATCTAATCCCTCTACGGGGTGAGATCATGGGATGAGCCGAGCTGGCTTGTACTTGGCTCACCTGATGAGTCGAGCCCAACAAAAAGAGTTGAATGGCTCGGTTCACTTCATTTAATAATTAGTAGACTAAAAGGCGAGATGAGCGAGAAAACGTCAAGTCAAATGGATTGACGTCTTATTTAGCGGTCAACGATAATTGTTATGCGCGCCTGGGCATGATTATGCACGCTTAATGTCTTTTTTTGTTGTGAAAAGAGATAATAAAAGTCAATAAAATTGTTTGTATTATAATGAAAACCAAGTCTAATATTTATAGGGCAAGATTAAAGATACAATGATAATAATTTCTAGAATTGCAGGGCTATAATTGTTATTCACTTATAAACTTATCATTTACAACACTCCCTCTTGAATGACTCATTACAAAATATTTGTATTGTTAAAACCTTGTTTGATAAAAAATTAATGAGACAAAAAAATACGAAAGAAAATGAGTACAGTTATTTTGGAGTATTAAAGATAAATGCTGCCTCATTAAAATCTTGCTAGGAAATTCAAGTGGGATAAAACCTAAACACATGAAAAAAGTACAAATACTCCCCCTGATATTGATCAATGAAAATATTTGAGTTGACACGCATTCCAATCATGTGAATTAATTTTTGAATGTAGATGTTGGCGATACTTTTGTAAATAAATCAGTCACATTGTCATTTGAACGAATTTGTTGAATATTGATGTCGCCATTTTTTTGAAACTCGTGTGTATGAAATTTTTTTGAAGAAATATGCTTCGTCATATCACCTTTTGATAAAACCTCATTTAAGTTGCACAATATAATCAGCATTATCTTCATACAAAATTGTTGAAGTATTTTTTATTGAAATTAATCTACATGATATTTGGATATGATGGGTCATGTTTCTCAATTATACAAATTCTCAGTCTGCTTCATGGATTGCAATAATTTCAGATTGATTTGATGATGATGATGTTGTTGTCAAGAATTGCTTCACAAATCTTCATGATATAGTTGTTCTTCTACGTGTAAACACGTATCTTATTTGTGATTTAACTTTATGTGGGTCGGAGAGATAACCCGCATCTGCATATCCTTCTAAAGATCTCGAATTTTGATAATAAAATAATCTCAAATCAATAGTACCCTTTAGGTAACAAAAAATATGCAATGTCTTTGTGTTGGTGTAGAGCTATGCACGTGTTTGGAAGAAATTGTTGGAGCCAAATAATTCTTTTTTGACCGTTGGGCTCCAACAAGTGGGCCACATTGTGAAACAAAAAAAGTCAAAACTTGCTGCCAACCCATTAGTAACGATTGAAAATTTGCTTAAAATATGTGAAACAAGCACTGTCGACAAGTCCTATATCTCACAAGGAGATTTACAAAAAAAGTTATGTCAGGTCGAGTACAATTTGCAAGATAAGTTAATGGTCCAATTGCACTAAGATATGATACTTCAGGATCAAGAACTTTTTCTCCATTTTCAAGTAAACGAAAATGATCATTTTTCACATCAAGTGATCGAACAACCATATATGATGCAAATGGATGTGTATTATCCATATAAAAGAGTTTTAAAACTTTTTTTTTGTATAAGTAGATTGATGAACAAATAATCATTCTGAAAAATATTCAATTTACAACTCGAGACAAATTTTGATTTTTCTCAAATCTTTCATTTAAAATTCATTTTTCAAATAATTTGCGGTTTTGTTGATCTCTTCAAAATCTCCAATTAAATTTAAATCACCAACATAAACTGTCACAATTGTAAATTCAATATTTGTTTTCTTTATGAAAATACATATGTAGATATCATCATTTTTATAGCATTCCTTCAACAAATATTCATTGATATAATTATACAACATGCGTCCAGATTGTTTTAGTCAATATAATGATCTTTGCAACTTAATTTAGAACATGATTTTCGGGCATGTATCATTTGTTTCTCGCACTTTATGTTCTTCAGGGACTTTCATATATATATCACTATTAAGTGAACTATACAAATAAACAGTCACTAAATCCATAAGGTGCACTACATCCATAAGGCGCATTTGTGACACGATTAAACTAATTAAAAATTTAAAAGTGATTGTGTCCATTATGAAAGAATATGTTTCCTCATAATCAATTTCTGATCTTTGTGAGAAACATTGCACTACGAGTCGAGTTTTGTATCTTGTAATTTCATTATTTTCATTTTTTTCGTACAAAAGCACATTTGTATCCATTACATTTTCAGGTGTTTCAACTACATGTCCAAACACTTTCCATTTCTCAAAGAAATTCAATTATGCATGTATGACTTTTTTTCCAGTTTGGCCAAAAATTTCTATTTTGAGAGTCTTTAACAGACTGTGGTTTAGGAATTAGGATCCTCATTTTGCATAATATCAAGAGCCATGTTAAAGGCAAAAATATTGTCTATAACAACATTATTTCATTCCCATAATTTTTGAAATAAATTTATTGAAATCTTATTATTTTCGGACACTCTTGGTTCTTGAAAAACCATATTTTCAATATTTGATTGATCAATCTTTTTTAATATTACTTCTTCTGAAATTATTGGTTGGTTTTTCTCTTGTATTTTTCTTTTTCGAGGTATAGAGTTTTTTGAACCAACTGGTCGACCACACTTCTAGAGTATTCGAGATTCATTTACTATAGCAAATTGTCCTGCAAAGATATTAATTTTTGTCGAAATATTTTCTGCTAGTATATATGACTTTGTTACTTTTCTTGTGTCAGCAAATACATATGGTAATTGATTTGCAACTCTTTGCAAATAAATGATTTGTTCAACATTTTGCTCTCATTGATTGCTGTGGAAATCAAAATGAGATAGAGTTGCTTCATTCCAAGAAATTTTATCGTATTTTTGAGGATGTAGTTTTCCCCTTCCATTGTTGGGAAAATCATTCATCAAAATGACAATCTTTAAATCACCCGTTAAAAGTTCAAGATACCTAATAATAAATGGTGAATCAAAATCCACATAAATCTCAATTCTTCGTTGGGGACCCATTTTAGTTCGTTGTGGGGGATGAAATAGGGAATTGAACAGCACAACCAAAAACACGTATGTGAGAAATATTAGGTTAATGACTAAATACCAGTTGCAAAGGTGAATATTGATAAGATGCAGTTGGTCTGCTACGAACTAATGACGTAGCTTGTAATATGACATGACCCCAAACAGAAGTTGGGAGTTTTGTTTTCATAAGTAATGATCTAGCAATAAATTGTAGACGTTTAATAAATGACTCCGCTAAACCATTTTATGTATGGACATGCGCAACTGAATGTTCAGTAACAATCACAATTGATATGCAATAATTATCAAATGCTTGTGATCTAAATTCACCAGCATTGTCAATGTGAATAGTCTTGATTGAGTAATTGAGGAATTGCACTCATAATTTTATGATTTGAGCAAATAGTCTAGCAAAAGTTACATTCCTAGTGGAAAGTAGGCAAACAGATCATATAGATGCATAATCAATTAATACTGTAAAACAACGAAATGGTCCACATGGTAGGAGTATTAGCCCACATATATCTCAATGAATCATTTCCAAGAAAATTGGAGATTCAATATTGATTTTTGTAGCTGAATATCTAATGACTAACTTGCGAACAAACTATACATGGATAATCATTAGGTAAAAGAATTTTCTGGTTCTTTAAAGGATTTTCATGTGAGTTGTTTAGTATTTGATGAATTACTATAACTCTTGGATGTCCAAGTCGATCGTGCCAAAATATAAATTTTTTTGGATCAACAAACTTCTGATTTGTGATAATATTTGATTCAACCACTGTTATAAATATATAATACATGACTGATGAGAGTGCATGTGGTTTTCTTTTATCTGCTTCTAATCGATACAAAAAAAAGTTATGCAAAGATATTCAACATTATTTTCTTGCATCGTTTCATTGTGATATCAATTGCAGCGGATATCTTTAAAACTTAGCAAATTTCTTCTGAATTTGTTAGAATAAAGTACATTGTCAATATATAATTTTGGATCAACGAACTTCTAATTCGTGATAATATTTGATTCAACCATTGGTATAAATGTATAATACATGTCTGATGAGAGTGCATGGGGTTTTCTTTTATCTGCTTCTGACCGATACAAAAAAAAGTTATGCAAAGATATTCAACATTATTTTTTTGTATCGTTTCATTGTGATATCAATTGCAGCGGATATCTTTAAAATTTAGCAAATTTCTTCTGAATTTGTTAGAATAAAGTACATTTTCAATATATAATTTTGCATTATTTGGTAAAATAATACAAACTCTTCTGGAACCTTCAACAATATTCGATGCACTTAATATCGTATTAACGTTATTTTCTACTAATATTAAATTTTAAGTACTTTTATATTAAAAAATTGTGTGCATTTTTACACTATCTGTTAAACAAATATCTTCATAATCCATCTTAAATCTTAATAGTATTTCAAGATTTATGCTTTTTCAGAAGCACTAATATGATATTCTTTGGGAATATTGAAACATCGAATTGTATGCTCTTCTGGAGTGATAAATTAGTAACTTATTTTCCTTTAAAAATTACGATCAATATTTAATCGTTTAGTTTCTGTTCTTCAGGAACACAACGAGATATAATTCTCCGAGACATATGCTATTTTGAGAGCACGTTATATTTTACTATTACTTCTTCAAGAATAACATGTCAATATTCTTTTAGAATATTGAAAGTTATAATTTATGCTCTTCAAAAATATTAATTATAATGTTGTGCTACTTAAAGAGCAACAACATGATAAATTATTATAGAAAAAATCTAAAAATATTTAATCATATAAAGACACAAAAAACATTTAATAATCATAAAATAACGCATATTTTATCACCATAAAAATTTTTAGCAAAGACTACGTGAATTAAAGCATGAATTAATACATCTAATACTAAGAAGAGTAGTTAGAGCAGAGAATTGAAAAGTCGTACTCTTGATTGTACAGATTGAATTAAATTAAATAATGATAATATTGCAAATAGTTTCCACCACAATTTGCTTATACCCAAATTGATTCTGCCGCAAATATTATTATACTAACAATGGTAATTGACTCAAATGCTTATAAGTCTAATGATTGTGGCAGGAATGTGTTATGATTTATGAGAAATTGGGTACAATTAGTACTGGAAAGATGGACAATGATTCACCCATGTACATGTAAAAAAAAAAAATAACGTATCACCAAATTAATTTTGGTACACGTGAGAAATGATTATGCTTGAAAAAAAATTACTACATTCACAAAACTTTAAAAGAATTAAGCCTTCATACTAATAACGTGTTGTGAAAAGAGAGAAAAATGATTAGGGACTGTTCTCTTCGTGTTTCAATTTTCAGTTTTGAGTTCATTTTGTATTTTGTGTTTTGAGTGTCTGTTTTGAAATTGTTGAAAATGAGTTTTTTTTTGTCATTTTGAAAAACTGTTTCTGAAAACATAAAAATAGAAAACACGTTTACTTAAGCATTTTGAGAATTTTTTTATAATATTTTATTCAAGAAATCTGATTATTCAATAAATTTTACTAGTTTAAATAACATATACATTTTGAAGTCGGTGAAATTTAAAATATTTTTTTCTAGATATAAAAACACAATCTTATATTTTTTTATAATATTTTATTTAACAAATCTAATTACTCAATAAATTATATTAGTTTAATGTTAATATAGTATTAAATAACATATACATTTTGAAGTCGGTGAATCTTAAAATATTTTTTTCCAGATATAAAAAACACAACCTTATCAACATGTCTGTTTGTGCTATAAATCACAATTCGGACCGTTGTCTACACTATTCCGCCGAAATGTTTGACTTTATTGTGTCTGGTGGAGCAAAAAGTGTGGAAAAAAGGGTAAAAAAATTGATTTTTTGGTTAAAAAAAATTTCCACCAAGAAGGGCATATATATATATATATATATTTTATTTATTTATTTATTTATTTATTTATAAATTTTATTCAAAAAATCTGATTATTCAATAAATTATAATAGTTTAATGTTAATATATAATTAAATAACATATACATTTTGAAGTCGGTGAATCTTAAAATATTTTTTCCAGGTATAAAAAACACATACCAAATTAAATTTGGCAAAACCGTTCATTCGATACAATTAGAAGTTTACATGTCATGATAAAACAAGTAGATACTAAACAAAATAAAATAAATCCATGGAGTCATGCACAGACATTGTACTCCATTGCGAATAAGCATAAAAACCTAATGTCCAAACAAAAGCATGTAAACTCTTACAATCTCAATCTATGATCGATTTTTGAATAGTAATTGAAAATTTTCAAAATATTCACAAGGAAAACACCTTAGTAAAAGAGTTACCAAGAAGAAGATAGAGGCACTATTGAAGTAACAGTTTTTGATGTGATACAAAACGTGTTTTCAAAAATAGGAAAGAGAATGCGTTTTCACTATTTTTGAAAATCGAAAATAGAAAACGGATTGAAAACGGTAAAGAGAACAGGGCTTTAGAGAATAAAAATCAATAGATTAGTGTGTATTATAATGAGAATTAAAGCCCTATATTTATAGGGCATGATTAGGGATACAATGATAATAATTTTCAAGACAACAATGATACAATTGTCATTCACTAATAAACTTACCATTTACAACATTTTTTTAAAATTTTTTTAAGTTAAAAATTAAATATTGATTTACATTTAAAACTTGTCTTTTTGTTAGAAACTTTTGAAAAAAATGTATAAAATTTCTATAAATCTGTTTTAAATGTTTCATATGCATTATTTTTAATTATTAAATGATTATTTGATTGAGTGAAAATTAAAATAATGTTAAAATAAGAAAATGCTTTTTTTACGCATATGTTTCGCTTAATCTTGCATAATCCATAATTTGTCCTTTCTCGTATCGTTATGCATTATGCTTTTCAAACACTGTTTACTCTGAAATAAGAGGAAAAAAATCTAGGGCATAAGAACAATGCTACAAGTATAGAAAATGTAGCCACAGAATTCATACAGAAAATACACAATAGGTGGGGTGGGTGGTTTTTTTTGTTTTTTTCAATATTTTACTCACGTGTTTTTCTGTATGAATTCCTTTGGCAGAATTTGTACGTGCAGCATTCATCAGGGCGTACTGGTGTGGGGGCACGTGCTTTCCTCTCACATTCAAGATTTCACCACCTAAACGGTGTCGTACTAATTGAACCCTACACTCCTCATCTCTCACTTCTTTGTCCTGAAAATTCCACCCAGAGAGCAAAACTTGACAGCAGAATCCCCTCACAAACCCTAGAAAAATGTCGGGCGGCTTTTTCCGGGTAAGAATCTCCTTTTAATTTGTTCGCTATCCGTTCTTTATCCGTTTATCGTTCTTTATCTGAATCGAATTGCTTTCCTCTGAATTAGAATATGTGTTGGTTTCATGAATTTAGATCTTCCTTCTAGTAGAACGTGATTATTATAGTTTTAATTTCAATTAGGGCACGTCGGCTGATCAGGATACTCGGTTCTCGAACAAGCAAGCGAAGCTGCTCAAGTCTCAGAAATTCGCTCCTGAATTGGAACACCCGGTTCGTCTTTGTAATTTTTCCATTTTTGTATGCTTATTATTTATGAATATGGCTATGTTATTTATTTATTTATTATTGTTTATTTTCTGTATGAAAATGTACTTAGGTGGACATGTAGAAAAGTTAAGATAGATATCATGTGTTGAAGGGGTTGCCACACTGAATTTTTTTCTTCTTATATTTGGTTTCTTCTGAATTTATGAATTTACAGGGGGAACATATTTTGAATAATGTTGAATTTTTTATGAAAGTCAAATGTGGTTTTTTAGGTGGACATGGCTAAAGTGAAGATGGATGTTATGAAACCGTGGATTGCAAAGCGCGTGACTGAGCTTATTGGATTTGAAGATGAAGTTCTTATTAATTTTATTTATGGTCTACTGGAGGGAAAGGTATCTCAAAACACTGGCTTGTATTGTTCACTTGTGTGATCATCAGGTAGCTGATTTTAATTGTTTGATGATTGTGAGTTATTGGGCTTTGAGTCTCACTGTACCAATGAGAATTATTTTTGACTTCTTAAGATTAAAAATTTATACCTACTCTAAACATTTGATTGCTGTTATGTTTAAAAGGTTATGTTGTTAATTTTAGAGAATGCTTCTACTTTGGATAACAGACACAGTTGTTGTGAATACGATTGGGTGCAGGAAGTTAATGGGAAGGAGGTTCAAATTCAACTTACTGGTTTCATGGAAAGAAATACTGGGAAGTTTATGAAAGAGCTTTGGTCGCTACTTCTGAGTGCACAGAAAAATGTGAGTGGTGTTCCACAGCAGTTTCTGGATGCTAAAGAGGAGGAAACTAAGAAAAAGAAGGTCTACTCCTGCTTCCATAAGCTTTTGAATCTTCTATATCCATGGTGTGTCTTTGTCTAATGATATGTCCACGGGTTGTTGCAGGCAGAGACTGATCGTATCACAAATGAAATTCAAAGGAAGAAAGAGAAGGAGAAGCAGGATCTCGAGCAAGAGATAGATAAAATGGTAATTGAAAATCCTTTTTATGCGAAGTTAGATTATATAGAACTCAAATTTTGTTCCTTCCTTCTATGTTTCAATTTGTTCAGCTTGCTTCTGTTTCTGCATTTATTTTTTTTGTTCATGTACTTGACTTCAAATTGCTGTAGGATGGTGATGGTGACATCTCAAGATACAAGAATGCTAGCTCAGAGCTAAATTCGAAGCATGATCCTAGGTCTTCCAGCCCCCAGTCAGCAGATGGGAAAGAGGGTCATGAGAGAAATGGCCGGAGAGGACGAAGCAGGTAGGAAGTAACTGGATTTACTAATTACTCAAAATTGTGAGGGTACTCAATTTGCAGGTGTTTGATTATATTTTTTGGAATGCCCGAAACTCTAAACAGAACAAAGCTGAAGCACATCTCGATTTGCATGTACTTGTAATTTTCTATTGCTTAATTTTTTTTTGCTCTTAGGCTTCGTATAAATGATAGGAAAATATTATACAGGATAATATTTCCCAAGATAAGAGTTGACAGATAATTTTTTGCTCTTAGGCTTCAATAAATGGCAGGAAAATATGATGAAAAAAAATGAATTTGTGCACAAGATTAAAAAAATTACACAATACAAATGTTTGTTACTTCTAATCATTAATATAGATTTCATTAATTTAAATAGCATAGTGTTTCAGCATCAACTAATAATGAATTTGCACACAAGATAAAAATAAAGTAATAAATTGTATCCTCGTTCGATAAAATCAGATAATTGAATCCAGTGAATGAAGACCTAACAAGGCAACAACCAAAAAATCCACCTCCAAGCTAAAATATATACTGCTCCAGATTTACTACACATTATATATTGCTCCAGATTTCCTCGATCGAAGTTTAATTCTTGAAAAAAAATATACAACATGTATAAAAAATGCATGTGGGTATTTAAATTAAAACCTGATTATCTTCATTGATGTCAAGGTGAACTCGAGAAGATCTTGATTCTTGACGTCAGATAACTTTTGAAACAAATGAGAGATTTGAGTTTCTGTGAACGATTGAATGGAATATATATTTTTTCTTATCGGGGTTTGTATTAAAGCTATGAATTTGTAAAGTATTAATAGAATTATTTAGAATGTGGTTTTTGATTCTTTGAATCTTGATTACTGATTAGGGTTTTGTTGCCAAGGAAAGAATAAGAATCGTAGAAGTGAATGGAAAGGTGGGGTGAGTTAATTCTCGGCAGACTTTAATGTCAAAATATAAGGACCTGGTATCTCTTGGTGCAATGCACGAGCTCAATGTAAATTTTGGGAAAACTGACGGTTCTCATGGCATGCATCGAAAACCGGATCGAGCCATTTAGTAAAGGAATAAGAGCTTGGAAAAATTGTCCACCCCTAGGAAACTCTACTTCAATTTTGTCCAATTGGATAACTATTTTTTTTTTTTTCAATTGGGTAATTTGATTTTAATCAAATAACTAGGTTTTGAGTTTCAATGACAAAAATTGATGATGTGGCTATTAGTAAATTTTGGTCATCATACATGACCGTTAGATACTAATGGGAAATAAATACAACTTTAGTGAAATCAATAACGACCATCATTTTTTAAATATCACATCATTGATTTTGTTAGTCCAAGTGACGGAGTCATAGAAGTTATCCGTTTGAAATCAAACTATAGTATAGTTAGCCAACTAAACAAAAATTGAAGTAGAGTTACCTGATTGACACCAGATCAAAATATAGTTACCACGAATGGAATTTATCCATGTAAAAACCTGAAATATGCCTTTGGAGCATATATATTACTCATATATACCAATTATCTAGGAGTAACAAAATATCCTTCTGCTTTTGTTTGCTAATACAGGTGACTGATGTTTGTTTTGGTATAGCCTTGTAGGTTTCAAAAACTCGACTTTCCTACCCAATAATTGCTACTAGAGTTCTTACCAAAAATATCATTTGCTTGCTAGATAAATATGTTGAAAAGTGTTCTAAATCACCTCATCACTGAAAACACAAGTTCTTTTGGGGCTTTCACCACCATAAGTATTTGTTTTTTTCCCAAGAAGTTTTGAATCCAATGTTAAGTTGTCTCAAGTGATGTTTTGTTGCATATATTAGTTTCGAGTTTGTTATCTTTTCTTTTACCCATCTTTTTCTTTGTTAGTTGATGAAGATTGTTTATTATTAGCACCATGTTAGTTAACAATCACATAATAAGATAATGTGAATCATGAGATTTTAGATGTTATATGTTAAACCACTTGGTGTAAAAGCTTGAGTTATTCATATTTTGTCTTTGCCTATCATGTACACAATTTTGATAAATGCATGGGGAACAAACTTGACCTATGAGCATTGCCTGCTCTCATACCATGTAGAACCTTTTCGTCTGAAAGCTTAAGCCATTATAAGGGGATACATTGATTTATTTAAATTTACTTTTCAACTTATGGAATATATGTAGTGCCTTGAAATTAAAAATGTCAACTTCCTTGTAATTCCCCACATTTAGAACTCCATGCAACGGATAAGCTTATTAAGGAGCCATACAAAAGTGGCAATTTTGCTATTTTTTTCTTTGTTTACTTTGACCCATCTTATGAATGAACCGTTGCAATATGAATGAACCGTCACACTTACACTGTATAATCTTATTAGAGCTTGGAGTGTCATGCTGAGTGTTATTGCTATTAGCAAATTTCTTTTAGCTTGCTCTTGTTCTTATGCGGTTATGATTTTTATGACAGCATTTTTATTTTCATTCATTTATTTATTTGTTTCATTTATGTATTGTTTTCTATCTTTCCAGTTTAGCTAGATTAGGTGCTGGTTACACTTGTAAGTAACGTCAGACTGGGCCTGGGAAGTTCTTGGGTAGACAAATATTAATTGTAGAACTTTTTAATATGCTGACTGGATGATTTAGATTAATATTTGTTTCATTTGCACAGGGTTCCACAATCTCCTGATTCAGCTGACCGTTCCCCATCTTCAAGGTAAGTATTTTGATCAATATGAACTGGGGTGTTCTCTTCTACTTAATTTTTTCTTGCTCCTCAAGGATAAGCTTTTGGCTCCTTTAACAGAAGGGTGCCTTCCAGGCCAATTAGCTAGTCCTTTTCCAATTCTAGAAGTTATTCTGAGTAGGTTTCCATTTGATGTCAGAAATAGTGCTCATAATTTTGATAGATTGTAATTTCTTATATGGTTTCCATTTTAGTGAAAGACGGAGGTCAAGAAGTATATCTGGATCACCTCCACCAAGAGGGCGGTCCATTTCCTCTGAGAGGCGACGTCGATCTTCACCAAGACAGTCTGGGACACCTAGTAGGAGGCATTCACCTCGTCTCTCTCCTCCACCTAGGTATAGGTCAATCCTCTCTTGGAGAAGATCTATGTCGCGCTCAAGGAACAGGTCTCCTTCTCCTGTGCGATATAGAGTCCGTTCCCCTCTGCGTCGCAGATCACGATCTCCTTTGCGACGTATATCAAGATCTCCCGTGTGGCGCAGGTCAAGGACACCAATACGAAGATCACCAGTGCAATACAGGTCCCGTTCACCTGTGCGACGCAGATCACCACGTGTGAGGCGTAGATCACCATCTCCTATGCCACGAAGATCACCATCTCCTATGCCACGAAGATCACCATCTCCTATGCGACGACGATCACCCTCTCCCCCTCGTCGTAGGTTGTTGTCCCCTCGTCGTAGGTCACCATCTCCTGTAAGAAGGCGGCACCGACGATCACCTTCAACTCCACGGCGCCAGTCTATATCCCCAGTTCGGCGCAGGTTACCAGAGCCCAGTCGAAGAAGATCTATAACTCCTGCCAAACGAAGGTCTCCTTCAGTGCAAGAATCTAGTTCCCCGTCTCCCGGTTCCCTTTCACCAGTCAGGAGGCGATCACTGAAAGGCCGGAATTCGCCTCTACCATCTCCTAGAGAAGCAATCAGGTACTTTAGAGCATGTTAACTGCTTTCGATCCTCAAGAATTTTTTGATATTAGTATTTTATTTTGGTTTCAAGCAATGGTTTGCACGTGTTTTTGTTACTGTTACAGTTTAAATGCTTAAGTGCACATCTGCAGCAATGGTAATGAAGGAACAGACATCTTTTTTGGATTGAGATGCCTAGTTATACAACAAAAAATCAATTGAGATGACAAGCCCTTTTTAAAGCAAATGTGATATGTCACGAAAGTGTAATGGTTCATGAAAAAGAGAACAGGACATTATCTACATAAAAGAACACTAAAGAGTCAACAGAATGAAATTATGTGCTTATACTGTCGGCATACTTCCACATAACACCTAAACACAGCCCAAACACAAGCTATAACTCAACCAATCTGCTCCAGTTATTAAAAACACCTCGTGTCTTCTTTGTAGAATAAAAGGAACATGCTTGAAATACAGAACTCCGAACAAGGTGCCACAGATAGCAAGATCATTGATTTTTTTATTATATTCTACCTTTACGCCGGCACACAATTCTTAGCTGATGATAAATAGTTCATTGATTTGTAACAGAACTTGTCCTATAGCTTGTAACTTTAGTCAAGAGGGCAGAAATGCGAGTTAATTTTCTTTCAGCTGGTCTGCAAGGTTTATTGCCTAGTTTGGAAGAATTCTTTTTTTTTTCTTGTTTAAGGAACTCAGAAACATGGAATATCATGATGTTGTGGTAGATAAATGAAAATATTTTAGTGTGGATTTTGGTAATAGCCACACAAGATCAAAATGTACTCTTTGTTTAGTGAGGTTAATCGCGATATTTTCAGTATTGCCACTCTCCTTTTTCTTCCCTCTTGTTTTATCTTTTCGTTTTTCTTTGATCTCTTGGAAGAATTGGGCTTTTGAAATTAAAGAAACTGGGGTAGAGAGCCGAGATCTCTATTGCACGTCTGTTGAATTTTGTACGATTTTGTGTTACAAGATGACCATATCCATACTCTTTTAACTTACTGCTCTATTTCTATTCAAACTGGATTCCCATCTGCAAACACTTTACTAGTTGCAGTTACTGTAAAAATTTTGATGCATGAAATTCCTGCTGCTTGGGAATATGCATAGAAAGCAGGTTTACTTGATCTTTCATCTCTCTAAAGTCTAATCCAAACTGTGAACTGTAGGCCACTTGTTTCTTTGAGATCACCGCAGAGGGACATGCTGGATCGAAATGACCCACGTGGAAGAGTGTTGGATCCGTCTCCTCCCTTGCACAAGTCTCCATCTGTTTCAGAGGTGTCTGGGGAAAGAAAGCGTATTGAACGGCGAAGGTTCAAACCTCTATCTAAACCCACCTTTTGGTCTTGATATCACTTTTCTTGAGGTGTAACCTTGTAAGTATTTTATTTTGATAGGTCAAGTAGTCCGCATCGTAGTCCTTATCAAAGAAGGGGAAGGATCATTCTTCCTGAGAGTCCAAACCCTTTACCAAAAGGAATGGGATCTAAACCTCGTCCTGATAGTTCTGGGACAAGTGCTGATGACAGGTAAACCTTGTATGCTAGGTTTTGTTTGAAAAGTTCATCAGTTCATGAACTTGTTAATTTTTTGCTCTTTATATTTCTGAGTTGTGCATGGTTTTATTTTTTATTTAGGGAGATTGGAAAGCATAGACATGGATCTTTAGAGAAAAATTCTCCGTCACATGATCAGCGTAAAGATTCATTTCGCTTTGCTGATCATGTGAAGTCAAGAAATCCTCATCAACTGCCAAACAGGTTTGCTGTTGCTGTGGTACATTCTGTCTCAGTAATCTATAGTTTGTGTATAACTGATCTAATTTTTTCCATTTTCTGTTTTTATTTGAATAAACCAGTGAAAAGTTAGCTGAAAGGGTGGATCACATGATTAATAGAGATCAACAAGAGTCATTAGTGATTCGTAAAAACACCATTTTAAGAGAGGAAGGAAAGGGATTATATGTTGATGATGATTACAGAACTGGTGATGATAATAGGTATCTTTTGGATGATACCAAGGGCAGTGGTCGATATTCAGAACTTGAAGTCTTGCCTAATTTGGCTGTGGAGCTGAATGCTCGAAGTGGTTCCATGGGATTCGACACTGAGGAAACTGACAGACATAAAACTAAAATTAAAGAAAGGGGAAAGCACAAGAGGTCGGAGAGACAAAAGGTGGAATCAGATGACTATTCTAGCTATGATTCTTATGAGGAGAGGAAGGAGGCTAAGAGGAGGAAAAAAGAGGAGAAGAAATTGAAAAAGGAGGAGAGGCATCGACGGCGGGAGGAGCGGCGCCGCAGAAGGAAGGAAAAGCACGCAGAGAAGCTAAAATTGAAGTCACTTGGCGCTGTTAGCCCATCTTCAGATATTGAGAGAGATCATGATCGTCATGCTTCTTCTGATGAAGGTTATAGAAGGCAGGAAACGCATACAAATGACATGGAGGAAACAGAATCTGAGCAGAAAAAGCTTGAGATAGAGTTGAGGGAAAAGGCTCTTGAGTCGCTTCGAGCAAAAAAGGGCGCTCACAATTAATTTTTTTTGCTGCTCTAGAATATTTCACATTTATTTTCCGTTACATGATCTTGTTATGAGTTCCTGTTTCTGTCCTAGACCTATTCTGTTTCGGATGAATGTATTCTTGGTAGTTATTTAATGTAATCTGTCTTTACTGCTGGCAGCTGAATGGATAAATGAGGATTTCCTGAGCTAGTGTCTTGAGTTCAACTTTATGCTGACTTTCCTGCTAAATTTTCTGGTAATATTTGTCTTCCCTTTGCTGGGAATATGTTTATGTTAGTTTTACATGACGTATAAAAGTGTACACGTGAATCATCTTGTTGCTTGGATGGTGCTTGCTATCTTTTACTATGTTGTGTCTCCTATACTTGCATTTTGGTATTTGTTTGTCTGCTGTGAGTTGCAATTTCAATTAAGCTTACAGGTAAAGAGTAACCTTTTATTCTTTGGAATGATTATATACATCCTGAAGGTCTTGACAGTTATTTCCCTAAATAACTTTGTTACTAAATTGACTTTCTGGTTAATTGATAGATGAGAATAATTGTCAACTTCGTTGAGCAGATCTTGTGCAACTTCGGTAATTTGGAGCTCCATACAGGTGAAGTATTTTTGTCTTGGTATCTCTTAAATAATTATTTACTTGGTTGAGATTTTGTATTTGAATTCTGTCAAGAGTTCTAATTCTACCTCTGTATGGTTGGCAGCCTGAGAGTTGTTCCCAAGAATTTTATTTTCTTATCTACATGACACCTTTATGTTCCTGTTCATCCATGTTGATTGCAGCTGGTAAATCAATACTGCTGAATAATTGTGGTGCAATTTTGTAGGTGAACACTTGTGGTTGAATTGTGCAACGAGGTCATTAACTGTTTGATTTTCTTTGTTCATGCTCTGCTCACTATTTCTTTGTTCATTTATTGTTTTTTTATTACTAGTTAGAATTGAACGCTCATTGCACGTTGTTCTGAAATACTTTATAAGTGTTGTAAAAGTAATATTTGATACCAATTTGTTGAGAGGAATTGACGAGTTTCAAACGAACTAAAGAAAATAAAATTTAGGATAGAAATTTAAAAGGAGAAAATTGCACTCTCAAAACTCAACTTATATGATTTAATAAAATTTAGGATAAAAATTTAAGAAAATAAAGATGCACTCTCAGAACTCAACTTTCATGATTCAAATTTTTTGTGGGATGAAAAACTATAGATGAACAACATTTTTATATTACATTTGATACATAAGAATTAATTGTTGATGCATAGATTTAAGCACCTAATAAAATTCCTAGATACATGAATAAAAATAAATTCATCTATATCTATAATAACTCTAGATTCATCAAGTCTAGATTAAAGTGAATGTTAATTAAAATTGAGAATTAATAACACGAAATTCATACATGATAAGAGTTTTGTAGTATTTATTACATGTTGAAAAACGAAAAGTAAGTTATTATTGAAATAATTGAATTATAGTATGATTAAAATCATCCAAAAAATGATTCTCATTTGATGCGATATTTAATATATTATAGATTATTATATTTGATGGCGGTGGGGTGGATCCTTGTGCTTCATGTTGTCTATATTGGTTCACTGTATAGTGGTGCCTGCAATGTTGACACATGAATTTCATATGATGACTCAGTTAATAATAATCATTCATATACTGATTATATCTGTGCTAAATATGATTTAACACTTATTCTCATTCGTATGCCTTTTTCTAGAAAGTTCTTGTACATTCTACTGGTTATTGGGTGGATGGAGAAACGATCACAACTAAGGATTCAGTTTGTGTTAATTTCTGACTGTTCGAGGCATTTGACATTTTAGCTGCGTCATATATTTACTCTTTTCTTCTCCCTCGTAAATTTTTAACTTTGCACCTCAATCTAGGTTTTGCTCCCAAGCTTCTTGCATCTGTGAAAAAAAAAAACATGTACCTGTTTCCTGGTATTATCTCTGCATATTAACGTGCTTGGTGAAAAAAATGTGATTCAGCTGAGATATGCTTGAACTCTATTCATTACAGGCATTATCTCTGCATATTAACGTACCTGTTTCCAAACATGAATAAAAAAAGTCGAGTTAGGTAGTTTGGGAGTCAAAACAGCTTAAAATTGTCACTTTTGTCAGACTAGGATCCGTGGAGTCAACTTTCAAGTATGGATAAAGCTCTGTTGAGTTGAGCTAAGCTCATACATGCTTGAGTGGTGATATATCTAACCATGTTTCTATGTGAGACTGCAATTGTAAGTGGTTGGCATAGAAAACTACATCTTTTGGTCAAGCATGAATAAAAAGAGTCAAGTTAGGTAGTTTGGGAATCAATCTGCATAAAATTGTGACTTGTTTGATGACTAGTACCTGTGGGGACGACTTTCAACTATGGATAAAGATCTATCGAGGTAGGCTCATACATGCTTGAGTGTTATAACTTATCATGTTTAAATGAGACTGCAAAAGCATGTAGTTGTCTTAGAAAACTTGCATCTTGTGAGCAAGTTTGGTATACTTGAGTTGAAAGGTTTGATTTTTTGACAACCGCGGGAAGTTAGCAACTTCCCTAAAAATGATGAAATGAAGGCCTTATTGACTACGGAGATAGATTCGTTCATACACACCATTCATGAATTGGTAACCAATATTAGGATCACATTTGCTTTGAAACATCAAACTTGAGCACATTTGAGTTATGCTTAAAATTATGTCAAACTTGCTTTTAAGTAACTTATTTTTGCCGAATATGCTTTTCAAATTTGGTATTTTTAACTGAAATTGCTTTTATAGAAAGTAAGTCTAAACTTTTAAGTACACTCAAACATGATGTGGATGATGTAGGTGTTGTGTCGGACACTGGCATGGCATTTCAACCATAGTCGAGCAAAGTAAAATGTTATGACATTATTTTACTTACAGCTTTTTCCTTTTTAACTGTGATTTGAGAATGCCAGTGGACGAATCTGCACCTCTGTTAGACATCCAGTGAAGTAACAGTAGTATTCTATCGTTTTGATTATTCAAGGTTGGTCTTGTTGTTCCATTTTATCTTGCTTCATGTTACGTATAAAATTTTTTTCTTCATTATCCTCCATATGGTCCTATAAAATGTTTCCTTTTTCATGTTGTATATATGACTTTGTACCACCCTGCGCTGCCCATTGAACTCAACTCGTGCTGTTATCCTTGTTTTATTTTTAGTATTGTCTTGAAAAGCCATAGAATCCTTGCTTTGTCTGTATTCAGACAGCGTGTTAGTTTGATTTTCTCATATACCTTGGTGGTTCTCTCGTATGTTCAGGTAGTTCAAAAGGTGGGCATTGGTTTTTCAGGTTTTGTCTGTGCGTACTTGCTAGCATAACAACAAAAATAAATTTTTTTCTGAACAAATTTAAAAAGATGATAAAAGTTGTGGGTATAATGAAATATGTGGTTGAAAATGAGTTTGGAAAAAGAGTGGAGAAATTTGGGCATAAATGTTTATACGCCTAAAAAATTTAAATTAACCCTAAATAAGAACAGTATAATAGCATTTTCGGTAGTAAAGATTGCAAATTGGACAGTACAAAAAGTATTGATGAATATTTGTATTTGCGTGTTTATGTGCATCAACCAATGTGAATAATTTATGCTACTGGTTAGTTCGACTATCAAAGTTGGATTATCTCCGAAATTTTCCTGCCTGCTGACTGCAAGTGTTGTATGTGGAGAAGACAGGTTTTGTTTCGTTCTTTTCAAAAACTTCCTTAAATGTTTGGCATCGATTTTAAACTCATTTGGAAATATACAATGGTTTTAGTTTGATTCAAAATGAAAGGATTGATGGATTATGTGGGCATGACCTATCGGTAGGGTTGTTAGTGGATTGGAATTCGATCTGAATCCGAAGAAATTAATGAGAGATGGATTTAGGGTTTCAATCCGATAATCGGATCAAGATCCGAATCCGATAATTCATTAATTAAATGGATCAAATATGGATATATGTCAATTTGGTCTGATTTGTTATAAATAATTGAGTCAGTCAAATATTTTTATGGCATATTATTTATTACTAAAATAAATAAATGGGAAAATAAATAAATTTAGAATAAAAAAGTAATCAAATTCAAAACTTAAAAACGTAGAAAAATTTATAATTATTAAATATGTTTAAGAATTTGAAAATTTGACAAAAAAAAAAGTTGATTTCAACCAATGTTTAAAATATCGACTTGGACATCGATCCAAAAAATGAAGAGTCTCAAGGGTCAAAAAGTCGAGTTGGGGTCGAATCGATCGTCAAATTGAATAAATAACTATATACATAAATGTAAAATATTATAAAAACAATATATATATTTTTTATTTTATTACTAATTTAAATTAAATAAATATCTATAATTTTCTTAATTAAATTTATTGTTGTAATTTATTTTACAACTTCAAAAATTAAGAATTAATATGTAACAACTAATTGGATTTGTTAATGGAAATAATAAAATAAAATATTTATATTTAGAATTGAAATTCAATTTTACTTTATCCCACATCGAATGTCAATAGAAAATTAGAAGATAGTCTTTCCTTTAAAAAGAAACATAATGATAGTAGAAGTCACTATTGGGCTTACTAGTAAAAATAGGTGGGCTTCAAGTTAATTCAAAATTTTTTAAGTGGAAATTACACCCTCCCCCACTTTTGGAGATCCAAATTCTAAAAGAGGAAATTACACATACACCTGCTTTTAGATTTCCATTTTCATAAATCCTAATTCAAGTTCCACTTTTCAAAAATCAGGTTTTAATTAATAATTAAAAAAAATTTTAAAATTTTTTTTTTTACAATAAATTAATTTATATCTATCTCAAACCCTAAAACCATTAACCCATAACCTTCTTCCTCCCGTCTCTCTCTGCGACACCACCACGACGCCGCCGCCGTCTTCTCTCGCCCATTCCTCCCTTGTTGTTCTTCACCCATATCTCAACTCCCTCGCCATTGTCAAACCTTGAATCGACATTGAGGCGCCGTCTCATCTCCTCCCTCATCTCCCTTTCCCTGTTCTCTCGCCGGCAGTTGGGGCAGTCTCGCCACCGTCACCACCAGGCTCTCTCTCGTCGGCGATTGGGTGCGGTGGTGGTGTCTCAAGAACCCACCACCACTGGATCTGAAAACCAGATCTGCCTTGGACGGGACGTCATGGTGGTGATTTGGTTTTTTTTTTTTTTGGGCCATGGTCCTGTATGGTGGAGTTGTCATGGGAGAAGTGGGAGTCAGGGAAGTGTTGGAGAATGGGAACAGTGAGAATACATCGAAACTGCTTGATTCGGATGTGAAGCAGAAATGTCGGATCGAGGAAGATGAAGAGGAAGGTGCTTGTTGGTTTGTTGGAGAGCCAGTTGCGGATGAAGAAACTCTACAACGGTGGCCCTACCGATACAAGGCTTCGTCGATAATAATCATTCGCACACAGTGGGGTGTGCGTGCGGCTGTGGTGGTGATTTGGTTTTTTTTTTGGGCTGTGGTCCGGTATGGGACGGTGGTGGTGTTGGGGGGTTTTTGGGTTGTGATGTGGTGCAGGTGGCGGTTGTGTGGTGGTGGTCCTTTTTTGTTGTTGTTGGAGATCGTGTGGTGCAGGTGGCGGTTCTTGGTGGTTTGGTAGTGTTGTGCAGGTGGCAGTTGTTGGTGGTCGGCGGTGGTTGGTGCAGGCGGCGGTGTTTGTGGCGGTGGTGGTTGCCGAGATCGTGTGGTGCAAGTGGCAGTTCTTGGTGGTTTGGTAGTATTGTGCAGGTGGGCAGTTGTTGGTGGTCGGCGGTGGTTGGTGCAGGCGGCGGTGTTTGTGGCGGTGGTAGTTGCAGCGGTGTTTGCGGCAGCGGCGGTGTTGTGTTGGTGGTGGTCACAAAGGATTTGTTGATTGTGACCATTAAATTGGGTGGTGTGTGACCAATAAAGAATGAATTGTGACCAATAAATACTTTGTGACCTACAAATTTATTAATTTGTGACCAATAAAAGTTATTTGTGACCTATAATTCGTTGTTTTGTGACTATAAAATAAGATGTGTGACTTAAAAATTTTATGATTTGTGACCGATGAAACAATTGTGACTTTTAAATTTTTAATTTGTGATCGATGAATGAATTGTGACCTATCAAATTTTGGAATTGTGACCTTAAAATTTTTGAATTGTGACCAAAATTGTATAGATCTGTGACCGTTATATATTTATTAATAAAACATATAATTAATTAAGTAATTCATAAATAAATTTAAATAAAAACCTGATTTTTGAAATTTAAAACATCTAACCTTAATTTTGAAATGTGTGTATAAGTAAAAGCAGGATTTATGTATTCTTTCCATTCTAAAATCAGATTTTAAGGTTTAAGTTTCAAAAATCAGATATTTTATATATAGATACAGATTTTTTTATATTTAATTAAATATTAATAATAATATTATGAAACTTAAAATATATACACCTAAATTAATATTCAACCTTAATTGGCTAGCTAATTCACGTCTCTCACTCATCTCTCTCCAGTCTCTCTCACTCTCACGGTGGCGTGGAAAGGGGCTTTTCTCCGCTCCCCTTTCCACGCCGCCACAATACCTACCGAAAGTATAGCCACTATGCCCATAGATCACGTCGCTCACTAGCCCACCGACACCATACCCACCAACTTCACGCACCATCGCCCATCGGCGTCGACGGGTGACTAGGAGGAGTAGCCACAAATTGCACAGATGCAACCGGTAAGATATGGTTTTCAGCTTCTGTGCGTGATATGTGTCGCTGTGACGGAGCCGATGCCGTTGCACCCATCCATTGCTACAGATCCGAAGTCTTCCTTTACAACCTAGCATATCCTGCAACTGAACAATTCAAAAAATAATTGAATTAACCAGCACCAACATTGACAGATCTGAAGTGGTGACTTGGAATTTGGGGATTTTTTGGTGGTTGTGGTGTAATTTGGGGATTTTTTGCTGTTTGTGGTGGATTTGGGAATTTTTGGTGGATGCTGTGGTTGTGTTTGTGTTGGATTGGGGGGATTTTTTGCTTGGTGTGCCGACGATGGTGGTTTTTTTGTAGGTAGTGTGGATTAGGCTTTTTTGTTACGATGAAGGCGATGGTCTGGTGGTTGTGGTTGTGCGGGCAGTAGTTGTTTGAATTTGTGTTGTGTTTCGTGACCAATTGGGGCCGCATAATGGATTAACTGTGACATTAAAATTCGACAATTTGTAACTAAATATTAATCTGAGCCATATACAAAAAATTTTTGTAACCTGTACTGTGATCATTTGAAAATAACCCGTGATTATGAACAAAATTTTGAGTTGTGACCTGAATTGTGACTTGTGACCTGAGTTGTGACCTGGACTGTGACTTGTGACCTGAGTTGTGACCTGGGCTGTGATTTGAGAATTGGACTGTGACCTGAGTTGTGATCTGGGCTGTGATTTGTGACTCGATTCGTCGAAATTGGAGCAGTCGCCGGAACAGTCATCGGAATCGGAATAGTCGTCGGAGAGGTCGCCGGATTAGTTGCCGGAGCGGTAAAGGTGGTGGAGGTGGAGGTGGAGGTGGAGGTGGGGGCATGTTATATATATGTGTGTGTGTGTAGGTTAAATTCTCTGATTTTAGAAAAGTGAAAGATGTTTTGCCTTTTTTGAAATTGCCTAAAGTAAACTTCTGAAAACTGAATTTTTACCATTTTTTAAAGAATATTGATTTTTTCCCTAATTTTTATTACTTTCGGATCGGATTATCGGATCAGATATGGATTTAATAATCAAATATCCGTTGGATCGATAGGATAGGATCGGATTGGATAATTTTCTTATCAGATCAGATATATGCAGATCCGATCCATATCCGATCGATTTACAGCCCTACCTATCGATAGTTTCATTTAGAGCATGTTTTGAGTCCTTTTTTTTAATAATAATGCATTTTGGAATAATATTTTCATAGAGAATGCGTGGTTAAAAAATAAGAATTTTTTTTTGATTTACGTGTAATATTATTTTATTGGAAAATGTGGTTGAAAGTAAGAGAGATATGTATTTTAAAAATAATATGAACCAAACAAGGTCTTATTGACCTTTTCTTTTTTTGCTTCTATTCGTGTACAATGTGGTCTGTCGTCTGTCTCATCTTCATCCGCACATGATAATACAATGCACGCTGATTGCACTGGTTTGAGGGAATGAAAGACAGCATAGAAGAGACTGCTTATTTTGTTTCTGTAAGAAAATGGGTTCCAAGTGTGTCAAGAGTGTTCTAGGAGAAATGCAATCTATATATAGACACGTTTAGGCGAGTGAAGGCTCATCGAGACTTGTGCAGGCATAGAGAATCCTGTTGAACGAATATTCATGCTGATGTGACCCTGTCTTTTGTAATAGGTTCCATTTTGAGAGACTTGAAAAAGCACAATCTCTTCTATGCATTGGATGAACCCTAAGTTTTTGGGGCATTAGATTCTCAACAATGTTTTTGTTACTCATTGCGACATTCTCGCTTCCGCTTCGTCTAGTAGTGCTCACACTAAGGCTTCCTTGGAATGCTCCCCTACAGGAGAATAGAATTTCTTTTTTCGTCTTTAGGGGGGAAAAAAAAGGGATGATGATGATATCATTTTAGTTATGGGCGAATAATGGGAATGCCAACGTTGCTTAATGGTCAAATGAACCAATTGAGCATGAGACCACCAAAGTAATGCCCATCGAGCTTTGCCACTACAGAAGGGGCTACGGCATGGGCGACTTACGGATCCTTTAGAATATGCTTGGCCAAGGGGACGAAGTCCCTTGGAATAAGGCGAGCCTCACAGGCTCAGTCTAATTGAGCATTGCTCAACAAAAGGTTTGAACCACTTGGCAAGTGCGGTTGTAGACTTAGCCTCTATCTGAGCATTTTGCTTGACCTAGGAATGCCTTCAAGACTCGGCCTAACCAAGCAACGCTCGACCAAGGGTTGAATACCTTGATGGTTGTGAGCTATTTAGGCTGGGGCCACTCCTCTCCAAGGCGACCATTGCCTTGGACGTGGGCACATGTTAGTCACTCTTGAACATGAAGATAGTATGGTACCAAACACGATAAAAGTTTTTTTAAATAGTCCCCAATGTGGGATAAAATTAATTTAAAATTATTTTAATAGAATCGAACATGCATCGTTAGTTTAGAAGGTTAGGGGTTATAGTCGACGTCTTCGTTCCAATTTTTTTAGGATTAGAAATAGACATAATCGAACCGGCTTCTTAGAAATATATTTCCTCTTTAACTTTTATACCGAGCACATTGTTTTGGATTGCTTTTGCAGTAGAATAACAACACGTAAATATATTATACTCAAGTTGGACTACTACGAGAATGCTGCAAAGTTGAATAACTCTCGTGTGACTAAATAATATGACCATCAAATTAATTAGGCTTGGAAATTTTCCAAATAACAAGGAGCTTATGAGATCATAATTCATATAGCCAACTCTATATTTATTGCAATACCAGAAGTTTGAATTTAAAGTAAAAATAATTCATATAGTCGACTATATATGTATTGAAAGTAAAACTTTATTTATTATCATTTTGTAATAATGTAATTATATACATTTGGTTGGTAGCTATATAAAATGCCCTTTAATTGGCAATTACATATTTCCATTCTTAGCTATCATTCTTTTAAACACAATGTAAATAATTTAGGACAAATAATTTTACTAAAAATTAATATCACTAATTTATAATTCTCTTAGGTTTTTAAAATGAATTAAAGATAATTTCACCAATCACGACGTTACCTTTAAGTTTGAATAATTAAGTATGACATTATTTTAACTACCAAAATATACGCATGGAAATTCAGTGACAGATAAAGTTAGTCCCTGTTAGGGACGGGTTTCCAGCGGCTGTTATTTTTTATATTTCTTAAACCATGAAATTATAGTTGTTGACAAACAAACAAAATGAGGCTCAATTAAATGGGTCCAAAAAATGAAGCCCCACTTAGGAAATTCGAAGGATGGATCCAAACGAGACCATATAAAAATCCAAGACGGAGTTATGTGATGGAGGTCCATCATCGCTCAAGCCTACGATACGTCCAGACGCCCAAGATCTGGGCGAACCTGTCATCACTCAAACCTGTGTGCGTCCAAGATGTGGGCGAATATAGTGTTTTGGTTATTGTTCGAAGCAACGATTATTGAAACAGTTAATGGATAATCTTATCACATTCCACGATCCAAGAATCTCGATTGCAAGAAGTTTAGTGATGGGAGTAATGGCAGCGGTTGAAAACGGTAGTTTTTTGACAAGTCATCCATAATGGAGAAAATTGATAGTTACGGAACGAGAAGCAGTTTTCAAACGGTTCTACAATGAAAAATGTCAAATGAGTATAAAAGAGAAAGAAGAATTTAGAAGAGAAGAAGAATCAAACGACTCTTACATAGAGAATTATGTAATTTTATTTCTTTTCTTCTTGTTAACTTTCAATTACTTTGCGAATCCAGTATGATTGTGCCCCTTGGAGGCATTTCGCTTCTTTCAAATTGTAATCTTCATAAATAAAACACTCCTCGTTGGGAATTTGTCTCGAGAGGTTGTTATTCCTTGCACAATCGTCTAAACATTCTTTTAATTATTAGCGATGCTAGATTTTCACGTACAATAATTTGGCACGCCCAGTGGGACCATTGGTGTTTGAAGATACGAAAAGTGAAGCAATATATCTCATAAAAACTCTGATAAGGAGCTAGAAAGCCAAAGAGTAGTCAAGTTTGTGATCGAACGATATGAAGAGCACCAAAGTGCTTTACGAACAGAGGGACCTCAAAGTCGTTACGAACCAATGACATAATTGAGTCCTCGAACCATGTGTGCATTGCTTGGGGAACTCACACAAGGTGTCGTTGAACAGGTAAATTTACAGAATGTTCATAATATAGAAATGTTTGCTCAGAATGGAACACATGGCCAAACAACTGAACATTTTGATTGAAATCATGAATAAGTTAGTAGGTCAAATCTGTCAACCAGTTATGCCAAGTATAGGGAACCACTTTCAAGCCAGGAAAATTATGGGACATAATTCTCAGTCTTGGGTACGAATCAAGGAATAGAACTACCTTTTGGACCATCTACTTCAAACCAGGGGTTAGTGGAATGACAAATTTGAATATTGGTAATGGAATATCAAACCTGGGGGGTAACCTCAGTGCAAGAGACAATGTTCAAAGTAATGGACAGAATGCCCCGCGTGTTAATGATGGCGGAAGTACTCAGGCTAATGGTAACAATGATTTAAATAACAACGTTTTTGGGCAAACCAAGGTCCAAACATTAGGCCTCAAGTAATTCCACCAATGAATCAACCTATAAGAGTTCCATATGATCCAACGTTGTGTTGATGAATCAAATTATGGAAATAGTAAATGATCAAATGGCTTTTGGGGTACGTCCTTTTATTAGGCCGACTTACACAAAGTCATATCCTGATTGGGTAAATCAAGCGTATCCGTGGCCTAGAGGGTACAAAGTACCAGATTTTACATTATTTACCGGTTTGAGAGAATTTCTACTCTGGAACATATAATGCGATTCACACTGCAAAGCGATGAAGTAATTGATTATCATAAAATGAGACTGTTCCCTAGTTCGTTAACAGAAATAGCTCTCTCATCTTTCATTAATTTGTCGACAAAATCTGCCCAAATATGGCAACAACTAGAACAATTTTTCCATGCTCAACTTTACAAAACTGAATTTGAAGTTATTTTGGCTGAGTTGGCGAATTTATGTCAAATGTCAAACGAATGAGCATAAAATTTCCTTCAGAGGTTTAAGACAGCTAGGAGCAAATGCTTTGTACCTCGCCCAAAAAAGAATTCGACAAAATCGCTTGAGTTCTGATTTAAAAAAATAAATTTCAAGACAGAGAATTTCCTGACATTTTTCAACTGAGTGCTAATGTGATTAAATATGAACGTTTGATAAGATAAGAAAAACAAATGAAAAACTCTAGAAAATTGACTTATTTTAGAGACCCAAACTTCAATATTCGTGTTATCAATGACGAATATTACAATCAAACAGAAATGTGTTTGGCTGAATTGATTAAGGGAGATGCATATGTTTGTCCTATAATGGCCAAATTTAGAATATCGGGTAAGGATGAGCTTGTAAAAAACGAAAACATAAAAGCTAGGATATTCTCATTTGATGTGACCAATGCTGATCTTATATTCGATAAATTGTATAAGGAAAAGCAGATAATATTGAGTGACAAACATAAATTGCCAGACCCTGAACAAGTTAAGGGTAAAAAATATTGTAAATGTCACAATGCATAGTCACATATGACTAATAATTGTTTGGTCTTTCGTCATGTGTTACAGGATGCTATTGAGTCAGGGTGAATCACATTCGAAGCTAAGAAGAAAATGGCAATGAATGAAAATCTTTTTCCATAACCACTTGGGGGTGAATATGGTGACAACAGGTTTTAAAAATAAGTTTCCAAGATTCAAGTTGGTTGTAGATGATGTAGAAAAAGACACATCCCAGTGTTTTTGAACGTATCTAAAGGAACAAACCTAGAGAGGACAGAAGCATCTTATGTGCTAGGTGCAAGGGAGAAGTGAATGCAAATATAGAAAGACCGAGAATGTGGCGATATCACCATCGTCCTGATGTTGTCCTAAATTTCCAGCCCCATGAAGGACGGAATATGTCATTCTATTGGGCACCGCCTTTTGAGAGGCAGTTCAGACCGATAAACAATGGGAGAACATTCAGGCGCAACCTCGCCAACCAAATGTATGACATTTGTTCCAGTATAATGCAGGAAGGGTTATACCCTTCGACGAAATGATCAGAACCCAACAAAAGCATTTTCAACGAAACTATAGACGAATGATGAGGCAACAACAAAGATCACCACGTTCTAAGGCACCTAAATTGCTTGAGATGGCTAACAAAAATGTTCTTAAAGATAATAAAGATGCCGGTATGGGCGAATCAATGGAAGAGTTACCAGAAAGTTCTTCCGAGAGATCAAAATTTGAGCATGGGAAGAAAGATGAAGAAGCTCCAGAGCGATCCCTCACTATTCAATTTGGTACATTACCTCCTGTTATGGCTAATAATTATTTACTAGCCAATGAATTCAAAAGTAAGGAAAATGAAGATGAGGAAATTGAGGATAACGAAGAAAAAGCGTGTGTGCTGGAATATGAAAAATACCAAACATCTCAGGAGGTATATGATGAAGAAGAGGATGACGGCATGACTGACATTGAAGAGGAAATTGACTTAGACAAAAAGGAAAATAAGAGGAGTGTCGTACAACACGTTATTGAAGCAACCGTATCAGGAAGGTGTCCGCGAGGTGGATTTGTTGGACGAACCGTCTGGGCGTTCTTTTGACTACTATGTATTATATGGGATACCCAAGAGAAATATGAGAATGCCTCACTCTGAGAAATATGGGTCACCTCCAAGAATATTACCTCCTCCTATAGGTTGGATAGCCAAAGAAGAACCACTAGAAGAAAGTAATGAGGAAATCCAAGAAGCGGAAACTCAATGTGTATTGCACATTGACTTGTTACAAGGAAATAATTCAACGGAGGACAAACAGGAATTGGAAATAGATGCAGCTGAAAATGTTATCTTTAAGAGACCAACTATGAAATTAACCAAATACTTGAGGCCATCGTACGTAAAGGCTTTAGTCAATGGTATACTTGTGATAAAAGTGTTCATCGACAATAGAGCAACCATAAATACCATTCCGTCCAGAATGATGAGAAAATTTGCAAATACAGAAAGCGATATGATCTCAACAGAAGTTATTCTCACAAGTTTCAATGGGGGAGTAACTTCAGCTAAAGGGGTGATGCCACTGGAAATAACTGTGAGAACAACTACTAAGACTACAGTCTTCTTTGTGATAGATGGTCCTACTAGTTATAACGTGCTACTAGGAAGAGATTGGATTCACGGAAGTCATTGCATACCTTCATTGCTCCACCAATGCCTGGTTTTCTGGAACGACATAGGCGAAGCAGAAGTGGTGCAGCGGACCATAGGCCCTTGTCGCAGAAGCAAACTCGGTAGAAAGGTTTATGTACGAAGGAAATTATGGACCTGTCAGGGTAGTTCAAGATGGAGAAGAGACTCAAATCGTCGCACGGAGCGAAAAGCCATTTTCAGCAGATGTGTTTACTGAAATGTATAATGAAAGATGCCAAACATAGTGGCCCTTGAAGAGTCAGTAATTGTCAAAAAGATAATCAAGAAACTCTAATGAGTTTTCGCAACGAGAAAATACGGCCGATATTCAAGCCTTCAAAGTCAAATTAATGGCTTTCAATAAGGATTGTAAAGAGAAGACAAAAGAAGAAGCAGCATTAAAGACGTTGAGAAACTTAGTAGCGTTCGAATTGGAGTAGAATATTGGCCAAGAAGTCAACAAGGTAGATTGCTTAGAAGAGGAGGTTCCTACAAAGAACCTAGACGATGAAATAATGAGGATTACAAAGCCTGGGCATGCTCAAGCACAAGACAAGGATAAAGGTGAATATTGGCAACAAAAGGGAAGATCGCCCAACATTTGTCAGTCAGATGCTTAATCAAGAGGTAAGTAATAAATTAATTACTTTATTAAAGGAATAAAAGGATTTTTTTGTTTAGGAATATGAACACATGCCTAGTTTAGATAAAAGTTTGGTAGAACATAGGTTACCAACTAAATCAAATTTTAAACCTTATAAACAACCTTCAAGGAATTTCGCCCTTAATGTATTGCCTGAGGTAGAGAAATAAATGGAGTGATCGTTAAAGGTTGGTTTTATTAGAACAACCAGATATATTCAGTGGTTATCTAATATCGTGCCGATGTTAAAAAAATGGTAATCTTGGGGTATGCATAGATTTTAAAATTTTAAACTTAGCAACGCCCAAAGACGAATATTCAATGCCTACGGTAGATTTTTTAGTAGATTCAACTGCCGAACATATAATGTAATCTTTTATGGACGAATATTTGGGATATAACCAAATTTACATAGTTGAAGAAAATGTACATAAAACTGCTTTTAGGTGCCTCGGGGCTTTAGGATGCTTTGAATAGGTAGTTATGTCTTTCGGCCTGAAAAATGTAGAGGCAACCTATCAAAAGGCGATGTACCTAATTTTTCATGACATGATAGGTAAATTTGTTGAAGCGTATGTAGATGACATATTGGTCGAATATATTAAAGAAGAAGACCATTTTGAACAATTAAAACATTTATTTGAGCGAATGAGGCAGAACAAATTAAAATTGAATAATTTGAAATGTACATTTGGTGTTAATGCAAGAAATTTCCTTGGTTTCCTAGTGCATGAAAGATGAATTGAATTCGATAAAAATAAAGTGAAGTCCATTTTAGAGGCCAAATCGCCTAGTAATAAGAAAGAATTGCAAAGGTTTTTAAACTAAGTAAATTTTTTGAGACGTTTTATTTCTAATTGTGCAGGTCGAACGAAAGCTTTTTCGCCTCTTTTAAAGCTGAAAAATCAGGACGAATTCGTTTAGAAGGAAGAACATCAAAAGGCTTTTGATAGCCTGAAGACATATTTGTTAAGTTCGCTAGTGCTAGTGTCACCTATCAAAGGACGGCCAATAAAGGTGTACGTATCATTGAACAAGAATCGATAGGCGGAATGGTTGCGCAAGAGGACTAATTCGGTGAAGAAATGACGATTTATTATTTGAGTAGACAGTTAACGAAATGTGAATGTAATTACTCTGCTATTGGAAAGCTGTGTCTTGCTTTCTATTTTACATGTACAAAACTAAGGGCTTATTTACGGCATGTAACTGTTTATTTAGTTTCTAATGTAAATTTAGTTAAATATATGATTTCTCACCCTATTTTACACCAAATGATAGGCCTTTGGACTTGACATTATCGGAGTTTGAGATACAGTATATACCCTCAAAAGGCAGTTAAAAATCAAGTGTTGGCTAACTTTTTAGCCGATCATCCATGCCTTGACATGCATAAAGAAGTTGAATTGGAAATTGATTCATTTGAATTAAAACATTTTGTTTTATATTTCGACGGATCAAAAATTCTAGAGGTGCAGGGATATGAATAGTTTTAATAAATCCTCTAGGGATTTATTATAAGTTTGTTTTCACTTTGGATAGAATGTGTACCAATAATTAAATAGAAATTGTAGGTTTAGAGCTACTACTAGAGTTGGGAATAAAGAATGTAATTATTAGGGGCGATTCCCAATTAGTAATTTACCAATTGATTGGTAATTTTAAATGCCAAAGTGATTCTGTCATAAGTCAATATGAAATCGCCCAAAAATTATTAGAAGGGTTTGATCAAGTGGAGTTTCAATACGTTAACATGATGTATAACGATCTAGCAAACGAATTAGCCTAATGGCTTCGGGTTATTCAAAGGTGCTAAAACAAATTAGCCTGTACTACAACGGATGGGAGAAGGATTGATGTTTATTGCATATAAGATGGAAATGTAATAGATTGGAGGACAGAAATAAAAAGATTCTTGAAAGAACCTGACAAAAAGAATAATAGGAAAATGAAGTTATGCTCATTAAATTACATATTAATAGATGATGAGCTATCCAAGAAACCCTCAGATGGTGTGTAAATGTGTGAGTTTGCAAGAGGCCAAAACAATCATGACTGAAGTACATGAAAGAATATACGGAGCCCATTGGCTAGTCAAAGAATGAGATGGTTAATTGTTAGAAGTGGATACTTTGGCCCAAAATGGGAGAATTGTGCATTCAGTACGCAAAGAGTTGTTTAGCATACCAAAAGCATGATCCGATACAAAGAGTGCCAGCAAGAGAAATGACTCCCATTATCAAACATTGGTCGTTTAATGGTTGGGCAATAGACTTGATAGGGAATATTTATCCCCTGTCATCCAAGCAACATACGTTTATAATAGTTGCGACAAATTTCTTCACTAAATGGGTAGAAACAATACCTTTAAAAGAGATTTCTCAAAAAAATGTTATAGACTTTATTCGTGATCACATTATTTTTAGATTTAGGATTCTACAAACTTTAATGTAGATCACAGAACTTCTTTAAATGGAGATCAAGTGAAGGAATTCTTGAGCGAGTTTGGAATTAAGGTAGTGAACTCTACCTTTTATTACGCTCAATCTAATGGACAGACAGAATCTTCTAATAAGATTCTAAAACGTACCATAAGGAAAATGATAAATGAAAATACCAGAAATTGGCATGAATGTTTAAATAAAGCTTTATGGGCTTACAGGACGTCACCATGTTCAAGTATCAAAGTAACTCATTTTCAACTTACTTATGGACAAGATGTTGTGTTGCCTATGGAAATCAATGTACAGTCAATTAGAGTCGGCCTACAAAATAACTTAAGTGATGGCGTGTATGCCAAATCATTAGCCCAAAATTTATTAGAATTTTACGAGTTAAAGTTGGACATCTTAGATAGATTGCAGGTTCAAAACGAAATATGGCTCAATTTTATAACAAAAAAGTTATAGCAAAATCTTTTAGCTTGGGCGATTTGGTTTGGAAGACAATACTCCATTTGGATAGCAAAGATCCAAAGTATGGTAAATGATCACCCAATTAGGAAGGACCATATAAAGTGAAAAGCGTATTGCCCAATGGAGCTTACCATTTGGAAAATTTAGATGGCACGAAGCATATGCGGTTTATTAATGGTAAATATTTGAAAAAATATGTTCATTCCATATGGGAAAATGAACAAATAGAAGAAAATTATATGCATGAGTAAACAGATAAAGTGAGTTGGTACAAATAAGCTGCAATTAGAAGTTGGCTATTGTGGTTCTTCTATCAACTACTATAGGAAAATGGTAAATTGACCATCGTCGCCTTCCTAAATGCATTGCTGCAATGGCAGGCAAATGGTCCAAGAAGCACTCTTAGCAGGCAATTGTTTCACGTCCTAAAAATGGTGCTGAGAAAACCTTCATTGACCAAAGAATATTTCTTATATCTCCCATACCAAAGAAAATATCAAGACGGATGGCGAAAATGGGAGAAGATTAACTGACTCATCTCTGTTGAAAAAGGAAATAATTGTTTAATCATTTGAATACCAGATGATGGCAACAAACTGGTTTTGTGGAGAATGAAGAGGAAGATGACGAATGTGTAACAAATATGCAACTTTATAGAGGTTTGAAGGCGAAGGGACGGAATGTGAACGGTCATATACATGTATGGTAACCGAAATTGAAGGTCAAGATCTTGGAGAGAAAAATTGGAATACCAAAAGTTTCATTCCGTGTAAAGATTCCACAAGGGGAAATGTGCATGTAATTAAATTCTTTGGGGAATATTGACGACTAAAGAAAACGTCAATTATGTTGTTTTAGGATCTATGCAAAAGCTACTACACAAGTGAATAAAATGATCATTCTGATAAGTGTGTAAAAACACACTTATTCGGCACTTTTCTGGAATTAATTAGAATTGATATTGAGTATATTTCTATTCATAATTGTGTAATTTTCACTTTTGTAGGCTAAAACCCCGATTGGAAGAAGAACGAGGCGAAAAAGGAAGAAAATGGACTAAAAATGGACAAAAAGCTGAAGTTGGGGACTGAAATGCACAAGCCCAAAAGTTGGAGGACTTGAAGTTCAATGTATAAAGGGCCTAACTGAAATGAAGGTCAAAAGTCAAGGGCCAAATTGTACTAAATCAAAGTTGATGGACCATTTTGCCACTTTCCAAAAGTTTAGGGACTTGGTTGCAATTTTTTCCCTAAGATATTTTGGATTACTTAATTACTAAGTAAAGCAAAATATCTCATCTTTATATAGGACAAGTGCTGGCACGTTTTTTTTCTCATAAAAAATAGGATTAGTTTAGTTGTTTTTTTTTAGTTTTTAATTTTATTAACTTAGGCTTAGTTTTTCTCTCTAGGTTTTTTTTCTTCTTCATTTTCTTCTCTCTTTCTTTTCTTTTCTTGGTTGATCTTGGCTTGTTTTGAGGGATCAAAAGTTGAGAGCAAGGAGATCACACCTCGAGGAATACTTGGAGATCCATTGAAGGAGTTCAAACTACACAAAAAAGGGTTATATCTTCATTTTTGTACTCTTTTCATTATTTTCCAAGTTTGTAATGTATTATAAGTTGAATCTCCTTTGTTTTCATAGATATAAAATGAGCTAGACTTTGTGTTGGAATTTATGAATTGAACTTAACCTAGTTGTTTCATTGATTATCGATATATCTACATGTTTAGTGATAAATGCAGTTGTTATCAAAATCATAGTGTATCGATCATCATGTTTAAGATGATTTCATTTTTGTGACGACAAGATGAAATTATTAGGTTTTACATCATTTTTTATGACGCTTAAATGATTGTAATTAATTTTAATGTGATTGTTGCAAGATAGTTGCATTTAATAGACCAAAGTGTTCGATTCATCTAATTGACAACTAGATGAAATTATTAGGTAATTAAGTGTGACTGTTGAACAATGATTGCATTAATTAGACCGAAATGATTGATGCCATGGGTTTGTCTAGTATACTAGGCGCGTCTAGGTGATGTAGAGATACACACCTACCTCATGTGATCCGCTGAGTATTTCACAGAAATTCATTTCATGCAATTGGTTAACTTTGTATCGACATAGAAATATGTGGTATGAATTGACTAATTAGGGTTAATATACGCTCGAAAGAGGGTATTAGCTATAACAGGAGAATCGGGTCTAACTATCGCATTTTGATAATATTCATCGGCACATAATTGGTTCGAGATCAATGAAACAATAGGTTAAGCGACATCATAAATTCCAACCACACTTTTCCCTCCGAAATTTGCCAAGACACCTTTATTTTCTTATTTTGTAGATTGTTAGTTTTAAATCTTGTTTTTAAATGTGTGTGTGTTTATTTTTGTCGTTAGAATTAAAATTGATTAGAGTGCGTAATCCAAAGTATACATTCCTCGTGGGATCGACAATCCGGACTCTTAAGGTCCACTTTATTACTTGAACGCGACCCGTGCGCTTGCGGTACGATTTTCAGCGAACAAGTTTTTGGCGCCGTTGCCGGGGAGTGTTTAGGTCAATTTGTTAGTTTAGTTGTCTTTTATTTTAACGAATTTTATTTTTGAAATTTTTAATTTCTCTCAAAAATCCAAAACTGTGGTTGTCTTCTGATTTCCAAAACTCCGAACTCTTTGACTTTTTATGCATCGTTCGCGAAGTCTCGATTTAGCTGAATTTGATCCAGAAATCGAGGAGACTTTTCGAAAAAGACTGCGTGAACAGAACGAGTTGAGAAGACAACAGATTGAGATGGATCGACAAGGGATCCCTGTTGACCCTCTCATTCAGCCAGAACATGCCCCGAGGGATGATGTTCCGCCTGGTTTCATTAACCAAGCAGGAAGGATCCAGAATCCCGTTGTTAACGAGGAAGATATGCTGTTTAGGGATTTCCTGAACCGTCCTGTAGTTGAGAATCAATCAGGAATCATTTATCCTCCTTTTGGGCATCCAAATTTTCAACTGAGGCCTGATGTAATTAATCTATTCTCCAACACCATATCATTTTATGGGAGAATAGATGAAAACCCTCATGCTCACGTGGCTCGATTTATGGAAATTGTTAGCAATTTCATTTATGAAGGAGTGAGTGAGGAGGCCATCAGAATGAGGTTATTCGTGCACACTCTGAAAGACAAGGCGAGAGAGTGGCTTGACACTCTACCGCCTAGGAGTATCACGAGCTGGGTAGAACTGGTCCAAAAATTTACAACTAAATTCTTTCCACCCGCTCGTGTTGCCAAACTCAAGCACGATATAACCACTTTTCAACAACTGGACTCGGAGACTTTTCATGAAGCCTGGGAGAGATTCAAGGACATGCTTAGAAAGTGCCCAAACAATGGGATTACTTTAGCCAGCAAGTCCAATACTTCTATGCCGGTTTAACTCCTTCTCATCGCTCAAATGTCAATTCATCGTCAAACGGATCTGTCCAAAACAAAAGTATCCGAGAGGCGTATGATCTATTTGAGGTGATGAGTGAACAAAGTGCTATGTGGCCGGATAGACGTGCTAAAATAGGAGTTAGTGGAGCTCGAGACAGTGAAGCATATTCCTTAGTTTTATCTAAGATCGACTCCTTAGCACGTAAGGTAGAAGGGCTTTCGACATCTTCTTCCAACTCGCATTCAGCTCACATGATACAATCACCGCCTGTTTGTGATTTATGTGGAGCTAATAATCCCAGTCCTAGTTGTCCTCTGATTGCCAGTAGTTCGGGACCACCCGAGCAACTGGCATATACTCAAAATTTTCAACGCCCCGGGTTCAACCCTTATTCGCAGACTTATAACCCTTGTTGGCGTAGTCATCCTAACTTCTCTTATGGGAACAATCAAAATGTACTGAATCCTAAACCACAAGAGAAGAAGGAAGGTTGGGAAGAGGCCATTGCTAAATTAGCAAATCATCAGTTGCAATACCAAGAACGCAATGATGCCTCTTTGAAGAATCTGGAAAGGCAAGTGGGCCAGATTGCTAAACTTCTCTCTGAGAGGCCTCAAGGGGCTTTGCCAAGTGACACTGAGACTAATCCTCGAGAGAAGGCACAAGCTGTTACTACCAGAAGTGGGATACAGTTGTCTGATCCCACGGTAGTACCACCCACTACACCTACTGCTGAGAAAGAGGTGGTACAGGAACCGACTGGAAATCCTGAACCAAGTACAACTGATGTAGTTGAGCCATCATCATCGACGGCTCCTACACCAGTTAAGACTTATGTACCACCTATCCCATTTCCACAAAGGCTCCAGAAGCACAAGTTGGACGTACAGTTTGGTAAATTTTTGGAGGTCTTTAAGAAATTACACATCAACATCCCGTTTGCTGATGCTCTAGCTCAAATGCCGAGCTATGCGAAATTCATGAAAGATATCCTTTCTAACAAAAGGAAGTTTCAGGAGCATGAGACGGTAATGTTAACTGAAGAGTGTAGTGCTATCCTCCAAAACAAGTTACCTCCAAAAATCAAAGATCCAGGTAGCTTTACTATTCCATGCGTCATTGGTGATCTGAATATTAGTAAAGTGCTGTGTGATCTGGGAGCCAGTATTAACTTGATGCCATTGTCGATTTTTCGAAAGTTGGGATTGGGAGAAGTCAAGGCTACTACGGTATCCTTGCAATTGGCC
Organism: Fraxinus americana; assembly: GCA_035079005.1. NCBI lineage: Eukaryota > Viridiplantae > Streptophyta > Magnoliopsida > Lamiales > Oleaceae > Fraxinus > Fraxinus americana. Next base: position 17,322,659 of record CM068725.1, on the reverse strand, counting down.
GATCGTTCCATCACGTATCCTCGTGGTGTCGTGGAGGATGTGTTAGTGAAAGTTGACAAGTTCATCTTTCCGCTGACTTCATTATCCTCGACATGGAGGAAGATCATGAGATCCCTATCATTTTAGGGCGGCCATTTCTTGCCACAGGTCGAGCTCTGATCGACGTGCAAGAAGGAAAACTCATCTTACGGGTACAAGATGAGCAAGTCACATTCAATATCTTGAAATCTGTCAAGTACCCGTCGGCAGCCGAAAATTGCTTTAGAGTTGATATTATTGATGAATTGGTTGCCGAATCTTTATGTGGACGTTCTGAGGATCATCTCGAAAAATGCCTTATGAGTTCGTCACACATTAAGGATGGGGATCCAGATGTAGAAAGCATGGCAAGTTACTTAAATGCTATACCATCTCATGCATACATGCGACCCCCACATTTTGATGAATTGGACAAAACTTCTCCACCACCACTTTCATCACACCAAAAAGTACCTACTCTTGAATTGAAAACTCTTCCACCTCATCTGAGGTATGCTTATTTGGGTGAATCATCCACGCTTCCGGCTATCATTTCTAACTCCTTGAGTGAGCTAGAAGTAGAGAAGCTACTTCGAGTTCTTCGGGAACATAAGGAAGCCATTGGGTGGACGATTGCTGATATTCGAGGAATTAGTCCGTCTTTTTGTATGCATAAGATACTGATGGAGAATGACTTTAAGCCATCAGTTGAGCATCAAAGGCGACTTAACCCGAATATGAAAGAAGTGGTGCGAGCAGAAGTTGTGAAATGGCTTGATGCAGGCATTATCTATCCCATCTCTGATAGTCCTTGGGTAAGTCCTGTTCAAGTCGTTCCAAAAAAGGGAGGTATCACAGTGGTAGAGAATGAAGACAATGAACTGATACCTACCCGACCTGTTACTGGTTGGAGAGTATGCATTGACTACCGCAAGTTGAACACTGCGACTAGAAAGGATCATTTTCCTCTTCCTTTCATAGATCAGATGCTAGAGCGGTTGGCAGGGTATTCACATTACTGTTTTCTCGATGGTTATTCGGGCTACAATCAAATTCCCATAGCCCCGGAAGACCAAGAGAAAACCACTTTTACATGCCCGTACGGTACTTTTGCGTACAGGAGAATGCCCTTTGGCCTTTGTAATGCACCCGCAACTTTCCAACGCTGTATGATGGCAATTTTCTCAGACATGGTCGAGAAATGCATTGAGATCTTCATGGATGATTTCTCAGTATTTGGGCGTTCCTTTGATGGATGTCTGAATAATCTGGAGAGAGTGCTCCAACGCTGTGAAGATACCAATTTGGTACTCAACTGGGAAAAATGCCATTTTATGGTACAAGAAGGCATAGTTCTTGGCCATCGGATATCCCTGAAAGGAATTGAGGTGGACAAGGCAAAAATTCAAGTGATTGAAAAATTGCCTCCACCTACCACTGTCAGAGGGATTAGGAGTTTTCTTGGTCATGCTGGATTTTACAGGAGGTTCATTAAAGACTTTTCAAAAATCACAAAACCCCTGTGCTCTTTACTTGAGAAGAATATTACTTTTAATTTCTCTCAAGAGTGTCTCATTGCTTTCAATGCTTTGAAAGAGAAACTCATTACTGCTCCTATCATTGCAGCTCCTGATTGGAATCTTCCATTCGAGCTGATGTGCGATGCTAGTGATTATGCTATTGGTGCAGTTTTGGGACAGAGGCGAGACAAAATCCTGCATGTGATCTACTATGCTAGTAGAACTCTTACCGATGCGCAGTTGAACTATGCCACTACTGAGAAGGAAATGCTTGCAGTAGTGTTTGCGTTCGATAAATTCAGATCTTACCTCATTGGTTCAAAGGTTATCGTCTACACTGATCATTCGGCTATTAAATATCTGTTGGCTAAAAAAGATGCAAATCCGAGATTGATCAGATGGGTACTCCTTCTTCAGGAGTTTGACCTCGAGATTCGAGATAAGAAGGGAACTGAAAATGTTGTAGCTGATCATTTATCTCGTCTCGAGCAACCCGACGATGTGTTGGAAGGAGATATTAATGAGGTATTTCCGGATGAACAACTACTGCAAATTTTGCAATTGTTGCAAGTATCTAATTTGCCATGGTATGCGGACCATGTCAATTATCTTGCAAGTGGTATCATACCCCCCGAGCTTTCATTTCAACAACGCAAAAGGTTCTTCGCTGATATCAAGCACTACTTTTGGGAAGATCCTTTGTTGTTTAAAAGGGGTCCAGATCAGATCATTCGGAGATGTGTACCTGAAAATGAAATGGAGAACATTCTTGATAGATGTCATTCTTCTCCATATGGTGGACACTTTGGTGCAGTGAAAACTGCAGCCAAAGTACTTCAATCTGGTTTTTACTGGCCCACGCTATTTAAAGACGCTCACACACTCGTCTCTAAATGCGATAGATGTCAACGTATGGATAACATTTCCAGGCGAAATGAGATGCCATTGACTTCGCTATTAGAAGTAGAAATTTTTGATGTGTGGGGCATTGACTTTATGGGGCCATTTCCATCGTCATTTTCAAACCAGTACATTCTGGTGGCTGTTGATTATGTGTCTAAGTGGGTTGAGGCTGTGGCTTTACCTACTAATGATTCTCGGGTAGTCGTGAACTTTTTAAAGAAAAACATTTTTTCTCGTTATGGCACTCCCCGAGTTATCATTAGTGACGGAGGCAAACATTTCTGTAATCGCCTTTTAGACTCACTTTTGGCCAAGTATGGGGTTAAGCATCGTGTAGCTACACCCTATCACCCCCAAACAAGTGGCCAAGTTGAAATCTCAAACCGAGAGTTAAAGAGAATTCTCGAGTTGACAGTGAATGCTTCGCGGAAAGATTGGTCCAAGAAATTGGACGACGCGTTATGGGCATACCGCACTGCTTTTAAAACTCCTATCGGTATGTCACCATATCGTTTGTTATTTGGAAAAGCATGTCATCTACCTGTCGAACTCGAACACCGGGCATACTGGGCCATAAAAGCTTTAAACTTTGATGAAACGTTGTCTGGTGCGAAGAGATTGCTCCAACTCAATGAACTTGATGAGATCCGCCTCGATGCTTATGAAAGTGCCCGTCTCTACAAAGAAAAGACAAAGAGATGGCATGATCAGAACATCGTTAAGCGGGAATTTTATGTTGGACAGCAAGTTCTTCTTTATAATTCTCGACTCCGGTTATTCCCTGGTAAGCTCCGCTCTAGATGGTCGGGACCTTATACCATCACACAAATTTTTCCACATGGAGCAATTGAGCTTTACTACAAAGACGGGAATTTCAAAGTCAATGGCCAGAGATTGAAGCCATATTTGGGAAATGACTTTGACAAAGAACAGTTCGCCGTTCGTTTGAATAACACCGAATGATTTGAGTCCTATAGTCGAGCTAACGACTATAACCAAGCGCTTGTTGGGAGGCAACCCAACGTTTTTACTGCTTTATTTTATGTTTGTTTTTAGTGTGTTTACTGCTTTTATTATTATTATATTGGTGAACTAATGCCGCTATTTTTGTAGGCCATGTTTGGAGTTCTACTATGTTTCTGATTTTTCGCAGGTCCTGATTACATTGATGTACAAAAAGGTCATTGGTCCGAGCTACTCCAGTACATCACGAGTCTAGATGCTTGCATTGGTACCTTTCACATGGAATTCAGGGAAGTCTCTATTTTCCTTTCGCTTGTTCTTTACACATTGAGGGTAATGTGTTGATTAAGTTTGGGGGTATTGAGCCTTGCCGGCTATTGATGTTGAATTGAGTTGATGTATAGCCTTGCCGGCTTTACTGTGTGCTATAATTGACGATGTTGTATTGATGTGTTGGATAGCTTTGTCGGCTTTGCATTGGTTGATGTTTGAAATTGTTGTTGATTCATGAATCATGCGTGGCCATCCAAATATATGCTGTTATGCTGCCAAATTTTTTCTGAAAAATTGCCTTGTCCATGTGAGATTATGAGTTCCATTGAGCACATTGTCATGATTGATTGTTATCTGGATGTGGTAATGATTGTTTGATGGGGAAAATTTTTGAATTGATAGAACTTAGGTTGTGAGTTACTGTTGAAAAATTATATCAACCTATATCCATTTCTCTTTCACTTTATCATGTTGTCAGATAAGTTTGGGGGTGATCGAGCCGGTGAATGATTTTGTTGAGAATTGTGTTGATTCCATGCATGATGTTGAAAAAAAATTGGTGTGGAGTGTCTTTTGCCAAGTATAAGCTAAGTATTGACCATATGCTAGGAATCTAAGCCCCATGTGTTGCTTAAAAAGAACATTGCACTTTGTTAAATCTTACGTCTCGCTTCGTAGCCTTTTTGACTCGAGTTATTAAGTCCGTTGGGGTATCTCAAAACCTGGTACCCTTTGGTCTAAACAACCGGGGAGTTACCGACCCAAAGCTCGTTACAAGGGTCAAGAAGAAAGCTTAAGGGAGTGAGGTTGATCTTGAGTTTTCATTGAAAAATTTGATTTGGTGCAATTGTAATTGATCTTGGGCATAGATGACTAGTGGGTTTGACTTACTTGGTATAAACTTGATTGTGAAAGCACTCATTAGTGGAGAATCATCACATTTCTAGATGTTGAAAATGCCGGTTAGATCCAACCGAACTAGAGTGGAAAAAGAAAAGAGTGATTAGAGAGCGATCTTTAGATTTACACTTTGGGGGTAAACAAAAGAAATATCTATTTTGGGTGTGAATCTCAAGAGCGGGAAAGGATATACTTGACTACTGAGGGTCGGGTTTAAACCAATCTACAGAATTTTTTCCATCTTGCTCATTGTTTCCTATTCTAGATGATGATTGAAAATGACTGTGCATTTACATACTGATCAAGTATTGGATGAGTTGATTTATTTTTTATAGCATTATTTGGAGCATGGTTGTGAATTGACATACAATTTTATAACTTTGTGATATTTTTGGCAAGCTGTCTAATATGTTGATCTTCATTGCATTTGCATGATTATGTTAGAAGTAATCTTACTCGAGACGAGCAAGAACTCAAGTTTGGGGGTGTGATAAGTGTGTAAAAACACACTTATTCGGCACTTTTCTGGAATTAATTAGAATTGATATTGAGTATATTTCTATTCATAATTGTGTAATTTTCACTTTTGTAGGCTAAAACCCCGATTGGAAGAAGAACGAGGCGAAAAAGGAAGAAAATGGACTAAAAATGGACAAAAAGCTGAAGTTGGGGACTGAAATGCACAAGCCCAAAAGTTGGAGGACTTGAAGTTCAATGTATAAAGGGCCTAACTAAAATGAAGGTCAAAAGTCAAGGGCCAAATTGTACTAAATCAAAGTTGATGGACCATTTTGCCACTTTCCAAAAGTTTAGGGACTTGGTTGCAATTTTTTCCCTAAGATATTTTGGATTACTTAATTACTAAGTAAAGCAAAATATCTCATCTTTATATAGGACAAGTGCTGGCACGTTTTTTTTCTCATAAAAAATAGGATTAGTTTAGTTGTTTTTTTTTAGTTTTTAATTTTATTAACTTAGGCTTAGTTTTTCTCTCTAGGTTTTTTTTCTTCTTCATTTTCTTCTCTCTTTCTTTTCTTTTCTTGGTTGATCTTGGCTTGTTTTGAGGGATCAAAAGTTGAGAGCAAGGAGATCACACCTCGAGGAATACTTGGAGATCCATTGAAGGAGTTCAAACTACACAAAAAAGGGTTATATCTTCATTTTTGTACTCTTTTCATTATTTTCCAAGTTTGTAATGTATTATAAGTTGAATCTCCTTTGTTTTCATAGATATAAAATGAGCTAGACTTTGTGTTGGAATTTATGAATTGAACTTAACCTAGTTGTTTCATTGATTATCGATATATCTACATGTTTAGTGATAAATGCAGTTGTTATCAAAATCATAGTGTATCGATCATCATGTTTAAGATGATTTCATTTTTGTGACGACAAGATGAAATTATTAGGTTTTACATCATTTTTTATGACGCTTAAATGATTGTAATTAATTTTAATGTGATTGTTGCAAGATAGTTGCATTTAATAGACCAAAGTGTTCGATTCATCTAATTGACAACTAGATGAAATTATTAGGTAATTAAGTGTGACTGTTGAACAATGATTGCATTAATTAGACCGAAATGATTGATGCCATGGGTTTGTCTAGTATACTAGGCGCGTCTAGGTGATGTAGAGATACACACCTACCTCATGTGATCCGCTGAGTATTTCACAGAAATTCATTTCATGCAATTGGTTAACTTTGTATCGACATAGAAATATGTGGTATGAATTGACTAATTAGGGTTAATATAAGCTCGAAAGAGGGTATTAGCTATAACAGGAGAATCGGGTCTAACTATCGCATTTTGATAATATGCATCGGCACATAATTGGTTCGAGATCAATGAAACAATAGGTTAAGCGACATCATAAATTCCAACCACACTTTTCCCTCCGAAATTTGCCAAGACACCTTTATTTTCTTATTTTGTAGATTGTTAGTTTTAAATCTTGTTTTTAAATGTGTGTGTGTTTATTTTTGTCGTTAGAATTAAAATTGATTAGAGTGCGTAATCCAAAGTATACATTCCTCGTGGGATCGACAATCCGGACTCTTAAGGTCCACTTTATTACTTGAACGCGACCCGTGCGCTTGCGGTACGATTTTCAGCGAACACATTCCATTGATGAAATTGGCTGCCATTACATTTTAGCCGACAGTGGCGGCGATCATAAAATTAAAAAGGACAATGTAAGACGAAATCGTCAACGAGAAAGGTCAGAACATTAATATCTTAATTACAATTTGCCCCAAAGCGAGAGCATCTGTTCTTTAAGGTGTTCCCACTCATCGTGTTGTTCAGAGGAATCGGTTGATAGGTAAGTTATAAGTTCCTCATCAACTTCCAATTTCGAGTAACGCTCAATCAAAGATTTGCCTCACTCAATTTCTTGGGAAGCAGTACGCTTCTTGGTGGCCAACCTAGCCCTATAGTCGTCCATCCTTGCTTGGAGTTCCTTCATCTCTGCAGCCAGGCTAATCATCAAAGAATCTTCAACCATAACCTCAGAGGAGATTTCGTTTAGAGTGCTATTGGTCTTTTCAATCTCTTAAAGCAAAGACTCCTTTTGATTTACAGCACGAATATACTGAGTCTTCTTGGCTTTTAACTCTACATTCCTGGCTAGCAAAGCGCTTATCTCTGAATGGATAATCTTCAACGTCAGCTTAAAATCAGATGAAATATTAAGGAAGGAAGCTCAAGTGCTTGAGCCATTTTTCACTTAGAAGCTCAAACTTATCTCTTTGGCTAGAAGCACTTGCGTTGTTGAAATCCATATCCATGAAGGAAACGTATTCAAGCACTGATTTCTTGAGAATGTTCATATTTTCCTCTGAGAATGCAACAGATGAAGCAGAATGACGACTAGATGAAGAGAAACGAGAGGTAGCGCTTGCCCTTACCTGTTCCCAAGAAGTAAACAAATCCTGAATGGAGCGCAAAATGACATCAGTATCCTATAAAGAAAAATGCAATCATTTAGCATCTTCATTACAGTGAATGAAGTAAAGACGAAAGATAAAATAAAGGCTAGCTCATCATTAGCTTTGGAAAATTGGGGCACATCACTGGTTGATCCAACCACTTGTGGGGACTTCTCTATGTCTAAACGAGCAAACTCTTCCACAATGGGCAGATCTATGGGTATTTCGACAAGAATCAAGTGATAATGAGTTAAAGGCCAACAACATAAACAAAGGGAAAGACCATAAAATATGTATTACCTGCCAGTTCAATACATGGGGAGTCAGCTCCCTGGAAGTGTAGAAGTTTTCCAGTTGGCTGTGCGATCAAAGGCTCTTAGATTGTGGGCCTCTCCTTAGACAAAGTCCTTTCGTCATATGATTTAGACGGAGAAGCTTTGATGGAAGGAGGTGGAGCAAGAGCCGGTAAAGACAACGTCTTCAGAGGAGAAGTGGAGCTTTTCTGAAAAATTCAGGTAAAACATTAACATATGAAAGATTTCTGTTTTTTCATAAATAAACAAAATTGGTTACCTTTCTTCTGATGACGAGAGGGGCATCATCATCATCATCATCATCATCATCGGGCAAACCTGACGAAGCCGAAGTTGGCCGTTTGCGGCTGGGAACACCTTTGGCTGTTCAAGTTTGAGCAGGTGGGGAACTAGATGGAACAGCAGGATGTTTAACACTAGCGGGAGGGGATTTCGAAGGAAAAATGGGAGTCCGACAGAGAAAGGAATGGCAAGAATGTGAGAACTGGAAGGAGTCAAATGCTTTTTCAGCAAGTGGAAAGTGTGGTTAACATCGGTTGCAAACAACCTACGCTTCATGGATGACCAAAATTGCTCAAAAAGAGGGTAAATGACAAAAGTGAGATTAAAAGGGGCTAAGGAGAAGCCATTTGTCAAAAGAATATTATGAGAATCAATGGTCTGTGCTTCTGTTTCATTGATAGTATGGAAACGTTCTGTCGGGCTTTTGGAAAAAAAGGGAGGAATCGACCACGTTTGGCCAAAACCAAACGACGGGCAAAAAATCGGGAGCATATATCTCAACCACTGCCTTAGCATTTGTTCCGGTTAAGATATCACGGAACAGTTCTTTCCCAACCAAATATTGGGCCCAAATGGGCAAAAAAGTGCTCACATTATCCATGGTAGAAAGAGGTTGCATGTAGATTGAAACTGAGTGAGCAGGAAAAGGAAAAAAAAAAGAAAGAAATTGAATTCAAGTTATAAAAGAATGAGAAAACATCCCTATTAGACATGTTAACAGGGCTCAATTGGTTGATGGCTAGCCCGTAACAACTGATAGATCGAGGAGGAGTGGATGGAGCACCATGTTGTGGAAAATATGCTCTGAACCACAATTGAGCGAGCCAAAGAGGCCCATTGCTAGTAGAAGATGCACCATTCCTCAACTGGTATTGAAGGGAAGTTATGCCTTTATAAAAGGTGGCTAAGAATAATGAACAAAGATTTAAAGGCCTACTACGCGCTAATTCATGCGCTATGGGCAAATAACTCATGGAAGGTTTAACGTTGGGCACATAAAGAACGAATTTACATAGACAAACTTGGAGAAAAGCGACACGCTCAGCGTGAGCAGGTTCAACACCAGAATTATTATAAAGCTCTTGCATGCCCGAATAAGAATCAATGAATCTTTTATCAAATTTTGGGACAGCACCAGTGACCAAAATGGCTGGAGAAATGGTGTCGCCCAGGGGCGGAAGGTTAACTAGGGCTTCAATATCCCTCAGAGTAATAGACATTGGGCCAAGTGGGAAATTAAAAGTATTATACTCAGTAGACCAAAAACTCAGAGTAATAGGAAAAAGCACAACATCATAGATTGGGGGACGGAGAGCGATTTCTAATAAATTCGAAATCCTAGCGCGATCAAAAATCGCCTTAGTATGACCTGATTTACCATACGTACATGCCACAGGTGAAAAGTAGTATCAGTTTTGCGCCAAGTGCGAATATCTTTCTCGCGGATTGATTTTAGCAGTAGAGGGTTCAGAAAATGAGAATCTTAAGTGCAAGGGAATAGCTAGCCCACCGCCGCTTGCCCAACAGATTTAGCATCATTAAATGACAGGCTTAGGTAGAATTCATGGAGGTCAGGGTTAGCTGGTGAAAGGGAAGCTAGATTTATATACGAATTGGTGAGAAGGTTTGGAAGTCTTCGAAGCTAAGAGAGTTGTCAAAAGAGCTCTGTGAAGTCGCCATTTGCTACAAATTATAGTCTTGGTGAGGGTTTTTGAGAAGCATAGCAAAGAAGCAAGAAGATGAACAATGATCTTTATAGGTGAAAAAGAAGCGCGCGATGCAAGACGTGTGTAATGGCACGATGAAGTGGCGTGTTCTTTGGTTTATAGGAGTTGTGTGATATTACACTTTTCAGGATGTAGAGGGTTACCGCCAAACGAAAATAATTATTGGGATTCTCCGCCCTTTTTGGGATTTCAAGCATTGCCAGAAAATATAAAAGAAGAATACGATTAATAATTGATATTAATTTTGCCATATTGGGGAGTAATTGTTGACATACAAAAAAATGAGGCCCGATTAAATGATCCAAAGAATGAAGTCCCAATTAGGAAACTCGAAGGATGGACCCAAACGAGACCATATAAAAACCCAAGACGGAGTTTTGTAATGGAGGTCCATCATCGCTCAAGCCTACGAGATGCCCAGACTCTCATGATTTGGGCGAGCCTCTCATCGCTCAAGCCTGTGTGCATCCAAGATCTGGGCGAATATGTGTTTTGGTTACTGTTCGAAGCAACGGTTATTGAAACAGTTAATGGATAATCTTATCACATTTCACGATCCAAGAATCTTGGTTACAAGAAGTTAAGGGGCCGTTCTCTTCGTGTTTCAGTTTTGTATTTTGTGTTTTGAATTTGTTTTGTGTTTTGTGTTTTGAGTGTCTGTTTTGAAATTTCTGAAAACACGTTCTTTTTGCCATTCTGAAAAACAGTTTCCGAAAACATAAAAATGGAAAACGTGTTTACTTTGAAATTTTGAGAATTTTTTTAATCATATTTTATTCAAAAAAACTGATTATTCAATAAATTGTAATTGTTTAATGTAAGCCCCCATTTGACACACATTTTCTCATTCTCATTTTTTTTTCTTTCTTCATTTCAACCACACATTCTATTAATAAAATAATACTACACAGAAATCCAAAAATTCTCATTATTTTTTAACCACACATTCTTCCATCAATCACTATTTCAAAATTCATTTTTTCTCCAAAATGGGTGTCAAACAGGGATTAAATATAATATTAAATAACATATACATTTGAAAAATGGTGAAACGTATAATTTTTTTTTCAAGCTATTAAAAACACAACATAAATTACATTTGATGAAACAGTTCAATCGATACAATTAGAAGTTTACGTGCAACTCCCAATTGATTAAACAAGACCCATTAGTTGATTATGGGAGTTAAATGTTGAAAATGTAATTTCGTGAGTAGATTATTAAAGTATATTTATTTTCTCGAACCAACTTCAAGTGAGAGAAATTAAGATTGAAGGTGAGATGAAATATTCTCTTAAACTCAAATGTGACACTTGACAAACTATTCTAAATATTTACTAAACCATTTTATCCATTTGAAACCTCAAGAATATTCTAACAATTAGTAGATTACACCAAATTGAGGCAATCTCATGAAGATTATATATTGTTTAATTTCATACACATAATTTATACTCTAGAATTGTTCAGTCTTGACTGCTACATTTCATATATCTGAAATCTCAAGGTATTTGAATGATTAGTTTTAGAACTCCACTAGTTTCTGAACACAAAAAGAATCAAACGATATATCTACAAACAGCAAGAATCAAACTCAATTCATTGTTGGGATTGATGTATATTCAGCATGACAGTTTACACACCCACATACCCACCATCACAACCACAACCATCACACCCACTGGTCCAGCACCACCTCCAGCCCAACCTCGCCCTCCAGCACCACCTCCACCTCTGCCCAACCTCCAGCTGCACCTCCACCTCTGCCCAACCTCGCCCTCCAGCACCACCTCCACCTCTGCCTAACCTCCAACTGCACCTCCATCTCTGCCCAACCTCCAACTGCACCTCCACCTCCAGCCCAACCTCCAGCACGAACTCCACCTCCAGCCCAACCTCCAGCTGCACCTCCACCTCCAACACCACCTGAATTTCCAGCGCCAGCTCCACATCGACCTCCAGCCCCAGCTCCACCAGCAGCTCCACCTCCACCAGCAGCTCCACCTCCACCTCCAGCACCAGCAATCGCCTACTGCTCCAGCACTTGCAATCGCCCCCACCTCCAGCCCCAGCTCCACCTCCACCTCCACCTCCATCTCCGTTCCAGTGCCAGCTCCACCTCCACCACCAGCTCCACCTCCACCACCAGCAATCGCCCCCACCAAGAATTTCAGTGACTACTAACTATTCCCCAACCCGCCACAATTTCGCACCAATCAAATAAAGAAACAAACGGCAAATCGAACCCTAAACCCTAAAAATTGAATACTCACGAATACCTACAGATTACTACAAGCAAAGAAACAAAAACCTTGAGTTCGAGATGCGAAATCTGGATTCCAACCAAAACCCGTCGCTGCAACGTGCGATTCGGCTTGACCGGAACGAAGATCTCCAAAATTGTTCGATCCTGTGTAGCAGCCTTCCTCCCGTCGTCAGTGCCTTCGATGTGGTTGTGATGTTGCTGCTGGTGTTCGATTTACAGAGGGAGTTGAAAGAGAGTTGAGTGAGGGAGTTGAGAGAGAGTTGAGTGAGGAGTTGTGAGAGATGGAACTGCTACAGTGAGGGATTTGGGCCGTTTCACGTGTTTTGAATTTTTACCTTGTTTTTCCAGAAATTTTACAAAACAATGTTTTCGTTGTTTTCCGTTTTCAGTTATATTTTTTTCTTCATTTTTCAAAACGCGTTTTCGAAAATAAGATAGAGAACGCATTTTCGCTGTTTTGAGAAATTAAAAACAGAAAACGGCTGGAAAACGACAAAGAGAACAGGGTCTAAGTGATGGGAGTAATGGCAACGATTGAAAACAGTAGTTTCTAGACAAGTCATCCATAATGGAGAAAATGGGTAGTTACGGAGCGAGAAACAGTTTTCAAACTATTCTACAAGGAAATCTGTCGAATGAGTATAAAAGAAAAAGAAGAATTTAGAAGAGAAGGGGAATCAAACGACTCTCAAACAGATAATTATGTAATTTTATTTCTTTTCTTCTTGTTAACTTTTCAGTTACTTTGCGAATTCAGTGTGCTTGTACTCCTTGGAGGCATATCGCTTCTTCCAAATTGTAATTTTCATAAATAAAACACTCCTCGTTGGGAATTTGTCTCGAGAGGTTGTTGTTCCTTACACAATTGTTTGAATCTTCTTTAGTTATTAGCGATGCTCAATTTCCACTCAAAACAATAGTTTTTATGATAAATGAGATTTATTTATTTTGTAAACAATGAATGGGAGAGTTGGGTAGATAGAAAAGCAATATAAATGAACCCTATCATGGGTTTTGTTTGATCATAAGAAAAACGCAATCTTTTGTCAGAAACTTTTAGAGCACATGCTTACTGCACAGTATAGAATACAATTATCGATAAAATTTTGAGTTCTCAGTAACATGTATCAAACTTGAACATAGAAAGCTTTTGAAAATTTAGGAGTTGTAAGAGAGCTATAAATTATTATGTTCGGGTTTCTCATCTTGAATTAGAAAGAACAAACATTAATTTATATTCATTAGTGAAAGCAAATAAAATCATGTTAGAAAACTAAAATGTATTAATAATGAATGAAATTCCCAAGATAAAAAAAGGGGGCTTCAGATATTCGAAAAATAAGGGTGACAGTGCATCAAGCTGTTTGAGAAGTCGGTCGAGGGATCTCTCGAAGAGCTGATGACTCCAAAGTAAAAGGTCCTTTCAAAAGTTTTGAAAGTCAGGAAAATGAAGCATTATTTAAACATAGCAAGTACCTAGAGAAGTAAAAACTGATTAGAACAATTTTCTCGTGTTCATAGTAGCTGCTGATTTTGGAGGCTGGCTGCCTAACCTCAACTCGAGGTCCAATACTGCAATCTCGAATTCTTGGCCAGTTGCTGTTTCTCCCTCACCTCTAGGAGATTTTATATCTACTGATGAAGCGATACAAGGCCATGTCGCCGTTCTTTTCATTTTGCCAAACGGGGATACGGATGGCACGTTAGACTTGAGAAAAGTATTCAAGAAAAAAAAGAATAATCATAATAGTAAATTATTATAGTACTATCCAATACTGTATATCAAACATACCCAGAGACATTGACCCTGTCTAGACAGGCAGCGTTGATGCTCAAGGATTTTCTCGTTGTCTGATCTTTTGAGGATTGCTTCAGCTTGGCTTTGTCTTTCCTGTGGATGTTCATGTGGCCACCAAGTGCCTGCGCACTTGAGAAACTCTTCTTGCAGAAGATGCATTCATATGAGCTAACTTTCTTTTCACCTTGATTTTCCGATGCTGTTTGATCCATGGACATTTTAATTTATTCTAGAGAGGGGAGGGGGAATCAACTGATAGATGGTGAAAACGTTGATGCTTATATACATGTATGAATTGTGCTACTTGTACATCACCCCTTACACAAGGGGTGACATAATGCACAAGTGGCCCCTCCTCATTGGAGGGGAGCAGAGGCCCAAGGGCCTCTGCTCCCCTCCAATGAGGAGGGGCCACTTGTGCATTATGTCACCCCTTGTGTAAGGGGTGATGTACAAGTAGCAAGGCTCTACATGTATATATTGTAATTTGAAAATGGAGAGGCAACTTTGTTGTAAGGGGTACCTTGTAAATAACCAAAGACCCCATGTCAAAATTGGTTTTAGTTTAGGAAAACAGACTAAGGTAGCGATAGTCAAAGACAATAAAAAAAATGTTTGGTATATGATATTAGATAGTTTAATATTGTGCATAACAAAGAAGTTTTGCTCTGTCTGGTTGACAACTATCCCTCCTCACGAGTTAGTCAAATGAAAGGCATCACTCTCTAAACTCGTCGAGTTTGAATAATTAGTCCATATTTGGTGGGGATTAAAATCTGATTTATAGTATATTTTGACAGAAGATGATGAAAAATGTAGTTGAAAAGTTGTAGATCTCATTAAATGTGTGGTTAAAATTAATTGTTGATTTTGATTCACATTAAAATCTGAATTTTAATTTTCACCAAACAGGGGTTTAGTCTTGTTAGGATGCTACTGGATTGATAATGGATATTTTATCAAATTTCAAGGGAATAAAAAAGAATATTTTGACAAAATAAAATGAAAAATCTAGTATTCTTCATCTTGAAATAGTCAATATCAAAGACCATTTATAAAACAATCGATTAGAAGAAAACACTAGAACAATTTGTATTCTAGAAAGAGAGAGGCATAATGAAAATTGAAAACTATGATATATGCACAAGAACGAGAAGGGTCAACTTAAAATATCAATAACCTTATTTATAAGTAGTAAGAATAAGGAAGATATTTTTTTTGTTTTTTTTGTTGACGTAGGAATCCGTAGCCACTACCCATCAGGGGATCCCCGACCACCCCGAAAGGGCGGATGCTCGACCACTGTGAGTGGAAACTAGGTAAACAACACAAGAGAGGTAAAGGCTCGACCAAGAAAGTGTTGGCAGAGGATTCGAACTTGTGACTTCTGGTCTCTACGTTCACCTGCTCCACCACTCGGCCACCCTCGAAGGGGTTAAAAAAAAATTAGATATGAACTATTTCAATAAATGAATTTATTTAACATTAAAAGGTCACTACAGAAAAGTTGTGTTCCAATATAATATTCTTAACAGGATTGAGGCCTTGTTTGGAAGGGATTTTTTAAAATAATTTTTTCTTCAAAATCTTTTTCAATCATACATTTATGGGATGCATAACTTTCCAAACATTTTAGTTACACATTCATTAAAAAAATGTTTTTACTTGTAAAAATATTTTCCAAACAAATACCAAGTCCATGTTTGGTAGGGATTAAAATCAGATTTTTAGTAGATTTTGATAGAAATTGATGAAATGTGTAATTAGAAAGTTGTGAGTCCTATGAATGTGTGATTAAAATTAATTGTTGATTTTGATTTAGATTAAAATCTGAATTTTAATTTCTACCGAACAGAGACTAAATATATTAAACGGGACTACTTTTCCAATTCCTGCCCGCGATGGTTGTTGCAACCGTCGGCAATCGTTACTTTCTACACTTACCTTAATTATATTCACTGGCTTCCAAAATCCAGATGGATTCATGTGTTGACTGCCGAAAAGGAAAGTTCTTCACACCTCGTAACAATTTTCCATGGGTAGTGCCTGATTGGGTATACATTCTCAAACAATCCGACTCGATAATGACTCGTAGTGCGACAGGATTCAAGCATAACAGAGTTCTCTCTTTTTTAACAGCGCCTTCCACATGAATTGCACTTGAAGATGATTATGTTATGCCTTAATATAAGATCACATTAAATAACTAATTAAGTAGCGACCTGTTTTTTGAGTTGCAAATACAAATGTATGATCGCTTGTGTATGTGATGGATACTACTAAGGGATTGTTCTCTTTGTGTTTTGAGTTTTGAATTCATTTTAGATTTTGTGTTTTGAGAGTTCATTTTAAGATTGTTGAAAATGTATTCTTTTTGACATTTTAAAAACACTCAAAACGCGTTTTGAAAATTTTGACTTGATTATAACTGAAAACACCCAAAACGATCGTTTTGAGTTTTCTTTGTAAATTTTAACTTGTTTTCAAAAACGCATTTTCGAAAATAAGAAAGAGAATGCGTTTTCACTGTTTCGAAAAATAGAAAACAGAAAACGGCTTAAAAATGGTAAACAGAACACACCCTAATATTTTTAGTCATGTCAAGTCTAATGTACTAAGGGTTAATTTCACAAACGGTCACTGAAATTTGAAATTTCTTTCAAAATGGTCACTGAATTTTCAGATTTTTTGGGCAAGTTTGAGGCAATTTTTCGACAACTTCCGACCACCAAAGCCGTCGATTTCGGATACCGTTTGAAAGCTCACGATGTTCTCTTCAATTACCACAAAAAATCTCCTCAAAACTCCAAGTGATTCTGCCGGAATAAACCCACGAAGTCGGCAACCGAAAATTGTGAAAATCTACCCAGATTTTCAGATTTTTTGGGCAAGTTTGAAGCAATATTTCGGCAACTTCCGACCACCAAAACCTTCGATTTCAGATACCGTTGGAAAGCCCACAATGTCCTCTTCAATTATCACCAAAAAATCTCTCCATAATTCCAAGGTATTCGACCGGAATAAACCCGCGAATTCAGCCACCAAAAAAGTCTGAAAATCTGCCCAATTTGGGTAGCTGACTTCGTGGATTTATTGCGGCCAAATCACTTGGAGTTTTGGGGATATTTTTGATGGTAATTGAAGAGGACATTGTGGGTTTTCCAACGGTATCCGAAATCGAAGGTTTTGGTGGTCAGAAGTTGTCGAAAAATTGCCTCAAACTTGCCCAAAAATTTGAAAATCTGGGCAGATTTTCACAATTTTCGGTTGCCGACTTCGTGGCTTTATTCCGGCCGAATCACTTGGAGTTTTGGAGAGATTTTTGGTTTTAATTGAAGAGGATATCGTGGGTTTTCCAACGGTATCCTAAATCAGCGAGTTTGGTGGTCGGAAGTTGCCGAAAAAGTGCCTCAAACTTGGCCAAAAAATCTGAAAATTCAGTGACCGTTTTGAAATTTTTATGTAACTTCAGTGACCATTTGTGAAATTAACCCAATGTACTAAATGTGCACTTAGAGTGATCTTTTGATGAATTTTAGAGATTATTAGTATGATTTACCCAAATGAAATTGTAGCTTAAGAAATTATAGTGCAAGCATTTGTTAATCTAGCTCGTTTCATAATCATATATGGGAACTACATCGGAATAGTACCCTAAACAAACTGCAAAACCAGATTCTATTCGCATAAAATAGAATGGTAACTTAAAAATGACTAGCTAGTAAGTCAAGTAAGTTAGAGAGAGAAGCTCTCATCCTAGTGAGAGAAAATCCCACTTGGACGCCCACTTGCAGTTACGAGTTCCTTGTTCTTATTTCAATTTTACCTTCATCTCTTGGCAATTTCGAATCAAGCATGCAGTTTTTCTGTTAAGTTTGTCCAAATTCATAGTGATTCTCCTTGAACACTTGAACTCTCTTTGAAAATATGAAATTTGGGTCAGCACTTTGTGTTTAGTCATTGAAGATTCAAGAGTTTCTAGAAAGATTTGTAACCGGCGAGCAGCCAGCAAGTTTTTGACATTATTCTTGAAGATTCAAGAGCGTTCTGGCAACTGATTTTTACCTACTCTGGTAAAGATTTCAAATTCTCTTCCACTAGGAATGAGAAAAAAACTCGACAAACTCAATGCTCGAGGAAATAACCCGCTTAATCGAGCATTCAGGATGGGGACGGGGCGGAGAATTTTGCCTTGTGGTGGGGACGGGTAACGGGCGCCCCTATCAGTTAAAAAAAATTTTTAATATTTTTTTTAGAATTCAATACTTTAAATAAAAATTTTCACTAAATTTTATTAGTTCTAATAGAAAATAGCAACTAAAATTATTTGTCTAAATCTAATGAATATGGGGCAATAAAAATAAATTATCAAAAATTAAAAAAAATAAAATTAAATGGGGTAGTAAACGGGGCAAGGACCCCACCCCGCCTTAAACGGGCAACGGGGCTGTTGCCATCCCTATCTTCCACCCATTTTGAAAATTTGAATTTCACATCCCGTTTAGGTAAGTGCATGCTGTTTCAGGCAATTCCAGAAAGAATTTTGAACTTTCTCTCGGCCTGCCTTGCACAATCTGGCCACTTTAGCTCTTCCAAGGAGTGTTCTGGATATTTTCTTTCAGCAAAGTTCTTCAGTCTGCCTGCACGCCTAGTTTTTTCTCGCCACTGCTCAATGAGCAAGAAGAAAAATGGCCAAAAGTTCGTTCCAATGAAGCAGTTTTTTGTTCAGGCAAACAGGGCATCTTCTACTCAAGTTCCAGTCAAGAACAGGTATGAAATCCCGGCTATGGCTGCCAAAACATCAAGCGTTTCTCCAGCTCTTGGTAAGGCAGTCACTGCTCCTTCTACCATTTGTCCTGCACATCGTAAAATGTATGGAGCTTCTTCTTCAAGTGTTTCTCAAACACTTGGTGAGGAAGACACAGAATCTGAGTGTTCTGAGAAAAAACGTAAGAAGATGAAGAAGAAGGCACGGAATCTGAAAAGGAAGAAACAGATTTTGAAGAGGAAGACACCGCATCTGTGGAGTTGCAAAACCTCAATATAATGTTTCTATCCAAGGTAATCAGACTAATTCTGAAGAGGAAGATGAAAAATATGTAGCGGATGATGTAGAATTTGTTGAGAAATTCACAGAACCTGGATATCCGACTGTTAAACCTCAAAATAACGATTCTGGCAAAGTAAAACAGATGGATGTGCCGAAACCTTCTTTGGTCAATCTTTTTAAATATAACAGGAAGCACGATTAGGGCATTAAGCTCCAAAGTTTTGATTGTGAAACAATCCAAAGAGAAAGAAAAAGATGCTAGAGTTTTATTGATTCTGCATAATATAATTGAATAATGAAAATTTAGATACAAAGAGACTATATATAGTCTAAAATAAAGGAAACTTAAAAGACTATTCTACCATTAATAAATAATAAAAATGAAATAATCATATATTTCTAAACATCTTCCCTGAAACTCACGATGCAGCAGCTACAAGATCGAGAGTTTGCCAATTAGAAAACGAAAACGAGAAATAGAAAGCGACTTGATAAAGAAATCTGCAATATGTAAAGAAGAAAAACAAATGGCAAAGTAATTGTGTCTACTTGAGATGATGACGAGTAAGGTAACAATCGATCTCAATGTGCTTAGTTCGTTCATGAAAAATCGAATTGTGAGCAACCTAAATGGAACTCTGGTTATCACAATATATAGAAGTGGGATGTGAAAGAAAAACTCTCATATCATAAGGTTGCAAATTTCCTAATGCCCCTGTAGAAGCCCAACATCTCAAACGAGAAGACGAAACATGACCTAGACGAGAATGTCATAAATAAAAACTAGAAGAAGAAGGATTCAAACGAAAAGAAGACAAGATCATCACTAGTAGTAGCAGCAGCAACTAGTAATTTTAACTCATCCAAAACATATAGTCCCCCTTCCTATAGCCAGTCACAATCAGCTTCTGAGACTATAGATCCTGCACATAACAAGAAGAGGAGGAAAATATAAACCAAATTACCATAATCACATAACTAACCAACAAAAGCAAGATTTAATGTGAGTTTCGGAATATGATAAACATTAGCGAGAGACAAATGAGGTGTGACAACAGAACTAACACCTGCTAAAGGCGTAGGAGTGTCATCAGCAGTCATGACAGGAATAGAAGACGAAGGAGACACGGAAGCAAAAGATGAAGAATCTGGAGACGATGTAAAGCACCAGAATCCAAGACCCAAACAGAATGTAACATGCCTGAAGAACTATGAGGCAACTGACCTACAGATCAGACATAGTTTGTGGCTGTAAGGAGAGAAACTTCTGAAATTGCTCAACCAGAGTACCAGGATCGGTGAAGGACCCGATGAAGCTACCACTACAGTATTGGACTGTGGTGGTCTATAACTCTGAGGTGGTCTATGAACATTCGATTGTGATTGATTGCCAGTCTTCCAAGTTTAGAATTGTTGTACTGTTCGATTCTGCTGTCTCAACTTAGGACACTGAGCCTTCCAATGACCTTTCTCCTTACAGAAGCTGCACTCATCAGGGGCAGCCATTGCGTGAAATATATTCTGATTATTAGACAGTGACTTAGAAAGCACTACTAACACAGAAGGATTAGAAGTAGAAAGAATTCCTTTTTCAGAATAAGATTTAAGACGTATTTCTTCAGCCAATAACCCACTGACAACTTAATCAACAGAAGGAAGTGGAGAACGATGTAAAATTGAACCTCTAAGTCCTTCAAAATAACTGTGAAGTGCCGTTAGAAACTGTACCAATCATTGCTGCTCTCTATGAACAATATAGGCATTACACGCCTTAAATTGCCGATTCTGTAAGAGCCAATTGATCCCAAAGATCTGTTATAGTAGAATAAAACTTCTAAACACTCATATTCTTCTACTGAAGAGCTCGTATGGCATTCTCCAATTGATACTGTTTTGCAAAATTTGACTGAGTGAATAATCTGTGCAGATGTTCCCAAACCTTCTTTGTTGTCTCATACTTTGCCAACTCTTTACCTATGGAATATTCAACAGAATTGTTAATCCAAATAATAATTTTTAAATTGTTTGCTTCCCAAGTATCTATCGAAACAGCATAACCCTCATCAGAATCAATAGACTTCATAGAAATTCTACTAACATATCCCCACATCTTTTTACCCTTAAAAAAATTTCTCAACATATAACTCCAATACGAATAATTCTTTTCATCCAACCTCACACTCACAGATTGAAACGAATCGTCTCTTTCAGTAGTCATAATAAAAGAAAAAAGAAGGAAACCCAAATCGCAAAAGAAAGGGAAACGAAATACCAGATTGCAAAAACTGAATGAAAACCCTAACGAAACACCAAATTGCAGAAACTAAATATGTAAAGAAATCTGCAATATGTAAAGAAGAAAAAACAAATGGCAGAGTAATTGTGTCATGCTTGAAATGATGACGAGTAAGGTGACAATCGATCTCAATGTGCTTAGTTCGTTCATGAAAAATCGAATTGTGAGCAATCCGAATGAAACTCTGGTTATCACAATACATAGAAGTGGGATGTGAAAGAAAAACTCTCATATCATAAGGTTGCAAATTTCCTAATTCCCCTGTAAAAGCCAAATATCTTAAATGAGAAGACGAAACATGACTTAGGCGAGAATGTCATAAATAAAAACTAGAAGAAGAAAGACTCAAACGAAAAGGAAACAAAATCAACACTAGTAGCAGCAGCAGCAACTAGTAATTTTAACTCATCCAAAACATATAGTCCCCCCTTCCTACGGCCGTCGCAATTAGCTTCTGAGACTGTAGATCCTGCAATATGAAAAATCCTCTCGAAATCGTCTCCCCTCTAAAGCTGTGTTTGAGATTATGTCAAATCCCATGAAATTTAGTTCTGATACCATGTAAAACAATCCAAAGAGAAAAAGAAAAAGATGTTAGGGTTTTATTGATTCTGCATAATGTAACTGAATAATGAAAACCTAGATACAAAGAGACTATATATAGTCTAAAATAAAGAAAACTTAAAAGACTATTCTACCCTTAATAAATAATAAAAATAAAATAATCATATATTTCTTAACATTGATGATCCTCAAGACGAAGTCATTTTAGACGAGCAAGACGTGGACGATGTAGAAATAGCTTGGGGTTCTATTTGGTGGGGTACTTTGCTGGACGTTTTCTAGGTAAATCGGCACTTTTGCAAATATGCGATATTTGGTAAGTGAAATATCAATACTTTGTGCATCAAAGTGGATGGTTGGTATTCAAATTTGAGAGTGCATATGATAGACTTGAGGTTCTTGAAGGTGGGCCTTATTCATTTATGGGTGACGTTTGATGTTGAAAGTCATGCCTCGATGCTTCGAGTTCGATGACAATGAGATTAGTACTATACCGGTTTGGATGACGTTACTAGGTTGCCATTGGATTGTTGGAATCCAAATGCTTTGGGGAAGATTGTCTCCAAAGTTGGAAAACCAATATCTACCGACAAGCTCATGTCAACAAAGGGCCGACTTTCGTTTGCGAGAGTACTTGTGGAAGTCGACGCTTCTAAAGACTTGGTCCGATCAGTGAAGATAAAACTGCCCACCGATCAGCTTGTTTCCCAAGAATATGAGCCCAAATTTTGCTTGAATTGCAAAATGTTTTGTCACACCATTCATGGGTGCAACTTAAAAACAAGGTTACAGATGATACCAGAAAACAAGCACAAGTGGAGCAACCAACTATTCGAAGTGTTATTAGCTCCGATAAAGATGGAACAAAGGGTATGCAGCAAAAAGATGAGCTAGAAGTTCCACTCGTTGAGGTTTTTAACAAAAAGAAAATAATAATCCCAAGGAACAGATTGTAGGTAATTGAACTTGACAGAATGGGGCATCTGATTGCAGAGAATTATCAAACTGGGGCTGTAGATTGTGAAGGCCCCAGTTCGAAGGCAGCCTCTAATGAAAAGCTCAAAGGGAAACTTGATGAGCAAACTACCAACATAACTGTTGGAAATGGTGCCCATTTGACCACAAGTGGGTCAACTTTGACCACAATTTTATGTGGGACCCAATGTTCGAATTGTTGAAATTTATGCTCAATTAAATTCTACTTTCCGAGTAGATGAGTGTAGAATATTTACTTGTGAAAAACCATTTCAATATGAATGAGAAATTAAGGTTGAAAGTCGGATAATAAATACGAGGAATAAATGAGAAAGAATTGGAAAAGTGTTCCAATCCCACATAGGTTGCAAACACAACCTTGAACCACCTTATAAACTCCAAGGTTGGAAATGGGTTTGGGCCCCAAGGGGTACCAATAGTCTTTGAAAGGGGGGGAGTCTTAGACAATGTCTAGACTAACCAACGGCCACATGCGCGCGTGCGCCGTCGCCGTCCGTCCGGCCGGCCGGCTCGGCTCGGCACGGCACGAGCACGAGCTCGGGCTCGGGTCTCGGGTCGTGGGTCGTGGGCCTGGACTTGGACTTGGGCCAGGCCCGTGCCAATATTAATTTTTTTTTTTGGATAAAATTTATTTGAATTTCTTATCCGAATTAAATTAATTCCCTCTTCTTCACGGTTAATTAACCAACCCATTAGTTAGCAGCGGTGAGTTAAGTGGCGTGATGGTGGTGAAAACGCAAGTGGGGAGTTGAACGAAGAGTGAACCATCAACTCCCTCCTCTATTTAAAGGGTCATCGAGCTTTCATTTGAACACACAACAAAAACACACAAATTCATACTGCAGCCTTGCGCATCATTGTCTTCTTGTCTTTTAGTTTGCATTAGTCTCTGATTACTTTTCGTTACGGTTGTTGTCTTGATCGCCGACGTGCTATACCTGCAAGTGTGATCGTTGTATCTTGGGAGACGATTTACCATATCTTACCGTAAGCACCGTGTGACGGGTAAAAAGCGTCTTAAGGACAGGAGAGCATAGTTCTCGCCTCGATCATCCTCACTCGTTACGACAATTGTTTGACTTCTGTTTTACTAGTTTCATGTTTGTAATATTTTAAATTCCTACATTCTGTTTTCGCAAGTCGATTCTGGAAACTTTTATTTTCAGATACAAATTTTATATCCAACAATCTTAAGACGTTTTGTGTGATTTTCAAATTTAATCAATCTGTTTCCAAATTTGTACTTGCGTATTTCTAACATTTGCAGGTTTTTATACGATATTTTGTTCTGCAGAATTTTAATTCATCAATTCTGACTTTTTTGTTGATCTTGTTTCTGAGAATTTTAATTCGAAAATTCGACTTGTTGATCTTACATTTGAAAGCGAGAAATGGCTAACACTATTGGGACGAATGCAATTCCCTCTACTATGGTGACTCCTGTGTTGTGGCCCCTCTTTGTGACGCCAACGGTGGGCTGGTCCTATGCTTCAACTCATGTTCCTCATGGAGAGAAACACGAAAAGTTTAATGGGGTCGACTTTAAGAGATGGCGACAAAAGATGTTCTATCTTACCACTTTGAACTTTGTGAGGTTTCTCCTCAGAGGATCCTCATGCATTCAACAAGGAGAAAATAATCGAGCTTCGGTTATTGCTTTGGATGCATGGAAACACTCCGATTTCTTATGCAAAAACTATCTTGAATGGATTGAATGATTATTTGTATGGTGTATATAGCGTAATAGAAAACACAAAAGAATTATGGGAATCCTTAGAGAAAAAATATAAAGCTAAGAAATCTTTTGGTTCTAAAAAAATTTCTTGTAGGAAAATTTTTAGAATATAAAATATTGACTCTAAATGTTTGTTATTTCTCAAGTTCAAGATTTGCGGGTGCTCCTTCATGATTTACATCTTTGAAAAAATATTGTAAGTGAGTCATTCCAAGTAGCGATAATTGAAAAACTCTCACCCTCATGGAGAGATTTCAAAAATTACCTCGAAACACAAACGTAAGGAAATGAACATGGAGGAGCGATTGTGCGTTTGAGGATTGAAGAAGATACTAAGAAATGCGAAAGGAGGATCGGGGGACCAAGCATGGAAGCTAAGGCAAACATGGGTGAATCAAGTTCAAAGAAGAACATGAAAAGGAAGCACTCGAACTTTGCTCGAAGAAAAATGAAAACAACGAGAAGAACAAGAAGTTCAAAGGGGATTGCTTCAAGCTGTGGCAAACCTAGACATCGTGCAAGTGATCGCAAAGCCTAAAAAGCAAAATGACCGTGCACATATGGTTGAAACGGAAAATGCATTGAAGGCGTTCAAGAGATGCACTTATCTGTGTGATATCTGAATGTAACATGTTGGAAATCCGGGGAATGGTGGGTGGACACTGGTGCCACTCGCCACATTTGTCTTTGAGAAGAACGTGTTTCGGATTACAAACCTATTGATGGAGAACAAGCTGTTCATCATGAGAAATTCCTCAAGCTCAAAGGTTGAAGGACAAGGAAAGGTGACCTTGAAGATGACATACGGCAATGAACTCGTCCTCAACAATGTCTTTGCATGTATGCGGACATTCGGAAAAATCTTGTATCTGGTTCCCTTCTTAGCAAGAATGGGTTTAAGTTAGTATTGTGTATCGACAAATTTGTACTAACTAAAAATGGAATGTATGTTGGAAAGGGATACATGGTGATGGGATGTTCAAGATGAACGTCCTTACTATTGTACCTAATTTGAACAAGATGAATGAAGCTTCTACTTCTGCGTATATTGTTGATTCTTCTTGTTTATGGCATAAAAGATTAGGACACGCAAACTTTAAATCTGTGCGCAAATTAATGAACTTAAATTTGCTACCTTCAATAAGTTTTGATCCTAATCACAAATGTGAAACTTGTGTTGAGGCTAAATTAGCCAAAAGACCATTTCCTTCAGTTGAAAGAAATACTTTACCTTTAGAATTAATTCACAGTGATATATGTGACTTGAAATTCGTACAAACTAAAGGTGGGAAAAAGTATTTCATTACCTTCATTGACGATTGTACTCGGTATTGTTATGTTTATTTGTTAAGAAGCAAAGATGAGGCATTGGAAGTGTTTAAACACTATAAGAATGAAGTTGAAAATCAACTTACCAAAACAATAAAAATTGTTCGAAGTGATAGAGGTGGAGAATATGGAGCACCGTTTGAAGAATTTTGTTCTCTTCAAGGCATCATTCATCAAATTACGGCTCCTTACTCACCTCAATCTAATGGTATTGCGGAACGAAAAAACCGCACGCTTAAAGAAATGATGAATGCTATGTTAATTAGTACTGGTCTACCACAGAATTTGTGGGGGGAGGCTATCCTCTCGGCAAATCACATTCTTAACAAAATACCACACAAAGTAAAGGATGAAACACCTTACGAGTTATGGAAAGGTCACAAACCTTCATATAAATACATGAAAGTGTGGGGGTGTTTGACAAAGGTAGAAGTGTCAAAACCTAAACAAATAAAAATAGGACCAAAAACTGTAGATTGCATATTTATTGGATATGCTCATAACAGTAGTGCATTTCGTTTCCTTGAACAAAAATCAGAGATTCCTGATATACATGAAGATACAATAATTGAATCAAGGAATGCAAGTTTCTTCGAAGATGTCTTTCCTCGTAAAGACAAAAGTGATGTAAGTTCAACAAAATGAACTTACGATACTGCAAATGATGATGAAAATGAAGAAGAACTCGGACGCGATAAAAGGACTAGAAAGTCTACGTCCTTCGGTTGAAATTTCTAACGTACATGATCGAAGATGAACCAAAGACATTCGGTGAAGCAATGTCCACACAGAGGCTCCTTTTTGGAAAGAAGCTATCAATAGTGAAGTTGAATCGATAATGCAAAATCATACTTGGGAGTTGGTTGATCTCCCACAGGAAATAAACCTCTAGGTTGCAAGTGGATTTTCAAGAAAAAATTGAAATCGGATGGATCTATTGATAAATACAAGGCTCGTTTGGTAGCAAAAGGATATAGACAAAAGGAAGGTCTTGATTTCTTTGATACTTACTCACCGATGTGAGGATTACTTCGATAAGAATCCTTATTGCAATTCTTTGCGTTACATAACCTCGAAATTCATCAAATGGATGTTAAAGCATGACTTTTACGAATGGTGAGTTAGAAGAAGAAATATACATGGAGCAACTTGAAGGATTTGTCGCTCATGGACAAGAGAAAAAAGTTTGCGGACTCGTTAAATCTTTATATGGATTAAAAGCAGTGCGCCAAAGCAGTGGCACCAAAAGTTTGACAAAACAATGTTGTCAAATGGTTTTAAGATTAACGAGTGTGATAAGTGTGTGTATAATAAAAATACACCGACAGCATATGTCTTAGTATGTTTATATATGGATGATATGCTAATTTTGGGTAGCAACCATGATATCATTGTGTCCACTAAGAAAATGCTAACAAAACACTTTGACATGAAGGATATGGGTGTAGCGGATGTAATTCTTGGAATAAAAATCTCTAAAACACCATATGGTCTCGTTCTTTCACAATCTCATTACGTTGAGTCTGTACTAAAGAGATTTGGAGTTTTTGATGAAAGTTCAGTTAAAACTCCAGTAGACAAAAAAGGATGGAAAGGAGGGGAACTCCTATTATATATCCTCAAGTAGTTAGCAACGGAATTCAAGACTTCGTGTTTTGGAAACGAAATTTGATCAGCCATAGTTACCATGTTTGGATTCATTTTGAATCTCTTGCTTTGGATCATTAGATCTTTGTAATGTTTGTTTGTAAGCCCAAGTATGCTTGGAGTAGTTGTACTCTATTTTTTGATCTATACATATTTATTTACCCATCAAAAAAAAAATGCAAAATCGAGATATATTTGGTCGAGCAAGTGTTCGAAATATCACCACTCAGTTTATGATTCAGATTGTGGAAGGGGTCATTTGACATCATCACAGAAAGATACAGATTTCTGTTGAGAATTCAACACAACTTTAAGCTTGAGTTCAGCAAGCTTTGAGGGGTTATCTCTAGTTCTTGTAAGGATGCCAATGCCATGTCATTGATGTGGATTCCACGGCACACGGCTCGATATATCTAGGTTTTTACAGATCTTAGTTCAAGAATATAAATCAATGCAAGATTTCAAAGAATGTAATAAAATTTGTCCAAAAACAAGCTTTCAGATTGATCCTACATGACATGAAAATGTATATGACAGCAGCAATTCAGAACAAAAAAGTAACTGCGCACAAGATGCTGAGGAACCTACTTAAGACCTTTCGACGCGATGCTCCACGACCAGAAAAATCCTCCTCTTTTAGTTTCCTTGCAAAGCCTTCAATCTTCTATAACCCTTATCAGTACCAAATATCCTATTATAAAGGACACAGAAAAAGTAAGATTCGGGAATGTAATTTATATTACCAAGTAGCTTTTATTCTATCGTCAAGCTAAGATAAGATTGAAGAATATTGGAAAGTTCAATGCAGAGCTGGACAGGTTAATCATAGCTCTTCACGAGCTATTATCCATCAAGTATTTAGCTTCACCCACGAGATCCACGGAAATGGAAGCAAGGTTTCTAAATTTAATACAACTTAATATATGAAAGAAAGATGAATATAGACAGACGTTCCTAAGCTGAATGTATCCCACGGTGAAGGTAATGTAACCACTAAGTTCATAACCGAACTGTCCCTGTTAGTAGGAAAACTTAGATCCTTTGACTTGCTCTAGAAATTATTAAGAATTAATCTGTGTAGTAGAGTATGAACATCCTGCCTACAAGAAGTCGGAATAGCATAAAAGACCTGTGTTGAAAATCTCACCAATCCATGTAAACAAAAGTTGATGAATAGTTGCCACTCTTTGTATACAGCAGTCGGTGATGATAGTCGTGGAAATCAGCACTGGGAATCCACAAAAAGAAATTTTAGGCACAAGTAATTTTGAAACACCAAGTAACTCTCAGGTTACTGATGACAGAAAAGATATGAAAACAAACCCCCCATATAATGGCAAGAAGTTTGAGAGGCTCAATGGAAAATGGTAGCCACAATGTGCCTCAACCGTTTCAAGGACTCTAAGAACCATCCACAGCCACAGTGTTATCAGATGGGGACCAGTGATGGCAGGACCAACAATTGTAGCAAATCCAAGAAACAAAATCTCAGCAGGATGAGCATATTCAGAAGTCAGTCCAAATGGTGTTGCATATCTGTCAGGATGTTAAGCGTATAGCATAGAGAGACAAAGATTATGAGTACTTAATAGTAAAATGGAGACAAAAAGAACTAACAAAAGAATAAATGAGAGTTACTTACTCGTGATGGACACTGTGGACATGCTTGTAAAGCCATTTTGTATGTAAAACCCTATGTCCCCAATAGAAAATGAAATCCTCCAAGATGAAGTAGAACAGAATCTGGGTTGAGACTACTTTCCTACAGGGCAAATATTCCACAATCAAATCACAAAATAAAAGATGAAAAAATATTTCTGTTACAATCAAATAGAGACATCAACATAAACAGAAAACATAGAGAAAGGGTCCACATGCACAACTGTATATAAAAGCGCTAATTAATGAGCATTTTGTCATTATTAAACTTGCAGGCAACATGATAAATCATACTCAATTTCACTTATCAGAAAAAGTGTAGTATTATTTACTCAAGATAATGAATATATGATTACAGTCAGATATTTTGATTATCAACAAAAAGTAAAAATAGAGGGCAGCTTGTAAAAATGAATAATAGGAGAGAATAATATATTATGTTATGCAACAGACTATATTCATTAAAATTTTCCACCAATTGATAAGCCAGATTATAGAGAATCAAAAAGGGCCGCTCCAATAACAAAGCTTCAGTATATAAAGAACCTGAATATACCAGGACGGCAAGGGAAGACTACTTCGCATCCCCATGTATTTGAAGACAGGATAGGATAAAATCATAACTGGTAGATTGACACAGAAATGATACAGCAGTAGTCGAGTGACACATTTCCCTTGAGCTGCCGGGGTATTATTCTTAGTCTGTAGCAACAGAAAAAATGATACTTATCAGGGTAATTATAGGGAGAATAACTTGAGTCTATTAAATTCACCTGACATATTCTATAAGATAGAATAACAATTTGTACATATGAATTATTCTTTATGTTCCAATTTTGCAGGTTAATGGCATGCATACTAGAACCTGTACCTAAAGATAACAATATTGTTTAGACATTATAACACACGTGTCATTTTCAATGAGAATAAAAACCATAACAGTGGTAGAAAGAGAATCAATCTCCAATAAACAACCAACAATAAAGTCAATAGATTGATACCTGAATTTTGTACTTGCTCAGCCATCCTACCCTTTCAAAAATTATAAATGGAACTCCCAACAAGAAGAAGACACTTTCGTGAAGAAAGAAACTTCCAAGGCATGCCAATTGAAAATCATTGAAATGGGTGATTAGATACTGCAACAAAAATTTTAAAGTGCATTATTGAAAGAATTAAAGAGTTATATTTCATAGATATGATATCACAAAAAGGTGGAAGAATTGTTTGAAGAAATTTCTTAATGGAAGAGATAGCGTGGATCTTATGGATTCACCAAGCTCATTAAGATAAAAATATTAACTATGATCCCAGTCTCAAATGTAAAAGAGTCTATAAGGAGGATGAAAATGTGAGTCTGGATCAATTATGATGCATGAAAGTACAGGCAGAGAAGGAGTTTTTGAGGCCAATGAAATTATTCAAATCAATCTCGTCAAATTAACAGAGAGAGTGCTATGGTCTATGTCTATAATAATAATGAAAGTATTCAAACTTGTACAAAGTATAGAAATACTATGCTCACGAGTCATCATACTAAGAAATTATTAAATTTCAAGAGAATAAGATTGAGCACGCATTAATCTGTAACTCTTAAGGTTTAAAATAACTAGTTTGAATGTTACTTCTGATTTTTTAAGTAAAAAAGGTTACTTATGATGACAAGGTAGGAGTTCATTTCAAAATAAGTAACTTATTTCCAACATAATCACCCAACTATTACTAAGGGCTGTTAATACATCTCAGATAGAGATTAAAATGCCCGATTTTTTAGTAATATTCGGCCATAGCTATCATTCTCTAAGACGATTGTGTGATGCATAGCAACTGGAGATACTTATTGGGTACAATTATACAACTGGCATAGCTTTAATGAAATTGATGTCTGTCTACTTAGAGTTGTAGTATTGCTGTATTACCACTACCAAACGTGCATTACATGAAAAAAATCGTAAGTTGAGCATCGTGGAGTTTCTTTGAACCCTAAACTTCTAATCCATCAGTTCCCTAAATACTACTTAATTTAAATAATAATAATTTAAAAAAAAACGACATATCAACAACAATGCAAACAGAAATTAATTGACATATATTCATCTAAAGAATCGTCATCTAATAAATTAGGAAAAATCTCATAACCTTGATTAAATGACTTCAATAAGATTATATTCATTTTTCACTGCCTTAATTTCTTCTCCAAAACAATCGACATTTAAATTTGAAACTCGCCTATTAAATTAGGATAAATCTCCATAACTTGTATTCAGTGACTTGAATACAATCATATACATATTTCAATACCTTACTGTCTTCTCATTAAAATTTGAAAATCGAACCAAAAAAAAAGAAACAAAAAGAACGTGCATAAAATCGGAACAACAACAGCAATGCGGAATAAAAAAGTTCTACCGTCCAAGCAAATTCGATAATCGACGCCATAGAAAAAAAATCCGCGAATGATTGAGTTGAATTGATCTTCGTGGAGTGGATAACAAAGAATCCACAGAGCGTAAATGTCGCTACAGAGAGTACAAACGAGAGAAAGAGTCTATTGAGAAAATTCGAGAAGGGGTAGAGAGCGCTTTGGAGGAGAGAGAGTGAGTGAATTTGAGAAAATAGACAGACAGACAGACTGTCACGGAATCTCAGCTCGTGGCCTGCCCTGCCTCAGAAAATTAATGCATTGCTTTTGCGGTCTCTACGAACCCATATGATACTTTCCATCCGGAAAAGGCCAAAAAAAAAAAAAAAAAAAACTTATGAATGAAAAGGTCAAGAATCAATGAGGTCGAAGATCAAATGATATGATGCAATATTTGACTTATCTTGTTAGGGAGTCGAACCCAATGTATAGGAGTGACAACACGTCTTTGAATGATTAAAAAAGTAAATTGTCTGAGCTGAAAGTAAAGCATAAAATTTAGCCTTTTTTTGGCCCCATTAAATTATATTATATTACATTAAATTAAATTTTTCTCTCTCTTCATTTCAACCACACATTCATCAAATAAAATAATATTACATGCAAATCAAAAAAATTCCAACCACACATTCTCTCATCAATCACTATTCTAAAAATTTTCAACTCCCCAAAAATGCAAAATAATGGGGGCCAAACAGGGGCTTAAATGAATATGCCACTTCAATAACAAGTACAAATGATACATTAGATAAGTCGATATCCTCAAGCCCTAATAGGTTTCTCGAGGCAAGATTGTTAATTTAACTTTCAAGCCATAGAGAGAGAGAGAGAGAGAGAGAGAGAGAGAGAGAAGGCTAATTCTTCCTGAACAAGAAGGTTGCAAACTGAGGTTGTCTTGGTCATTGACTACATTACAAGATGGACCAGCGTTATCATTCCCATGCAAGGGAAGGGGATTCTACATATCATACTTGACTTCTCTTCCAATGGTTCAAACTTCACAAGTTCTTTGTCAATAAGATAGTGGGCCCAAATGTTTCAGATTATGACATCTATCAGTCCAATGTCCTCCTTGAAGTGGTTTGTCAACCATGCTTGCCAGGGGCGGACCCAGCACCCGGCGAGGGGGGGCGACCGCCCGTGCTGGATTCGCCGGAGCCTTCAATTCCGTCGGGCGCCGCCGGGTCATTGGCTCGTTGCAGCAAACACAGAGAAGGTTGCAGCAAACATACAGAAGATGGGAAGAAGATGGAAGGTGGGCTGTTTTTTTCCCTTAGTTGTGGCCCTTTTTTGGGCTGAGAGAGTTGGGCCTTTTTTTAAAAATGAGGCCCAATTAAATGAAATAATTTTCATCTAACCCGGCTGAGGCTCCATTCTCTGAAGTCCAAATCCTATGCCTTCACTCCTTCACCGGGCGGATCTTCACTTCTCCTTCTCCCTGCTCTGTTGCTGCCTACCGATAAACGGCTTCTTCTTGATAATCGAGCAGTTATGTTTATTTTGTCCTTCTTGATCTGATCTGGATATTGTTTGTTTTTGATTTTTGATGATTATGGTGTAACTGGGTATTTTCTATTTGTATGCATTTTCTTAATTGGAGATAGAGTGTTTTTGGATGCTGAAAATAATGGGGATTGGCCGATTGGGGAGTCATGGGCAGATGATATGACAGAATAAAAGTGGAGAGGGCATCGAAAGGTGGAACTGTACAGCCAAGTTTCCTTACATCCCACCTTTTATTTCTCCTCTAAAAACCACTATTTGTGCAATTTGTTCCTTGGAACACCTTTTTCCTCTGCGAAACCTCTTAATCTTTCACAGTTAACAAACTTTGTACAAATTCTTTCAACATCTCCATCTTTAATTCTCAAATTTTTCTCGCCATACCCTTTCACTACTAGAAAACGTGCCTAAGACCAATATTTGATCTATATTCTTGATATAGAGGGTTTAGTTTAGAGGGGAAGGAGGACTCAATTGAAATGGAAAAAGTATCGGGTTTTAGTAGAGTAGACGAGGAGATTGAATTACCTCCAGGATTTCGATTCCAGCCAACAGATGAAGAGCTTAGAACTCATTATTTATCTCCTAAGGTAATTGACAGCAGTTTCAGTGCAAAAGCTATTGGAGAAGTGGACTTAAACAAGGTTGAACCTTGGGATTTGCCAAGTAAGTTCAAAAGATGAAGTGCTTATTTGTTTCGGTTATGTCGTTTTGAACCCCCTAATTTTTTATACGTGCAAGTCAAATTCATTTTATTTTCTATTTCAGTTCTTTTATTTATTTTATTTTTTTTTTTTTTTTTGTGAATACATTTGTGAATTTGAAGAAAACAACAAGAATTAAGAAAATTAGCATTTACATGTCTAT
Source organism: Fraxinus americana (assembly GCA_035079005.1). Taxonomy (NCBI): domain Eukaryota; kingdom Viridiplantae; phylum Streptophyta; class Magnoliopsida; order Lamiales; family Oleaceae; genus Fraxinus; species Fraxinus americana. The sequence goes on along the minus strand of CM068725.1, from coordinate 17,288,695 downwards.
TGAATATTTTTTAATATTATTTAATTAAATATTTATGAAGAACCCCTCTCCTCGATTACTGATTGTCGACGGTCAATGGTCAACGTCTGCCCGGGCTGAACTTCAATGCTGGGTCCGCCACTGATGCTTGCCCTCCCTCAAAACAATGTTCCTCGCAAAATGCTCTTCCTTGATTTGGGACAAGACAATACAACAATGAGTAGTTCCATAAAATGAAAATGTGAATATTGCTAGTTGAGGTTGAAAATGGACTGATTTAGGGATGTATTCCTAATCAATTTGAAATTTTCAGAATTTTGAGCTAATATAAATTCTCTCGATTATTTTGGTTCACCTGATCGGTCCATATGGAGAGAGACATATAATGTATAAATGGAATAATTGGACATTTATCAACGCATATATTGTACTCAATTGAATAAGATTATGGAAGAGAGAAATAGAACAAAAATTGTCGCTTATTCAAATGTCTTTAAATAATTTTATAAAACCAAACCACAAAGATAGTTCTTATTGTATCCTATCTTTTTGGTACCCACTGTTCCTTCAGGGCGAACTGTTTTTACTGAAAGTTTGTTTTTTTAACACATTATGAAAGAGAACTTACTAGTTAAAGCGTCTCTAGATACTTTCTATTTATAAAAGACATCTCATATAAAAAAGAGAATATTTTAAAAACATCGAGAAATATCTATTGATTTTTTTTATTTAACATATTTTTATCATTGAATTTCTGTGACTTATTAATAGAGAGTGAGTTTGATTGTTCGAAAAGTTAATCTCACTCTATATTTTAAACACGGTCTCTCTAAAATAAAGAACAATCTGTATTTAAAATCTCTTAGAGATACTCTTTAGATAAATAGCTATCTTTAGTAACACATTGTATGGAGTACATTGATACACATCTTTTGTTCCAAGCGTAAATCAATCAAGTTTGTCTACTTGTTAAAAGCAACAAAGAAGAGGGGAAAAGAGAGGATAAAAAGTGTTAAAAGTTAAGGGGAAAAACAGAGGATAAAAAGTGGTAAAAATAACTTTTACCAGATAAGAAGCCTTTTGATCAAAATGATAAATTGTCAAAACAAAAGTGCTAAAAATGAAATAATGATATCTAGCACCACTGGTCTACAGCATCTCGTTTAGGTAACGCTAAATGATAAAATTAAGTTATTCGTTTAATTAAAGTAATATTATTTAAAATCACTGATATTAAAACACCAGTTTAAGTGACACTAAATAAAAAGTATAATTAAATGAATCACTTAATTCTACCTTTCATTGAACTTATCACTTAACGTCATTTAGAATGGTGTTATAGCACTGGTGGTCCTAGGTAACATTATTCATTTAATTATATGTTTAATATAATGACGGATGTTTTTAACATTAACAATGATGAGTAGACAACGAGGTATAGCATATTGTCCTTTTAATGAACAATATTAGCAACACAAACAAAATCACATGTGTTGTCCTCATAATGAAATTATTAAGTGCTCACTTATTATTTACAGAGTTTGTAGGATCCATAATTCAGCACTTACAGGCAAATATCAAACAAGCACTAAAGCAAACTAAAGTTTTATATATTGTGTTCTATAATCGAGTCGCTTTAGTATTTGAAAATCTCGATAGAGGCCACGACATAGAAACTGTTATACAGCGTAGCTAATAATGCAAGGATTAATCAAAAGCGAGAAGCAACTTGTGGTTGTCAACAATCTACAATTGCATTTACACAGTCGAACATTAAATTGCGCGATAAAAATTCGTAAAAGAAAAATAACATGTCACTTCAAGCCACCTGATTTGAAAATAGTTGCCCGTCTAAGAGACAATGAACCTGAGTACAAAATGTATGCTCCAATTTTAGAAGCCATAATCTTCTCAGGCACACCAAGTGCCTGTCGGTTCCAATTAAAATCAAAAGAAATGGCTTTTTTTGACCGTTATATTCAAACAAGTGAGGCCAATTCTCTCACAATTGGGTAAAAAATGGAGGCTACAACGTTTCGAATTTTCATTAAAAGCAGAAACAGACAAAGCCCAAATGACAATGCCTGTAAAAAAATATCAAAAATCTGAAATATGAGTATCAACACAGAATAAAAACACTTTTAAGGGATTTTTTTAATGGTTAAGGGATCTAAACCCTTATTCTGTTGGCCTACAGATCAAATCTTTAACTAAGCTTAAGAGACTTACTATCTAGAAAAGGTACTTTAAAGCTAGAACAAACATTATTTCCCTAACCCTTATTCTTAGGAATGTCAATTTGACTTGCGAGCTTGGACGACCCGTAACTCGGCCTGAGAAAAGCTCGAGCCGAGGCTCAGACCAAACCCCATTTTGGGGCGTAGGTTCAAGCTCAAGCCAGCCCGTGTGGCTGTGTCACGAGCCATTTTCGGCCCATGACTAGCGAGCCTTTAAAAAAAATTAAAAAGCTAGCTACCTGCTTTTGCATAGGCAGCTTGCAAGCTGCCTGTTAAACACAAGCAACAGTACACACTGCAGTTATATTAGAAAAAAAAAAAACTTTGAGCTGGCTCGGCTCGAGCGGAAAGCTTGGGTTGAGCTTAGATTTTTTGGCTCTGGCCAAAAAAAGTTTGAACCATTTTTACTAGAACCTAGCCCGAACATCGGGTTTCAGTTCAACTCGTTGACATCCATAGATGGGGCTAAGATTGGGAAAAAAATGATAAAGCAAATCTCAAATCAGAATTTGAAGCAAGAAATGTATAATTAATCAAAAGCATGCAAGAAATCGATCAATATTCTAGGGGAAGGCTAATGTGTCCATTCGGGTAAAAACATATTAGTTCTTCCGAACTTCATTGAAAGTGATTAGAGATCCATCAAGTACCACACACAGTCTACATTCATTTATCAACTTATTATTTTCTCTTGTACAATATGATGCTTTGATAACATAATAATCATAATCAGATGCGAGTCAATTATGTACAAGTCCATAAGGTAAATTTTGGTGACAATTAAGAGAAGAAAAGGTTCAAATCCCACTCGTAATAAAGGAAAAATGGGACATTATGTTTGTCAAAACTCATACATATAACATATCAAGAGAATGACAAATATGGAAGTATCACTAAAAGGAAAGTATTTCGAGTGATTCATTACTCAAGTGTCATGAATCTAGAGAAAATTTTCACATATATAGTACTACGTACCAACCTGACTATGTTCAGCATCGTTAAACTTTGAGAATATTATTAAATTTTAATGATGCTACATTGAACAATTTTAGCTCACATGGAAATCGATGCCACGAGAATATAATAGTATCATGGATAAGCAGAAATTTTTTCTTCAAATAAATTTAGCACACCTTGTAACACAAAAAGTGAAACTAAAAGAATTAATGAGCAAGAAGAGATGAGTGTTCAAGTTTATCACGCACAACCTACTATGACGGGATCCAAGGAAGGCAACAAGCTATCAAGGGTTCAATATATATTGAGGAGAGGTTAAGGGCCAATTCGAGATCAAATAGAGTCAATGAAACCATGCAATCTGTTGGGAATACTACAGCAGAATGCAAGCACAATATTCAGCATAAGCAAGTTCTACAGGCTCATCAAACCAACCAATGAACAAGTTCAATACCCAATCTTATAACCTCAGTATACAACATGCAACCTAGACTACTAACATAATCATAGCATAACTGATGTACAGAAACAGCAGGATACCATTCAACTCAAGTAATGACTACAAATATATATATACTGCAGAAACCGAAATGGAGAAGCTAAAATAAAGAAACCGAAAGCCAAAACATTAAAATGGACAGAACAATAAAGGGCAGAAAGATCCTTCCCTTCTACCGGTCAAAGCTCCAGTTCTTCTCGCTGTTTTCAGCTGAAGTGCAGGCTCAGGAACAGCTCCAACCACGCCATGCAAATCGCCCAAGTATACCAACCGATCTTGGATAAGATTTCAGGTCATCGATCGAGAACGATCTACCATTGTTTAACAGACTCTAGCCTCAGATTTTAGGGAAGAAAACCTGCACCAATCAGCCACTCTTTCAAGCCTTAGTATACCCAAGATTAACCCCCATGAATCACTAAAATCAAACCATAGAAATCACCCAAAGGGAAGAGAACCCTACGGCACAGAGAAGCCTTAGAAAACGTGAGAGAAATCGAGAGTTTTTAGAGAATGAGAGGAAGAGTCTCAAGTAAGCCAAGCCCTAGGAAAATATCTAGGTAGGTTTGATCCCAACCGTAGATCAAGATCAAGGGACACAATTAATCCTCACAAGTAGCACAAAACTGGCTCAGCCCAATGAGTCAGGAGAACCACAAAGCCCACATTCTTCACCTTGGTTCTCATAACACTCTCTCGGTTGCGAATTTGCACATGAAAGAACTGTTCATCATCATCGTCCACTACCTGCAAGAAAAATTAACCAGTGTCAATATGTAACAAAGATAAGCACAATTTAAATTTACCTGCAGGTAGAATTTTTGTTCCCACATCAGAGGGATTCCTATCAGTATGAATCTTAACAAGTTCGACTTTACCTTGAGAAAGTTTCTCACGTATAAAATGATACTTCACCTCTATATGTTTGGATCTCTCATGATAAACAGGGTTCTTACTAAGTGACAACGCACTCTGACTATCCGTAAACATAATAAATGTATCATGCATGAAGTTCAATTCTTTTAAGATTCCCTTTAACCACATACATTCCTTAACCGCCTCGGTTATGCTAACGTATTCAGCTTCAGTACTAGACAGAGTCACTAAGGGTTGCAGCTGAGATTTCCAAGTTATGCAATTATCACCTAGGGTAAAGAAGTAAGCGGTAGTTCATTTCCTACTGTCTCTATCACCAGCAAAGTCCGAATCAACATAGCCCTTAAGAGTCAACTCCTCAGATATTTTCTCATACACTAAGCCTAGATTTAAAGTCCCAACCAAATACCTTAATAACCATTTCATACCGGCCCAATGCGGTTTACCAGGGTTGGACATAAATCTACTTAGAAGACTGATTGAAAATGCAAGATCAGGTCTGGTAGTAATCATAGAAAACATGACAGAACCTATGGCATTAGCATACGGAACATTTTCTATCTCTTTTAATTCAGATTCGGATTTACGCGAATGATCACGTGAAAAATTCATATGGCTAGCAAGAGGCACATTAACAATTTTACTGTCTTTCATTCCAAATTTAGTTACAACTTTGTTCAAGTACGCTTCTTGTGAAATTGTTAACTTGTTCTTAGCCCTATCCCTTGTTATCACCATCCCTAGAATCTTTCTAGCATTCCCTAAATCCTTCATATCAAATTCCGATTTCAAAAGATCTTTTAGTTCATTAATTTGAGTCTTGCTAGATCCAGCTAATAGCATATCATCGACATAAAGCAACAAGTAGACTTCACAACCGCTCTTTATCTCATTAAAATATAAGCAAGCATCAAATTCACTTCTATTAAACCCTATCTTCAGTACAAAAGTATCAAACCTCTTGTACCATTGTCTTGGGCTCTGTTTCAGCCCGTACAAAGATTTCTCCAACTTGCACACATACTCAGACTTGTCTCTAGCCACAAACCCTTGTGGTTGGCTCATGAAGATATCCTCTTCCAACTCTCCATGTAAAAATGCAGTTTTTACATCGAGTTGTTCAAGTTCCCAATTGAATTGAACAACAAAAGCCAACATCAGTCTGATCGTCTTGTGCTTAACCACGGGTGAAAATATCTCATTATAGTCCACACCCTCTCTTTGAGTATAACCCTTAGCCACTAATCTCGCCTTTTACCTCACAGAATCATTAGGGCTTAAACCTTCCTTCAACTTGTACATCCACTTACATGGAACTAATTTCTGATCTTTAGGTTTCTTAACAAGTTTCCAGGTTTTGTTATCACTCAAAGATTTCATTTCTTCCTGCATAGCTTTTATCCAATTTTCAGAATAATTTCCATTAATAGCTTCTTCATAACTAGCAGGTTCTATTTGTTCAAGGACTTCACCTGAAACTAATGCAAACTCAGTCAAACTTAGGGATTCGTACCTAGGGTTCGGCCTAATCTGTCGTCTCGCCCTATCCCTAGTGAGTTGATAATCTTGATTAGGTGGCTGATCATTAAAATGTTCAATTTCAACTGGTTCAGTGTTATCTTGAAGTTCAGTCACCTCTTCAGGTTCAGTTTCAGTTTCAGGTTATTGATGTGTAGGGTCATTAAGCGTAGGTGAATCAAGCTTAGTAAGCTTCAACTCAGTCTGAACACTCCTCTCAGTTTCAGTTTTGTTAGCTTCATCAATTTTCTGTTTTAGACATGGCATTTTAGATTCATTAAAGACCACATTCCTGCTATTAATAATCTTAATGCCTTGAACCCCTAAAACCCACAACCTATAGCCCTTCACACCCTCGGGATACCCTAACATCACACACTTGACCGCCCTCGGCTCAAGTTTCCCTTCAGATTGATGTGCAAATGCAGCACATCCAAACATCCTCAGATGACTCAGATTTGGAGGCTCCCCCGTCCACATCTCCTGTGGGGTCTTAAAACATATACTGCTGGACGGTGAACTATTAATCAGATAAGCTGCGGTACTAGCAGCTTCAGCCCAAAACCCTTTGGCGAGGCCCGAGCTAATCAACATACACCTCACTTTGTTCATTATTGTCCTATTCATTCTCTCAGCGACCCCATTCTGTTAAGGTGTGTATTTAACTGTTCTGTATCTTGTTATCCCTTTCTATTTACAGAAATTGTCAAATTCGAAATTGCAGAATTCAAGCCCATTATCAGTTCTTAATGTTTTAAGTTTCTTTTCTAACTGATTCTCAACCGACTTTAACCAAATTCTGAATTTCCCGAAAGTTTTCGACTTAGCCTTCAGAGGATAAATCCAAACATTTCTTGAGTAATCATCCACTAAGGACAAGAAGTACTGTAGACATAAAAAAGGAAATAATAAAATAAATAAATAATGGGTTGGGTCAATTTAAATAATCAACTCAATTAAACTAAAACTTAATGAGCTCATAAAATTTTAAAGGTTCACTCTACTTTTTTTCTAAATTCATAATTATTCAATTATAATCAATTTAGTTGAATTAATTATGTGATTACCAAAATTGGCCACGAATTTCTCCTATAAATAGGGTCAAAGGTTCATTGAAGAGGGGGGGCAAAAAGTGAAGAAGAAAATCACGAAATGCTGAAGAAATTCCAAAGCCGAAGGAAGAGAAGAAATCATCTCAACTCCAAGTCCGGCAGACACGAAGAAGATCAAAATCTCCTTCAAATCAAACAAATCCTAGAAGATCAAAATTTTCTTCGAATCAAATCAAGATCAAGCCCAAGTTTCGAAATCCAAATCCAAGCTCTGAAACTCAAGTGTCAACAAGTCAAGTTCTCGGCAAATCAAATTCTCAGCAATTCTCGAAGTCTCGGATTCAAGCCACGTGGCTCCTCGTCTTCAAACATTCAGATCATTAATCAGAGGGTTTTGCAATTTCGCAATTACAAAAAGATTCTCATTTATTTGTATTTCTTAAAATACAATTTGTGACGTTTTCTGTATTTTAATACGCGAAATCCGTCGTACAAATTTCTTGGCACGCCCAGTGGGACCTTCTTGTCCTCTCATCTTTTGATCTCAGAATTTTCAACTTTCAACCACTACATCAACAATGGCAAACGGACAAGCGAAGCAAACCATAACTCATCTCGAAGAGACACTTGTTGAACTGTTCCGTACGACCAGAGCCCAAACAAAAAGTGGGAAAACTCAACTGGTTCCACCACTAAAGAAGTTCTCCAACAAAGGCAGAATGAAAATTGCTTTCACAAAGCCAACTTCTCATTCAACAGAAAAGACCAAGAGTTCGGCAAAAAATTCTCGTTCGGGCTCCGTCTCCAGTGGCAGATCCTTGTCCGGATCCCCTCATACCACTTCTCTGCAAAGGTGGGGAGACTATAGTTCATCTGAAGAATCACTTGAGCCAGTGATGGTCACGGAGGCGACCTCAGGCTCGGATGATCGAATCCAACAAATGGCTTTAGCCATTGAAAAACTAACGAAGTCACTAGAAGAGAAAGACGCGCAGGTTACTGCACTCATGCACAAGCTAGAACTGCAAAATCTGGCGAAAGAAGATCAAGAAAATCCGGAATCTTCCAAAAGTAAGGATCTGGAAGTCCAAGAACGCCAACAGAAACAAGATATACATGATCGAACAGTTGTTCAAAACGTTTTGCGTGATACTACTCAACTTTCTGTTGGCTCTCTATCCGTCCACCAACTTCAACATATGATTGCGGACACCATTCGTGCCCAGTATAGTGGTTCAATGCAATCTTCATTGGTATATGTCAAGCCATATAGCCGTCGAATCGACGAGATAAAGATGCCACTCGGTTACCAACCTCCAAAATTCCAATGCTTTGATGGGAATGGCAACCCAAAGCAACATGTTGCTCATTTTATTGAGACATATAACAATGCAGGCACTTACAATGACACCATGGTAAAACAGTTTGTACGCTTCCTCAAAGGTGCTACGTTCGAATGGTACACCGACTTACAGGCTGGGTCAATTGATAGTGGGATCAGCTTGAAAGAGAATTCCTAACACGTTTCTACAGCACCAGGCGGACTGTCAGCCTTCCAGAACTTGCTCGAACAAAGCAGAGCAAGGAAGAGCCAGTTGTAGAGTACATCGAACGCTGGAGAAACCTCGTGCTCAATTGCAAAGAATGAATAAGCGAAGCCTCTTCCATTGACATGTGCGTACAAGGCATGCATTGGGGATTACTCTACAATCTTCAAGCAAATATGCCTCACTCCTTTGAAGAGTTGGCGACACGTGCTCATGACCTGGAGCTCCAAATTGCAAGGCATGGGAGTTACTTGCCAAGTGATCCACGTGACAAGAAAGATCCCAAGAAAGAAATAAAGAAGGACTTCAAGATAGGTAAGCCCAAAGAGGTAATGACAATTTCCACTATCCCTGCAAAGGTAGCCTTCCAAGGGACGAGATCAAACCCAAAACCAAAACCAGAGTTCAGACCTACCAAAGGTTTAGTCCAAAGCAGAGGCCAAGTGACTCTGAAAGAACTCGAAGAGAAGGAGTACCCATTTTCAGATTCTGAAGTTCCTGGAATCTTGGATCAACTTCTTGAACAGAAGATTATCGAACTACCAGCCCCAAAGAGACCAGAGGAAGTAGGTAAGGTCGATCATCCTAAATATTGTAGATTTCACAGGATCATTAGTCACCCGGTGGAAAAATGTTTTGTGCTGAAAGATCTTATTGTTCGCTTGGACAAAGAAATAAGATCAAACTTAAAACGGGAGAAAGCCTAACTGCTGACTGCTCGATGGTTTCGTTTGGGTCGTTTGATCCAACCCCCATTGCAAAATGGGAACATATATTTTCTCATATATGCGATGCTAATAAATCTCCAACTGAGGAGTTTGGACCACAACTTCCAGAAGGAGCCATCCCGTGAAATTTGAAGTAGACGGGGAAATCACTATCAGTTACGTCTACCCGGGAATGGATGGACCACGTGCACCCAATCGTCCAATCTTTTACGAAATTATGACAGACGGTTTGGATGTCTAAGATTCTGATTCAGAGTCCGAAGACGAGGTTGGTGATGGCTGGTCTACCTTCATAAGTAAGAAGGAGAAATACCAAATATTAGACAAAATAAGTAAGATTCTACCTTCTACGCCTCTTGTAGGACCAAAGTTGGGGGCATCAGGTATGGAAGCTCAACCTAATGAAAAGGTAACACTAGAAGAAGGCCAGGAAGGATGGACCCTTGTAAAAGGACGTCATCGAAAGGCCCCACATTTCTCCTGTTCTAGTGTTTGTGACGAGAAACTGAGAACAACAAACAACCAAAGGAGGAGGTCTAAAACCAAGTCAAAAGTGCCAACTAAATCAACAGGAGTAGAAGCTGCTTCACGCATTCCTCCTAGACTGCTAACCCTGGGTGATTACCTTCCTAAAGGTTTCCTCGACAACGAATGTTTTACCTCCAATGTTGTCAATGTAGAGGAGAAAGACGAAGCAAGGAAGGAACTGAGAAAGAGTTCAAAACAGAAGAAAACTATCTCGCGACTCAATAATATTCCTTCCGATACAAGCTTAGCAGAGTCTCTTAAACTTCCTTTTGATGATCGAATGACTCTAATCGCAGCGTTGATAGATCCAGAAGAATACGAAGGCAAAGTCCTAGAACATATTGGATCCACAACCCGACAAGACTGTATGGCCACTATCACATTTGACGACGAAGATTTGCAATTGGGCTCTCGTTTGCATAATAGACCACTCTATGTTAGTGGTCATATTCGAGAATGCAAGATAAATCGCATAATGATCGATTGCGGATCTGCTGTCAACATTATGCCAGTCAAAACGATGAAGAGAATTGGAATTAATGTCAGTGATCTATCCAAGAGCAAAATTATGATCCAAGGATTCAACCAAAAGGGTCAACGAGCCGTTGGCATGATTCGTTTGAAGTTACAAATAGAGGAGTTAATTTCCTCAGCTCTCTTCCACGCCATTGATGCCAAAACATCATATGAATTACTCATGGGACGTGTTTGGTTACATGAAACTGGAGTTGTACCTTCGACTTGGCACCAATGTTTCAAATACAGTCGAGATGGAGAAGTCAAATATGTGGTAGCTGAGTCTAAACCATTCCTCGAAGAAGAATCTTATTTTGCTGACGCCAAATTTTACGTGGAGGATGAAGAATGTAATTCTGCGGGGTTAACCATGGCCGGATCCAAAGTTAAAGGAGATGCAGACGATGATAATACATCCAGCGTTGTTCAGCCTCATCAAATCATCAAAGGTAAATCAAAACTTACATCTGAGGGGTTCTCTAAAGGTAAAACACCTCAAATAGAATCGACCGATGTTGAAGTATTGAGGAAAGAGTTAACTCTTCCAATACCTAGCATTCCAAAATTGTTTCTGCCCCATCAACTCATGGCAATCCCGGGAGGCCACGAATCAACAGTGGGAGCTTCGACGTCTATTCCGGACATATCAAAACTCAGTATTTCTAGCTTATCCAAACAAAATAAGCCTGGAGCCGATGGACCAAAACAGACCTTCAAAGGGTGTTATAATCCCCAAGTCAAAAAGCTGTTTGAGAATGCCAGATTTGGGAAAGGGGAGCCTCGCATATTAGGTGATCTCGACGCTATCCTTTCGGGTGGGCGTATCCCTTCTCATTCTGACGGGACCCTCATGTCGCAACCTAGGTATGGTTTGGGATATGATCCAAATCCACCAAGAAAGCTTAAGGTCAAGAAGGTTTCATCGAACCCAATCATGATTCAAATCTACGAGGTCGCAGGAGAAAAACCTGAACAGCCGAAACCTTCAGTGTTCGATCGAATTGAAAGTGAGAATGTCAGAGTTTCGGTGTTTAAAAGGTTAAAAGGGGAACCCTCCCAAGTGGTTGACATACAAGGCAAAGCTTCTGTCTTCCAAATGTTAAGTAAGGATCCTTCTCCTTCTACTCAAATTGATACTAACGCACAAGCTCCCCAAAAGTCATCTCGAAGACAATCTGCATTTTCTCGAGATTTCTGATCCAAGTGCAAAGCCTCAACGATCAAAGAGAAGACTACAACGTTAAAAGGTTTACCCTTCTCTAAAGAATGATGAGGATGAAGAAGAGGTCTCCGTTAATCATATAGCTTTTGAAGAAGCTCCCAACTCAAAACCTGAGCCTGAAAACTCTGCCACAACAGATGAACCTGAATCGGCCCCACTTACGTTTGAAGAAGGAGGACAAGCTACTGTGGATGACTTGAAACAAATAAACTTGGGGACTGAAGAAGACCCAAGACCAGTGTTTGTAAGTGCTCTCCTCAGTCAAAAGGAAGAATCAGAGTACACCCATTTGCTTGAAGCCATATCATCAGACTTGAAGCCATATCATCAATATGCATCGGCTCTTATGAAAAGATTTTATTCGTTGAAACTCAAATTCATACCTAGGAATGAAAACAGGGAAGCCGATGCCTTAGCTAATTTGACCGCTGTTCTAGCCAGGACGGACGAAGATTTCTCTCACTCCATTTCAATTGCTCAAAGATGGGTGCTTCCGTCATTACTACCCAGTGATATGGAAGTAAATAATAGCGTTGAAGTAATCAAAGATGAGGAAAAAGAAGATTGGAGACAACCGATAATCGATTTCCTTCAACATCAAAAGCTACCAGACAATCCACGGCGAAAAACCGAAATTAAGAGACGTGCATCCCGTTTTGTCTTTTATAAAGGAACGCTTTATCGACGATCATTTGACGGAGTCTTCCTTCGATGTTTAAGTAATGATGAAGCAACATGTGTCGTGGAAGAAGCCCACTCTGGAATCTGTGGTGCTCATCAGTCTGGACCCAAACTCCATTTTCGAATAAAGAGAATGGGATACTACTGGCCGACTATAGTACAAGACTCCATGGATTATGCAAAGAAATGTGAAGCCTGCCAAGTTCATGCAAATTTCATCCATCAGCCTCCGGAACCATTACATCCGACAGTAGCTTCATGGCCATTCGATGCATGGGGTCTTGATGTAATTGGACCCATAACTCCAAAGTCTTCAGCAGGACATTCATATATCCTCGCTGGAACCGACTACTTCTCTAAGTGGGCTGAAGCCATACCATTGAAAGAAGTGAAGAAAGAAAATGTTGCGAATTTCATTCGTATCCAAATCATTTATCGATATGGAGTCCCACGATACATCATCACTGACAATGGAAAGCCCTTCCACAATAGCCACATAAACAACTTATGCGCAAAATTTGAATTTAAACAATACAACTCGTCCATGTATAATGCAGCAGCTAATGGTCTAGCAGAGGCATTCAACAAAACTTTATGCAGCCTATTGAAAAAAGTTGTCTCCAAATCAAAAAGAGATTGGCATGAAAGAATTGGTGAAATCTTATGGGCTTATCAAACTACTTATCGACCTCCAACACAAGCCACTCCTTATGCCTTAGTGTATGGAGTGGAAGATGTACTTCCACTAGAGTGTCAGATCCCGTCACTTCGGATTGCCATCCAAGAAGGTTTGACGACAGAGGAAAATGCCCATCTTCGATTGGAGGAATTAGAAGCTTTGGATGAGAAGAGATTGGAAGCACAAATGCATCTGGAATGTTATCAAGCTCGGATGGCAAAATCCTTCAACAAGAAGGTGAGACCAAGATCGTTTCAAGTTGGAGACTTGGTACTTTGCGTACACAGACCAATCATAATCACAAGAAAAACAGGGGGCAAGTTCCAACCTAAATGGGATGGTCCATTTGTCGTGACCCATGCATTCACAAACGGAGCATGCAAGATCGTCGACAAAGATGGATTACAAATCGGGCCTATCAACGGGAAATTTCTAAAGCGTTTTTACGCTTGAAATTTTGTAAAATTTTCATTGTAATACTCCTGGCCCGCAAGAGGATAAACTGTGAACGGCCCTCCCAAAAAAAATGAATTTTTCGTTCTTGTAACGAACTACGCTCGTCTTGATCCCGTTTGGGTACGTAGGCAGCTTGGATAAATTATAAATTCAAGTTCAGTCACAACTAATAAATTCATTCAATTTGTTTACCATTTTTCACAGCAACAAAAGAAAAATATCCAAGAAATAAGAAAAATAAAAGTTCATCGTGAAAAGAAAAAGAACGATGGAAAATCAAAATCCATACAATGTTTTTTTTTTTAAAGAAAATCATAAAGGCTCGACTTTATCCCTCGCCATTGATCACTTGCAGGAAACTATCTTCAAGGGTCTTCCTTCTCTGGTCAATGGATGCTGCGCTAGAAACATCTCTAGTCTGTAATTCTTCCAACACGACCTTTTCAGTTCCAAGAACGCTCTCCTGTTCGCGACAGGTTTGAAGTTCATCACGGAGTCTGTCCAGCTGACTAATTTTATCTTCCAATGAAGAACGTGTAGAATCTTTCACTTCGAGCTGAATATTCAAAAACTTCAACCGCTCGGCCTTTCTTCAGAGGTTGGACACTCCAAGTGTTGCTTTCTTTCAGATAAATAAATGTCAATTTCTTTAAGAAATACGTCCATACACTTCATCAAAGGTGATGGATCTGCGCGGAATGAGCTGGTAATCACGTTTTGAAGAATTACATTATTTTCATCCCACCAAGATCGGATGTTAGAAAACTCATGCTTCAGGACGTCTCTAAAACACTTCTGAAGATAATTAGTCATGGCATCTTGCAAAACAGCCTTAAAATAAGGGGACTCTTGAGTTATCCCAGGCGGGGGACCAGCCACAGAAGAGCAAATTGGAGTTACCCGACGAGTATTTATTTCTAAAGGCGAAATGATAACTAAAGCCGATGAAGGTGGAGCAGCTGGAATTTCTTGATCAATCTCCGAAATGTTAGCTCTCGCAATCTCAGAATTCACCTCATCTTCATCATGGAAACCATCAATGTTGAGTACCGAAAGGCCTTCATTAATAATACTCGGGTATTTGCAAGGTAGGTCTCGAAAATCATGAGTACCATCTATTCCTTGAAGTGCACCGATCCTACCATCATTCTCGCCGGTCTGATCTTGCAAAGAGTTCGGATTCACATAAAAATCCAATCCTTCAGGAATGCTTGGAAAACCTACAAAATGGTAGAAATAAAAAAAAATAGAAGAAGAAATTAGAAAAAAAAAGGGGAAGAAGAAGAAAAGCCTACCCGCGTTCCGCGTTCTAGGCGACATAGCTAAAAATTCGCCATCTGATGGTGTATTCGGAAGACTGATGTTAATGTGAGAAACCCCAATGTCACCTTTTGAAGGATTCGGGACATCTTGAAGCGGCATCGATTTTATCGGTCGTTTAACATTATATATTCGGGAAAGAGGAGTCTGAAATCAAAGTTTGTTGCATAAGACCAAATACAGGAAGCATTAAAAAAAATACCTGATCTCCAGAGCTTTCAACTCCCAGAGCTAGAGTCTTTTCAGGTGCGTGGGACGCTCGATCTTCAGGACTACTGTGGTCTGGAATCAAAACTACCTCGGGCATCTTATCAGCAGGCTCAGAGGTGGGAGCAAACTTTGTTGAGGGAACTTTAATTTTAATCTTCTTAATGACTCTTTCGTTTCGAAAGTCCAATTCCCTCTTTCGAGAAATCTCTTCGGGGATGGTGTGTGGAGAACTTAGCCCTTTGGCTATAACCCTGTTCGGAACTGGATTAAGAACAAAGTCGCAGCTCTCACTAGAAAATAAAACATGCACTTGAACCTTGATCAAGATCGGTAATACTCGATTATTCCACCAAATTTGATACTCCGCATCAACATTTTGATGAGTATCCTTCACATACTCTAGAATGTGAAATATAGATCCACTCATTGTTTGAGTCAGAGACAACCAAACGCGATACATATCGCCTGCATTGAGAGCAATATCCAACTTTCTTGGTGAACCGGGAAGTTTTTGTCTAAAGCCAAATTGTCTCGCAAACCTATGAGGATTATATGCCTCGAGAATAAAAGGAGAGTTCCCTCGACGGTAAGAGACAAATCCAGACCGAATACTCATCATGAATTCTGAAGTATCTATAGAC
The DNA here is from genome assembly GCA_035079005.1 of Fraxinus americana. Lineage (NCBI taxonomy): Eukaryota > Viridiplantae > Streptophyta > Magnoliopsida > Lamiales > Oleaceae > Fraxinus > Fraxinus americana. Next base: position 17,273,049 of record CM068725.1, on the reverse strand, counting down.
CTTTGTTGGTCGTCCACTCGTACGTGAGGACGGGACGATGAGGGAAATGGATTCCAGCAAAAGTCATTCGCATCCATCCTTCCATGCATAAGGTCACGACAATCAACAACATTTTTCTTCCAAGACTGGAAAGCATTTAGTGTGCCAGCATATCTCCGAATTATAGGACGAGTATAACTCTTGTCCACATGAACATAAACACCTCGGACAAAATAAGTAGCAGCCCAAGCATAAAAAAAATGTCCAGAAAATGAATGTGAAATCGAGCCAAGGTCCGGGTTTGATTGATGATTCGATGTCCGTGTAAGTCCTCTATAAATGCTCGCTAATATGGGAGGAACCAGACTGTAAGTGTACCCACCTGCCATTTTAGAAGACGCTTTAAAAGTCCCAACTCTCATACATTCGTCCCCAGATGGAAGAACGAAGCGACAAAGCCATAGGGAGAGATAAGCTGCTATTTCTAATTCATCTTCCTCTTCTATAGACAAAGATATTGGCAAATCACTCCAATGACCTCGGTCCCTACGAAAAATATCTCTCGGCTTGTCTACAACCACGGGTCTCCGTACTTCCTTTGAAACTCTTTGATGACGCCTTTTAAATGGATTAAGATGCATAGCAGTCTTATAATTTTTGTGTTGTCGAGGATGCTGGGCACAACCATTCTCGCGAAACCAGAAATTGATCCATTCCTCATGACTGACGCAATCAGATTCAATCGCATTCGCGATCAGTGCAAAAACATTAAAGAGATACAGACAAGACTTGGAGTGTTGATCTGTCAGCTCTGAAAGGCCTGGGACAACTTCTTCATAGTAATGACCCTCGATCAAAAGTCCACTTATCTCGCGGATATCCCAAAGAGAAATACCAACTTCTCCACAGGAGGTCACAAAAGTGTTGGTTTCTGGACACTAAACCTCATAAAGAGCTCTGTAGATAGAATTTGGACGATGGTAATCCTTCGTGGCGGAACTCACTGCAGAAGCTAACTGGCGGAGATTCCTCTTGAGCAGAAGTTTCTGGACCCATGAAGACCATTCCCAAAATTTTGGAAGAAAAGAAATTTCTCCACGACTGACAAGTGCGCTTCCCCATCGTATTTCTTTGCTATCAACCATCTCACAAATTATGGCCTTTGGGACACACTCCATGCTTTGGGAATGATGAGGCGGAAGACGCAAAAAGGGAAGACTGCTAGATCGGCTGGACGTGGCATCTTCTAAATTCTCGTGACACTCACTAATAATGGGCATGTGCAGCTCCGAAAAAGGTTCCAAGAGCTCAGGAGAAAGATATGTAGTTGGCTTGTGGATGCTAAGTTTAAGCTCACCTCGTACGCCGGTTGGACATGGTACTTCACATCAGTATCTTTGAAACGGAGATAACTTTTGCCTTGACTTTTAAGCTCGACAATTTCGTGTATATCAGAATATACTCTATCAGAATTTGTCTCGGCCATTCCTAAAAAAAAAACAAAAAAAGAATAAATAAATAAATTTAATGGATAATAAATCTTTTAAGTTCATTTATTGTCTAAATCATGAACTTCTCTGATATGTAAATGGCCTCCAAAACAAAGTGCCAAACACAAAGTGTCCAGGACGGTCGAAGGAGTCGGTCCTTGGTCCCAAACACAAAGTGCCCAGGACGGTCGAAGGAGTCGGTCCTTGGTCCCAAACACAAAGTGCCCAGGAAGGTCGAAGGAGTCGGTCCTTGGTCCCAAACACAAAGTGTCCAGGACGGTCGAAAGAGTCGGTCCTTGGTCCCAAACACAAAGTGCCCAGAACGGTCGAAGGAGTCGGTCCTTGGTCCCAAACACGAAGTCTCTAGGACGGTCGAAGGAGTCGGTCCTTGGTCCCAAACACGAAGTGCCCAGGACGGTAGAAGGAGTCGGTCCTTGGTCCCAAACACGAAATGTCCAGGACGGTCGAAGGAGTCGGTCCTTGGTCCCAAACACAAAGTGACTCGAATGGCGAAACGTGGCAGCCTTTGGTCTTGAGTTGGTTCATGAACAAATATTTTCTGAACCCATAAAATATCGCAACGCAAAATTTTACTCTACACCAAAAAAAATCTCAAACCTCAAGATTTTTGACTTGTTCCAAAAGTTGAATCTAAATCCTGAAAATAAAAAGAAAAAAAAAAGAAACGAAAAATGTTAATTACAATTTTACAACAACAATAAAAATAACAAAAAAAAAATAAGATACTGTTCACGTGAACAATGTCGTACACTGTTCACGCGTTAAGAAACCCAAAAAGAAAAAAAAAATCGATGAATCAAAACCAAACAATTGTTTGGTTTTGGTTTCCGCCGTCGGCGGAAACCAATTTTGGTTCGCCGACGGCGGAACCAATTTAATTAAAAAAAAAAGAAAGTGAAAAGAGGGAGAGATAATATAAAAAAAAAAAACCTAATATCTCTTACCTTTATCTGCTAATTGAATCTTTGTCTCAAAATTTTATAATTCGTTCCTATAAATAGGTAAGTATCGGGCTTCACTTAAGCCCGACTTACCATAAAACATAAAAAACCTGTCTAAAATCAAAATAAACGAATTATCGAATAAAAAAATTACGACAAAAAAAAAATAAAGAAAATCGAAAATCAAGATTTACTAATTTATTTATTTCATAATAAATTGATAAATCTTGAGGGGGCATTTGTAGACATAAAAAAGGAAATCATAAAATAAATAAATAATGGGTTGGGTCAATTTAAATAATCAACTCAATTAAACTAAAACTTAATGAGCCCATAAGATTTTAAAGGTCCACCCTACTTTTTTTCTAAATCCATAATTATTCAATTATAATCAATTTAGTTGAATTAATTATGTGATTACCAAAATTGGCCACGAATTTCTCCTATAAATAGGGTCAAATGTTCATTGAAGAGGGGGGGCAAAAAGTGAAGAAGAAAATCACGAAATGCTGAAAAAATTCCAAAGCCGGAGGAAGAGAAGAAATCATCTCAACTCCAAGTCCGGCAGACACGAAGAAGATCAAAATCTCCTTCAAATCAAACAAATCCTAGAAGATCAAAATTTTCTTCGAATCAAATCAAGATCAAGTCCAAGTTTCGAAGTCCAAATCCAAGCTCTGAAACTCAAGTGTCAACAAGTCAAGTTCTCGGCAAATCAAATTCTCAACAATTCTCGAAGTCTCGGATTCAAGCCACGTGACTCCTCGTCTTCAAACATTCAGATCATTAATCAGAGGGTTTTGCAATTTCGCAATTACAAGAAGATTCTCATTTATTTGTATTTCTTAAAATACAATTTGTGACGTTTTTTGTATTTTAATACGCGAAATCCGTCGTACAAGTACTTACTTCCACCAAATGTGGAATGTTTCTCAAGACCCCATAGATCAGCATGAATATAGTCCAATGGACTGCTAGTCCTATGAGAGCTATCTTCAAAGCTCACCTTATGTGACTTACCCAAAACACAAGTTTCACAGAAGTCTATTGATTCAATATCATCTTTTCCAATCAATTTTTGATTACTTAAAGATTTTAGCCCTTTAAACCCAATGTGACCCATTCTGTTATGCCAAAATTCGGTTTTGTTTTTACTAACAGCAAGAAGACTTGAATTAGGTGTTGTTTCAGTTTTGCCCTCTAGATAGTACAGCCCATTCCTTTTGGGTCCTTTCATAACTATCAGAGATCCCTTAAAAATTTTCAGAATGTTATTCCCGGATTTAAAAGTGTATCCCTCATTTTCAAGAGTACCTAAGGAAATGAGGTTCCTCTTTAAATTAGGGACATACCTAACCTCTCTGAGTTGCCTGACAACCCCATCGTACATCCTGATGGCTATGTCACCAACTCCAACCACATTCTGAGAATTGTTATCTCCCATATAGACCTTCCTAGATTCAATCTCTCGATAGTTATAGAACCAGGACCTTTCAGGGCACATGTGAAAGGTACATCCCGTGTCTAGGATCCAATTATTATCAAATTCCCCCTCAGACACATTCAGGACATGTAGACTATCAAATTCAGAAACAACAGCAGCATTGTTTTGATCAGTGTTATTTAATTCTCTCTGTTTCTTCTTCCAGTCAAAACAATCTTTCTTAAAATGTCCTAACTTTCCACAGTTATAACATTTTTTACCACTTTTGTCTTTTGATTTCGATTTCATTTTAGATTTTCCCCTTCCCTTTTTGTTATGGAAGTTAAATTCTTTCTTTTCAGTTCTTCCCCTAACAAACAAGGCTTCTTCTTTCACATTTGTCCTGTTATCTCTTTTCAGTTCAAGTTCCCTCGATTTCAACGCATCTATCACAATAGCATGCGTATGAGTATCCCTGTCATATTTAATTACATTTCGGATTTCTTTATATGATTCGAGTAATGAATTTAACAATATGACAGCTAAATCCTCATCGTCGAACTTCTTATCATTATGAGCCAGACTTTTCACAATTATGCTATAATCTCTCAAATTCCTCTCTAAATCCTTCCCCTGTTCCATCTTAAAACTAAACAATTTTTCTAACACATAAATCTTGTTAGGCAAAGTCTTAGTCAAGAATAAGGCATCTAAGGCAGTCCATAATATCCTAACATCTTTAACATGATCAAGTTGTCTAATAATGTTATCAGATAAGTGCAAGATTATAGAGCTGTATGCAATTTCATTCATGTCTTCGATTTCATCAGGTTTAGCTTTTAACTCGTCAGAAAAAGTCAATAGATCATCGAGAGCTTTAGCAACTCTCTGTTAGACCAAAATGGCCCTCATTTTCTGTTTCCAAATTGAGTAGTCCCCCTTTCCATCGAATTGTGATAATTCGACCCTCGAACCCATACTAGATTCTGTAAAAGGGTGGCTCGTACTCATGGACTGAACATAAAAGGTTTTGAAAAAATCTTTTCCAGATGATCAACACACAATATGAATGCAGAGTTAAAAAACAATGTCCAGAAATGAAACACGACAACGAATTAATTCGATCACTTAAACTTCAGTGTGATGTGTGTACCGGTGTGATTCAAACTTAGGCAATGCACAGGTATATAATGCAAATAAACGTGCCAAGCATAAAATGGTAAAAGTACCAAACTTAACCTATCGGAGAGTTTGGAATAATCTTACCAACCAACTGTTTGAAAAACAGTAAATATACCACCAAGTCCTCAGCCAATCACCAAGTCTCCAGAATCACCAGTCACCAGTCGGTCAACAACATGCACAAAACAAATTCACAATAATCAGTATCGAATCAAAAAACCCTAGAATGCCCAAAAAACAATCAACCCTAATTTTCTGAAGGACAACAAGCCCTAGACCTACAGCCTAAGCTCTGATACCAGATGTTGGGAATACTACAGCAGAATGCAAGCACAATATTCAGCATAAGCAAGTTCTACAGGCTCATCAAACCAACCAATGAACAAGTTCAATACCCAATCTTATAACCTCAGTATACAACATGCAACCTAGACTACTAACATAATCATAGCATAACTGATGTACAGAAACAGCAGGATACCATTCAACTCAAGTAATGACTACAAATATATATATATACTGTAGAAACCGAAATGGAGAAGCTAAAATAAAGAAACCGAAAGCCAAAACATTAAAATGGACAGAACAATAAAGGGCAGAAAGATCCTTCCCTTCTACCGATCAAAGCTCCAGTTCTTCTTGCTATTTTCGGCTGAAGTGCAGGCTCAGGAACAGCTCCAACCACGCCACGCAAATCGCCCTCCAGAGAAGTGTTCTTAGAGAAAACCAGGGTAAGATTTCAGGTCATCGATCGAGAACGATCTACCATTGTTTAACAGACTCTAGCCTCAGATTTTAGGGAAGAAAATCGGCACCAATCAGCCACTCTTTCAAGCCTTAGTATACCCAAGATTAACCCCCATGAATCACTAGAATCAAACCATAGAAATCACCCAAAGGGAAGAGAACCCTACGGCACAGAGAAGCCCTAGAAAACGTGAGAGAAATCGAGAGTTTTTAGAGAATGAGAGGAAGAGTCTCAAGTAAGCCAAGCCCTAGGAAAATATCTAGGTAGGTTTGATCCCAACCGTAGATCAAGATCAAGGGACACAATTAATCCTCACAAGTAGCACAAAATCGGCTCAGCCCAATGGGCCAGGAGAACCACAAAGCCCACACAATCACTTATTCAAGCTATGGAATCCAAGAGGGTGAAGTTAACAAGCCAAAGACCAAACTATATGTTGGGCATGGGAGCAAAAACAAATTGGAATGCATTGGAATCAATAACTCAAAACTTGGAGGCAAGACGGACTGCTGTGCGACCGCATAGTACAAACTTTGGTGCAGCCGCATGCAACTATACTGAAATCAGGTTAAAGGCCATTGAATGGCCTATGCGACCACATGCAATTTCATTATGTGGCCGTAAAGTACAATTTCTGGACACAATTTTTCAAATTTCGCATAGAATTTTATTTTAATTAAAACTCTTGTATAATATCTTTTTTATATCTTATAAGGCTTTATTCCATTTTTAATTAGGTTTTATGGATTCCATATAAATATGATTCATTTCATTAATTATAAAAACAGACATTTTGAGATATAGTATTGTGAGACATATTATTTTCTTCTTGTTATTCATCAAATTAATTCCGAACTCATCAAGAATTAATTTCTTATGGCGTTCAATAATTCAAGTAAGGTTTATAAATTTTGTGATCACGGTGTCAAAATATTCTTGCAATTATCTTGGTTCTTTGGTTTAATAATTTATTGAGCCAAGATTTCTTTCAAACGTTTATTATTGGCTATCTTGGGTTTGATCCAATTTGTTGTGGGTTCCGTAACTACAATTGTTACGTGAGTCTTGGTTCCAAAAATTAAGGTTATATCATTTCATTCATTGTTTGTTTTTGTTTGAGCATTCATTTTCATTCTTCGTGTTCTTCATCTTTTGAGTCATTCAATTCAATTAAATTACCAAAAAATTCAAAATTTGTTTGTACGCTAAATTAGTGCCAAAATCATTTCCTTTTCAATTTTTTGGGTTCTTTATTGAATTCTCGCACACTTAGTAAAAAGAAATGTGTCTAGTCCTAATTCAAGAAATATTTTCTTGAATTTATCATTGACGTTTTCATTCAAAGTTCAAATTACTAACTCCTAAATCATTCTAGACCACTTTCCTTAATTCTTTATTTTAACTCCACAAATGTTGAAATTTTGATTATTTGAAGAACTTGCAAGCAAACATTGAGTGAAAAAAAGGCAGAGTAGTGAGACTAATAAATGAAAAAAGTGAAATTGAGTGGTACACGATTGTACGCACGTGAGGTAAATATTATTCTAGATTTAAGATGTCTGACATAGACGATTTATTTCAAGAAGGAAGAATAATCAAATCATCTTAACGGAAGAGATGATATGACGATTTGAAATGTTGTTTTGTGATATGGGAGATAGAATGGATAGACAAGAAGCGTGGATGTAGAGGCAAGAAACATTTCTTGCTAATTTGAAAGGGAACAACCTATAGAAATTCTTAATACAAGGAGGCAACGTGAGTTGGATCGTAGAGCGGATATTGGTGGTAAAAATGAAGCGGCTGGTGGGATTGATGATGATGCATTGGTAAAGACTGAAATAGAAAGGATGGGGAATAGATGAGATATGCATGATAGGAGGGCTAGAGATGGAGTTGATAGAAATATGGACAATATTAAAATAAAAATTCCTTCATTCAAAGAAGGAAGGGATCTAGAGGCATATTTGGAGTCGGAGAAGAAGATAGAGTTTATATTTGATTGCCTTAACTATTTGAATGAGAAAAAGGTAAAACTTGATATCGTTGAGTTTACTAATTATGCTATTATTTGGTGTGATCAAATAGCAACATTTAGAATGAGGAATCATGAGAGGCCTATTAAAACATGGGGAGAATTGAAGCTATCATGAGGAAGAGGTTCGTTCTTAATCATTACTATAGTGATCTTTATCAAAAATTACAAAGTCTTTATCAAGGATCTAGGAGTGTGGAGGAATATTACAAGAAAATGGAGTTACCATGATTAGAACGAAAACTTAAGAAGGATCGAAAGGCCACCATGGCCCGATTTTTCAATGGTTTGAATAGGGAAATAGCTAATGTGGTAGAACTACAACATTATGTGGAGTTGTGGAGAACATACTACATGTAGTTATGAAGGTGGAGAGACAGTTAAAAACGAAAGGGGTACCTAGATATCCATCGAGTTCTTCGAGTTCTAACTCTTTTTGGAAATCAAAGTAAGACGATAATAGAGGTGATGGGGCTGTTTCGAGTAGTAAGACCGAACCACCAAGGGGAAAAGAGGAAGTTGCTAGAAAAATGACACCCTAAATAGATTCTCAATCTTCTAAGAATTTGGATATCAAATGCTTTAGGTATTTGGGATTAGGGCACACTGCTTCTCAATATCCAAACAAAAGGGTAATGATTTTGCTTGAAAATGGAAAATTAACGAATGATGGTGATGGAGTAAAGTACCCGCTAGGAGGTGAGTTACTTTGTAGTGATGTGTGCTCTCAATAGAGAAATTAAATTGAATGGTGTGAAACAGCAACAGGAAAACATCTTTCATACTGGATGTCATATTAAAAATAAGGTATGTAGTTTGATTATTGATGGGGATAGCTGTACAATTATTGAGAAATTAGGATTGACTACGATAAAATATCATAAGCCTTATAAATTGCAGTGGTTAGATGAATGTGGAGAGGTTATGGTACGTAGGCAAGTTTTGGTGAATTTTTCAATTGGTAAGTATAGTGATAAAGTGATGTGTGATGCAGTTCCTATGCATGTTGGAAACAGTTTGTTGGAAAAGTCATGGCAGTATGAAAGGAAGGTGAAACATGATGGATTCAAGAATAGGTACAACTTTTTAAAAGATTGGAGAGCTGTTACTCTTGTACCATTAACACCACAACATATCTATGAGGACGAATTGAGATTGAGATGTGAGGAAGAAAAGAAAAACAAAGAAAGGAGAAAGGAGATTAGGAAAGAAGATAGTAAGGTGGCTAATTGTGAGTAAAAAGAGAAGACCCACAAGAGAGAAAATAAAGATGGTCTATTGAGAGGAGAGAAAATCAAAAGCGAGTTTCTATATTAAAAAATAGTGAGATTGAAAGGGCTTTAGTGAGAACTAATAGGCCCCTCCCGAGTTTGGGTATTTCTTTATTGCGTGAATTCAAAAACTCGTTCCATGAATACTTCTTTAGTGGGATACCACCCATTGAGTATCAAATTGATTCGATGCAAGTGGAGAATTTGTTGAGTATTGAATGAGAAGGATTCAACTATGGCATGGTAAAGAATCAATACTCCATATATAGGTTAGATGATGATCTAGCATGTAGTAATATTTTTTCACATGGGGCATGTACTTTTACACATTAATTTTGAGAATTATAAGTCATTTGTCATATGCATTCGTTGGCAATCAATTACTAGTTAATGATATTCTTGTATTTTGCAAGAAATTAATTGAGTATGATAGACATTTAGGGTGCATTGTTGGTAATTTGAGGCATGAAAATCTATATTTCAATCTTGAAGTCCTTAACTATTTTGGTTTGAATTTGTGAAATATGTTGGGAACCAATTTGTATCATCTACGTTTTCTACTACACGTTTTGATATGGTTTATAGTTTAAATCTGTTAACTGTGTTTGATTTAATTCATTTAACTATTATTATAAGTGGTAATTTAGATGGAAATAGAATATTGAATTATATGTATCTCAAGGTAACCAAGGAAAAAGGCATAAAGTATTTGAACCAGGAAATTGGGCTTGGGTGCTTAGGAAAAAATGGTTTGTCGAAAGCAAAGAAGGTCAAAATTACATCCTAGACATCGATCATTCCATGTCATTGCAAGGATTGAAACCAATGGCTACAATTTGGATTTTCAAGGTAAGTTTATGATAATTTGCATTTTTGTTCTTTCTTATCTTTCTGTCTTTGATACAGGTACATATTCGAGGTTGAATCATTCCGAAAACCGAGAGAATGATGGGATCCAAGGAAGGCAACAAGCTATCAAGGATTCGATGTATGTTGAAGAGAGGTTAAAGGAAAATTCGAGATTAAATAGAGTCAATGAAGCCATGCAATCACTTGTTCAATGTATGAAGTCTGAAAGTATAAAGTTAAAGCCAAAAACCAAGTTCTCCATTAGGCATGGGAGCGAAACAAGTTGGAATACATTAGAATCAAGAACTCAAAACTTGGAGGCAAGACGGTCAGCTATGCGACCGCATAGTACATGGAATGCGACCCCATGTATCTATACCGAAATTAGGTTGAAGGTTGATGAATAACCTATGCGACCACATGCAGTTTTACTATGCGGCCGCATCGTACGATTTCTGTACGTTATTTTTCAAATTTCGCCACACCATCCTATGGAAGTCAAACTTAAAATTCAGTAGGGGAGAAATAATCTGAATCAATAGACATGGATGTATTCCATAAAATGGTCCAGTGTGTAAAAAGCCATTATTTTGAACTTCATGGTGGCTTTTTTAAAATACTAGAAGACTGATTAAGATTAGGCTGTGCGTTTCTTTTCGGCTAAAGCTCTGTAAATTGTGAATCCTCTGTCAATTACAACTCAGTCTACCACTCTGAAAGTTGTCAAAGCACTCAAACAATTTCCAGAAGATAAATATATTCCAGCCACATACACAGTACAATAACCATCAAAATTAGGTACGTCGCGTTAAGAACTAGTAAACTGTTTGATGCTTCCAAGACAAGGTTACAGACCTTGAGCATTCTCGGATAACTAAAACCACTGTAATCAAATTTTACTTCACAAAAACCGCCTTCTATCATTTGGTTTCAGGATCTGAAATGAACACATCAAACTTTCATCAACACTCATTATTGCACCAGCATTATCGAATTCACCACAATAGTTGGGAGCAGAAAATATTGTAACTAGCTGTCTGTCAGCAAAAAATTCATATCCATCTTCCACGACCTGCACAGAAAAATCCCATCAACAGCAGAAACCCAACACTGAAACAAGGTCAAAGAATTCAAGAGAAAATATCAATACCTGATGAGCACGACATACAAGGTCCATATCATGCTGCATTAAAAACTCAGCTACCTTATCCGGACCAAAAGTGCATGAGACCCCCCTATCGTTCATCCCCCAACCTCTAACTTCTCTACTAGGATCCGACCAAAGTAAATCGCAAAGCAAACCAGAGTCAGGAACATCAGTTGGACGTGGCAAATTCCTTATTTGATCCAAGTCAAGTAGATCAGGAGAAAGACCACCATGCATGCAGAGTATTTTATCGTCTATAACAGCAGCTACTGGAAGGCAGTCAAAACAATCAGTAAAGACTTTCCAGAGTCTCACATTGAAGCGGCGTTTACATTCATCATAGAATCCATATATCCTATTAATAGAAGCACATTCATGATTTCCTCTTAAAAGAAAGAAATTTTCTGGATATTTGATTTTGTAGGCAAGAAGAAGGCATATTGTTTCTAAACTAAATTTGCCACGGTCCACATAGTCTCCTAAGAACAAATAATTGGCCTCGGGAGGGAATCCACCATAATCGAAAAGTCTTAAAAGATCTCCATACTGCCCGTGAATGTCACCTGGAATTAAGACAAACCAAAATGTACAGTCAGACTTTGGTTAGAGAACAAATAGAAAGAGGGTGAGAAAGTTCAGACTGCAAATCAAGAATGCATTTCCAGACCAAATTGATTAAGAACAAGCAGAAATGAAGAATTGCAAAATTCTTTACCAAGAGAAACAAAACAATCTTCAGTGTGGAGCTCTGAAGGTAACGGAAAAGTACCAGGTTTTTTAACAATGCTTATTCATGTTCACATAAAAGTTAAAGGATTAAGCTGTTTGTAAAGGTGCTGCCTTTATGGCTTCTTTTTTTTTTTTTTTTTTTGCTCAACACCCAATGAGAAATTGCCTTGTGAATCCCTGTAATGTAATCTGTAAAAATCCCCAGTACACAGCACTTCTCAAAGTTAAAACTAACCAAGAAAAAAAATGATACTACAATCTGACTCATCAGACAACATATAGAACTTCCATTAATTAAATAGCTTGCACATTTTGAGTAGGATGTTCTATTCACGTGAAGGATAATAAAAACACAAGGGATGTGGACCACTAAAATGAATTAACATAAATCCAGCTTGTTGGGAAAATAATGAGCAAATTGACCGGCCTAAACCCACACCACCAAGCCCAAGTGAGGTTCTAACCCAAAACCAATTGGTAATGGGTGGAGTAGCCCACTTGGGTTATATGGTGGATTTCTTTTCTTCTCCCAACCGATGTGAGACTTCTTATTTGCTCCCAACACAGCTTAAGTTCTCAAAATGCAACACATGATATTCAGCCAATCAGGAAACCAACTGAAGGGAAGAAACTGCAAAACCACTGATGATTTAGAAGCTAGAGTTTCTTTAATAAACTATATAACCAAATTTTTCGTTTTTACTCAAATACTCCATTAGGCATTTGGAGATTGCATTTTCTTTCCAAGACAATTTTGTGATATTAACAAAGAGAGAAGTATAGTTTTTCCATTACAAGAGGAACCTTTTTTATTTTTATTTTTTAAACTTACGATGGTTGCTTGATTTTGATTTTTTGAGAAGTGAATTTGTGAAAAAGTGATTTTTTGGAAAATGTGTGGTTTAAAGTAGGGAAAAATTATGGGTCCACATGCAATATTATTTCATTAGGAGAATGTGCAGTTGGAAATGAGTTTAAAGAAAAGTAATTTTGAAAGAATTAATATGAAACAAGGGCTTCATCTTTTTCCTTTTTTCAGAAAAAAATAACCAAATATAAAAAACCATCAAGGCCAGACCCTGCCAGGGGTGTGGGCTGGTAGATCCGGGGCAATACCAGGCCTCCTAAAACTGGGCAATATTACACCTCTAGGTATTTATTTATAATCTCTTCATGAAGCCTACATCTTACCAAAAAATTTCATGCTTGACCATCAATGCACCTACTTTCTCCATTACCAACTATAGGTGATAAATTTAAATGAAAGACCACACACCACAATCCCAAATCAAAATTTGAACATTTCTTATGATTTTAATTAGTGTTACATGGCGCAATTATTTGGTAATTCTTGAATGTAAAGTGTGCACAATTATGACCGACTTGGATACCCTGCGATCAAAGTTCTTTCAAGGAAAATTACTTAACGGAATTACAAGATGAGTCAAAACTGTAAACTCAAAATGTAGGTCTCAAGAGAGTGAAGGCTCAAAAAGAAAAACAATAAATAAAAATCTAGAATGCTAAAGAACGTATAGAACTCTAATATTTATGCTTTTTACCACATTTTAAGTCAAATCAAGAGGACTATATTATTCATTGTTATTATCTATAAAACTACAATGGTATCAGTACTGTAAGAACCTACATGCATGATCATATAGTTGTTACTTGTTGGCACACCTACGCACATTTCGCATTCAGAGCAAGTTGCATCCTGTGCAATTTTAGTGCAGAAGAACATATCTTTTAGGGCTTTTGATTCCTTATCCATTTAAACAGCAGTTTTTTTTTTCGGTAATATGCATGGATGGAGATAGTTCATTTATATTATTATAATTCTTTGCATGGTTGATGCATACCTCGCTTTGGGTTTGCATTTAGGCCTTGAGAAACCTTTGTGTCTCAATGGGCTTTGCACATCTCAATGCTTTTTTGTATTTTTCTTTTAAGGAATTTGCCTTGGGGTCTTAACACTTCTCTTTTCCAAACTATTTTTCAGACAAAAAGTCCCCTCTCTCACACAAACCACTACAAATATAGTTGTTGTGGTTGATATTTAAGATTTTGAATATATTACCTCATTTTCTCAGCATTTAGAAACTATAATATTTGTATTTTCACTTATATTTCTATTTAAATAACTTGGTTTGTGTCTATTTCACATTTGTTAGGACATTGATATTTTTCATTGTAGCCAGTAACTCCTAGACTTGAAGTTGTTTTTAGGCTTTAATGCATATGCAAACTAACATTCCTTACCCATGACAGCAAACATCTTAGTGTTTAGGCTAGGTGTTAAAAGTAGCCAAGGTGTACATTTGCTTCATGTAAGTCATTGTTCAATAAATTTTGTCCATTTAAGTGTTATTTATCTGATTTCCTAAAATATGTACCGAATCTTAAGAGTGTACTTTTATTCGTGAGTCATAATTTGTTAATGATTGCAATATATGACAGCCAAGAATTCAATTAATGTGACATCAGCAATAAATAATATTGATACAGATGACCTAGAACGAAAATATTACATCATACTGTTAACGAATTTCAAAAATAAACTATGATAAAATCCATATAAGATGATTATCATAAAGTACAGTTGTCAACACTATAAATGACTTGAAAGGTATAGAGTGCAGAAAATATATTCAAAATTCAGAGCAAACCCATTGCACTAGAATACCATCAACCTCCTACTGAAGTAGACTTCATGCCATAAGTTGGCCACAGAAATATCCTCATATCGACTTCCCAGGGCTGTTCCCCAGGGAAGTCGTGAACAACTTTTTGTATGATCCGGATTTTAAGTGAATAATCACCTGAAGAACGAATTCATATTCTTATTCCACAAAATCTATCTCCTAAGGCGCTGTGATGCTGCTTCTCAAATCGACGGTTATTCTCTTCTCAACTTCATGACCTGTCTTCTACCCAAGATTCTAAATCTCATAAGCTAACGGGTTTTGCTATGTGTACATAACAATGTACACAAAGGTATCCATAATGGACAAATGGCGCCCAGGAGCCCCCCCAATAGGGGGTGCCATTTGTCCATTATGGACACCCTTATGGATTTTGCCATGTACACATGGCAAAATCCGATGAACAAATGATGCATCAAGGCGCCAATTGTGAGACAGTATTTGGAGGTGCATGCCTCAAGGCTTATGAGACGTGCTCCTCAGTTCTCTACTTAGGCATGGGCCTATACACTGGATCTCTCCAATAACAATTTTTTTTTTTTAATTATAATACCGAGTCGTTTGGTTTCTTGTATCTTCTCCGATGTATGCAATTAGATTTTTTACGTCAATTTCAAGCTAAATTCAAACCATGTTTTGTTTTGTTCTTTCATGTATCACATTTATTATGTGCCATCTCTTTCTTTGCCTTTGTTTGTCCGGTCTATTGTTGATGTTTGTCATGTAATGAGCAGGAGGTTGAACAGTAATAGCTTCAGTGGGTCAATTCCTATCTTTAGCCATGCTCCCTCAACTTGCTTTCTTGTTAGATAATCTTCTCCTCATTTTTTTTTAAATGAATGTTAATGTGCTTAATTTTCATCAACCAAGTTCTAGATTATCCTAAAATCTACCTGTAGATCCGTCCCTGAATCCGATTAAAAACTTGTGTGCATAAACCCATTCAGAAAATTCCAAATTTCTTCCATTCCAACACAAAAAGGTAAAACAAAACATATGAGCGTAATTTCACATTCGTGTAATCATGACATGTTACTGGGGGCAAAATGTCATCGCCTTCTGAACTTTGTACTCTCAAGTCAAAGGCATGTGTATAATCATATACATGGAAGACATGCAAAAACATCTACCCACGTATTCATTCATAAAATGAAGATATATACAGAGAGAGAGAGAGAGAAAATACCGCAGATCTTTATTGGAGCTTCAAGCTCGAGCAGATTAGGTTGCGAAAGGAAGATTTCACGTGAGGCAGCGCAGAGAGCGCGGATCTCATTCTCCGACAGCTGCACCTGCCGCACGGCTCTCGTACTCCGGAACTCCAATAACCGGTTGATGATATCATCCAGAACGGCAGGTTCCATCCCCTGCCCAGTTGCCGCCATCTCTTACCTCTCTTTCTTACGATTCTAAGCCTCCCCTAAAATCCAATCACCACCAACAACAAACCCTAGATTCTAAAAAAAAATCAAGAAAACTAGATTCTTGACGTCCAAATTGAAAAACAAGAAACAATAATGCATGAATCAACACAAGCCAGCTCAGATTAGTGATTAAGACGAAAAAGGGTTGAACAAAAAAAAACTTGATTCAAATTGGAGGAAAAAAAGGGGTGGCTGCAACACCGATGAGGCGGAGCGGGATATAAGTTATGAATGCATTTCGATGATTTGACAATACAAAAAAGTGTGGTCGGAATCGATAAATCCGCTACCCCCTCATGTGGTTCTCTATATGCAATTATTTGGACTCCTCTCTTTCTGTTCCCTTGCCGCTTTGGATGTTCAAGTAGTCAATTTCAAATTCTAGGGGTTCAACTTTTCAATCTTGGACATGTTTGGTACAGATTCTTTTTTTCTACAGTAAATCAATTCTCATTTTCAACCACATATTTTTCAATAAAATAATATTTTCCACCACATTAATATTTTTTTCTTCTTTTTCAACCACTATTCAAAAATCAATTCTTCTCTCAAAAATCCCTACCAAACACACTCATAATTTCTCAACTAATATCTATTTTTCTTTAAATATCACTTGCCTTTCATCCAAGACTTAGGTACGGAACTCAATATTTATTCTTCTCTCCATCGGACCAATATGGTTGTTATGCTTGTTACTAAACTTGTTGGGGTGATGAAATATAACCAAAGTATATCTTTTTTATCAGATGTTGAATCGATCATCAGAAGAAGAATTAGGCCAAAAATTACATTATGGAAAAATCAAACTTCCATCGAAGAGAAGCAAATGAAAGACTTTCATAAAATTCTCGTAGAATCGAGAATGAAGTTTTCATTCTGTACATACCAGATCATGAATTAGTAACTGTATCTCGAACACATGTCATTATGAGCGGATTCCAATTAAATAGTGAGTTTCAATTTTATAATACACAGGTCAATCAAGGTATAAATTAATAGGCTCCAATCCTTCTAAATTCTAAGTTGTACTAAAGTGGCTTAAATAGCCTCAATGAAAACCTATTTAACACTAAAACAAGACGTTGACTGTTGACATTGAAAAAAAAATATTTATTTTTCTCTTTCAATTCGACAATTTGACCTTTTACCGAAAAAGTTAAAGCGGACTTGCATTGTAATAATTTTAATGTGCATGTTAAAATGTGATCATTAAGCCCCTGTACGGTATTAAAATCTAAATTTTATCAAAGTCATCGTCAATTTAAACAACATATTTTATGGAATCCATAATTTTTCAAATACACATTTCATCATTTTTCTAAAATCTGTCAAAAATCTGATTTTAAACCAAACAGGGATCTTTTAATATTTGTAAGGGTCCGTTTGATTGCAATGATAGAAAATGAGTGGAAAGAAAATGAATTCCAGAGAAAATAGGGGCCGTTCTCTTTGTGTTTCAATTTTGTGTTTTGAGTTTTGAATTCATTTTGTGTTTTGTGTTTTGAGTGTCTGTTTTGAAATTTCTGAAAATGCGTTCTTTTTGCTATTTTGAAAAACTGTTTCTGAAAACATAAAAATGGAAAACGCGTTTACTTTGAAATTTTGAGAAATTGTTTTTAATAATATTTTATTCAAAAAATCTGATTATTCAATAAATTTTAATGGTTTAATATTAATATAGTATTAAATAACATATAAATTTGTAGTTGGTGAAACTTGAAATTTTTTTCTTCCAAACATTAAAAAAAAAACATAAATTACATTTGACAAAACAGTTCAATCGATACGATTAGAAGTTTACGTGTCATGACAAAATGAGCAAATACTGAACAAAATATAAAATAAATGAACGGAGTCATGTACGACGTCTTGAGTAGTCATTTCACATCTATGTAGCAATTTGATAATTTTGAAAAATCGCACATCATGATTCTTAAGAGGCCTATGTCGGCATGCTAATGTTCAATCATTCATTCATTTGGGGTATTTTTGTATATCAAACATGCTCTAGGGCATGTTCGGTACAGCTTAAAATCCAATTAAAATTGAAAATATAGTCGTTATTGGGTCCCACTCGTCTAATAAAAGTCAACAATAACGGCTAGTTTTTCAATTTTAATCCGATTTTAATCTCGAACACACCCCTAGTGTGTCGATATTCAATTAATTTCACCTATTATAATCACTTGCAACTATGCACCATTGGATACAACTAAGGTTTATTTCAGAGCAAGGGGACTTTCAAGACCTAAGAGGTATGGATAAAATTCAATTAGAAGAATAACAAACTTAACAAAGCCATGACCTGGAATGTAACCAGCCATAATTTGATCCTGAACAGCAAATAACTTATCAATGCAACTTTGTCTACATCACCATATTCCAATAATCAAGAGACTTAGTTAAAAATAAAATTGCTAAAAAACAATTCATGTGATTAATGTCACTCAATAAGCACTCAAATATTAAAGGAAAATAGAATGTAGACAAATTTATTCACAAATTCCACCATCTTTAACAAGATTTTACACCATAAAATAGCACATATGAACCAGGAAAAACAATGAATTGAACAAGGAAAAACAATGAATTTATTCACTACCAGTTGTCCTTGACAATTTTTGACTTCTCCAGAATAAATTTTCCTTCCTTATACTTCTGTGTCTCCTCGTAAGCTTTTTCATACTTCCAGCCCAATACCTCACGGCAATCAGAGCAATATATGTCAGCAACTGTGTGGAGACCAGTCATAAGATGCCTATCCTCCTGGATTAGAAGCAAAGAAAGAAAAATAAACCTTCCAATTTCATCCAATCCTCCTGGATTCTAATACAATACATACATTCTGATAAATATGTGCCTGAACTTTGAAAGAAATCCAATCAGAAATGAAAAAGAAATAGTGAAAAAAAACTCAATTTCAATGTCCTGATTTCCTCAAGTCTTCTGATGAATAAATAAGGTATTAATTTTTATCTTTGCCTCAGAACAAAGGCAAACCAAAAACAATTCCAGCAATGCAGAGCAAATTTTGTCAAGAAACAGAATAGATAGGTAGTCTCTAACCTGAAATGCTTTAGAAATGACATCATCGTGAAGTGCGACATGATTTCTGCAAGTGCAGCAACTATACAATCTTGGACCAATCACCTCAGCCATTTGATGATCAATATTAAGACCACTTCACTACAAGCTGCTTGATGAAACTCTCACACTCTATCAGCAGGAATAGGCAAAAACTAGGGAAAAAAGTGGTACATTTATTGCAAAGACCCAAGAAAGTCAATGTGGTGTTATATTCTTAGCCTTCAACCAAAAATCTGCTTTCCACAAGAAAAAAGAGAAAGAAACCTTCAAGAATTACGATCCAGATTACAGCCGACAATCATAAATTGAGCACTCATATAACGAATTTTTGAAAACCATAAAAAGAAACAATAGGAAGAAGAAATCATAACCCACATAAGAAAAAGAACAAACCAATTGAATCTCGCACTGCATAATCAAGAAAATTAAGAAATTAAGAGGACCAGGCATAAGATTAACGATGATTATAACAAAGTCACAGCTAGCATTTTGCAGAAGGTTAAAATCCCTGCATAAACTAAAAAATGCCATTAAGCCTCCGTTCTTTCGTTCAACTTAACAAAAGGAAAATATAAAAATATAAAAAGAAAAAAAAAAAAATTCTTCAACCTGCCCTCCACCATCCACCCCCAGCTTCCGCCACCCACCACCCGTGACCATTCTCTACTCTATCTTTGCATTTCTCCTAAAACTGGACTGTTTCCAAGTTTGTGTTTGTGTGGATCAGATTAATGAGTGGCTCCTATTCATTTAGAGTAATTTACATCAACCCAACTTCCTATAAATTCTTCACCCACATACTCGAACCTATCATCTTTTTCAATTGGGCTTACCGGAGGAGGAGATTGACATTTTGATTGAACTTCTCAAGAATCGATGCGATTTATTTAGAAACCTGATTTAGCACGCGAACCCGGAGAGTCTGCAGTGGGAGCTGGTCGATTTTGGAGAAGGCGAGAGGAAGGAAGAAAGGGCAAAGAGGAAGAGATGGGAAATAGGAATAGGGTTCCAGCCGATTTCACTTGTTTTTGAACAGTAGCGCGTTTTTGGGTTTCTGGCCGTGATTTGGTTGGAAATTCTCAAAACGTGGAAAACCACGTTTTCCATTTTCTTTGAAAAAAATTTAGCCATTTTCGAAAACTTGTTTTCAGAAATGAAAAAGAGAACGCGTTTTCGTCGTTTTGAAAAATTGAAAACAGAAAACGGGTTGAAAACGGCAAAGAGAACAGGGCCTAATTGCCTAAAACTTGTTTCCAGGGAATTGTTAATTAAATGTGTTTGATTGATATGATTTTCCACCCTAAAAATTTTAAAATTTTGGATCTTTTAGTTCACGTTTAGCTTTATTTTACATGGAAATTGTTCGTTAAAATGAAATTTTTTTTTACTATTGGTTATGAAATTTGTTACCATTGCCAAAAAGTGAAAGAAAAAAAAAAAAAGTTTGCTCAAAAACTATTTATTCACCATTTTTTTTATCAAAATTTAGTGTTCGTTTGGCTTCGTTTTACATGAAAATTGTCAATTAAAATGAAATTTTTTTTACAATTAGTTATGAAATTTATTTCCATTACCCAAAAAAAAGAGGCCAGAAGCTCGAATTCATTTTCCCACCAAAAAGTTGGGAAAATGAATTCCTTGAAAAGAGAGAAAATGGGCGCGTGGGTGGGGGGAGAAGTTTTTCATGCCAAATTTTGCCTATCAAACAAGTGTTTAACATGGAAATGAAATTTTTTTTCCATTTTCCATGAAAAATATAGGCTATCAGACATTAGCCTAATACTTCTTATCCAGTCCATTCTTCTATATAGTTTGGAAATTTTTAACTTCCCGTCTCAAATTACCATATTTTCCCCCTTCAGAATAATTAAACATCTTTTGAGATGAGAGAACATAATTGATCTCTTATCAATTGTTTGAAATACATTGAAACCTCTTATTTGTCCACTGATATGGAGAAAAGTGAGTTACAATGCGTAAATACTCGCAAATGAGAGTCGAACTTGCCAGAATTGCATTGCACAATCACAATTGAAGTAAAATGAGACCATAAATAGAAAGAGACGTGTTTGGTAAGCAGTTGTACATAACACATCCCTACACAAAACGACGTAACATCTTTCAAATGCACAAACAACCAAAAGCAACTAGTTACCATTGGCATCTCCATATGCCTCCCAATAAATCTACTAATCAAGAGAATCTACTTACGACAAAAGATTCACATAATTAGCCCCAAATTTATCGGAAACAAGACTTCATAGTTCATAGCATGTTTAGTCGTGCTTTTAAGAGGGAGTCAAATTAACTCACTTATTTTGCAAACAAGAAATTCAAAGTTGACTAACAAAACTTCTAGAAAAATAATCTATTAAGTCCAGCCAAGCATGCTCTTAAGAAGTTTGTGGTTGTAGTACAAGGCTATACTAGTCAAGCACAGACAGAAATTTAAACCAAACCAGAAATAGGAAACTGTACCAAGGATTACTTATAAAATCACACTATTATTTATATAGTCAACTTGCAACTACAACCCTGAAAATAATTAAACAAGAAAAGTAACCCACCATGCCCTATAGTCACATTCATAGTCAAGCCAAACTAATCAAGCAATGCTGCTGGTATTAATAGTAACTTTGCGCCTTTTTGAACGAGAGAAATCTGAAAATATTAAAATTCCTGCTCTGCTGAGTAGATTCAGGGCCATAATCCATACTGTATGAGCACGATTTTCCACACATCACCAGAAGCACAGAAGATTTGTGCGTAAATGCAATGCGAACGTACATCAAACATCCGGTTACATTAGTGCATCTCACGAATCTGTCTAATCCACAAGTGTCTTCTGAAAAAGGCTGGTGAATCATTAGATTATCTGAAAGAGAGAACAATGGATTCAGTCATTTAATCTCAATAAAATCCTAGCTTCCCTTTCACAGAGCAAATAATTTAGGGGACTTCTAGTAAACCACAACCTCATGAAAATATCAAATATCAAACTAAACATAACTTAATGGAAATCCAACTCTATTTCAACCTATAATACACTTAAATTTTGCATCACTAAGGCATAATAACTATAGCTACTGTAAGGAATAACACAATACAACAGCAGGAAGATGTTACATATGGATCAGAAAACAAACAGAAAAACAGATTTATATGTGTATAAAGAACTGAATA
This sequence comes from Fraxinus americana, assembly GCA_035079005.1. Classification (NCBI taxonomy): domain Eukaryota; kingdom Viridiplantae; phylum Streptophyta; class Magnoliopsida; order Lamiales; family Oleaceae; genus Fraxinus; species Fraxinus americana. Next base: position 17,250,835 of record CM068725.1, on the reverse strand, counting down.
TGGGTTTTTGCCGCCTATGTGCATTCTTGTGCTGGGGTGGGGGTGTGTGTGTTGGTATTTACGATCATGATGGAGAGAGGCTAGTTTGAGTTTTTTTTTTTTTTAATCACCTCTAGTCTTGCTAACGAATTACTTTTGTCACCCTTTTGAGTTCAAAAAAGAATACAGCTTCCTATGCAGGAACCCAGCATGAGCAACCATAAATAATCCTGCCCTTCCATCCCTGTAACATCCAATTACCATCTTCGTCAAACAGAAAATCTTTATGATACCCAGCCTTCACTTTCTTTCTTAATATCTTCATTAACTCACGATTCAAAGAAAGGGGTTTGAAACCAGCCCTCATAGTCCGCATTTGCCACTGCTTGTGTGTCTCAGGTCTCTCAACCCTTCCTGCCCCCTCGCAGGCAATAACATTTATTATCGAGCGCCCATAAAAGTCCTGTTCAAAATTCATCCTGTGCGGATCATCTCGAGGTAGCGTAGCATCCAACATATCAAACAATGCCGAGTAGTGGAAGAGAGCCTCCCTGAAACGTGTAACGAAGAATGGAGAACTACAAGATCCACTGTCAACCGCATGCACAAATATATTTGGATTCATTTTCCTAATTAAGTTCAGAACTGCATCCCTGGGACAGTCAACTTCAACAGTCTCGTCAAGCAGCCTACCAAAACGAAACAGACAGTTCACAGCAAGCACCTCGCCATGTTCAATCTTCAGGTCCTCAATTTTGATTGTCTCCCAGTTCTGTGTCGCTATGGCTTGATACTCAAATGGTACACCAAATCGTTCACAGTATTTCGCCAAACGGCACCCAGTCTCTTCTACTCTTTCGGCTGGGCGAAAACCAGGTTGTGGAAACTCGATTCCAGTGATCCGCAGCTTGGGGGGCCCACCAGGTCTCCTTGAAAGATGCTGAATGAGAATAGGCCATTGGAAACCATAAAGAATACCAAAATCTACAATATGCAGTGTTTTTGCTTCTGATGCTGCTTCCACAATCATCTTGTTTGCAAAGATAATTGATATCTTCTTGAATGGGCAGGCAGAAAGGTAAACCTGGTAAGCTTTCAACTTCTCAACAGCTGTAATATTCCTGGATGCAAGGGATGCATAAATCTGGGTCCCAGTGCCAGAAAAGCGCGCCTCAAGACCATAGGCAAATACATATGCCAACCTCTGATATGCATCGCCGGTAGGAGAAGCATGCTGCCTAATCTGCTCTAATTGTACATATTCCATTCTACGATCATCAGCAGCAACAGATTGTGCACAGCTGATCAAAAGAGTCCTCAGGTCCACGGCTTCACTATTACTCTCATGCTTCTTAGCACGAGTTCTTCCGCCATTCGACCCATTAGGCAGTACAGTCTGCAACAAGTACTTTTCCTCTCCACCAGGCAATTTAGCGTCCACATTACAATGCATGGGCTCACATTTGACATCAGTGGAAAGGAGGACTTTGTCAAACATTTCGGATAATTCCACATCTTCTACATAAACTGCCGACTGCTTGCTGCTTCTCTCCACATTTTCCGAATCGCCATCCTCTGGATGGTGATGCTTCCTTCCCTTCAAGCCATTAGTTAAGTGATCCATCTCATCCTTTTCTACCTTGACCATGACCGTCTGAGTCGTTTCATCTGATTTTAGAGGCAGTGTGTATTTATCCAAGTTGATAATCAATTGATTACTAGGGGGAAGGAATTTACTAGCTTCTTCCATCCCTCTCTTGAACTGCAAGATAGACTCACTATCACTGAATATATTTGGAATTAGGCTGGTATTTTCAAAAGAGCTCACCTGGATATTGATATTATCGTTGAAGCTGTTGACAGAACCAACTGACCATTGTGAACTGGTTTTCGTGGCAGATTTGTAAGCAGTATCCAGCAACTGACTCTGTTCCACCGACGAATTAAATTCACCTGGATCAACAACCCACTGTGGATCAACGGAATTAGTGCCGTTACTACTGCTGTTTGTGTACTCGCTGGAACTCCCAAAAAAGGCATCTCGGCTTTCCGAACTGCAGTTAAAGTAATCAGATTTTTGATGTGGTGAAGGTGGGTACTTTTGGCCAAGGACTTCATATAAGGATTTCTCAGCAGCTTGTAAAGCGAGTGGATCATGGAACATGCTTGGCTTATCATCCATGTTTTCTTCAATAAGTATCTGATTTAGGTACTTTAGCACTGGATCAGAATCTTGATCATCCGGAGATTCCACCTCATAGCTCCCGCTTAAAGATGGATTGAAATTTTCAAGGCCAGGGCTAAATGTAAGGAAAGGGATATCTGCAATATTAAGGTCCAGAGAAACATCATCTTTATATCCATTAATTTGGTCATGAGATTGCTCAAAACTGGGTAAGAGAGTTTCATCATCGAATCTGAATCCATTTATCGTATTGTGCATTTCACTGAATCTGGGATCCATAACTATCACCACCTCAAAACCCTGCATCAAATGAAATAAGAAAAGGTCGGACCAAAAAATCTTAACTAAATGAATGATTAAGATGGAATAAAATTATCTCTAGATCTGATAAACTACCATAAGTAATAATAGAACTTAAAGGGCATAATTTCAGTTAAAACTTCAAATAACTGATTTTAGAAAATTATTTTCACCCCTGCAATGATCAGTTGTTCCAACAAAGTCCTTCATAAGATAATGTACCCCTCCTCCCTCTTCTTCCCACGAAAAAAACCTTCGTCTATATATTTCTCTCCTAACTCTGATTTATAGTTTCGCCTTAAAGGAACAGCAAAATAAGTTGAAAACCCTTACAGTATCATTGAGCAGACTTAAAAAAAGGAAGCTCAAAGGGAAAATATAAATATTGTGCAATACTAGAAAATAATAGCTGAAGATCAAACAATCAATTTCCTAAAAAAAAAAACTAAAGAAGACATCAAAACATAAAACGTAGTCAAAATTAATAGGGAAAGAGTATAATTAAAAGAATTATCAAGAAACAACCGTACATTTCTTACTCAATTAAAACATCAACAGTAAAATTAAAAACATCAATAACATAAATAAACAAACCAAACCCAGGAAGAAAAAAGAAGCAGAACCCACAAAGCACACGAACAAATATCCTAAAATTTCCAGGAAAAACAAAAGTTTAAAAGAAAAAGTAAACAGCCCACTGAATTTTCTTGAACAAGAGGAGAGAAACCCTAAGTACGAAAACAAACATCAAAGGAATGAAAAATACATACCCAAAAAATAATTATTTTTATTCTGCCTCGCTAAACAAGTACGAAATCAAACCCATAGGATTAAAAAAAATAAAAGAAAAACGCCAGAGACAAAAGAATTATTTTAATTCTGCCTAGTATGAGCGTGTACCTGAGATTTTATGAATTGAATGAAGGAAGAAGGAGTGGATGGTGGAAGATTCTACAAAATAAATAGATAACTCTGCGTCGATATAAATATAAAACCTAGTAGCTTTCTCCCCAAGGTGATGATATTTACCCTCAAAAATTATGAAGCTTCTACGAAGCAGAGTATTGTCTCTATGTCTGACTCTGTCTGCTGATGCATTCAGTTGTGGATTTTCATTTGCTGTTTGACGAAAGAAAATTATATTCGCCATTTGGCTTTTGACTTTTGACTATCTTATCGGTTTTCGTAACTTTAAAAGGTTCCACTAATCCACTTATCCGATTTCCTTTTTCGGCCGCCGTGGGTTTTGGCCCGTATCGGTTTGCGATGTCTTCAACCGATCCAACTTTGACTCAAAAAAAAAAAAAAGGAATATGCCCTATTTGGTAAAACCCCGTTCGAGAGGGATTAAAAGTCAATTAAAATTGAAAATATGGCCGTTATTGGACCCCACTCATCTAATAAAAGTCAACAATAACGACTATATTTTCAATTTTAATCTGATTTTAATCCTTCCCACACAAGCCCTAAATATTAGAGAGATGGAGCCCATTGTTAAGAATTACTTATCGTTCTAATACAATCTGTTATAAATTAAAGACGCGAATTAATAAGGTAATACGAAAATAACAATCACAAGAATACAAAATTTATATAAAAACTTAAGATGGAAAAAATCACAGGCAGAGATAAAAAAAATTCATTATATCAAAAAAACATAAATTACAATATGTATGATCTCAACTAACCTATTGAATAGTTAGATAACCAAAATATGTGTTGTACACCACATATATATAATACTAAATGCATGATTGAATTTCATTTTTTCAAAACTCATTTTCAACCACACCTTCTTTTAATAAAATAATTTTACACATAAATCGAAAAATTTTCCTTATTTTTTAATCACATTTTCCAAAAACTACTATTCTAAAATACAATTTTTCCCTAAAATGAGGCTCAAACAAGGGCTAAGAATCCCTAACATACTAGGAGAATATAATAGACCGAAGAATCTAATATGTGGTAAAGTTCTAATACAATAGGTAAAATCTATAATAGAGTATTTGGGTTGAAATATGAGAGAAAAATTATCAATATCAAAAAACCTTCTCATTGTCGTTTTCTACGTCTTCAAGACTTCTCCAATACAAACAATCAATTCTAAATATACCTCCAAAATAGAATTCTAGTCCTGCAAAAGTTCTAACAAACTCCACATTGACACAAATTCCACTACAATGAACAAAACTTTAAAAAAAATCTTCATCTAAAGACAAATTTCATTATAAGAAATAAAACTTAACTCTTTAACTCCAACAAAATTCTCCAAACAAATTACTCTACCTCTTCTACAAAATCCATAAGGGCAAACTCAACAAATGTGAACTAAATCCGAGCATTGCTTACCAGCATAATTACCTTAAGACACCAAACTTGCTTGAATCACCACAAACAAAAAATCATTAAGTTCACAATTAACTCTATCCAAGCACTTCTCATCTACAAGATTACTTTTGGTACCAAATTTTCTTAAATTACGAGCAACAAAAATCACAAATGATTTATTAATCACCAGACATAACAAAAACAAGCCATGTAACAGAATCATCACAATTAAATGTTTCAACAAAAGGATCTACGATATAATCAACACCTTCAACCACATTCAAAGCATAAACTAAATAAGCATCCATGTACCTATGTGGAGGCCTAATATTACAAATGAATCCGTCTCTAACAATTGAATACAATGATACCGCTAGTAATGGTGGCAAAGTGGAATTTTCCATAACTTCTTCATTTGACCAAAACGTATTCTTCAAGGTAAACCTCAAACTATACTCGAACGGTACTAAACCAAACTCCAAATTCAATTCTATTCCAAATTTTTACTGATTGATCTCAAAAGATTCTATCAAACAATGCAAGCATATAATTGGGAACTTCTCTGTCCCTTTCATCCTTACGTTGATTCTTCTCCAACGTCCAAACAAAATATTCACCATAACAAAAATATTGTTTCAATCAAAAAACAAAATATCAAACTTAATACTTGCCATGCCGATCAGATCTCAATCTAGGTTGATGAGATCTCACTCTAATACGAAACCAAACGACTCTCCCAGGAACTGTCAAATCTTGTCTCTCATACTAATTTGTTAGAGAGATTGAGCCAATTGTTAAGAATTATGTATCACTCCGTTACCGCTTGTTATGAAATTAAAGACGAGAAATAATAAGGCAATATGAAAATAACAAAACAAAAACATAAGATTTACGTGAAAATCTAAGACGGAAAAAGTTCCAAGTATAGGTGAAGAATTCGCTATATCAAAAAAAGTAAGATTTCAATATGTATGATCTCAACTAACCCGTTGAACAGTTGGAAAACCAAAATATGTGTTGAACAACACAAAGTATTATATTTAAATGCCTAATTCTATTATTCATTTATGATGTTAAAAGATTGTCATATGTTCTCGTTCTTGTTCTCTAAACTCCTATTGCATGTTTGCTATGAAGAAAGAGATTAAACAATATAATTAATAAGATTTTAGTTTTTTTTAAAAATGTATGTTCTCGTTCTCTAAATTCATATTATATTTGATATGGAGTACGAGAGTAGACAATATAGTTAAAATTGTTCGTATTTTTAAATGTTATCAATCATCCCTTCTGGATAATAATTATTGACTAGATGTTTTATTCAGTACTATTATTCATAATTAAGCTCCTGTTTGAGGAAAAACTAGAGTTTTAAATAGTGATTTAAACAAAAACAAAAAAAAAAAATATATATATATATATATATATGGTTAAAGAGCGAAAAAATTGTGAATTTACGTACAAAATATTTTATTGCATTATATGGTTAAAAATGAATTTGAGAATTAAAGTGTTTTGAAATAATGGTTGTCAAACAAATGCTAAGTTCATCTATCAATGACAAATTTATTTATTTTTTCAAAAGTTACTATTCTATTTTCATATTAATCAATTCAGATTTTTTAGTTTTCAAAATTTAATTCTTTTTTCATATTACGAATATTAGTTATTCTTAATACACAGCTTATTCTGATAGTGACTTTCGCCTATTTAAAAACACAATCTAATAATAAGCTCATGTTTGAGCTGCATTATTTTTCTTATTCTCATTATTCTACTCATTTTCAACCACATATTTTTCAATAAAATAATATTTTCCATCACATCAATAAATTTTTCTTCTTTTTCAACAACCTATTCCTCATTACATCAACATTAAAAATGCATTTTTACTCACAAAATGTGCATCAAACAGGGGCTAGGTCAATAATTTTAATTAAATTTTTTACGTCCTTATTTGATTTTTATTTGTTGAGAAGTGAAATTTTATAATTGGTGTTTGGTGTAGATTAAAATCAGACTTTAAATGGATTGTGATAGAAGTTTTTGAAATGTGTTATTGAAAAGATGTGAGACCTATGAAAAATGTGGTTGATATTGATTGTTTGACTTTGACTTAAATTAAAATCAGATTAAATCTGGCTCAAAAATGCCCTTAATGCCAAGTTTTTAATTCCATAAGCTGCCTTCAGTTTAGGAGTGAAACAAGCTTCTCGGTCCACCCTTCGATCCAAGCTCATTCAATATATGAAAGAGATTTTAAGTTTCACTTCAAAATATTAATTGATATTCAAATTAGAATGAGTAGATATCCGCAAATATCGAATTAGTTTTGTTAAAAAAATTTAACCACAATTTTAAACTGAAAATAATAATAATGATAATTCGCAGTGTTAAAGAGGATAACTTTTTATTTATTTATTTTTATCTTAATACTTTTAGGCTTTTTAGAGTAACTCAACATCAATAACTAATCTATACAACATTAAGGGCTTGTTTGGCACCCATTCTTTTGAAGAATGAGTTTTTGAATAGTGATTGATATAAAGAATGTGTGGTTAAAAAGTAAGAAGAATTTTTGGGTTTATGTGCAATATTATTTTATTTTATTTGGAGAATGTGTGGTTAGAAATGAATACTGTAGAAAAATGAGAATGAGAATGAAATAAAAAAATGGGTGTCAAACGGGGGCTAAACATGTACTAAGCCAAAATTAGCACGGTGGAGAATTTTTCAATTAACCCTAAACATATTAAGTTCATGTCTGGTATAGATTAAAATTTGATTTTAATCTCAAATCAAAATCAATAATTAATTTTAATCGCACATTTTATAGGATTCACATTTTTTTAACTACATATTTCATCATTTTTTATCAAAATTTACTAAAAATTTAATTTTAATTTGTATCAAACAAGGGCTAAACAAGAACAACCATGACAGTTTGAATTTCGGGCTGTGCCCAAAATCGACCAATGTCCACCCCTACTTGCTTTTAGTTCAAGATATCACAAAATAACGTTATTACTCATTTTTAGTTCAAAAATACACAATTACAAAATAAAAGGAAAAAAAAAAAACCAACCTAATACAACCCAATGTCTATCCTACTCGCATTTAGTTCAAGATATCACAAAATAACGTTATTATACATTTTTAGTTCAAAGTGTCATCAAACAATCTTAATACACATTTGTAGTTCGTGATATCATAAAAAAGTGACGGGTAAAGATGAATATTTTGCAACGAGTAAAAGTTGTGATCGTACTTGAAGATCGGCCATCCAGCCAAAGGTGGTGGTGGTGGTGGTGGTGGTGCTTCCACCTTTTTTCGAGGGTGGCGGGTGGCGGGTGGCGTTAATTTATTGCATAATTTTTCCTTGTTATTTGGATTGTGCCGTTTCAAACATGCTCTTCTATTGCTCGTGCGGCTGACTTTGACCAACGTCTGCTGAAAAAGTTCACAACTTCACATCCTTGAAGAGCAAGAAACCACTATTCAAGGAAGTGACAATATCATCATTATTATATTGTTACCAAATCAGATATTTATGCCCGTTCTCCATTCTTTCAGATTTCAATTTTTTTAACTACATATTCTATTATAAAATAATTTAAATATAGACACGACATAATTTCGATATAAATTATTAACTATCAAGTCAATATTTCTATTTGCCAAGTTAAAAGATTTGTACATGTTTCGCATAGAAATCGAACTTCGCTAATAATTAAAAGATAATTCAGATGATTGTGTAAGGAACAACAGCCTTTCGAGACAAAATCCCAACGATGGGTGTTTTATTTATGAAGATTACAATATGGGCGAAGCGAAATGTCTCCAAGGAGCTCAAGCACATGAATTTTGCAAAGTAATTTAAGGCTAACAAGAAAAAGGAATAAAATTACATAGTTCTCTGTTTGAGAGTCGTTTGATCTTTTTTCTTCTAAATTCTTCTTTCTCTTTTATACCCCTTTGACTGTTGTCCTTGTGGAATCGTTTGAAAACTGCTCTTCATTTTGTAACTTCTCACATTCTCCATAATGGATGACTTATCAAGAAATTATCGTTTTCAACTGCTGTCATTACTCTCATCACTTAACTCCTTGCAACCGAGATTCTTGGATCCTGAAATGTGATAAGATTATCCACTAACTGATTCAATAACCGTTGCTCCGAATAGTAACTTAAACACTATATTCGCCCAAATCTGGTCGTCTTACAGACTTGAGCGATGATGGATTCGCCCAAATCTTGGGCGTCTGGGCGTCTCATAGGCTTCAGCGATGATTAACCTCCATGACATAACTCTATTTTCAGTTTTTATATGATCTCATTTGGGTCCATCCTTCGAATTTTCTAATTAGGCTGCATTCCTTGGACCATTTAATTGGGTTTCATTTTTTGTATGTCAACTACGAGACGATTAATTTCAACCGAAAGCATATATTGAGTAACAAAAAAAAAAGTTGCAAAGATCTACTAGAAAATTGAGACATAAATTCGGTAACCTATATAAATTTAACGAAATATAAGAAAATATAAATTTTGAATATGTCATGTAATTAGAGATGAACATGATCTTGTTCAAAATCAGAATGTTCCATGCACAATAATTGAATAGAACTGACCTCAATCAAAACCAATCGAATTCTTAAATCTGTTCAATTAGTCGGGACACGCTCTTTTTATGGTTCAAAAAATAAATTGTTGTATAATTTTTCTTGCTTTCATTTATATATATATATATATTTTTTGTTTTAAATGACAAAAGAGTTGATTATTTTGAATACCTTTTAATCGATGTAAAAATTCATATAAATTATTTTAATCGTCGTTCATCGAACTTTATAAATCATTTAAATGCGGTCAAATTTTATTTTCAATTGTACATTTCAAATGGTTACAAGTACTATTCATTTATCTATCACTCATTCAATATATTATAAATAAAATCGTTCATAAATTATTTCCTAATGGAGGCTTAGTTGTTAACTTAATAATCATGATTATCAAAAAATAATTCTCGTGCCAAATTAAAATTTGATTTTGTAGTTAAAACTAAGAATCAAACTAGAATTGTTCGTTTATCGATAAAAGTAAGAAGGTTTAAATTTTAAATAGAAGCGAACCAAATCGACTAGTTCAGTTTGATTCTAATCCAGTTCAAGACTTTCCAAGTAAAAATGCCCACCCAATTGCCATATCAATTTTTAAAGCTTGTTAGGCACATATTTTTTCAAGTGAAGAATGTTTTTTTTTTTTTTTTAATTTATGATTTAAGTCCTTGTTTGACATCCATTTTTTTCTCATTCTCATTCTCATTTTTTTCTTTCTTCATTTCAACCACATATTTTATCAATAAAATAATATTATACATAAATCCAAAAATTCTCCTTACTTTTTAACCACACATTCTTCCATCGATCACTATTCCAAATCAAATTCTTCTTCAAAATGAGTGCCAAACAAGGGCTAAAGAGTATAGAAAAATTACGAGTTATAAAATATGGGATAGAAAATGATTTTGAAGAAAGTGGCTGATTTAGTCTACTGAGTTTAATAATAATCAACCTTAATTAAACTAATATTTCCACGTTAAAAGAGGTCATGATAATGCTAATTTTTTATTAATACTCAAATAAATTAATTATTTGGGTTACATTTTAATGGGACTTTTCAAGAGAATAAAATCTCACAGATTCTTATTGTTTCATGCATGCATATTCTCAAATCATGTCAGCAAATACGCTTTTGCTTATTTTAACTCAAAATAAATTAAAATCACTTACGTATCTAATTTATTGAGGCACAAGGTAGACTCCTAAAGGTTAGCTACAAGTTTTTCTCTAACTAGCTCAACTTCATTGACCTTCTTAAGCACGACTTTACTCACTTTCTTAATCTTAAGACTTTTTTCAAATAATTTTTGATAAGCCTCACGAATCTCTTCCTCATCTTCCTATTTTTTCTCAGATTACTCTTCCTCAACATTCTTACTTTCTTTATCAGATTTATTTTTAATCCTAGTAGTGAAGGCCATAAGCTTCCCATTATCATCGTGAGTGGACCTCTCACTTTGATTATCCGAGCTAGACTCGTCATCAATGAGAGTTGCATTCATAGCTTTACTCTGATTTCTCTTACCATTAGGGATCTCACTTCTATAGTGGCTGAAACCTCACTTATGACATCTCACAGATTTAAATCTCTTTTTTTACTCACTAGAATCACCTCTATGTCTTAGTTTTCATCTTATTTCTAAATATTTTTTGAAAATTCTTTTAAAAAGTAGGCTATTTCCTCATTATTAATAAGTTATTTCGAATAAGAAGAATCATGATAATCATCTATAACAACGTTCAAGGCCAAAATCTTATCTTTTTTAAGTTTAACTAATATTAGTTCATAAGTTTGGAAAGATTCAGATTTAATAGCATCTATGTCCTTACTCATCTCTATGGCCGTGATTTTACGCCTAAATCTCTCAAGTAAAGATTTAAAGATTTTTTTGGGACAATTTTAGGCTCAAGATTTCTCACACCTAGGTTGAAATTAGAATTAACTATGTCATTCAAACTCGCATAGAAGTCATCGAATATCTTATCGTCGTTTATCCTAATCTTTTCAAATTTAGTGGTCAATATCTACAACTTCAAATTCTTAACAGCCCAAGTTCCCTCATGTGTGGTTTGTAAAATTTCCCAAATATTTTTAACAACCTCACATATAGACACACACCTAAATTCTTCTGGTGATACAGCTATAAGTAAAGCATGTAAAGCCTTGCTTCCATTTACATTTATCTAAAGTAGTCTTAGACCAATTAGTTATAGGAGTGGGGTGACAACATCATTAACCATGCTAGAAGGGTTGTCTAACCATTCATTACGCTCATTCATTGATTTCAGGAAGACTTTTATTTTAACTTTTCAATATGCACAATTGCTGCCATCAATATATGGCGGAACAAATAATGAACTACTCATTGAGAAAACTAGGGTCAAGAATCGAATTTGGTCTATGATACCACTTGAAAGTTACTAGTTTGACTCTAAAATCACCTAATAGGTGAATAATGCGAAATTAGAATTATCAATCTAAAGCAATAAGTCACTTTTTGATTGTTCTAGATGTTTAGTTAATCAAGTCATCCTATGTTGAATTGCTACAATAATAAATAACGCAATAAATAACACAAGATTTGTTGACGGATAAAACCCTTAATTGGATAAAAAAACTCCAGGACCAAGCTAATAACTTCCACTATAGACAATAAGAACTTACAGTATGATCCAGCTTAATTAGAAAACTCACTAGACTCATTGATCTAATTCTCACAATCTTAGAGATCTGCTGGAACGTGCTTCATTCACACCTGCTCCCGATCTTTTGGAATTTTCTATCTCCTGTGAATCAACAAGAATGCCTTGTGCTTGTACTCTTCTTGTGCTTCTGGTCCAACATCCCTCAATCTTTAGCAACTTCTAAAAGTTATCGAGAGATTACCTTCCTGATTATATTTAGGAAGTGGGTATTTTGGATTATATGAATTTGATGTTTTTCCTAAATTGTAGTTAATTGATCTCAAAAATCAAAAGTTTAATCTCAATATGTTGATGTATTCTTGGATCTTGGATTAATATTATGAGGATGTAAAATAATGATCAACCAACCCAAAAACGTACTGGCATTGAGTATTTATAATATGATGTATTTGGGTAGTATATGACAGATAGAACTCTTAAAAATTGCGAACTAAGATTTCTCGAAAAATACCGTCGTTCAAGCGACATGTGTGTTGCTTGAGCGATGGGCGGGCGACAATGATTCTTTTTTTCCACTCGAGCATCGGTTAGGCGATATGCTAGCGTAAATCCAAAAACTCTTTCTTCTTGTTCTATACTCAAATCGGAAGACTCATAATTCATCTGCACAAGCACTCAAAAGTCTTCTTGACTTTTACAACTCTTTTAAAATAAAATTTTCTTTTATAATAATCATTTTATCTAAAGAATTGCCAATACAATATAATTCCTAGCATATGTCATTCCATGAGAATGAGAACAAGATTGAATATGCTGTTGGTATGTGGACACGGGCTGCGGCAACCATATATCTTGTTAGAAGTCTTCTTTTTCTACCAACTCTTCTCAATTTTTTGTCATGTTCTTCACTTTCTTTTGTGTAGTAGCACATGATTATTATTTCTAGTGCAACAACACACTGTTTTTCTTACCTACAGACACCAAGCATGGGCGCACCCGGGGGTCCTGGGGGCACGTGCCCCCAACTTTTGAATTTTTTTTATTATATAAAATCATGTTTGGTATTGATTGAAATATAAATTTTTATTTAAATCAAAGTTAACAATTAATTTTAATAAAATATTTCATGGAATCCATAACTATTTAAATTTTATCAAAATTTACTAAAAAAATGATTTTAATCTCTATCAAATAGGGGCAAAATCACAATAAATTTTAATTTTTCTGTTTTTCTCTCGACTTTTAACAGAATATTAACTATCCATCAAACAAGAGTGAAATATTGCATTCTTAATACTATTTCGAAGTGTTCAGGGTCTAGTTTTCTAAGTCGTTAATGGCGTACGAAACGATCAATTGTAGTAAATACTATGACTTGTCTAAGTAAGCCGTTCAAAATTAGTATTTCGAAAATTTCGATAATATGCTAACTTTAAAAAAAATTCGACGATCGTACTCTAATCGAATCTACAAATTGCTTATATCATTTCAAAACTTATTTCGAGAACTATGTTATAGGCATATCAAATAATCCAAACAGATATCGAAAATAGTTAAAAATGCGTTAAACGTGAATTTAAAAAAAAAACGTTTAACTCGCATTTTCTTTAAAAAAATTCAATTATTTCATTAACATTTATTATTTTTGCAATACAAATTTCTCAATGTAATTTTCATTATTTTATTAGGAAGTTTTATATGAAATATGACATAAAAAAATTCGGAATTTTACATCTGAAAATGTCATATCTCATGTAAATTTTCAGTTTTCAGATGTGAAATTATATGGGGTATGATTTTTTTGGACGTAAATTTTCGATTGTAAAATTTCTCCCAATTTCTTTTCAAATTCGATTGTATCCCCCTAACTTTTAAATTCTGCGTCCACACCTGACACCAAGCAGGGCCATTCTAGCATAAAGTAGGGCCACGGAGTTCCTACTGTGAGGAAGTAAACAAGGAGCAATAGAGTCATCATCGTATAGCTATTCGCCTGTGCGAAATAAGTTTAACGAGATGGATATGTCTAGCAAATATAAGAGTGTTACGATATCCTCAAAAATATTCATCTTCATGTTCCTCCCCTCTGAGTGCTTGCCACTAATCCACTGAATGATTGGTGTAAACATGTCTTTGTTATTTATTCTTATATACATTTATATGATTGATCATATTGCCCAGCCCAAAAAAAAATTGTCATTATTTGGCGGCTTGAAATTTGATGGAATTTTCTTCTCCATTTCTTTAGAGAAAGTTCTCATGATCTCATCATTATCGTTATCCAAGTTACAAGAGTGTACCGACTTCTCATAATTAGATTTGGGGGTGCCTTCATTGTTGGAGAAATTATTCAAAATACCCCAAATTCAACCATACCCTTTTCAAAATACCCTTTTACTTTTTTAAAAATTTAAAGTTCCAAAAATACCCTCAATATGAAAGGTTTCAAAACAAGTCATTCTAATATTAAATAAATTTCATTTTAGTCCTTAAAACTTTAATTCTAATTTTGGATTTAACAAATTATTTGCCCATTGCAATAAAAATTTAACTTTTCTTCACAATCAACTATTTCCACCTATCTTTAGCCCGAAAAATTTGATATTAATTATTTTTTGAATTAATTGTATTTTTGCATTTTTAGACCCACACACCAAATAGTATCAGAGCTCTATATTCTGAGAATTTAAAGACATTAGAAGATGGAAGATAATAAAGAAATTTGCGTAGGATGGTATGTTAACAATTCTACTTAATATTTAGATACTGATTGTTACATCCAACATTTTGTTAATAAATCAAGAAATTTAATTGGAAAAATAAAATATTCGGATGGTCTTAGAATAAAGAAAAAATTTGAAAAGAAAATTACTTTTCTTTTAATCGATTTTGATGAGGTTGTAGATGAAAACATAAGGTATCTTGTTAAAATACATATTCTCATTGAAATGGAAACTTTAAAAAGAATTCAAAAGGTTCTTAATAATGAAATTAGGAGAATTGAAGAATCAGAATCTTAGAAATGATGGAAATTGAAAATTCAGAGGATTTAGAAACTGAAGTATATGAAGGAGTAGAAGGATATACTTTAAAAGGAAAGTTTGATTGTGAGAAATTTAGAAAAATTAATAAAGTAGAATTTAGTTTAAAACCACCCGGAGAAAATAGATTATTTAATATTTTAGGATCAGCTTTCAGAAGAAAAAAGTTAGTTTTTAATGAATATCATGAAATAGAAAAGGCCATTGATATTAAACATTCACAAGGAAAAATAAAATTAAATCTAATAACAAAAAGAAATATTAATGAATTTTTGGGAAAACTAAAGCAAGAAAAACGAAATAAAATATCTTATGTTTACCTCGCTGGAATACAAATAATAATAAAATCATGTTTTAAAGAAGGAATTAATAGTCTTATAATACTTAATTTACAAGATGAAAGATGTATAATTGCAGAAAATGGAAATTTAGGGATAGTGAAAGGAAATTTAGCCTATAAAAAATTAGAATTTACTTGTTATCCAAGATATTGTGTACATATAAATGATAAAAATCTAGATGATTGTCTTAGCTTACATTTTAAGATGACTAATAAAATATTAAAAGATCATAATAAAGTCTTTACTATATTATATCAAGGATTATATTGTTATACAAATAGTAATTATGGAAATATATATAAAGAAAAGCTTTTTATAGAAATAGACGAAGAATTTAGGGATATAGGAGAAGCAATCTTACCTAGAGAATAAGATATAGAGGAAATTAAAAATTTTGAAATAGGTCATGATAATGTTATAAGTATCGATCAACCTATAATATCAAGACAAATAACGTATAAAGAAAATAAGATAATTATTGGAAATAAAACGGTAAGACAGTATTTCAAAAATAAAACAAAATAAAAATAATAGTGTTTATGGAATCAAATGAAAGTTTTTTAATGGAAATAAATGAATAAATGAAATTAAAATACTTGTTGATATTGGAACAAGTCAGAATCATATTTGCTCTTTTATTGATGAAGGAATTAAAAAGAAAAATGTAGAACCTTATAGTTATAGAGACTTTGAAGGAAAAATAAACTCTTGTGATATCATAGGACAAGTTCAAATTAAATTAGGAAATTTATTATTAAGGAAATTTATTATTAAGTATAGAATGCTATATTGATAATAATATGAATTTTGATAAACATCCAATATTATTAGGAAATTCATTTTTAGATAGTCTTGATAATTACAAAATAGATAAGGAATGAATTCTTATTATACATCAAGAAATAATT
The DNA here is from genome assembly GCA_035079005.1 of Fraxinus americana. NCBI lineage: Eukaryota > Viridiplantae > Streptophyta > Magnoliopsida > Lamiales > Oleaceae > Fraxinus > Fraxinus americana. Next base: position 17,234,482 of record CM068725.1, on the reverse strand, counting down.
ACATATTGTCTTAAAGAAAAATGAGTAGAGAAATAAAATTTTCAATTAGTGTATATATACAAATAACTGTATTTGAATAAAAAATAACTACTTGTGCTCTAATTGACACAGGAGCTGATATAACTGTTTTAAAAAAAATTTTATTACCAAAATGGATTGAAAATAAACAACAATTAACTCTACAAGGAATAACTGGAGTAAGAGAATCTTTAAAATATAAAAATGAAAAATATAGAAGTTATCATAGAATCTAAAATAATAACCATAAGAAACGTTTACCAATATAATATAAATGATTGTGATATTATTCTAGAAAATGACTTTCTTCAACAGTTTAGTTAATATAGTCAAAATATTTATACTATTCAATTAAAAACCTCATGTGGACATTTACCAAAAATTGTTAGAGAATTTAAACTATTCAGAGTTCAGCCAGCTCAACGTGGTGAAAAGATAGAATTCATACCAAAATCACTCAATTATTCAATCAAAACAATTACTCTTGATCAAATAAAAGATCTTTTAGCAAAAAATTATAATGAAAACCCACTTGAAAAATGGGAGAAATAAAAAACAATAGCTAAAATAGAACTATTAGAACCAACAATTATTATTAGAGTCAAACATATGATCTATAATCAAGAAGATAAAGAAGAATTTTCAGTACAAATTCAAGAACTTTTTAATCAAAAACTTATAAGAAAAAGCAATAGTCCTCATAGCAGCCCAACTTTTATGGTTAGAAATCATTCGAAAATAAAAAGAGGAAAACCTAAGATGGTTGTAAATTATAAAAAACTTAATAAAAATACTAAGTTTGATGGATATTATCTACCAAATAAATAAGTATTAATAAATATTGCTAAAAATAAAAAATATTATTCAAAATTTGATTGTAAATCTGGATTTTGGCAAATTAAGCTTGAAGAAAATAGTATACCATTAACAGCATTTAGTACACCTCAAGGACATTATGAATAGATAGTTATGCCATTTGGATTAAAAAATGCACCACAAATTTATCAGAGAAGAATGGATGAAATCTTTAGAATTTATAATTTTCTTATTGTTTATGTTGATGATATACTTGTTTGTTCAGAAACATATGAAGATCATCTTAAACATCTTAGAAGTTTTGCTACACTTTGCTCAAATGAAAGTATAATACTTAGTCAAAAAAAGGCGGAAATAGCAAAAAATGAAATTGAATTTTTAGGAATGATAATAAATAGAGAAGGAATAAAATTACAACTTCATATTTCTGAGAAGATAATTTTATTTTCTAATAAACTTGAAAATAAGCAACAAATTCAAAAGTTTTTAGGATGTCTTAATTATACTGAAAGATTTATAGAAAAACTTGCAGAAAAAAGAAATAAACTTCAAAAACTATTAAGAAAATCAAATAAATTAGGATGGAATGAAAAACATACTCTTTTTGTTTAAAATTTAAAAGAGAATTATAAAAATTTACCTAAACTTAGACTCCCAGATGAAAAGTATAAGCTAATTGTTCAAACAGATGCATCAGATTTATATTGGAGTGCTTTATTAAAAATCGATTTAAATGATATTTGTAGATATACTAGTGGAACATTTAATAATGTTGAAATAAATTATTCAACTAATGAAAAAGAATTATTAGAAGTAGTTAAAGGAATAAACAAATTCAAAATGTTCTTGCTACCTAAGGAATTTATTGTCCAAACTGATAATACTCAACTTAATGGACTTGTAAATAATAAATTACTAAATTCACCTCAACATAGAAGATTACACAAATGGCAAATATTATTATCTTTTCATAATTTTAAATTTGAATATATTAAAGGAAAAGATAACTTATTTGCTGATTTCTTGAGCAGGAATCATGATTTTGGACAAGATTGAAGCATTTACCAAGGAATTGCAAAATCTTCTAACAGATTTTAATGCAGATTATCTTGCTATTTAAGAGGATCATCTTGACATCAGACAAACTTTGTGCGATTTATCAAACAAAGTTGTTGAAAGTGGAAAAAAGATTGATAAACTAAATGATAATAAAGAAAAAACAGCTGAAAAATTGACAGAATGTTTAGACTTTTTTGTAAGTTGCAGCCAGGAGTACCATCTTTTAGAAAAAGGTGAATACAGCCAAATGGCGAGTCATATCCCATTTCGGGAGATTAATATATCCACTTCAAGTGGAGATTCAAAATCTAAGAGAAATGATCCTCTTACCTCGCAAGAGGAAAATGTCATAACAAAGAGTCCACAACAATTACCCGTCAGTATTGACAAATTGTTGGAAAAATATACATTTGGAAAAGGAGCCGCTGAGTCTAGTACTCAAACATCCTTATCAAAAGGCCCATTGGAACAGCCTACTGTTATCAGTGAATTCCAAGAAAATAAAAAAGTACCGGTTGGTGACATCAAATCACCAAAGGGAATAATCACAACTCATCATGTTTGAACCAATCTTCATCCCATGGAGAAAGATTATTATGAATTTTCAGAATGGGTATATAATTTCAGAGAAGGAAATTCTCCATACTTGACAGCCCTTCCAACGGCGATTTATCCAATGATAAGTGCTATTCAAGGAGCAGATCCAACCATTGTCAGAAAATTAACAACCTATGGATTTTTGGATAGACTCTTTTCAGGAATCGATTTAAAGGAAATCGAATAATTTGATAAAGAATTTATCAATTGTGTGAAAAAGTATAGTGAAAAACAACCAGTGGAGTTGAGATTCTATACTATCAGTCCAGAGTATAAAGAACCAGAAGGGTATGGGGAACATCATCTGATCACTATCAGAAAAAATCATGGAAATCCATTAAAGGAGATTCAAATTATTAAAGAATTGCCAACAATCAATAAAAAATGGATGATTTACAGGAGAGTTCTTGGAATAAAATCAGTCTGCTCAACAATGCAATTTTTCTATGGAGAAAAATATATGGTGTATGGAATGAGCAATAATTGGATCCTTATTAGACGAGGAGATAAAGAATAAAAAATTCTTGAAGATAAAATTTGTGAAATCTTAAATGATCAATTCTCTGGAAGTGACGAATGCATTAAAGATGCTTGCCGACTAATGGGACACGTCCACAAATAAAGGACGATAAGAAAGCGACATCACAAGACAGCACCATGTGAGCATTAAAGCAGAAGAAGACAGTTCAAAAGCTGGAATAAAACAGCCGACAAATGCTTTAATTATTTCAACCATTTTGAAGAAATAATTGTACTTTAACTTTTGTATTGTAAAAATTTGATTGGCCAGAAGCTTCTCGGTGAAATGAGTGTCTTCTATAAATTGAGACTCTACTAAGGGAAAAGATCATCGAAAAGAATCCATCCGAAATCTCATCCCGAATTACCAACTTCAGAAATACCAATCTGAAAAATGATCTTTGTAATCATTCTCATTAGAGAGTAGAAACCACTCTTCGGAGTATCAATTTTTGTAAAAATCCTTGTATAATAGCTTTCAAGTTATCATCATATCAATAAAATCTTTAAGTTTGAAATAAATCTTTTATTACGCTTTGAGTGTTGTTCTACACAGTGAGTCTGTTTGAGAGTTTTGAGTGCCCTCGTGTCCATCTTGCTGTGATGCTATAGGACTTTGGCTAACTCTTGTGACGAAGGTGACCAGGAACATATAACATTCTTGCTATTTGGTGAAGCGTGGTAAGACCCTTATTTTAAGTTACAGAGAAATTTATTGTCTGAAGATTTGCATGAAAATTATTATATAAGAATTTTTAAGATTGCATACTTTGAAGAACTTTTATTATGGAAAGTTACAAATTTTATTATAGAACTGTACCTTTTAGATATACTAATAGTATTGATTATAGTCACATGATAGAGATCCCAGAAACTTATGAGAATTATACTAGAGGAATAAATTTCATAAAAAGAGATATTAGATACTATGAAAAATGCCTTATAATTGTATAATTTGGATTAAAAGAAAGATTGCCCAAAGAAATAATAAAAATGATTATATTTTTCTGGTTAGATAGTGAAAACGGTGAAAGAACTTTTGAAACTATAGAAAATCATGAAAGTTATAATGAAGTTGCTGAATTATATGATTTTGATTTTAATTTTGACGATAAAGAATAAGAATATGCCTGGAATAACTAGAAATTTTGTGATAATAAAATAAAAATTTTAGAAGAACAAATAATAACTGACAATAATCGTAGAAAAATCGAAAAGAAAATTTCTAATTGGAATAAAATTAAAAGAGAATTATTAAGAAATGAAATTACAAGAGAATTAAAAAGAGAATAACAATTTAGAAGAGAAATAAGACAAATAATAAATAATATAATAATTAACTCCTTAAACTCACCAGATTAATATGAGCTTATCAACAAAAATAAGATTTGATAAACAAGAAATAGAAAATATTAGACTACCAATAGGAAGTTATCAAACTAGATGATGGAATACAACTATATTTCAGCCTTTAAGTTTATGGGGAAATACAGATGAATGGTTAAATATGACTACAAATTGGACTAATGCATTTCTATGGCAACAATTAGGACAATTAAAATCTAAAGATATAAAAGTTATAGACGAAATAAATAATATAGATCTAAAAGATGAAATAACTAAAGAAACATTAGAAGTTTTAAGTAAAAATATGTCTAAACAATTTAATAAAATAAAGGAACAAATTAATAATTTAGAAATGTTTGATGAAACTAAACTTGAGGAAATCCAAAATCAAATATAAAAAATTGCACAGAAAAATAGTATTTATAAAATAGCAACTTTAGAAGAAAAGATAGATATTATTAATTATAAAATTGATATTCTATTAAATAAATTAGGATTTGAAATTGACAAACCACCTTATAAAAGACCTAAAAAATGAGTATGAATGATAAAATCAATTTAATTGAAAAAAGTATAAAAACAATTGATGAAAAAATAACTAGAATCGAAATAAACTATGAAGAAGAAAAAGAAAAATTACAAAATAAATTTTTAAGAATAGAAAATCTTTTAAACAGAATAATAGAAAATCTAAATAAAGAAAAACCATTTAAATCGGATTATGTCAAAGAATTTAAAAAAGTTAGAAAGAAAATTGAAAAATATGAAAAATTAGTAAAACTTAATGGAGGATTAAAAGAAAATATAGAAAAATTATTAATTGATCCTAGAAAACAAGAAGAAAATCTTATAGAAAAAGAAGAAGGAAAATTAGTTATAGAAGAATAATGGACGAAGACATGGAAAATTTAATATTTGACTTAGAAGACTTAAAAATTTGCGAAGAAATAACTAAAAATCATATGGTCGGAAAAGTGGGAGGACCACGAGCAGTTAAATAAGAAGAATATGGAAAAACGAGCACAGCTAGATATGAAACAGAAATAGATCCTAGAAGATATGTTAATACAAAAGTTGATTTTAAAACTAAAAAAGAAAAATGTATAGAGATCAATTTAAACCAGTATTAAGAGAATCAAACCCAATGAAAATTGCAGGATCATATTTAAATTTAGATTATGAATTAGATGTTAGAAAAGTTATAAATGAATGGAGTACTAATATGTTAGCACACTTTAATTATAATCGTAGTAATACCGATAATAAAAATAGAACTGAATATTTATTAGCAACTTTTAAGGGAAATGTAGCTAATTGGTACCGAGAATTAGAAAAAAACAACAAAAGGTGTTTGGAAAGATAGTATTGAAGCAGAATTTGAAATTAGTATAATAGAAGGAATAAATAGAATCGCTACAAGAATTTATAGAGAATTTACTGGAGAAGATTGGGTAAATGAAAGTACTAAATCTAGATTAGAAGAAATAGAATATGCTAAAAACAGAATGGAATATTTACAAATTTGTAATATGTGTTATCTTAACGAATATTGTTGTGAATATAGTAAATACTATTATATGATGTTTGGAAGTGGAGCTGATAATAATTATTATAAAGAAGTTTTTATTAGAAAATTATCACCACCATAAAATAATTATTTTCAAAATAAAATAAAAGAAAAACAACTTTGAAGAAATGAAGAAGGTTATACATTAGGATTTATAATAAGAACTATAAAAAATGAAATAAGTAATATGTGTAGTAATCAAATGATTTATAAACAATCAGGATTTATACTAGATATGATTTGTTGTAGAGATACTGAAGTACCAGAAAATTGGGGATGTTATGAATATAAACGAAAAATAAAAATAAAACCCAAGAAATATAAAAAATATAATAAGTTCAAAAAAAATATTTTAAACCAAAAAGAAAATATAAACCTTATAATAAAAAATCATTAGATAAAAAACGATGTAAATGTTGAAATTGTAATGAAGAAGGACATATAAGTACTGAATGTCCAAAAAAGAAAGTTAGGATATTAATTACAGATTTTGAACAAATTAGAGATGAATGTGAAGAGGTTAATATTGAGGATATAGAAGTTAATGAAGAAATTTTTGAAGAAAAATCGGATTTAGAAGAAATATCTAGTGATGACGAATAAAAATAGAAATAAAACTAGTTTGAGGACTTAGTTTGCAATAAAAAAAACATTTCATTAAGGGTAAAATTGATTTTTACACAAAAAACCCAAATGGGTCATTTGACCCGGCTATTTTGGAAATTCTCCCTCATTGTTGTTGGATATCCTGGTTGGAATTGGTTTTTCGACAGTCTTCCTCATTCGACGGCGAGCGACTAGTTGGAAATCCGGCAATCGCACTGGGTCTTCTTCATTATTTCTCCACATTATTACTGTTGGAATGCGGAAGTAAAATTACCCAAAAATTAAAAGAAATTCTTTAATTCACAAAATAAGATCATTTAGATGTTCACGTATATGTTATATCGAGAATAAATTATTCAAATTTTCACTTACATTCAGTGATTATTCAATTTTTTGGATCACGAGTTTCCAATTTTTAATTTCAAGAACTTGATACTCTAGATCTCCAAATTTTATATGATATTCTCCAAAGTCAATACTACATCAATGGGTGAACACTTTCTTTTAATTAAATCAAGAAACTAATTCTTAGACCGGATGATTGAACAAAGTAAGAAAAAGTAATTTTTATATGTTTTTCTCTCTCCAAATTTGGACATTATAGAATTATCATATTATGTTTGTTGTGTTCAATAGGATGTCTAGGTTCCATTTATCTCTATTTATAGAGATAAAATAGTTTCAATTCGTATATAATAAAAATTTCATATTCAAATAGGAATCTTAATAAAAATCCAAATAGGAGTTTTAATTAAAGTCCAAATCTAATTAATTTACATTTAATTACATGTATAGTTCGAGAACTTCAATTACAATTAAGTTTACAACTTTCATAGCAATTACAATTAAGTACTCACCCAGTCTCATTTATATAATTTGACTTTCTTTATTTTTTTTTTGTTCCAATTATATAGTCATGTTTCTTTATTGAGAATATTTTATTTTGTTCGTTTTTAATATAATCTTATTTAATTTGCTTATTATAATCAATGTGAGAATTGAAAATTAAATCATTTAATTTCTTTACTATTTCTAATAATAATTTACTATTTGTTGTTGATAATTAAATAAGGATAAATTATGAAAGTTTTTGATAGAAAATATTTTTCTAATAACGTTAAACAAGATTCCTTAATCCGTGTGAAAAATAAAACCAATTTATATAAATGAGATAGGGGAGTACAAAATTTTGTTGTAATAACAATTAAGCCGAAACTTTTAAAATAATTGCAATTAAGTTCCAATACTTTATAGAGCTACCATAGGGATTTGACTGGACAATATATTATTCAAGTTACAATAATTAGATCATATCTAATCGACCATAGACCATTCAATCTAATTATTATTCTTTACTTTACACTAAAGATAAAAGATTGCACCATTGGAATATATAAGATTACATAAGCCCATGAATCTGTAATACTCTTCTCCGAACTGTCTTATATGTATTTTATCCTCGTCCAATATTCGATAATTAGTTATGAGCATAAATGACCATTTTGTCCTTTTAATTATCCTCACTAACGTAAATTACCATTTTCTTCAACGATTTTGTAAACAAATCACAGATGTTGAAGTTTCACCGTCACTAACACGCCGAGTTCAAATTTTAACCATCAAACAGAAAATACTTAAATAGTTATTCTACCTATTTTTTAGGACGACAATTATCGACACGAATTCATGTTCTTTACTTTGCTCATTCTCAAGCTTTCAATTGGCTGAGATATTTGATCTATTAAATTGATCTCACCTATTGGTGAATCAAAAAACTATTAAAATCACAAAAGAAATACATAACCCTGTCGGAGATTTAGATGAAATACACGATGGTTAAATGGAATTTAATTCTCCACACATTCATGCTATAGAATTAGAATCGACACGTGGTTCGTTCAATACACCAAGTGTATTAGTGTGACCTTTAATTATTTTTGGGATAAGGACAAATCACAAACCTGAATAGTATGGCTGTCCGTGGGTTGGGTCGGTTCGGTTCTGAAGAGACCCGACCCAAAACTTTTGGGTATTTCATAAATGGACCCGTCGGGTCCAAATATAATTATGGACTAGTTCGGGTTCGGGTCGGTTCGGTTCCGTTCGATTCCATACTATAATTAAATTTTTTTATATTTATAGCAACATTATATAAATACAACTAATGACATTTCATTTGTAACTTTTACAAATTAACGTAGCCCAATTCAAAAACATATAAATAACTAGCCGTTCAATAAGATTAATTCAATGCATACAAATACCAAAAAATAGATATTAATATTATAACAAAACTACATAAAGTATATTCATTTGTTTCAAATTAAAATGGGCTAATGGATTTTAAAAATGATTTGTGCTTTAAAATTAAAATTATGAAATAATCTGATTTATTTAATTAATTTGCTAATTTGTATGAAAAAATAAAATAATTTAATTAATTCAATATAAAAAATAAAAAAATTATTTAGTTTCGATTCTTATTCGATTCTTGGTTTAGACCCGAGACCCGACCCAAACCCATCGGTTCTCGATTCGGGTACGGGGTACCAGTTCGGGTATTTAATTTATGAAGAATGGTTCGATCCGGTTCGGGTTCGGGTTCGGGTTCGGTTCAGTCCGGTCCGGTTTGGTTCGGAATTTTTTGACACTCCTACTGAATGGTGAATCGATTAACACCACAACCTTTCGGTACGAGATGTTAACTATTATACATTGACCGTGAACAAATTATTTATGATCAAAATATAAATTGTATAACATTGTACTTCTCAATCCAAGTGCCCAACTTATATTATCACAAATGATCATATGCACTTTAATTCGCATGTTTAATAATAAATAAATACAATAAATAAAATAAACACAATTTATTTGGCCCTTGTTGATCGTCATTATTTTCAAATATATATATATTTCATTTTTATTTTTTAATCACACATTTTTTAATAAAATAATATTATATGCAAACTTAAGAAGGTGTTTGACACCCATTTTTTTTAAAAAATTCTTTCTTAATTACAACCACACATTCTTCAAATAAAATAATATTGCAAACAAATCTAAAATTTTTCATTACTTTTCAACAACACATTCTTGCATCAATCACTGTTCTAAAATTTATAATTTCCCAAAAATGTGTACCTAACACATGCTAAAACTTACTCCACATTTTGTAATATAATAATATTACGTACAAACTTTTCCTTATTTTTTAACAACGCATTCTCTATCAATCTACTATTTTAAAATAAATTATTAGCCAAAAATGAGGATCAAACAAGCTTTTAATATAAGAATAATGTTATTTTTACATCAACAACACTATACTATATGGGCATACAGTACAACAATTACTCGCTTCCACCATAGTTGATGGCAATATATTTTCTTAACAAGGTCTTGATATTGGCTTTTTTCTTGTGTACTGTTATTATGATTAAAGAATTAGATTCACGTTGACGACGCCAATTTGTTGACCACAAAAATAGGTGTCCATGCTATCAGCAGATCTCCATCATGTTCCTACGTATATGTTTCTTGCACACTCGAATAGAAATTGTAAGGTACCAATATCATCGGGGGTATTTCCTTGGTCATGGCAGCTACCAATACAAGTTATATGTAAGTTAGTATGGGTAGAGATTTGACTGGAGTCTTGTGCATTTGTACAATTTCATTACATTCGCAATATTTTTATGTAAAGAATTCTCTTATCATAACGTAGGATGTTGCAATCCTAATTCCAAGTGGCATGTTGTCATTGGCACTTAAAATCTTAGATGTTTTATGACAAACTCTCCATGATCGATCAGTTTCTCTATAAAACTGGACTTTCCTATGGAGATTGATTTCCCAAGATTTTCTTAATTCCTCGAGATATTTCCTTTATTTTAAGAGGTTCATAAGACCGAATTTTAAGGATACACGTGGGAGTTTTCTTATGATGTCTTATTCCCATATAACTGATATCTCTCTGTATTGTAGACCATCTGACACCGACAAGGTTTCGGGCGTCGCTTTGCATAGAGATGCTGGTTCGTCGGGCTCAGCACGACTTGCCCCACCATCTTGGTGGGGACAGGTTTAGCACAAGACTTGACGCCACCACTTGTTACTGTGAAGACCATAGGGATGAAGTGATATTTCATAGGGCGAAGCTCATGGATAAGCAAAGACTATAGGGAAACATGTGGCATGCTGACATTTGCTCACGTGGAGTTTGTATACCCACATGTCTTCTACTTCTAGTGGATTCACTAAAACAAAAACAACTTTGTACAGTATTCATTTAAGGCGCGCATATAAAATATGCCATAAAAATAGATTATTTACGGCCTGTCTTAAATGTATGTCGAAATAATTTAATTGCTTAAAATCATTTCTGATATACATTTTGGGTAGACTGTAAAATTGAATATTTATGGCATAGTTCTCCAGCATTCTGTATAGGCTAATAAAGAAAACATTAATGTTTGTCGTAAAAATAAAAAAAAAAACTCTCTTGTAGTGGTTCAGGGTGTAACAACATTATTGTCCAAACAAAAGAGTGAGTTGCACGACTTGTGAACTAAGTACTTAATTGCCCAACATGTCTTAATTAATTTTTTATATATATATTCTTTTTCAATTAGACATTCATATAATAAAATATTCTGCACGTAAATTTAAAATTTTTTCATACTTTTTAACCACACATTCTTCTAAAAATCACTATTTAAAAATATTGTTTTGACCAAATAACGGCCATCAAATAGGGCTTAATGTTTAACTTTACGTTTTTGGTTAATTCTAGTGTTAAAAAAGTTTATAGCGAACTTTTCACTTGATTAATATGATGTCTTTTCGTGTGTATCCTAAAAACTTAATTACTAGTCCAAAATGAAACACGTAGTTGTCTTCCTAGCATACAAGGATCCAATTAAAATTATCTATGGAGAGAAATTTTTTTATAAATACACCGTAATAGATAATTAAAGGAATCAAAAGGTGATATATAATTATACAATAAAATTAAAGTAAAATAATAATAATAATTAAAGGAATCAAAAGGAACTTGATGATAGAATATGTATAACACTTATTATTCATCAAAAGCTCAAGTAGTACTTTGAGTACATTGATCTATTTATAGACTAAACTATCTAACAAACTAAATACATAACAAATTAAAGAAGAATCTGGAAGAAGAGGCTGCGTGTGATCTGATGAGCTGGAGAGAAGACAGTTGCTGGACGTGAATTGAAATTGGAACTTTCCAACATTAATACAGTTAGAAATTACTATATTGCAATGAAAATAATAATTACAAATAAATATATTTATGTTATTCTTATTTTTATTTGACAGAAGAGCTCTTTCGTGACTAGCTAGTGGTGTCAATCGAGTCGAGTGGCTGGTCGGCTCGTACTGTTCACGCCGACAAGCCGCTCGAGCTCGTTAAAAAACGAGCACGAGCCGAGCGGGCTGGCTCGCTAGAAGAACCGAGCCCGCTCGGCTCGTCACTGTTCATGAGCCGCTCGACTCGTGGGCTCGTCTAAAGAAAAAAAATAAAAATGTGTGACCAAAACGGTCACTGAAATAAATTTCTACTTTTCTTCTCCTATAAATACCCAACCCATTACAACATTTTTTTCCCACCAAACTTTCATTCTCTACTCTCTACAATTTACAAATCATTATCAACAATATCATTCATTTATTCTATAATTCTCTTCTACTTTTTTACATTATTATCTTAATTTTACAACCCATTTTATACACTAGTATATAATCTTCATTCATTTCTACATTCTATTTCAACATTCAATTTCAACAATTCACAGATGGATCCACGAGCATTTGTTGAAAACTTGTTCGGTATGGAAGGCGAAACACCTACCCAAAATCAATTTGGGAATGAATTTGTCGGTCTCAATTAATTACCAATTCCAGAAGACATTGAAGATTAAGACGTTCGTGAAGGTAGTCATCCCGATTCAATTGATTTGGAGACGTTGATGTTGATCCTAGTGTTCCAATTGATTTGGAACAAGATGAAGAACATGCACTAAATATTCCCGATGCAAGAGGGAAGAGAAAGGGGAAGAAGCAGGCAAAATGTTGGGACCATTTCAAATTGGTTAACACTGGTCGTGTGATCGATGGACTTCCAGAAACCAAAGCAGTATGTAAATACTGTCAACAACAACTGGCATGGCAAAAAGGCATTGGCACCACTCACCTCAACCGTCACTACAAAACATGTGCGGCCAAACATGAGCTTTTTCCAGCTGGTCAAACGCAACTGCAGTTTGGTACTAGTGGCGCCGGTGCTACTACTATGCCATTTTCTAAGTTGATGTATTCGGAGGAGGAAGCTCGAATGGGAATGGTGAAATTCGTTGCCGCGGCGAGCTGCCACTAGCAATAGTGGACAACCAACATTTCGTAAACTACGTCAAACAATATCTTCAACCGAGGTACGTTGGGGTAAGTCGAAATACTTTTCGTTCTAATACAATTGAATATTTTCTTAATGCAAAGAAATTATTGATTGCGGATTTAGAAAAATATGGGGGTGTGATATCTTTAATTTCGGATTTGTGGGAATGGATTAATAAGAGAGGTTATATAGCTGTAACTGCACACTATATAGACCCACTTTGGGTTATGCATAAAAAAATTATTACTTTTAAAATTGTTGAGTATCCTCATAACGCTCAAACTATATTTAATGCTATTATGTTAATAATTAGAGAATATAAATGTGAGAGTAAAATTCATTTTTTTACGTTTGACAATGCTTCCGTAAATAAAGTTGTTATCGAATAAATTGCATAGAGTATTTCAACCCGATTTTGGTGGTTATTTATTTCATATTCGTTGTGTGTGCCATATTTTTAATTTAATTGTACAAGACGGTTTAAAACATGTGAATGACGAAATTAGTCGAATTAGGAATGCACTTATGTATATCACGATTACACCTAGTAGAAAACAAGTATTTGAAGAATTTCGTGAACAAGTTGGGAACGAACATATAAAAACTTTTATTACTAACGTAGGTTATAGATGAAATTCAACTTACTTATTATTAAAATCCTGTAAAGGTTTTGAAATGTTTATAACTGAATTTTATAACAGTAAGCATATTAGAGACGAAAACAATAATATCTTAAATGAATCCGATTGGACTACAGTTTTTAAAATTAAAAAATTTTGGCAAGTTTTTATACGTCTACAAATATATTGTCTGGTGTTTATTATCCCACTAGTTGCATGGTTCTTGAACATCTTTATATAACTATTAGGGTTTTTAAGAGATATCAAAATGACCCTGATTTTCATGCGGTTATATATGCCATGTAATTAAAATTTAGAAAATATTGGGAAGAATTACCTATGTTATTTCCTTTAGCATGCGTCATAGACCCTCAATATAATTTATCGGGTACTAAATTTATAATTAACCAAATTTCAAATGCTTTAACTTTTAATATGCCTATTACTTATAGGAATTTGAAACAAACGTTAACTGAAATATATGAATTATATGCTTCACGAATAGGTACACAAATTACTCGTGTACCTACTCCTCCTCCCACTAATATAAACGATGACGACGTTGAAGTAATTAATTTAGTAGAAAACATAGACTCAATTAGATATGATTCAAATGCATATGCATATGGTTCCTCTAGTAGTAGTAGTAGTTTGTCTTCCACTGCATGTACTCAGATTTCGAGTACTAGTCCAAATGCGTTGCCATCTGAATTAATTGATTACTTTCGTTATACTATGCCTAGTAACAAATCAGTTAAGAAAAGTTCAGAAGATGTCATTGAATTCTGACGAAATAACGAACGTCGATGGCCAATAGTTTCTGCAATTGCAAAAGATCTATTAACACCTCCGACTAGCACTATAACTTCGGAGTATGCTTTTAGTTAGAGGTGTCAATCCGGGTGGGCAGGGCAGGGCAGGGCAGGGCCGTGCAGGCCCGCGAACATATGAGCCCGGTAACGGGCCCGCGTGAAAAAAAGCCCGCCGGCTACGGGTTTCAGGCCGGTTCCGGGTTGGCCCACAAATTTTGGACTACAACCCAGGCCCGCCCTCCGACCCATCCAGGTCGAGCCCATACGGGTCGCGGTTCGCGGATCACGGGTTGTTCCAAGAATTTTTTATATTGATAGCAATTTTTTTTGCTAAATATAAACTAAGAATTGAATAAAATGATAAATTCATATTTATACCAAGAAATATTTACATAGAATTCAAATTATATATTTGTTTTTCAATCAATCTTCATGAACTGTAAGATTTTTGAAATTTTCAGCAAAATCATCATTAATTTTATCTCGCATCCTTCGATTCGCGAATATCCAATCTTTCACGCATATGAGAGCTTCCAAAATATCTTCTTTAAGTCTAGATCTTCGTTCGTCCAATACCCTGTTAGCTGCACTAAAAGCAGACTCGGATGCCACCGTTGAGACTTGAACTGTTAGTATATCTCGTGCTATTTTAGATAATATAGGGTATGACCACTCATTTAATTTTCACCATCGCAAAATATTTAACTTATCCACTTCATCTTCAGATATTAAACTATAATGATCAAATTAATAATATCTTTCTATTTCAACAGGTGTGGTATGTAGATTTGTAGTTGAAGTTGAAGTAGTAGATGAAGAATCAAGAACATTACGTTTCTTAGCTATTATAGAGAAAAAAGAAGATTTGCCTTTAGAAGTTGTACTAAAGATTGGAGAAGAAGACATATTTTCATTGTTACCATATTTAAAAAAATTTTTTTACAGGTCGCGGGTTAACCGCGGCCCTTGGGGGTGAAACCCGCGGGTTACACCTCTTTGGCCCGTGAACCGCCCGCACGGGTCACGGGTTGGCCCGCGGTCCCGGTTTTCACGGGCCGATTTTCACAGGTCTGGCCGGCCCGTCCGTCTTGACACCTTTACTTTTAGTAGGGAAGAGGGTTCTCTCTGAAATTCGAAGTCGACTAAAAGAAGATATTTTAGAAGCGTTAATGTGCGTGAAGGATTGTGAAGACGCTAATTATCGAATTCAACATAAATATGCCGAAATCGCATGTAATCAAGTAAGTGATATTTAATTTCACTATATTCATTACAAAATTTTATTTTAATACATTTATAATTTTTAAAAAAAAATTGTACACGTAACAAGTTATTCGTGTACAATTTAACTCTGCCTACTCGAAATTGAAGTAACCGGTCACAAGCCCGGACAAAAGATGAGGGTTTATCTTTTTTTTTTTAAATAAAAATATTTTAGAAAATGTATATTTACTATTTTAAAAATTATAAATATTTTGACGAGCCCGGATAAATGTTTTGAAAAATATACATTTTTTTAAAAAATAGAAAATGTGCATATATATATTTTTTGAATTAAAAATTTAGTTATAGTAGCATTTCACAAAAAAAAAAGTCAAATTGGACGAGCCGACGAGTCGAGCTGCTCGTTTTGGGCAGTGTTCTAAAATGCGTAATGCGTTGCTATGCGTCGAGTCCGAGAATCAAGAATCACAAGTTTAGGCGTGTCAATGCGAAGAATAAGCATCATAATGCGTTTCGTATTTTTAAGGTATTAAATATATTTATATATAAAAAAAAAGATGTTTTCCAAAAAAAAAATAAAAATTGACTGCATAATGCGGGCCTGGCAGCATAATGCGCGCATTAGGTGCGCCTAGGCGGGATTAGGCACACGCATTGCATCACCTTTTAGATGAAAACGCATTTTCCCGCGCGTCGCGCCTATGCGGCGCATTTTCGCGAGTTTTAGAACACTGGGTTTGGGCGAGCTCGGGCACGAGCCGAGCTCGCCCAAAATCCAACGAGCCGAGCCTTGTTGGAAACGAGCCACGAGCTCGGCTAGTGCGAGTATGGCCGAGCCAGCTCGGCTCAGCCCATTGACACCACTATGACCAGCGCGTGTTTTTATAATTACAATCCCACATTTTGTTTTTATAATTCACTATTTTACAGGAATATTTTGCACTATTATTGGGTTAATTATATCAACGTTCACTGAAACTTTAAATAATTATGCTAATGACAACTGAAGTTACGATAATTCTAATTTTTATATTAATATTTGATAAAAAAAATTAAATTTAAACTCTTCTGTTTGGTGCACATTTTGGGAGCTAGAATGCATTTTTACTGTTGATGTGATGGAAAATATGTGGTTAAAAAAGAAGGAAAAGTTATTGATGTGATAGAAAATATTATTTTATTGATTTTATTGAAAAATGTGTAGTTGAAAATGAGTAGAAGAATAATAATGAGAAAAATAATGTCGCTCAAACATGGGCTAAATTAGCAAAAATATTTGTTAAATAACAAAATATGGGTTTACAGTAAGATTTAAGAATAAAAATTAAGTGGTAATTATATAAAACCATACTTTAAGTTTTTAAATTTCTAAAATCAGATTGGAAGTTTAATATTTCCAAAATCAAATATTTTATTTTAATTAAAATCTTTATAAAATAAATATGATGCAATTAATCCCTAATTCTCACTTCCTCCTTTCTCTTTCTAAATCCTTTCTCTCTCTAAATCTCGCTTCTCACCTCTCGACCCTCTCTTTCTCTCTCTTGACCGCGTGGAAAAGCGTCTCCCCCACTGCGCCACCGCTGCAACACCTCTATCTCATCGCCGCCCCCATCTCTAATTACTCGACTTTTAGCAGAACTCCCTCCCCCCCCATCTCTCTCTCTCTCTCGGCAGAACCTTCTGACGACGCCGGCACCATTGCCTACTGACGACGCTGCGTGGTCTCCTATGGTCCTTCATTTCCCCACAGATTTTCTCTAGATCCCGGCATCATTGACGTTGCGAGTCGTCGCGTTGTCGGAGGTGCGTGGCATCTGTTTATTAATTTCCCATTTCCTCTATTTCTCTCGATCTGTTTAGTATCGTGTTGATGGTTAAGGTGAAGATGGTGTTGGCGGAGGTGAGTACTGTGACTAAGGGTTCTGAGATTTTTTTTGTGGGTGTGGTGTTGTGGTAAGTTAATTGTTTTCCCATATTTTGGTGGTTTTGGGTTGTGGTGGTCGTACTGCAGGCAATCGTACTGAGGTATCGACGGTAATGGTGGCACTAGAGGTGCCTGCGTTCGATTTGGTGTTGAATAGGTCAATCAAATTTTGTAGTTTTTGGGGGGTTTTTTTTGTTGGTGGTGGCGACCCAGTCGTAGGGGACCTATTCGACTCAGGGGAGCAGTCCTAACTTGTATAAGCTACGGTGGTTGCTACTGTCATGGTGGTTGTGAAGTGGTGAGGCTGTGTTGGCGACGTTAGTGATGGTTGTTGTGGTGAGTTGCCGGCTGTGGTGGTAACAAACAGTCGGTAACGGCGGAGTAGGGTTAGGGCATGTAAGACGGTGGGGGTGGTGGTAATGGCGGAGTAGGGTTAGGGATGTATAGTCTATGTGACCATTGTTGTGACCTGAGCCATGTGCTGTGACCTATGCTGTGACTTGAGCCATGTGTTGTGACCTATGTTGTGACTATCAACAAAAACCTGAGCGTTTGAAAATAACATGGGATTATGAACAAAATCGTGACCTGTGTTGTGGCCATTTGAAAATAACATGGGACTATGAACAAAATCGTGAGCCATGTGCAATATATTCTGTGACTTGTGCTGTGACCATTTGAAAATAATCCGTGGCTATTAACAAAAATGTAAAACATGAGTCTTATCGTGTTATCAATCATTATTAACAAAAAATCATGCGTTGTGACCTGTGACTTGTGACCTGGGCTGTGACTTGTGATTTGTGACTTGTGACTTAGGTTGTGACCATAAAAAAAAAACATGTCAACCGTACAAAAAAATATAGCGGAGTTGTCGTCGGAATATTCGTTGGAGTTGGAACAATTGTCGGAATCGGAGCAGTCGTCGGAAAAAATTGACGCCAGAACGGTCGCGCAGAATCGGAGTCGTCGCCGGAACGGTCGTCAGAAAGTTCGCCGAAGTAGGGCGGTAATCGAAACGATCGCCGGAGTGGTAGAGGTGGTGAAGGTGGAATAAGTTAATTATATTATATTAGAATTAAATATTTAATAATAAAGTATTTTAATAATTTATTATTTCATAGATAAAAATTTAAAAATTTTTAATAAAAAGCTGATTTTGGAAATTTCAAACTTGTTTTCTTATTTTTGAAATAGGCTAAACTTATTCTCTTGAATATGTAATCTTCCCAAAAATTAAAGCCGCATTATGTTTTCTCGTTTGAACATGGTCCAATTAATAACCACCCAATTAATTATTAAAAAAAATAGAAATAAGTTTATTTTTATTTTTTTGAAAAATGCAAAGTCCCAAATAAATTATAAAAAAATTAGAAATTTAAAAAATTTAAAAAGTGCAAACGAGTCCAAATAAATTATTCAAAAATTAAAAAAATATTTTTTTAAATTTTTTTACAAATAAGTCTCAAATAAATTATTAAAAATGATGATTTGCTTATTCAAAGATGTAATTAAAGGTGAAAATGTAAAAAATAAAAATAAAAATAGGGACATTTTTCACAATAGCAATGAAAGGTAGAAACATTACATGCTAATTACCCATTTAATAATTTATTTGAGATTTGTTTGTACTTTTTTTAAAAAAAATTGGGACTATAATTACAATTAGTTCTTTCTTTATCTTTTATTTAAAAAATGTGTATATTTGTTATTTCACAATTTTTAATTGAGAGAATAGATAAAAATGACTTTTTTTTTGAGAAAATAGTTGAAAACGACATTTTGCGACATTAATGTGAAAATTAGGTTGAAAATGACGAAAAATAAAAGAAGAAAACGTTTTCCACAGTATGCCCCTGTTTGGTACACATTAAAATTTCATTTTCATTCTTCTACTTATTTTCAGTCACACATTTTTCAATAAAATACTATTTTCTATCACATCAAGAACATTTTTTTTTTCAACCACACATTTTCCATCAATCTATTATTTCAGAATACATTCTTCCAAAATAACGCGGCTCAAACACACGCAATGTTACTTGCTAATTACCCTCGTAGTAATTCAAGTCTTAATCAACTACTTTTTTCACTTTGCCTTTCTAATCTTCATCGTTCTCTCTATAATTCACCTTCTGAGTGTTGAAAATTTACTTAATCATGCACAGCGGAAATAAAATAATTTTCAATTCCCAAAAAGGATCTGCAATGTATTTAGATAGAAACTGTGATGAGAATAATACCTTTGATGAATTCTGCAAACTCTTTTGCTAATTCTCGAACTCCAATAATCACGATCTACAATCCAAACTGTCCAATTGTCCAGCCTCCAATAGTGATCCACACAGAGAACAAGAATGACGACTAGAGTTTACTTTTCTTGTGCTAGCAAGAATAATGAAAATCACTACTATTTACAAATCGTAGTAGCCTATTAATATAAGTTTAAGTGGGTTTGGCACATCTCTAAACTTTACCCGATCTTATATTTAATTAATCAAATGAATTAAATTCGGTCCATGAATGAATTAATCCAATTAATTAATTCGAGCCTATTAATAAACAATCCAATTAATTTATTATTCAACACTCGTCAATTAATTAATTGATAAATCTCATTCTTCCGGTTCTCTTTTGTGTGTGACACATTAGGTTCCCGATCACGATACCTAATGGCGTGAATTATTATTTTGATCTAATCAAAATCGATAAATTAAAACACCCCTTTAATTTATCACTAATTCATATTCATTGTCCTAGATTGATATCTAACAATGTGTCGGGCAATACATGTGATAAAAAATGTCACGTGATGTGACAAACCAAACTTGTTCGTTTATCGTGAAATTATAATCCTTTCGTCAATATGATCCAATCAATAATGAGATATGAATGTTGTCAATCTTAATTATCGATCATATCTTTTATCCCAGTGTTAAGTCAATGTAGGTCGAAAATTCTTTTTCGACTTATGAGTTCATCTTGGCCAAAGATTTCATTATTAACTTAATTGGATAAAATGTAGATCATAATATCTTACTATCTAAGAGTGACAAATCCTCTATTGATCATTCACAACCTTCATATAACTCTTGACATACCCGAACGATGTTCTATTAGCGACCTTTGGTAGAGCAACATCCAACACCATCAAAGTATGACTGTCCTCATATAAGGTACTATGATGACCTCAAGTCAAAGAACCAATTCCACTACTGAACGTTAGAAATTAACCACTAACGCTCAGATAGTTATCCACGTGGAATCTCCCATCGAGTCTCTAATATTTTGTTCTATAACAAAACATCCGCGCGTTCATTCAAGTGTCACCACACTTTAGCTTGTGAGATCAGCTACTCATTTCACAAGTAAAAATGCCACACGCGATGATCTATCCGTAATAACGATATCCGTATCTTGTTATTATTTCGACCACAGACGATTTAAGATTCGATTATATGTAATTTGTATCTCACAATCACAACTCCTTATGATTAACCAGTGTTCTAAAATGCGAGCAAATACGTCGCCTAGGCGCGACGCACGGCCAAAACGCGTCGAATTCGGGAATGCGCGGGAAAATGAGTTTTCCATCTAAAAGGAGGCGCAATGCGCGCACCTAGGCGTGCATTATGGCGCCCAATTTTTTTTTTTTTTGTTGTTGTAAAAAAATCTATTTTTTTTATATAAAAATATATTTTATGCCTTAAAAATACGAAACGCGTTATGACGCTTATTTCTTGCATTGACACGCCTAAACTTGTGATTCTTCATTCTCGGCATCAACGCATCGCAACGTATTACGTATTTTAGAACACTGTGATTAACAAATCACAAAAACTTGAAGTATGGATTCTATTATTTAATTTATTGGAATATTAATTTAATTAAATAATAGATATTGCCATATATATGCATCAATTATATATATTTAAAGTGTTTATGTCCAATTTGATTGGATCTAGGGCATAACACTTAAACTAGGATCTCGTGAGCTTTTGAGTTTGTAACGAATACTGATTTTAAGATTCTTTATTGTTGATGTTTTTTTTTCGAGTTGTTTGAAAAAAACAATATTGAAATTGGGTTATGCTATACTACCAGAAAGATATTGTCAGAGGCTTGCCAGATAATCACAAAGGCTTTTAATAATATAAAATTATCTTCTGCTAAAGTACTATTTTGCCGTTAATGAAATATTTTGCAGGTTAAGTCCTGTATCTTTTATTTCTTTTTTAATTTGTAACCACAATTATTATCTTATACGATATTCTTTTAATTTTTCTATTTGTTCTAAATATTCTCTATATTCTACTAGCTTTTCGTAAGCTCTATGTTGATCTTTTCTAGTTATATATCCGAAAACAATTCTTTCTGAAATTTCTTTTTTTATATTTTCGTATTTAGTTATAACATCTTCAACTCTTTTTATTTCTTTACTAGTTTCTACAGGGTCAAATTCTATATTATGTTTACAAGCATAATTTATATCAAAATATATCTCTTTAAGTTTTTCTTATCCAACAGGAAATATATCTTCAGATTTTTCAACAATACTTAGTAAAAATGAAATATCTTTTTCATCTAAATATAGTTTAAGACAATCATCATTGGACGTGGATGCTTGTGAAGTGTTCATGAAGATTAACATAAACATATAAAGCATGTAAATAACTTACAGTAATTGATGGAAATAAATCAGGCTTTCCCTCCAACATGTTCTTATAGTAGCTTTGCATGTATTTAATCACCCTTCTGAATCAAATGAACATTTAAGATGTTTTTGAAATCATTTGGGTCCACAACTGCTTTCGCAAAAGGCTTTTCAATTAAGGTTGCATTTCTCATTCTTAGAGAACTAACCGTGTTACCACAGACGCTATTTCACAGTATCCAGAGTCTCTGTTTTCACCTCTATTCAAACTCTTTTCAGAATCAAGTTCTTACTTAGAATGAAATTTTAAAAGATAACTCACACATTAGGCGTTACAATTTTGTTAGAAAGCTGCCATTTTCCTCTAAAATATTCATCAAAGACGGGTACTTTGGCATGACTAACATCCATTCAAAATTAATATTTTGAAAATCTTTTAAAATCTCTATTTGTACTGCCAAGGAATCATGAGAAACTTAACGAAATCCTTTCACAAAAACTTTGTTAAACCATAAAAAACTTCATCTTTATATTCATAAGATTGAAATAATACATGCTGGCTTACTATATTTACATACATTTGGTACTCACCTTATGAAGTTTAGAACTCCATAAGTGATTACCTTATTACAAGCTTTCCTATCTTCAAAACTAGCTAAATTCTATTCTGAATACAAGTGGTGTATACAGATATGATATTTCTTTTGAGATAGAGAATTCGATCTGCCTCAAATCCTGGACTCCTTCTCCTTATATAGAGGGTTTTTCTTCAAGTGATCAGGAACCTTATCTTCACAGCTGTCCTCCATTATTTTTTGTCTGCCATCTTCTTTTGTTTGGTTGTAAAGCTGTCCTTCTTTTGAGCTGGTAAGTTGGTGAAGAGTTATTGTCATACCAATTTTTCTTATCTTCAACAGCTACTTTGTATTATTTTTCTTCAGTAGTTGGTAGAGAGTTATAATCTCAGCTACGTTCTTGTACTATCTTATGTCCTTTAGTGATCACAGTTTTTCTTTAATAAAGAAACTTTATTATAGTAGTGATAAATGGTCACTATCCTTATTCTATTATTTTTCCATCCTTGATTCAAAGAACTCTGCAGGAAATTCTTCACTGTTGAGTGATGCTTGACTCATATCTTCCACTACGCAATGTTCACAATGATGGTCACTGTAATCCCAGAGTAATTTGCATAGTTCTTTTTCCATCTTTTCTGATCTACAAACTTGATTGGAGATTATCTTGGATAATAAATGGTCGAAATAACATATATCTTCTTCTTTTATTTCTTTTCTGGCATTAGAGTAAATTATATGTTCTTCGGATGGATAAACTCATATTTTCTCTTTCTCAGTAATTAACTGAGTTATATGTTCAAATATTTCTTTATATCCCTTAGCTCTTCTATATGGCATCATGTTAATAATATCTTGATAACCATTTTTAACAACCTTTTGACTGGTTGGTAAAAAATGTTGATTTGTGAGCCTTAGTTTGATAACATGAAATGCTGGTTGCATATATTGAAGATCTGGATCCCATTCCATTGTTGTTGAGTGGAATCTGATATATATATATAGTTTTGACAACTTCAGTATATCTTTTTACTGCCTTCCTGACATTGACTGGAAGTTGGGCTATTTCCTTGAGATCTCTGCTAGGATATATACAGATTATATTTCCTAATTCAAAACAATTCCTTACCCAGTTGGCTGGTGCTTTTGGATAAAAGTTTATCTTGTTGTATCTTCCATAGTAGAGAGTCTTCATCCACTTTCCAACTTCCAAATACCAATCAGATAAAATATTAAAAACAACAGTAAAGAAAATAATTTCTTCATAGTTATCCTTTTTAAAAATTTTTATCATATGACATATCTTGACAATTTCTTTTGAATCAATTTTTTCAATATTTAGCTCAGGTAAAATATGGCTCTGTGAAGAGCTACATTTGCCATTCTTGGTATCTTGAATATCTTCTTTACCAGTAATAGGTTCGAATTTTCCCTGTGAAGGGGTTCCTATTACTTTCTCTTCCTTCCCTTTATCCTCGGGTAGAGCGCTAGTATACACAAGTCCCTATGAAGGGATACTAGACTTGGTACAAGTATCTTTTGCCACAAGGGTTATATTCATTTGGTCTCGAAAACTGTCTTGTATATTTTGAATTTGAGTTTCCAAATAGGAAACTTTAATTTCAAGTATCTGGACTTTTGTCCTTAGTTGTTCTGGCTCCATCCCTGCTGAGATAATCAGGAAGAAAGTTAGTTTTTCCTTTTATATGTTCAATATCAAATTTGAAGTAAGAAAACCAAATTTGAATTCTGATAATATATCTATTGGCAATAGATGGATCAACATTATTTTTTAAAAATGCTTTAACTTGAGTATTATCAGTTCTAATCAAGAACTTTTTTGGTAGTAGATAATCTTCATATTTCTGTACTTCTCTTTTCACAGCAATGAGTTCTTTTATGTTCATCTCATACCTTGTTTCAACTTCTTTGTATATTCATGATGTATAACCTGCAAGTATCTCAGGGCAGGAACAATTCTTTTCACATTTATATTCTTTATGATTTTTCTTAACCTTTAATACTGCACCCTAGTAATTGTCTGATGCATCATTTTCAAGAATAAAGAAATCTTTTTCTTGTGGAATTACAAGTTTAGGCAAAATACTTAATTCCTCTCTTACTTTTCTTATGTTTTTACAATCTTGTTCTTCCCAAAACCATATTATATTTTTTCTTAATTTTGGAAAAAATAGTTTTTTAATTTTGCACAATTTTCAATAAATTTTTCAGCATGATTTAATATATCAAGGAAGCTTTGTAACTGTTTTTTATCTCTGATTTTTTTAGGAAATTTTTGAAATTTTTCACCAATATGAGATTGCAGTTGCAATTCTCCTTCTTTAATGAATAATCCCAAGAATTTTATTTCTGTTTTGGTTATTTCTGATTTCTTTTGAGAAAGTATAATACCATATTTTTCCATAATATAACAAAATTTCTCAAGATGCTCAATATGTTCATTTATATCATTTGAATGAACCAGTAAATCATCAACATAAGCAATACAAAAGTGAGTAATTTGTTTGATTACCTCATCCATTCTTCTTTGAAATATATGTGGTGCATTTTTCAACCCAAATGGCATTATATTCCATTCATATTGTCCTAAAGGACTGGGAGTACTAAATACAGTTAATGGTTTACTTTCTTTTGTAAGCATGATTTACCAAAATCCTGACTTGCAGTCAAATTTTGAAAATATTTTCTTATTTTGTACTTGTTTGATAAGGGTGTCCTTATTAGGCAAGTAATATCCATCAAATTTAGTAATTTCATTTAACTTCTTGTAATTTATTACCATTCTGGCTTTTCCTCTTTTTATCTCACTATATTTTCTTACCATAAAGGCTGGACTACTATGTGGACTTTTACTAGGTCTAATCAATTTAGATTCTAGTAATTCTTTTATTTGATTCTTGAATTCCTTTTGATCATCTACACTATATCTCATTGGTTTGACTCTAACTATAGTGTTTGGATTGATTAGTTCTATTTTTGCCTTTACTTCGTCTGTGTTCTATTTTTCTAATGGATTTTCAGAATATGTTTCAGAAATTTCTTTTTTCAATTTTTCTAACCTATTTTTTGCTGTTATTTTTAAAACTGTAACTGGTTTGATTTTTTCTGTATTCCAACATCCACCACGCTGGGTTGAGGAACTCTGATGATTAATTTGTGTATGTGCTATGCTAACAGCTTTAGTTATCTTAGGTGTAAATATTTTATGTGCACAAGGGGTTGTGAACATGTATCTATCTACATATTGTGTAAATGGTGCATATTTTAGTAGAAAATTTTGTCCTAATAAAATATCACATCCAATTGTAGATGACATATATATTGTATCAACAAATACTTCTCTAAATGATATTAGAAAATGTACTTGTGTAGCATATTTGCAATATGTTACTTTGTTTCCTCCTGCTGTTGTAGCAGTGACGACCTTTTTTGAATCATATTTCCAGTATTCGTTTGGTAGTACATTTGATAAACACAAACTTATTGTATTTCATGTATCTAGATAAGCATGAAATTTAATTCTGCAATAATTTTTTATATTGAGTATAATTTCAATATATGGGCTCATGGGAATGGTATTAATTACTCTTTCCATGATAACAATGTTTTCATATTTTCATCTATTCTTGATATGATGATTGGATTATCATCAACTGTTATTTTTAAATATCCTTGGCAGATTTTATAAAGACTAAATTTTTCAAGGAAGTTCATTCGTAATAGTATATGTGAACGTTTAATTCCATATGATTCATCTTTATATAAAATTATTTCTTTATTATGTTCTTTTTGATCCTCTCCTACAAATATAAGAGGGAAATTAACATATTTCTTTATTTCAAGATTATTTCCCAAATAATCTTTGAATGTATATGGTTCTGATAACTCAAAATCTAGTAAATGGCTAACAAATTTAGCATTTACATGACTTTTTTCTGCTCCAGTATCTATAAGGACAAGAAGATTTTTCTTGTATCCTTCTTGATTAACATATCTTGTCTTAATATAATATTGCGAATTTGTTGGTTCAGCAATACTAAGCTTTTTAACTTGGCTTATCTTAGAGTCTTGTTTGGAGGGAAATCTTGCAATAAGATTATCTCCTTCTAAACTGACATTATTTCTTCTTATCAATTTTCCTTCAGAATTGATTTCTCTTACTTGTTTGTGAAAATCAAGCATTATTTGTTGGGGTATTGTAATTTCATGTTCTTGGTATTTTCTAGGAGGTATATATTGAGCTAATTCCTCAAAATCTTTATGTATGATAATGTTATCAGTTATTTTTCTTAAATTGTTGTGGTGGCTAGTACTAAAAGCAAATATTGATTTTATACTTATACTAATAGCCTTACTTTTTTTTTAGCATTTTTAAATTTTCAATTCTATAATATAGATTAAAACTTTGATCAATATTTTCATCAATCAGTGAGACTGCATAGTTTGGTTTTACTGTAAATATTATCTACTGATAGATTAGATTTCCCATAACAGTTCCTAATAGGGCATCTATAGGATCTTGTAAGATTCTGTTGTCCATACAATATATTTCTATTGGTATATTCATACATTCTCTAAAGAATCCTTTTATTATGATTTGGATTCCTCCTATTTCAATACATTTTAACTTGCTTCTTACATTTTCTGGAATTTTGGATTACTTTTGTTTTACCCATTCTTTTGTAATTATAGGAATTCTTGCTTTTCCCATTGTATCTTCTATGTTGATAGATATTTCTTTGTAATTCATACTTACAATTGTTTTATTTACTCTTGGTAGTATTCCTAAGAATTCTTGGTGGAATACATATTTTTCCTGTAAATCTAATATTTTTTTTGTTATCTCTTTGTATTTTTTAGCATCAAAGGTAATTTCTTGATTTATACATTCTACTGAATCTTCAATTTCCTCAATTGTTTCTACTTCTATTTCTTGATCTATTTGTTGTATCTTTTGATTCATATATATTATCTCCTCAGAATCTTCTTCTGAAAATGATGTATCTAATTCATAAATACTACTGCATTCACTACTTAAATCTTCGAAATTCACAATTGGTTCTATGTCACTATCGTCTTGAAATTCTTCATATATTTTAAGGGTTTTTACATTTTGTTTATCTTTTCTTTTAGGACATTGAGGAGCTGTGTGTCTTTCTTCATTACAGATAAAACATCTGCATTTCTTGATATATTTAGGCTTGGGTTTCTTAGTCCAATCTTTTTTCTTAAAATATTTTTCTTAAACTTCTTATAATTTTTAAACATTCTTTTATATTTCTTATATGGTTTATACTTCCTTTTATGACAACCAAATTGTTTAATTTGTCCTCTATCTTTGTAGCAACATAGAGAGTTTCTTCTCATTTTATAT
The DNA here is from genome assembly GCA_035079005.1 of Fraxinus americana. Classification (NCBI taxonomy): domain Eukaryota; kingdom Viridiplantae; phylum Streptophyta; class Magnoliopsida; order Lamiales; family Oleaceae; genus Fraxinus; species Fraxinus americana. The sequence continues at coordinate 17,206,322 of CM068725.1, read as the reverse complement.
GTTTTCTTATTTTCTAGAGCTTCTCTACACCATATGCCTATCATTCTTTTCATAAATTCAATCCTACATCTGAGACTATCTTTATTAATTCCCTCTTCTTCTCCAAGAGGTAATAGTTTTTCATATTCTTTTAGTAATTTTATTCCCCATGTGAATGGTAATTTCATAAAATAAGACTTTCATATAAGTTTATTTTCTTGATAATTTTCTTGATTTAATATATAATATATTTCTTCAAACTTGCATGTGTATCTTTCTAGTTTACACATGTCACATATCTTTAAATTTTCCATAGCTATCATTCATTCATTCATTCTTCTTGTTTTCTAGTTTCTTTATCTATTGTAAATCTATTTCCTAAAAATTCTGTTCTCAGGGTTCTTTCTACCCTTCTAAGTATTTCTTGTATATTTTGCTCATTCAAAGCATTTCTGTTATCTATTGTTTCAGTTGAATTTTCTCCATATTTTATGCTTCTTTTTATAGTTTCTGGTAATTTTCTCCACCAGCTGGATACAATTCCTCTAAAGGTATGTTCTACAAATCCAAAGGCTGTATATGTCTCCCATTTATTAAACTGTATAGCTAGGTCTGTACTTTTTATCCAAGTTTCTATAGCTTTATTTTTATCTACACAATCTAGATCTAACCATATTCCTGTTGTATGAATTGGTTCATTATAAGATTTCATTGGGTTTATTTCTTTAATGGATTGTTTTCTTATATTTTCAGTGTATTTTTTCTGTGTCTTCTTATATTGGTTAATACCATCTTTATTTGGTATGGGTGTACCATAAGGATAATTTTCATACTCTTCATCACTACTGAATTCTGTTTTTATATATCGACTAGATGATGGATTAGTGTTCATTTTTGTATTTTCCAATTTTTTAGTTAACTCTTCTAATTATTTTTTATATTCATTATATTCCTCACCAGAGAATTATAAGAATTTTTGTTCTAATTCTTATACTTCCATTATCATATATTGTTTTATTTCATGATTTTTTCCTTTATCTTTTTCTATTATTCTAAAATCTTGAGGTGGATTAACTATAATCATATCTTTTCCTTTAAGTTTTTTTTTTTTATCTAATAGAGCATTTCCTATTTGTATATTATATTCTAGATTTTCCAATCTTTTATGCATATCGTCAAAACTTTCATTTGTACTATTTTTAGATAAGTAAGGATAACTAGATTTCTTTTCTTTTTCAACTTTTCTCAAAAATTCTTCAATTATGTTTTCTTCATCAAATATGTTCATCATGACTTCAGATCCGTAATATATTTCAGGCTCATACATTTTTTTACAATAAAATTCGACTTCTTTTTCAAATTCTATCATTATCTTTTGATATAAATATTCATCTCTTATGCATCCTAATATTAATTTATCTAATATTTGTTTTCTTATCTTTATTGGTAATTTTTTAACTATCATTAATATTAATATTTTTAATCTCCTAGGAACAGGATTTAAAAATATATAACTTAAACCATCTTTTTCTCTTAATATATAATACTAATCATTTTTAATAATTTCAATTTCCATGATCTTAACAAGGCTCTGATACCAATTTTACCAGAGTGCGCAGAGTCAACGGAATAAATTTTGCACTCATAATTTTTTAGGGTCTAATTTGAAATTTTATATTCTTGTAGTGGTTGTGTCTGTAATTTTTTGTATAAGAGGGTATTTTGGAAAATTAATTATTCTGTAGCTGTAGCTGAACATTGAAATTATATTAGCAAATCAAGATGAGAGAAAGGAAATCCGTCAAATTCAATTTCGAACCGCAACAGCATCAGAATGGCCATTTCCCTCCGTTTAAAGTGGAGAAATTATTCGATCCTGCTGCTTCTTGGGACAAGGTTTCTGTTTTTTCTATATTTTTCCTGTATTTTTCTCATGATTTGTTCTTAATTGTCGATGCAAGGTTGAAGCAAAAAATATTTCTCTTATTGTTGATGATTATCTTAATTGATTTCTCCGGAATTGGCTCTTTTTTAAGATGATACAGTATGGAAGTGTGCAATTTCTTTCATGACTTGGATTCAGATTGATGAATTTCTTAGTGCTAGGCAGAAAAAGAAAACTTACTCAAGGATTTACCTCGATTGTTCCAATTAGTTTGAGCTGGGTTTTGTTGATACTTGGATAAATTAAAATCCAATAAGCAAAAATTGTATTACCCTTGCAAGACACAATTATAGGTATAATCATTGTTTGATTATCAATCTCTCATGGTTCTGGGAGTGGGACAACCATGACTATAAGATCTTAAACATTCAGAAAAGACGGTGTTGTGGGCTGGGGAAGTGTTCTTTTTTGTGTAAGATAGCATTGATTCAATCCTTTATTGGGTTTGTTAGTCTAAATTTGATTTAGTGAAATGTGGCTTGGAGTTATCTCTGCTGCACATAACGGTGAAAGGTGGAAACGTGAGTGATGCTATAATTACCATGTAGGGGTTTTATTGAGAGGATTCCCCATGCCATTTGACAATTACTATAAAGGGGTTCATCTCTTTAAATGTCAGTACACAGTGCTTACAAGAGAATAAATGATAGAAGTACTGTGTTTATGTTGCATCTTTCATTTTGTTGGTGCAATTTTTTAAAATTCAGCCACCTTTTTCTGATTGATATAGGTGTATTGCTAGCTGTAAGGACACGATTACATTGTATATGAGAAAACTTTTTAACTTTGAGATATAGTAATTTCATTAAAATCACGGGATAAGTTTCATGCAGATGCTCATGCACTTAATGGGCATATTATTCACGTGTAATAGCTGTTATTTGCTTTTTTTCATACAGGATCAGTTGGGTGATGTACTACATTGGATTAGACAAGCATTGGCCCTTGTATGTGGATTACTATGGGGTGCCATTCCTCTAGTTGGGGGCATCTGGTTTCTCCTGTAAGTCCCCACATTTGGTTAGTTCGTTATAAATTAACAGTTCGCATCAAAGGCTGCTACAATTCTGATAAAAATGACTATCTGCATTTCAAGTTGAGTTCAGTCTGCAGTTGGACAGCTTGATACAAATGATTTGTTTCCTGGGTTATTGTGAAAATATGTTGTGCAAGTTGCTTAAGTTCACTATTGTGTTGGCCTAAACAAGTAACGATCAATTAAGTTCTTTGAACTTCAGAATCCAAAAACTTTGAGGAACTTGTTTAAGACTCGCATCCTTATTTTAAGTATCTTTTGGTGTCCTGTGATCACCCGACCTTCTGGATGTTACTTAATTGGAGGAAAATACTCTTCCATGTTCACGGTTTGAGTGATTAGGAAAACCCATTTATGCATATGTGGATATAATGTAGATAAGTCCAGGTAATGTAGTTTTTTTTAGAATAATCATTGTTTCTGGAGCTTTATCTTTTCCAAGATATTCACAACAAATTTTAGTTTGGTCTCAGTGTAGGGATATCAGTTACTGCATCTTCTAGTTTCGGATGAAAAAGACGGTAGTATCTGATACTTGAAATTCAGATGCTAAACGATAAAGGAGGAAATGTTGTAGTCTATTGCCACTATTCATGGTATGCTCTATCACGCTTGGTCTGAAGCGATGCTATATGTCCTAGAAAGGGAGAATATATGTTCAATGTGTCCTGCAAAATTCTCGTTGGATTGTTGCTTGGTGATGTGGAATGGCATAATAGGTACTAGAAGGTAGGCAGAAGGTGGTAAGCTACGGGCTCCATAGGCTTCTGAGTTATGGCCCCTGTTTGGTGTAGAAATCAAATTTATAGTAGGTTTTGATACAAGTTAATGAAACATACGGTTGATAAATTGATAAAAGTTGTGGATCATATGAAATGTGGTTAAAATGAATTATTGACTTTGGCATAGATTTTTATCAACTTTTGAAGTCACACCAATATGTTGTATAGTAAGACCAGTCCGGGCCCATAGGTTCAACTAGTTGCTGGATGCTTAGCTGGGCCAGTCCTGTAATTAAATTGTTGTTTATGCTAGTCATCCAGTAGAAACTGGAAGACCTGGCTCAGTTTCAACTCAGTGCGTCTCCCTAAAATGAACGAACTTTGGGGAGTCTTCAACACAAAACATCACACGCTAGAGGAGTTAGTTGGACACTGGGGCCAAGTACCTCCATGATGTGAGCATAGTTGATAAGTTAATTAACTAAAATAAAGCACGACCTTGTTAGTTGCCTTGAATATTTGTTTGTTTTCACAAATCATTGATTATTCACTAGTTCTTTTTAGTGTGTAAAAGTTCGAATGGTCAACACGAGAAAAGCAATATGAGGAAAAAATTTGCAGATGCTATATCAAGTTATGATTTGAATTTTTGGTTAAAAATGAGGACATTTCAAACATTGCAAGTACATTCTACACAACTGAATATAGTTCAAATATAAAAAATAAGCATCTGACGCGACTCATTCCTCAGTAGTTCCTCTGGTGAAATAACAAGTTGTCTCTTATCTTTTAACACGATACTAACGCAGTTCTTTAGGAAACAATAGCTTCCCTTCTTCATCAGCCGCATCTGGTGTACTAAGCGTGACTTAAGTTAAAAAATTGTTGAGGAAGGCGTACTATTTTATCTTTTTGATTGGTCAGAAAGATCCCATAATTAATTCTGTGTGCTGATATCGATTTTCAGGTTTTTGTTGTTGTCCTCTGGTATTATCTATGCTTATTATGCACTTGTACTGAAAATTGACGAAGAAGATTTTGGTGGTCATGGAGCGCTTCTCCAAGATGGCCTCTTTGCTTCAATATCTCTCTTGCTGGTACATATACATTTTCCAGTACTCATTACCCAATGTTTACAAAAGAGATATTACACGTGTCTTCACAAACTTACTATCCTCTTCTATTTTTTCAGCTCGTGTGGATTCTAGTATATAGTTTGGGACACTTTTGATTTGCTATTTCGAATCAGAACCCCTTTCTTTTTTCTCTTCAGCAGAATGCTGATATGTTTAGTTTAGAAAATACGAGGTAAGTTTCTAAGCCATTAATTTCAAACTTGACTTTGAGTACATCTATCGATCTTTACTTGAGGGTGCAATGTTAGACTGCATACACAGGAATATGCTTTAACTTCGGTTTTTTTGTTTTGTTTTGTTTTTTTTTTTTTTTCAGGTTTTTTTTTTCAGTTTATTTCCCTTCTAATTGCGATTTCCCTCATTCAAATTGGTGACAAGCATATATGGATTTGGATTGTAGAATAAATGGAACCTTATAATTTTTTGTTCAGAATTGCACGATTCGAATATCTATTTGTGCTTTCAACATATTTTTGAAGTGTCGATTCTTGTAAGTCGTGTTTGTTAAGTAATTTTTATTTTCTTGACAACTTTTCACGAAGCTAAGCTTAAAAAGTTCATTTCTAAGTGAAATTACTTATAAATAACAAATTATCAGAGAAAAGAACTCAATTGTGCTTGGAAAAAATAAGATGTACTTTAATATTTTTAAGATACCATAATTGAAATATTAATACATAATGAAATAGATTTAGAATTTTTCTTTTTTCGTACAACAAGTAGTGTCAGAGCTAGACATTTAGACTGGGGGGCCTAAATTAACGTGCAAAAAAACTGAAACAGTATAAAAAAAATTCCCTCAAGTAATGCTTTATGGTTCTACTATGATTTTAATGTTTTGCTTGTTTTATTCTTTGAAAATGTGATAGTAATATTGTTCTAATTTTCATTTCTCGTTCAAATTGAGAGAATAAAATTGTTGAAAACATGGTTTCATATCAATAAAAACTAAAGTATTACTGGGAATTTTCAGGGAATAAAACAAAAACGCATGCAATTGTGTGTGTGAGATCCAGAAAATGAGTGACTCTACTCACTTCTCAGTGGTGCCAGGTTCCTTGCAAGCAATGGCACTTTGTGGTCGTGGAGTCGCAACCGTTGAACCTAGGACAAGGTTTTTTGCAACTGAGGATTTTGATTGTGAAATTTACGTGTTGGATGGTGAAATTTAGTGATTGAGTTGAAAAATTTGTGGGAATTTTTTATACTGACGGGTAGGGGCAGAGACGAGCAGTAGGGAGAGAAATTACATATCTGTTAATTTTATTTATTTATTTAGGGCGCGTTCGGTAGAGATTAAAATCGGATTTAAATTGAAAACTAGCTGTTATTGTTGACTTTTATTATATGAGTGAGACTCAATAACGACTATATTTTCAATTTTAATTGAATTTTAATTACTCCCAAACATGCTCTTATTTATTTTTTTAAAAAAGAAACAAATGCAGAGTCGGCCAATGACAAGATCAGTGGTATGGAGCAATTGTATCATGCCACGTGATGGCCTTGGTGTAGATATATACATACAGTAGAAAGTGAATGGTTCACGGGAATTCATATCAGATGCTAAATGGTGGTAGGTGAAATGACACATCAACTATGATGAAAAATGCTATTCATCCCCAGTGGGGATGCATTCTCAGTTTATGTGGATGTAAATGATTGGTTAAATGATAGGTGAAATTAAATGACTTATTTAATTTCACCTATCATTTAATGCCACATTAACGCCACATAGATTGTGGATGCATCTCCAGTGGGGATGAATAGCATTTCTCAACTATGATACTCTTCATCTTTGTATCTGCAACAATTTTTACTAGTTTATAACAAGCTTATGGTGAGATTGCTTGTAGAGACATCATGCATGGTTGAATCGACATGTTAATATGGCTTCAATGAGCCTAAAAAAGGGTGATAACATTAAATGGCTAAGATTACAAATTTGATCGTTTTTTCTCCTATACACTTGCCCCCACATTAATACTTACAAATCATTATCTCCGAAAATATAATAATTGCTTGACGTTATAGTTCTAATGTTGGTACCTTTTTTTTTTTTTAATGAAAATACGACTTACATAATATTATTTATAAAAGTTAACAAATAAATATATTTTATGAATTTGGTAAATAGTTGTTCATACCTTTCATTTTTTGACATTTTTGCCCCACCTTCAAGCTTTCATTGAGCAAAAGGTCATTTTCAACCATTTTTTCAATAAAATGACAATTTTACCATTCTATTCAAATGTAACAAAAAGAAAAGAAAAGAAAAGAAAAAAATAAACAACTAATTACAATTATAATCCTAAATTTTTCAAAATATTATAGATAAGTCTTAAATTCTCCACCACCACTTTCACAACCCCACTAAGTCACCACTTATAGATCCACATAGCACCACCTTCTGGCCACCAAGCCCGTTGGACTCTACCACCACTAGTCTCGCTTCACTCTTCCCAACATCCTCTCCCACAGTATTGGTCACAAAATCTATCAAAAACACTACATTTGCAGCCTAAAATACCAAATTGATGTATACAAGCCTTCACGGTAACCCCACTTTCGGCGCCATCCACGATCGCGCACCACCACCGACGGTTACCCCTCACCTTGACGAACCTATACATGACCTTGCATCAATCAAAACTGCCTCAAATCATTCTACTGTAATCTAGACATTCAATAGTGGCGATGTCCATTTTGCCAAACTCTTCTTCAATTCATGCATCTCACAATACTAAATCCTCAAATTGGCATCAATCGAACAATCAACAAACCCAAACGACAATGTGTATGAATCTAATTGAACCAATTATCCCCCAACCATTTAAATTTTTGGTCCAAAACTCTCCACATGCGCGATGTACATAGAGAGCTGTCTGACCAAAATTGGTGGGTCCTAAGTACACCAATCTTCAAATTCTTGTGGGGGAGTGAAGCGAGGTTGGTGGTTGTGAAGCCCGGTGGGTGTGGTGGCCGAAAGATGGTACTATGTGGATATGTAGGTGACAGCTTGGTAGGTTGTGAAAGTGATGATGGTGGAGAATTTATGATTTCTTTGTAATTGTTTAAAAACTTAAAAACTATAGTTGCTGTTGGTTATTCATCTTTTTCTTTTTCTTTTATTTGAATATGAGGGTAAAATCATCTTTTATTGGAAAAATGGTTGAAATGGACCTTTTGCGCAATGAAATGTGGAATGTATGGGTGAAAATGCCAAAAAATGAAAAGTGACGTATTGCACAATAATATTGAAATGTAGGGATGTTCTATATTATTTACCCTTGTGAATTCTATGTTAGGCCAATAGAAAATACAACAGTTTAGAGCGATGACATTTATTATTTATTACCAATTTTGAAATAGTACTAAATGAATTATACTTTTTGAAAATAAGTTAGGTAGAGTGAAATTTACTTAATAGAAATTCTCGTGATTCAACAAACGTTAAGCAAAATTTTATTTGTTAAATTTTGCGAATGGGTTTGCTACTTCAATTTTTCAAAAAGAAAAGTAAATAAATAAATAAATAAATCTAAACTTTTTCTCTTACATAATGAATCTAAATACAATAATTGTGTTAGCTCAAAATTATTAAGCCAAAATATTTTTTCCATAGTATTGTACAGATAACAAATGTATTAATAATATTGTGAAAAGAACAAAATTCTTGGAAAACGTAAGGTGCATTTTAACATTTAATCCTACAGTTGACTCATGTTTATAAATTGTATATATATACACACTCAAATACACATTTCGAGGAACGTGTCTTACTCACCACTCAATTCTATATATTTCTAATTGATACCGTTTATAAACACTTCACGTGAATCAAAATACATTATGAAATATAATCCATTATAAGCAAGAAAGAAACACATAAGGGCAAATTTCAGAGACATTCCTTGAGGTTTTTGATAATTTTAGAGAAACCTTCACTTTTCAAAAAATACACAAATCTTTCGTGTTTCAAGTTTCGAATAATGTATACATCCCCTGAAGTTTGTCACTCCCTCATTTTTCAACAATTACACAAACCTCATTTATTTCGAATTTTGAATACGCATAATTTCAAGGGAGGATGCTACAAGTACTCCATAGTTTACTCCATGGATTACTACATGGCCAAGTGGCGGCCATGTAGTAATCCATGGAGTAAACCATGGAGTACATCTAGTTTAATCCTAATTTCAAAGACATCCCATCCCTTTTAAAAAATTACCCAAATTCCCTTACTCCAAGTTTTTGAATTATTGGAAAAAATCAAATGTAATCTTTCACTATTAAAGATTATGTAAATTGTATAGTATCTTTCCACATTCATAGTTGAAATTACTCTATAAGTTGGGCGCTCTTTATTGTAATGAATGTGACTAACATATACAATTTTATTCTCTTTTTCTTTGTTCTAACATGAATAACACAGACTTCTCTTAATCATTTTTTTCACATGTTAGCATAAATAATAGTAGCAATTGTTAATATCCTTACAAACTTTCTTTCATCTCATGATTCTCATGGCTCTTTTAATAATAACTAGGTGCTAGCAACGTACAATGCACGTTTGCTTAGTTTATATTTAATAGTTTTGTTTAAGAATTAATTTGTTATTAATAAAGATGTAATCAACCCACCCCCACCCCCAAAAAAGAAAAGATAAAAAAAAAGTGAGAAAAATAACTAATCAATCCACATAATATTTCCCAAAATCTCCACTTTAATCCCTATGAAAAACCATCATGTAATTTCTATGAAAAACATTCAACTCCCCATTGCAGTTTGCATCAATAGCCGATGTTAGGGGTAAAATATAAATTGTAGTTTGTACACCGAAAATTGTAAAGAACAGGAAAATAAATGTTATAACATTAATATCAAGATATCTGGTGCATTTTCAAGGATCATTTTCAGTTCAAACGTTACCCAAAGCACCTCTTTTTCCTCCATCAGGTACTTTTCATGAACCAGATGTATCAATCACCTAACTGACCATTGCCCTTCCCATATTTGTTCGCTGACATTCCAACAGACGGATAAATAACAAGGAATAAGCATTCAGGAATTCAGTTTAATTTTCAGATGAAAATTAATCAAAAGCATCATTGAATTGGAGTTTAGTTAATAAATTCTACAAACGTCGAATGACACTTAACAAAGGAAAATGATATTTTCACTTCCTTGCAAACATGTTAATACCTATATCCACAAGACCATAACAAAATCAATTGCATAAGACTGAAGTTCATCAGCTCTTACCTTCACAAGTGTATTTACTGCAAGTATAGCAAGATCAGGCTGGCTCTTAGCATAATTGATGAGATATAAATAGACAAGCTTCTTGAGCTCCAATTTTTCTGTTTGCATGCAGTTCACGACGTCTGTGAATAGAGAGGACACATCCTTCCCCACTGTCATTGCAGCAATCACCTTTTTAACAGCATCTTTTCTCTTATCCCGCACCCAAAAGAATTAAAAACAAGAAAAAAGGGTCAAAATTTCCAATTCAAGGCTAAAGAAATGCAGACACTCTAAAAGCTCATATTTTCATAAATATGGTAACAAATAAGGCAGATACCCAGTTATCTCCATATTGTATTGAATGAGTACACAAACACGTTGAGAAATAGCAATAGTAGAACACTAAAACCACACAGATCAATCCATCAATTGACAACTAAAATCCGTTAAGAACGAGCCAAAAAGGAACCCATAAAGCACAAACAAGAAAAGCATTCAGATCCCTTATCAAATCAACAGTCTCCTTCAATACGGCATCCAAAACTTCAGGTTTATCACCCATCTTGAAACCCTGTAAACTCTTCTTCTAAAGAACCAAGCTTTTGAATCAAAGCTTATTCGAGAACCACCATAAACAGATTTGATTTTTGAGTATGAGAAATGGATTGCAAGAGCGAACTCAGACGTGCCCCATAAACACAAAAATAACGTGCTTCTCTGTCATCTCCAACCCAAAATGACAAACAGAAAACTCAAATTTTCTCCTTTTTTCGTCTGAATCAAGAAAAATACTACTCTCTTTCTATCGATTTTGTAGTGTACCGAAAGCAGATCTCAATTTTATAAAAGAAATAAATATAGACTGACTATACGTCTCTTTGTGGCGTGGAGACGACGATACCGGAAAGAGGCAAAATCCAGCAATTCCCAATTCCCACATCGGAAGTTTGTACCTTTGGCTATAGAAAGGATGCCTATAAATAAATGGGCCAGCAATTTGAATTGTAGGTCATCTGGGCATGTCAATGAATGTGCTATTGGAAGTTTAAAAGTTTTAAATTTATAATGGAATTCATGCAGGTACAACATGGATAATCATAAATGGTGGTTTAATTGCTATTTAACGGTAATAGTAATTTTCGTTAGATTTTTGGTTAAAACAAAAAAATTTGATAGATTTTTCGTTAAAATGAGAAATTTCGTTTTATAGGTATTTTTTATATATGGAAGATGTAATACTTGAAAAGCTCTTTTTCACTTCTAACTAAATCAACAAAAAAGTGTTTTATATACTATTGATTTTTCAAAAATACGTCATTACTTTTTTAATATACACAAAAACATTTAGATATGACAGAGTAATTAACCCAATTTATTTTTAAGTTTCAACAAAACATAAAACGTTTCATTTTGACTATAAATACAAATTATAGCATATATTTAAGAAGTAAGGCATCTTTAGTGTTCATTTAGCGTGTGTTTGGAACCCGTTTATATCCGACATCCAATTTCCACAACAGTGCCTCCTGACACAATTGTCTAGATCAGTAGCTACAATCTATTCCAACATAGGTGGGACCCCTATGGCTTTCCATTAGAATTCTGTGAACACGTTGCCTTTTTCTTGACTTTTCAATGTAATGCTTTTGAGGTATTTTACAATATTGCCCTCCTACTCACTTGAATTTGTTTCTATACTTTAATCAATCTCATGACATAGAGGTTGGACGTGAAATCCATAGCGAGTTACGATTGCAATTTCATTAACGTCTCCAAATAACGTTCCATCGATATATTGATTAAGGCCCCGTTTGGCATCCCTTTTTTTCCCATTTTTGAACAGAATTCATTTTGCAACAGGAAGAAGATTGGACACACCAGGGATGAATTTGACTTGTCTCAGACTACTCATTTCAATTGAATATTACTGTTGCCTTTAATTTCCGATTTTACCCTCTCTGAAAGTTTAAATTTGCATTTTATTGAAGGCAAAGCAAACAAAAAATTGAAGGGCATTTGATGGTATAAATTAATGTGTACTGCAAAGTGTGTTGTTGGCCCATGCAGACATGTTGTTGTCTGTTAAAAATGACAGGAAAATGTACATGGGGTCCATAACTGTAGCAAAATGAATTGGAAAAATAAATAGAAAGAATGGATGCCAAACGAGGGTTAAATCCGCCATTGAAATTAAGGGAAAACAAATCGAAAATGACAAATTCATTTTACTTATAAACGATATCGCATACATCGACATTCTGATGGAAAATAACTAATACGATGCCCCCCGAAAACTAATAATACGCGACCTACAACGTCTAACGTAATGCCTGCGCCATGTAATCGCGTAGCTGCATCCACGGCATGTCCTCCTCCACTATTGCATCTTGCTCGGCGGCAATTTCATCTTCTTCATCAGGTAGATCTATCTCGACTTCGTCGTCATCAACTTCTTCGGCTCGTTGAAAACCCTCATCCAGCCGACCGTTTCTCCGAAGGAAGTTATGTATACCCATGCTGGCCACGACAACAGCTGTTTGCGCTCGCATATTATACGCAGGCATTCTATCAATTATCTTCCATCTCTGTTTCCAAACACCGAAGGCACGCTCAATAATGTTGCGGCATGATGAGTGATGAAAATTGAACCGCTCCCGTGCATTTCGGAACCGACGGCGTTGTCCTCCCCTTGGGTTGCTGAATTCTTGAAAATGATATCGTATATCAGAGCCCTTATATGGAGCCATGTACCCAGGCCGATGTGCGAATCCAGAGTCCACCATGTAATATCTGCCGTTTGCGGGTTGGGGAAAATTAATGTCATCACTATGCACAGCACGGGCCAAAATTCGGCTATCGTGTGTGTTGCCGGTAGTTCCGGGCAACACAAACGTAAAACACAGATTGAAATCACAGGCGGCCAGTACATTCTGGGTCGGAATCCCCTTTCTGCCAATGTAATTCTCTCTTACATTGCGTGGCAGTACGGCTGGCACATGTGTGCCGTCTATCGCACCAATGCAATCCTGTAATCAAAATACGTACAATTGTAGAGATACGATTTAAATCGTAAAAACAACTACGAGCTGTTCACGATGTACGTCACAGAGCGGTATTCACCTGGAATAGAGGATATCTTTCCACGTTTGGATGATGGTGAGCAGCACCTTCGTTGTACTGCGGATCTGGTTTAATCATGGTTGCCGCGAACGCCACGCACGCCCTCAGTACCTTCCTAAAGTAATGGCTGATCGTCTGCAACGAATGGCCGAACAAGGTTTGGACTTGCCGATACCCTTTCCCGTGTGCTAGAATACACAAGAACATTCCCACCTGTTCGTAAATGTCAATGTTCGCACTGCTGCAAAGTCCGTACTCGTCACGTAGGATGTGCGTGAAGTACATAAACATTGGCGGGTACATCCTGAACTCCTGGAAACAGGTTTGCGGATAAACATGCAAATTTTGTAGCATGAAAACGTGGCCGCATCGTGTAGTCGGGAATAAAAACCTTCGTGCTGTATTCGGTGCCAAGTACTCGCGGACTATTCGGTGTGCGATTCTACAAAACTGAAGCCAAGTGTTAATGTCATCCTCCAACTGCTCCGAAATATCTTCATCTGAACCACTACCCGCATCAGACATCGACCGAACGTCGCAGTCTGTTTCCGACGATGTGTACGCATCTGAAGTAGCAGACATCGTTTTGATTTACGCATGATATTGCTTGTCTCGTGCAAACGCAATTTATACAACTTCAACAACAGGAGTACTAATAATTTCAAGTTCTGTGCGTGGAATTGATGATATGTCCTATATGTGTTACTGAGCCTATGGTAGTGATGACAGAACCTCCACTACAATTGATTGAAAAATATTCCTTTCAGCACATGGCCCCTTGTCTTGTTTAACAGGTCATGCAAATTAGTGTGAGCAATAATGTGCTTATTTATCCCTTCGCAATTGATTATTCCCTGCAGCCTATGCCCTATTATTCGGCTGCACTAATGAATCACGAGGGTGGGAGGAATAATGTCCATTTTGGAAAAAAAACCTGACATGATTTATGCCAAGAAATAGTGTGCACCATTATTTACGGTCTGCAGATCCTTTGCAATTTTTGTTTTGTAAAAGTTGATCAAAATGGGAAAAAGTAATTGCCTGGGAAAATTGGAAACGAACCCACCAGAGGGAGCCCTCGGTATTCATCGACATTTGTTTCCATACCCTTAACAGCTGAATTCCGAAACATTTACAAATCGAAAAAACCAATGTGAGGTGTCAAAAAAAAAAAAAAACATAGGGGTGGGAGCAATAATGTGAATTTGTGAATCTACAAAAATGGAATCATCGCTGTGAAGAAATAATGTGCACACTTGTGTCGGAGTTGCACTGCACGACCTATTGTAATAGATGTGTAATAACGTCAATCAACTGGGTGGAAGCCACAGTGTGCGTTGCGGTGAAAAAATTAGAACGTGCAGCATGCCAGAAATTCTACAAAGCTGTGCTTGTTCCCTGCATACTTTTGACTCATGTGATCTTTTTAATAAAGTGCATGCCTGAGGTGGCCCTAATACTTTACCCATGCTATAAAGTCTTTACCCTAACAATTTTTATTCCCTGCATTCACTTTAATCATGGAGCTGTATTTTGTTTTGTTGAAAACAGTAATAGTTTTTATAGGTGTGCGTAATCATGTGGTGTTGGATAATCGATGGCATTGTACCACGCAAGAAAGTTTAAATCGTGATTGTTAACAATATTTAAGTAGCAGTCCATGAAAGATTAACTGTCACAACAGTTCAGCAACAATGGGAAAAAGTGCGAACGTAGTGGAATCGACATGGTAATTCATATTACAACGCAACTGCGGAGGATCTACGAGACACGAACTAATAACTACAAACAGAAAGTAACAAACGTGACGTACACATAAAATCGTCCAAACACAACGGTAGAAAAACAGTACTAACTCATCACAGATGTCTAGAGGGAGCGCTCAATCCTTACGATTAATGGACATATTGTCTCGCTCGTAACAGTACTCGATGAATTTAAATCTCATGTGAGGTGTCTTCGCAGCACAGTAAGAGTTCCGATTGTCTTTGTCCCGGAGGAACCATAAGGCGAACAGGTGGAGCCGATCACCTTCCTGAACATGGCCAGACGACAGCAGTTCGTCAACGCACGACTCGATTGTCATTCCTCCCTTACGATAGGAGCGGGCAATTGACGCAAGATCCGTTCCAACACTAACCATCTGTTCAAGAGAAGCCGAAACTTCTCGTGCGCCAAACATTTTCTTCTTTGCTTTCCCCTTCCTTTGCCTGTTTTTTCTTTTATCGCCACTGTGGTGTGCTGATATATTCATGGAGGAGTGTGTTCGACCTTCGACTGGGCTGCCACTCGAATCGGTGGCTTCCGCGTTTATGGGCAACTTGTCACCTCCATACTCTCTGTCGCTATCTGAGCCCAAATCAAAACCACGGTGCGACAACTTCGAGGGGGACAACGCATACTTGGTCGAGTCTCCAGTGTCCCCGAACAATCTACCGTACGTGTCATAAATCTCGCTGCAGTCGAAGTTCCTGTACTTCGCATACTTTGGGTTCTCCTGCAAGCAATTTTGTAGAAGACAAATGACGTGGGAGTCCGAAATAAATTCAAAAATCGTGCGTAGGAGACATGGAACCATTGCTTCACATACATACTGGAACGAATAATAATATGTTCACTCAATAGCAACCAGACCAACATGATCTTCAATCATTACGAACACAACAAACAATGGGTTCTACCAATACCAACACGACCTACAGAAGTATATATCGAATCCAACACAACCAACATCAACTTTCTTCAAGAGTAGGACAACCAACATCATGTTCAAGATATTACGAAGACAACAAACATTAAGGATATGAACTGCACAAGGCATTTGGAAAATAATAACCCCCTATGTGTGAAATGATATATCGAGCCAGAACACTCTTGTTGTGGCAGTTTCCTGAATTCTTAAAAACACCAATTATGTTCCGAATTTGCAAGTGCATTAACCGAAATATTATACCTTCATTTTTGCGTCCCACCAATGGTCAGCGGCGTGAATTCTTCCCGTACCCGAGCGGTACTCAATTCCAGTGCATCGCAACAACTCAAACAGAAGTTTGTGATCCGTGCGCAGTTTATTCCAGTAGTTCTTCATCTGAGTTGTCGTCCAGTCCTTCCCCGTCGACGAGTTGAACAGGTCTGATATTCGTTGCCATCCTTTCGAGGAGAAGCATTTGCCTCGTCGGTGACCCTCAGCTATGACAATTTCGCAAGTGTCAATGAAGGCTTTGTGCTCCAGCTGGTTCCATCTTGCAGTCTTCCGCACCATGCCCGGGGCTGCCTGCGGCTTGGAAGAAGGAGGGTGGAAATCAGGTGGGCAGGGACTTGTGAACAGCTGCCATGGGAACAACCACAGGAGGCAGGAATTGAGAAAGAAAACATGAAGTAATTTACAAGCACCAAATCCGAATCGAGATAACAATAAAACTAGTAAATATTATCTAAAGCCTATTTGGCAGCATCAAAATTTGATTTCTGCAAAAAAATAACACTTAAACCAATTGAAGTCCTGGCTATTCGAAAAAATTACACTTTGCATACAACCCACAAAAATAAGCATACACGAGTGTTTTCGAGCGGCATCCCTGCATAATCAGGCTACGATTTCAGACATAAAAAATCTCCGCATTATAATTCGAAAAAATCTCCGATTGCAGAGAATAAGAATTGAGGGTAGAACAATCCAATAAAACTCGGCAGGAAAACAAATATACTGAGAAGCACGCGTTTTTTTTGAATTCTTACCCTCTGTAGAACATTGCTTGCGTTTTCTAATGGAGGGCTATGTCGATTCTTGCCAAATCTCGTGGACGGGGGAAAAATATGAACAAATGACGAAAAGCTAAAGATGAATACATCATGGACAGAGGTTAGTGCTAGCGGGAAAATTTGAGGAATGGCCTACCGTTTGGTTCGGTGAAGCTTGCCACGGCGAGAATTCGTGGTCCATGGAATCCGGAGAGATCTGCGTGGTGGAAGCCCGTTGCGGTGCCGGAGATCCCCTTTCTGGGTCGAAGCCCTGCAAGCGTTGTGGGAGAAGGCAGTGAGAAAACAGGGCAAAGGTCGATTCGCACAGTAACAGGAGGGCAGGTGCGTACCTGGATGCAAATCGAAGTGACGGATCTGGTGTTTCTCAGGCAGAGGATCCGGTCGCGACGTCGCAGCTCGCCGATTGCTACGGTTTGACGAGGGTAATTGCAGAGGAGTCGTTGGAATGGGTTGGGATTGGAATTGATTGCAGAAGCTGAAGAAGGGGGCGAAATTGGAAATGTTTTGCAACGGTTGGAAAGGTTTGCACATGGGTTCCTGACACAAGGCTTGACTTTGGGGACGCATGTCTCATTGTACTGTAGGAGAAATCCGTTTTTGGGCCAAAAAACGGGTTCCAAACACACGCTTAAGCTCTACTCAATCAATCATTCAACAACTTTATTTTCTTGCAATCTCTTTGCTAAAGCAAAAAGAATAACGCATTTTCCTCACATATATTCAAATTTCAAATTGCCCATTGAAGATGAAATCACTACTAGAATCCCTCCATCTTCTGTTCTCAATATAATTACTCAAATCAATTAAATATTATGATGGTCTAAACAATACGTTTTTGTTGTTTAGTTAGAATTATTAAAAATTATATGTTAGAGTATCTCCAATAGATTCTCTATTTTTAAAAAACATATTCTATCATTTGGAGAGCATCTATAAATTTAGAGAGTTAAATTTTTGAAGTACTTCAATAATTTCTTTATATTTAACACTTAATTTTACCATACCCAAAAAATATTTATTATTTTTCTTTATATTTTATCTTAACTGGCTTTTCTTTAGATTATTTTATTATTTTCCTACCTTGAAAATTGAAATATTTTGAATACATTTAATTATAGAGAGTGGGTTTGACTCTCCAAATTTGGAGAGCCAAACCCAATTTCTAAATTAAAATGTTAAGTTAAAGAGTCTGTTGGAATATGATTTTAAAGGTCGACTATTTAAAATAAAGAATATCTCATGTTTAAAGAGTTTCTTGGAGATACTCTTAGACATTAAATTATTGTTAAAGCGGTCATGCAATGGAAGAAAGTAAGGATGTTTTAAGCATTACCATTATTATTTATGCTAACATGTGAAAGAAAAATTGTTAAAAATGGCATGTGCTATTAAAAAACTTACAATTATGGCGATTTGTGTAATTCCTACCAAGGGAAGGAATGTTTTCGAAATTGTCATAAACATTATTCAAAACTTAAAAAAGTGAGTTTGTGTAATTTTTAGAAGGGAGGGGTGTCTACAAAATTTTGATAAATCTCATGGGAGATATGCTTTATTCAAAATTTAAATAAAGAAGGTTTGTGTAATTTTCGAAGAGTAAGAACATGTCTATAAAATTATCGAAAAACCTTAGGGCAGTTTTATGTAATTTTTCGATTGTTTCTCACTTTTCATGTTCCCAAACAACATTAGTTGGCATAAATAATATTTATAATGCATTTTCCATTGGTCGTGTAGGTCTTTGCAAGCGTTGAAGCCATATGGCAAGGAACCATTATTGTGGTACTGAAACGACACTGAAGTCTTTATGACTAGTTTTAACACGTTTTGCAATTTTAATGATGCGAAACAATATTAGTTGTATAATAACATACTAGATGCAAGCAACGTGCAATGCACGTTTGCTTAGTTTATATTTAATATTTTTGTTTAATAATTAATTTGTTATTAATAAAGATGTAATTTTTTTGGTTAATTAAGGGCGTGTCTGGGCGCGCTGCAAGGAGGAAGGAAAATTGATTATGTTACCTTTTTTTTTTCAAACCTACAACCCTACAATGAGAGAATTGGTCCAAAATTGCGGCTCCCAACTACATGAATTGTGTTGCCAACGGCTTGGTTTCTACTAAAAAATAGAAACAGACACTCTATA
This sequence comes from Fraxinus americana, assembly GCA_035079005.1. Lineage (NCBI taxonomy): Eukaryota > Viridiplantae > Streptophyta > Magnoliopsida > Lamiales > Oleaceae > Fraxinus > Fraxinus americana. The sequence goes on along the minus strand of CM068725.1, from coordinate 17,187,223 downwards.
AATAATTAATGATATAATATTTATGTAATTGATAAATAATTAGATGTGTGATTTTGATATTGTGATGTAGGTTGGTGAGATTGAAGAAAATAAGCAAAAGTAGACAAATTTGGAGAAATGGCTAAATTGTAAGGGGGATAAGTTCGGGGGCTAAAATGTAAATACTTAAAAGTTGTGCCGAATCTCACGATGAAGATCTGAGAGTTCTCGGAGTCAATTGGATAAAGGAAGATGTCAAGGGGATCAAATTTAGTCAAAAGATGATCACAAATCAATTTCCAACCGAAAAGTTATGCTCCGGTGTTTTAGTCTCATATTGAGACCTATTTTTGGAATAGGAATTGATCGAGTTGGAGAATGATGTCTAAATTAAAGTTGTAGTCAGATGAGTTATCTTTCCAACGCATTTTGCATCGCCTTAATAGGATATCAGAATACAAAGTTATGATAAAAACACTAAAGGAAGGTGCAACTGCCTGTTTAAAATAAGAAATTCTGTTACATAGTCCGTTATATTGAGACCTATTTTTGTCATATAAAATGGTCAAATTGGAGAATGATGTCTAAACCAAAATTGTAACCAAATGAGTTAGATTTCTAATGCATTTTGAATTGCCTCAATCAGATATCGAAATACAAAGTTATGATAAAAATACTGAAAGAAGGTGCAGCTACCTGTTTAAAACAAGAAATTCTGTTACATAGTCTGTTATATTGAGACATATATTTGGCATAGAAAGTGATCGAATTAGAGAATGATGTCTGAATCAAAATTGTAGCCAGATGAGTTAGCTTTCTAACGCATTCTGAATTTCCTCAATCGGATATTAGAATACAAAGTTATAATAAAAATATTAAAAGAAGGTGCAGCTGCCTGTTTAAAACAAGAAATTTCATTACATAGTCTGTTATATTGAGACCTATTTTTGGCATAGAAAGTGATCCAATTGGAGAATTATGCCTGAATCAAAGTTGTAGCCAGATAAGTTAGCTTTCCAAAGAATTTTGAATCGGGTCAATCGGATATCGAAATACAAAGTTATGATAAAAACATTGAAGGAAGGTGTAGCTGCCTGTTTAAAACAAAACATTTCGTTACATAGTCCGTTATATTGAGACATATTTTTGGCATAGAAAGTGATCGAATTGGAGAATGATGTCTGAATCAAAGTTGTAACCAGATGGGTTAGCTTTCCAACGCATTTTGAATTGCCTCAATCGAACATAAGAATACAAAGTTATGATAAAAAAACTGAAAGAAGGTGCAGCTGACTGTTTAAAACAAAAAATTCCGTTACATAATCCGTTAAAATAACAAATTCCGTTAGTTTTTTCGTTAAACCAACAAATTTCGTTAAATAGGCACTTTTTATATATAGAAAGATATATCCATTTTCTATTGGTTGTGTATGCTTTTGTAAGCATTTCTAGCTATAAAGGTAGGAGAACTATTATCGTAACACTACATACAATCTAGTATTTGCCATCGTTTTTTCTACACCCCAAATGTTCGTCCGATGACGTTTCTGCATGACGAGTGTCTATAGTTAAACCTCTCATGAGCATTTCAAAACTATCGACGATGCCCGGATCCATCATAGCAGAACTCCTGAAAATGATACAATATATCTGACCCTTTGTAAGAGGCCATGTAGCCCGGTCGATGAGCAAACCCTGAGTCAACCAAATAATACTTACCTGGCCCGGGTAATGGAAAATGAATGTTAGGACTGTGTACAGCCTGCACTAGTATTCGTGCATCGTGAGTATTACCAGTGGTACTTGCATGCACGAACGTGAAACACAAATTGAAATCGCATGAGGCCAACACATTTTGCATCGACACTCCTTTGAGGCCAATAAAATTCACGCGCTCGTTATGCGGTAGGACAACTTTCACATGCGTTCCGTCAATTGCACCAATGCTGTCTTCAAACAACAGATGCTTCGTCAGGTCTAGCGTATGGGGCTCCTCACTATCATTGCAGTCCGATTTTGGTTTTATTAGACGTTCTGAAAAGGCGACGACGACAGTGAGTACCTCTTTAAAATAATGAAACACTGTTTCCAACGAATGATTGAAAAGAGTAGTCACCTGGCGGTATCCTTTTCCATGTGCCAATATGCTCAAGAACATTCCAATTTACTCTTAGATATCGATAAGTTGGCTACTACGTAGGCTATATTCATCCCGTGAATATGTGCAAAGTGTCGAAGTAGTTGCGGATACATTCGAAGCTCTTGATAACACATCTTGTCGTTATCTTCCATTGCTTCCTTCATGAACAAGTGTCCATTTCTTGAAGATAAGAATCGCCTTGGGATAGTAATTAGTGGCATCGGTCGATGCAATTTGACAATAAGTAACCCACGTATTGATGTCTTCTGCTAGTTGGTTAATGAACTCCTCATCATCGACTTCTTCTTCGTCTTCAGATCCCAATAGTAGCATGGTGTTCAAGTTTAGATCATCGATTGCTGAAGAATGAAATTTACTTAATTTTGGGGTTGGAGTAAGAAGTTCACAAAAAAAAAAAAAATGCAGTACTTATGTTGAAGACCACAACAAAGTTATATAAGAGTAAAGAATCAATTCAAGTGTTAGTCGTTCGAGTGCTGGGCAAATCAATGTACCGGTCATTTTGAAATGTAAAAAAGATTATCCTTTTTGGACATGTCATGTTGCCACACAATAAAGTTATACAATAGTGAATAATCAGTTCACGTGTTAGTCGTTTGAGTGGTAGGCAAATCATTGTACCAGTTAGTTTGAAATTTTTCTTTTGATTGTCCTTTTTGGACATGTGATTTTCATTGTTACTTTTCGGACGCTTTCCCCTAACATTATGATGTACGTTCAAATTGTCGCTCATGCATGCACAATTTGTTCGCCAACGAATAGAACATAAAAATAAACTCACGATTGAGAACGTAATGTATGAAAAAAGCGATAAAGGCACCTAATGAAAATGTAAATATCGGGAACATAAAAATACAACAGAAATTAGTGAAAATAAAACAAGTATTTTTTATTCGGTTAATGCATAAACTAAGGAAGATATTTCTCACTACGGTTGAACTGCCACTCAATCCACCCAAACTTCTCATCGATTGACTACATGATATCAATCATGTCTTGATATTTCTTCTGTGCCGAAGCGTAAATGCGAAGTAGTACAGAGGTGTGCATCGCTGGATCTTCCCTACTGCGAGCAACTCTTCGACACAAACAACCCCTGCATTTTTTGTTCTCTCCATTACGGCGTTCAGTTTCGCTGCTACTTCTGTGGCACCATTGTTTGCCCGATCAACTGAGTATGACAGATCTCTATCACTAACCTTTTTCTTCTTCCCTTTTTGCCTGCTTGACCTGGACTTCCTCTTTTCGCCACTTCTGGCCTTCGACATTTGCAGGTTGAAGTGTTTTTTTGTGCGGGGCCCTCATCGCTGGAACCAGTGCTCTCCTCCTCAACAGGGATTGAATCCCTTAGGTCATCTATAGCACTGTCCTCATAATAATTAAAACCGGCATGACATAACTTCATTCGAAGTGACTGCGTACTTGTAATCATCATAGCTATCGCCGAATAACTGACGGTATTTGACATTAATTTCACTCACGTCTTTGTTGTTGAAGTCCTTGTACTCCTTGTTCTCCTACAGTTGGGTTAACAGTAATTGATAAGGGGAATAAAACGTAGAAAACATACTGTAACTCGACAATGAAACCATAAGCGTGCCCGACAAAATATAACATTTTACACTATTCTCATGTTGCATGTACTAGGGAAATTTTTTAGGTAGGGGTTATGGATATCAATATTGGAGTACAAAGATAGGTCCTAAAATTAGAAGCTACTCTTATAACTGAAGTGTGTGGAAGTTATTTTGAATATTTGTTACAAGTTCAATATCCTAACAGTTGGAGGTGAGTCCAGCGTGTAGCATAACGTGCATCGACAATTAGAAGGTGACCATATTTACATGAACAAATTAAGCGCAAGATACTTGCAACTGAGTATACGTGTAATGAACAACCACAACCATCATCCATTCAACTCATTAACAACAACCATCATCATCCAGTCAATTCATTAACAACCACAAGTCATCCATTCAAATCGTTATCAACAACTACCATCATCCATTCAATTCAACAACAACCACGAGGCATCCATTCAATTCAACTACAACCACGAGGCATCCATTCAAGTCATTATCAACAACAACCATCATCCATTTAATTCATTATAAAAGTCCATAACTATGTCAGTTATCATCAATTAAAGTCATAATAAACGTACATAAAAATGGCAGTCAGATATAGAAATACCTCACCTTAATTTTTTGGGTCCACCATTCCTCGGATGCTACGATCCGACCAGTTGATGAATTGTATTCCACCCCGGTACAATTCAACAATTTCGTTAGCCGTTTGTGTTCCCGACGCATTGCGTCCCAGTGGTTGCGCAATTAAAGTTTACTCCAATTGTGGCCTATTGTTTGGTTGAACAACGTCAAAATACGTTCCCACCCAATTTTCGTGAAACACTTTCCGTGTCGATGGCCTTCGGCAATGGCTGTTTAACAAGCTATGATGAACATTTAACATTCTAGATCTTTCCATCTGGCATATTTCTTGGTTGACTCCACAGCCATTGTCGAACCCGAACCACCGATCTGCAAGTTGAAGACCAGGAGTTGGTGGCGGTAGAAAAATAAACGTCAAACAATATAGGAATTGAAATTACAGAGGATGAATGAGGATTATTACCTGAACATCGAATGGATCCATCCCTGTAGTGTTGTCCCTGAGCTGGCGTGGTGGCTGAAGAGCACCCAGATCAACCAATTGAAGGATGGCGCTGCCGGATCGCGAAATGGTTGCGTCTTCCTCACTGGAAAGAGGGGCGTTTTGGTTTCTGCAAATTATCTTTTTGATTCCGTTGCCCACATAGTCTTCTTAGCTGGAAAGAGAACATGAGTGAAAATCTAGGAAGGGGAAGTAGGTAATTTCCGATCTGGCCCTTCAAAATTGAAAAAATTCAGACTCGATTTCACGTGAATCGTCTTCGGTCTGACGTTTCTGCATACAGCCATGGAGCAGTCGTATTTTTCGCCAGGTGAAGAACAACCTTCGCATCGGTGCGGCTGAAGATTGAAGTAGTGATGGGAAAACGGAAGCTTGATAGATGAACGTTTATCTTTCTCTCTGTGTAACGTCAAACGTGAATAGGCGAGTGAGAAATAATTGGTTAATTTTCAATTTTTAAATTAAATAAGAAATACCGATTGGATGAAATTGTCCCTCCATAAAAGGGTCAATATACTTGATTTTCTAAGTCAATCGACGGTGTTTTGGATGAGTTCTATTTAAAGGGACCCATTTGCATATTTATGAAAGGTTAGAGACCTACTCTGACACACAATGAAAGTTAGGGTAAAGTTTACAAAAATGAAAAAATTAAGGACCGCTGCTGCAATTTTCCCTAAACTCTTTAAGCTTAACCAAACATGCCGTTACCAGCTAGTAGTGTTTTACTTTTAAAGCGGAATCCTGACTAGCCACTACTCACTACTCATATTTTAGTACCCTCTGTCTGAGGTTGAAAAGCCCTAGAGTTCAAGAAGGCTTCTCTGCATTTCCGAGGTTCTTCTCTCCCTTTTTTTTCTTCGTATATCAGAAGAATTTTGTAATGTTCTTTTTCTGCGTCTTTGTTCGTTTATTTTTAGATTTTTGATCTTTACACTTTGAATTGATGTCGTTGTTTTTCGCTCTCAAATCGTTGAGATTTGAATAACTTACTCAGAAATTACAACGACACGACTAGGAGAGCATTTTTTTTTAGCTTTATATGGGTTTAGTTGTATATTGAAGTACAGACTGCTAATTTTTAATTTTTGCTGGGGACATTTTTGATAGTTAAATGCTATGTCCAGTTTCCTCTTTATGCGTCTCCGTTACTTTATTTTTTAGGTTCTTGATCTTGCTATTTGCTAAAGTTTTCTCTACATAATTTTTGTTTTGGGTTTTCAAAAAATATTTGAGGAAAAATAATTGATAAGGGCTTTCTGGATAATGGAGTTTTATTAAATCTAAAATGAAAGAATATGTTACAATGGAGATATGAACTAGTTTGCATGAAGTGCCCTAACAGGAAATTTAAGAGCAGTGGTTGTATTTTCTTTTGTTTGCTTATTCTTTTGAAATTAAAGTGTTTTTTTTTCTTCTTTAAATGTGAAGATTTATTTATTATCTGAATTTTTTATAAACATTTATCTTTCTTTGTACACTGGGAAAGAAATGCCTAAACATTTATAATAGATGTGAGGATCTATGATGCACCGATGTCCGGCACACCATTTTTAAAAAAACAACATACACGACACGTCATCTACACGTTGATTAAATTCTTAAAAATTTTCATTTATATAATATAAATTTAGTTTTATACTTGTTATTAATTTTTCTTGTTGAAATCTTTTAAACATGAGTACCTATTTGTTAAACTTTGAAGTAACAATACATAATATTTCTAATATAAAAAGAAAAATAATTACAGTAAAGTGTATGAGAAGTGTCAGTATCAACTCGTATCGGACACGCTGCCCTAATTGAAGTGTCCGTGCTACAGAGGTGATGATTTATTTGTGCTTTCAAATAATCATTTACCTCATTTTCAAAATAAAAATCAAAATATAAAAGTAGTCATTTATCTGAGATCTTTAAGCTAATGAATTAAAACAAAAAGCGAATACACAGGATAAATTCTGATAAAATCATTCTTGGACTTTTATGGATTAAGACGATGAGATCTGTCAGAAAATAGTGGCAAGAAATCCATGAGGCTGCAAATTATGTAGTTAATGAAGCTTTTCTTTTCTTTCCAAATCATATATATATATTTCAGTGATCTAGACGAGGAAAATTTTATCTTTCTGCATTTGTCTCTCTTGTTTCTACTTTATGTTCTACAATTTACCCTGTTAAAAGAGCTTACACCATACCCAGATATAAGCTTAACAAGAAAATATAATGTTCCAATCTGCTTTTTTCTATACTTTCCTTTGTGGATGAAACAGAGAATAGAATCGAAATATTAGTATCTCTTGCTATTTCAAATTCAATTTTTCTAATCCACATTTCAGATTCTGTGGAAGATGTCTTACTCATCTGAAGACGAAACAGACATAAGTGAATCTGAGTTAGACGAGTATGTGGATAGATGCTATGAACAATTGAAGAATGCCCCTAAAAAGGTTCAGTATTCAGATGAATTATACAGGTGCCCTTACTGCCCGGGAAAGAAGAAGCTGGTCTATCCTTTTAAGGACCTTTTTCAACATGCCTCTGATGTTGGCAGTCGCTCAATGAACAGAGAAATCAAAGACAAGGGGAAGCATTTAGGACTTGTGAAGTACTTGAAAAAAGATATTGGTGGGGAAGATATATCGTCAGAATTTGCTGGATTATCTATTGAGCGTCCCACAGACGGTGCTGTAAATGACTTGTTTGTATGGCCTTGGATGGGAATTCTGGCCAATGTTGATGTTGAGTGCAGGGATGGGGTTTATCTAGATGTAAGTAGTTCAAGGCTTAGGAATGATCTGGCTAAGAAAGGGTTTAATCCAGTACGGGTTCGATTACTGAGGGAAAAGAATCAGTGTAGATATGCCATAGTGGAATTTAAGAAAGATTGGTCTGGATTCTATAACGCGATGATGTTTGAGAAGAACTTTGAAGATGATCATCATGGGAAGAAGGAATTTAATATCGCGCCATATTTGGATGATAATAAGTTGTATGGTTGGGTTGCCCGGGATGAGGACTTCAATTCCGAGGATGTATTTGGTGAATTTCTACAAAAGAATGGGGACGTGATGACTGTTGCTGATGTAGAATCACGAGAAATCCGAAAAACTGGACAACTCATCTCCAATTTGACTAACACCATTGATGTTTTGAATGCCCGTCTTGATGCGATTGAAACCTCACATCCAAACGGCCATGGCAATAGAGGATGTCAGAAAGCTGTATGCTCTGATCTTTTGGCAAAGGTAAATTAGTTTTACTTCATCAGAGAGTAATTGTCGCTCAAACTATTGTCATTAAGTGCATGTTTCTCAATACCGTTTCCTAGTTTTGCTTTAATTCTTCCACAATGTGCAGGATGAAGACTCTGGAGAGCTGAAGAAACTGTAGATTTGTTTTGTTGAAGACCATGTTTTGGGATAATGCAGAATATGGTTCGGCTGGTTGTACTGTGAATCCTCTTCCGTCTTAGTTATTTTCATGCAAGAAATGTCAACTGAAATGACTTTTGTTAATATGTGACCTCAAAGACTTAGGGGTTGTTCTCTTTGTGTTTCAGTTTTGTGTTTTGAGTGTCCATTTTGATATTGTTGAAAATGTATTCTTTTTGACATTTTGAAAAATTATTTTGAAAACATCCAAAATACGTTTTGAAAATTTTGACTTGATTATAACTGAAAACATCAAAAATGACAAATTTGTCGTTTTAGGATTTATTTGTAAATTTTTAATTTGTTTTCAAAAACGTGTTTTCAAAAATAGTATAGAGATCGCGTTTTTATTGTTTTGGAAAATCGGAAAAAAAAAAAAACTGCTTGAAAATAGTAAAGAGAATAGATTCTTAGTTCTTGTGGCAAGTATTCTCTTTAAATGGATTTATGGTATATTATTATTGCGATTGACTTACCAACGGCTAAAAGTAGGAATCATGAGCTGATGTACTTAGCTTTAGAATATATTCTCCTCCTCATGGTGATTTCACATGATAGCCATGAGCTTTGAGGGACTTCTTCAATGGCTGATTCTAAATAAACTGAAATTCATTTACTGAACAATTGAGGGAGAGAAGAAACAACAGAATTGAAAAGACAGGTCCAACAATAAGTTAGCTTTATCTCTAATAATTTGTAGAATCCTATATACTAGAAGTTGGTGTTTCGTGCAAAATGGAGTCGGAAGAGGATGAAAATGCGGACGTAAGGTGATGGATGTTGCCTAAGCTGCCTACGTGAAAGAAGCTGGTGCCTGCACCATGAGCACTCATTTTCTCGAATAATGCTATTTAGCATCGTGGTGTTAGAATACAAATTTAGGTGATCACATTTGATAGGTCCATTTAAATGTATCATGTCTTTGCGTTTAAATGTATTCATCACTAAATGTCATTTAATTGTCACTTGGTGCAAAGCACTAGGAGAGCTGAATACGTCCTCTGCTGGTCTAGCCAAATGATACCCAAACTTTCTGTTGTGCTAGAGAATTTGGGTTGTGGCCCGCACGGTGGCTATGTCAGACTTGAACTTCTATGTTTTTAAAGATAATGTGGGAACTTTTGAAGACGAATCTCAAGGGTTTTCGGGAGTCTATATATGCCTAGTCACGAGAAATTGACGGGTTAACACAATTTTTGAGAGAACACCAATACATACAGAGTCACATAGGGTTTCAAGTTTAGAATTGAAGATTGAAGAAGATTTCAAGATGGAGAATGGACTTTCGACTACAAGTTTCCATGAGGAATTTTCAACAATCTTTGTTTTCTCCATTAATCCTTGGCGATGTACTTAATTTCACACAATTCAAAGTGTATGTATAACTCCACGATGGGTAGCTGACTTTTTGTTTGGAAGATGAGCCTAGTTTGAGTGCTTATTTCCAATTTTTGAGTTCCTTAATTATGATTTCATGTTTAATATTTATCGCCGCTTTGATTGCTTTTCGAAAAATTTTGCCGGTTTACGAATTGTTAGTGAATGTGTGTTGATATTGCGAGGCAAAATACTACTAAAGCACTTACAATAAAAATCATGAATTTGAATGGAAGATACATATACACTTCTATAATTTGCGAGGTCTCTTGTGAATGAATGTACTTAGATTTGTCATGATGTACATAGAAATATACTAAATTCTCATGTTTAACTAAGATTTTACCCGAGAGATTATCAAATACTCTAGATGAATTCAAACATCAGGACGAATGAAATAATTACCATAAGTAGCGAGAATGAATCTGGTCAAATAATCGTACAAAGGCTCATCTTTCTCCTGAATAACCTGCATTAACCTAACGACTATCCTCCTCTTTCTCTTGCTACTTAAGAAATACGCCTCAAAGATCCCGGAGAGCTCATCAAAAGTTCAGATAGATTGGGGTGCTAGAGTAGCTACCCACTCTTTAGCTTCTCTCATCAACGTTGGTAGAAAAGATTGACATATTACTGAATCTGAGGCTACATACAACCTCATCAAATCAACGAAAGTCCGTAAATGATCAATCAAATTCGTGAAAGTCCGCAAATGATCAATCAGATTCGTGACTTCATCATATGCTTCTGTCATTGGTTGTTTAAAGCCTTTGGTGGAGTGACTGCCAGAATTTCAATTGTGAAGGGTCTTTTTTCAAAACCATTTGTCTAAGTCTATCCTTCCTCCGTGATAATGCTTCATCTATATTTTGGGTTATCATTTCCTCCATCTTGCGTTCCAAGTATATCACATGGCTTTGAATTTGTGGATGTGGAACTATGTGAACTCCTTTTCGAGGTTGATGTCTGGTTTGAAAACCAATTCTCGTAGAGTACCAGGCGAGTGAACCCCTTGGTTTACTACTATTGGCTGAATAATCGAGGGGGCAACTTTTTGTGCAACTTGGCTTTGAATTTGTGGATGTGGGACTATGTGAACTTCTGTTGGATTAGGGATTGGGTTGGTCGCTCTTTGAGCCTAGTTTTGCAAAAGAGCCATCATACCTAGTCTCCAAAATGTTAAATTGATTCTATGTTACATATTGCGGTTGCGGCGGCAGGTCTTGATCCTGTGCAACAAATTCTGACGCTGCCATCTTTCCAACCAAGCTCATATCACTTCTAGTTCACACATAACTTTTATGTCTGTACTTTCCACAGACGATGGAGTGCTACTCGGGCATCACTAAGGTTTCATATATAGGATCTTTGTGATCCTACAACTGGGTCCTTGTCTGGAAGGCTCGAGTGGAAGTATTGGGGTGGTGCGTGTTAAGAAATATATGATTATTTTGTTTTTATTATTTATTAAGGGTAGAATAGTCTTTTAAGTTTCCTTTGTTTTAGACTATATATAGTCTCTTTGTATCTATGTTTTCATTATTCAACTGCATTATGCAGAATCAATAAAATCCTAGCCTCCTTTTCTTTTTCTTTATTTCTTTGGATTGTTTAACGGTGCGATGTGATCAGCTTTGGAAGAAGGCTCTCTTGGTTTGTGATGCAATGCTTCTATAAGAAGAAATGGTGATCCGAGGCGCTGAGTTTACCAAAATAGGAATGGTAAAGGTCGCATTGACAGTGACGATGAGGAATCAGAATTCGGACCATTGGGTAATAGATTTGCAATAAAGACTGTTAGTTCTTCGATGGACCATATTCTTTTTCCCCAAAGAAATCCCACTCAAATATCAGTTAGGTAGCCTGATTCAGAGCTAGTTTCACTTCAAGTGTAACTTTGAAACTTATAAATTGAGGAAGTTTTGCATTTAGGAATTGTTCTCGTTTGCAATTGCCAAAAAACTTCATGAAGCCCGTTCTGTATATTGGGGGATCGGAAAATGTGCTGCATGGTAGTGGAAATATTCTGTAGAAGTGGTGGATTCATTTTACATTCTCTAAGAAGTGTGTGTGTGTGTTCGACATGCTTATAAATTGAGTGTTACGAAGAATGAAAGACAGAAGAAAATAAACAAATAAATCTAAACAGATTAACTAAGAGAAAATACCAAATCATGGCCATGAACAAACACTTCTTTCGTCCTCTTAGGTGTAAATTTAATCGAATTTGCATGAGTTGGCGTTGCACCTAACAAACCCTTTACTACTTCACATTTAGTCATGTTTGATGAGGTAAATTGTATAATACTAGACCCCAGCCCTATTGGTTCTCAAGAAGAAATGATCCCACTCGTGCTCTTGTGTTGTTCCAAATGTATAATACTTCCAACTATTTTCTTGATCAAAATCATTAGTAGAATTCCTGCCCTCTCTAATCTGTCTCAATTTCTCCACTCTTTCAAGAACTCCTTTTATTGTCAAGTCAAATGCATCTTCAACCGTCTTCAATCTAGCCCTTGGATCTGCATAAATCACCTTAGGAATAAGCTTTATTACCTGCTCCCTCATTTCTGATACCTTTTTTCGTGGAATTCGTGATAGAACTTGCTCAATTCTTATGTTGTTATTTTTCACGTCGTCTTCTGGTATGAGAACCGAGTACGTAATGTAATCTTTTGGCAGGTGCCATAGATATTGGACATAGGCAGAAGCTGGAGTGAAGAAAACTGGAATGCAACCGGCCAAGATTGAATCGAATGTTGATCGCCTTGTGAATGAATCCCCTGGAGGCTGTAAGCAGAAAACTGAGTTTTGAAACATTTTCATTACATAAACTGGTTTAATGCATTTGTTTCTGCCGTTCCTGTTCTTGCATTCCAGCAATTTGCATTTTCGCCTTGAGGACGTGCATTGCTCCATGATCTCACTCCGGATTGAATCCTCCATTTTTGGACGTGGTGCACCAGCAAACGAAAACAAGGTAAGCCTTTTCATTCGTCTCATTTTGTTTTGCCATTGAAAAACTTGATCATCACTTGATGGATGGAAATAAGTTGGATATGGTATCCCGAAATCATTCTTGTTCCAAGGGCTCGACTCGATTGTTAACATTGTCATGTTCTGAGATTCTGACAACAACATAAACTTGTTTCCCCAAGCATTGTCCTCATCAACTACTCTTCTGAAATCCCATGTAATTCGACCTGCAACCAGGAAATGATCCATCCCCCCCATAGCATTCCACTCTGGTTTTTCCCTTAGCCATTTTACCAAATGAACAGCATCTGAATCTTTTACAGAAGTGTTGAAAGAATCCCACAAGTGGCGTGCAATGTCAAGCCCTGCGTAGTATGGGACGTAGATGGCTGCAGCTTGAGTCGAGTCATTTGTTAGGCATTTATACTGTTTCATTCTGTTATGGAATATAACTTCTAGTGAAAATTGATCGGTCACAAACCAGCCAGTGCTTAAGAAAATCTTTTGAGGGTTTCCAAGGGCCTGGCCAAGCCCCATGTTCGCGAAATATTGGCACATATCAGTCCATTTGTTCAATAATTTACATTGCTTAAGCAAATCATTATTGAATCTACTTGGCAGATCATGAATATAAATATATCGACCCGTACATGGATTCAATTTCCTTCTACTTTCAGCCCATTTTACTTGATCTTTATCGGCATACTTGTCGACTTGTTGCATTGTTGGTTCCAATTCTTTTTGAAGTCCGGCAAGATCCTCGATTGCATCGTTATTTTCTTCTTTCTCTTCATAAACTGCAGCATTTTTCGACGTATCATTGACATGGGACATTGTGCTAACATTTTGAATAGAATCTGAACCTAAATATACTACAGAAGTTGGTTGGTGGTGGGATATTGATGCAAATCGAGGGAGAGAAGACCAATCAATAACATAAAGCAATAGATACCAGGAAACAAATAAGACCAAAAATACGAACCAGATTTTCTTTCGAGATCTTGCAGGAGTTGAATTATTCATATTCACTCTTGGCGTGGTTAGTAGGGACGATTAGATAATCTTGTTCATTATATTGTACATAAAGAAAAAAATTTGACAGAATGTTAGACGACAATGGACAAAATATTTTCTTGAAATAGACAAATTCTTTCCTTGGAACAGTGCAGAAATTGTTTGAAATGGTAAGAGAGTCAGAGAGAATAGTAAGAGAAAAAAGGGGACTATGAATGGTTAATTGAAGGGACTCCACTCATATTCTTCCACTTGTCTTAATTATAGAAATAATTAACGTTATTTATGTCAAAAAAGTCTAGGTACTAATTTCATACGAGTGGGGATTTTATCCTTGATTGTCACCATATTCGAATATACATTTGTATTTACACTAAAGCTCCGTTTGATCTCCATTTTTTTCCTCATTATAATGAAAAATATGACCGTTTGAATTATTTTTTTGAATTGCAACGATCATATTTCTCATTATAACTAGAAAAAAATGAAAACCAAACACACGCTAAATATTTTTAGTAGGGTGAATATTCTATATATGACTGGATATAGTATTCGCGTATATAAGTAAGGTGGAGCATTAGACAAAAACAGTCAAAGGATAGTACAACCCAACTAATTCCATCGCTTTATTATAGCTCAATGAATAATAAGTTCATTCTTTGCATAAAAATAAGAATATAGCAGATAAATTTATCAATTATAATTAATAGATATAAAGGAACTAATAAAAGAAAACGAATAGAAAAATCAATCACGATACCACCTATTTTCTCTGAATTACACAATATTTCTACCTCATTCAAATATTGGTGAATCACTATAGGTTCCTTGTTAGTATGCAACTAATTTTTAGTGTAAATCATTGTCTCAACAATCTTTTTACTTGATGAACTCATAAGAAATCAAGAATGTGACAACTAATGGGGTATATAGATTCGGAAGCAACTGTGGATATTCGAATAGCTAACACATTGTTAACAATTTGAAAGGCAATCTTGTAGTTGTTTACATTCAATTTTCACCAAAATAATGTTGAAAAGCTTATAGATCATGACTATTTAAGTAATCTACCAAATCATTCTAACAATTAACGGTAAAATCTAACAACTAAATTAAAAAATTAATAATAAATTAAGTTACCTAACTAGGAAATTGAGATGCAAATAAAAAAAATAAAAAAAAATAATGTTCAGCTAAAAATTTACGGGAACTTGACACAAATTAGAATAAAACAACACAACTATTAATAACATATAGAAAATAATTATTAAAAAAGAAAAAAAAAGAAAAATTAGATAAACTACCATGAAAATTGAGCGAAAATTCGAGAAATTTGTTACCAGAGAGAGAAAAAAAATAGTGAGTTTGAATTAAAATATAAATTTAATTTTCTACTCAATTGAAATGAGCAATAGATTAATATGGTTTAGAATCAATCGTTCAACACTTCAATCAATTTGAGAGTTTTGTATATACAATTGTGATAACGATGGTTAATTGGGTATGATTTAATTAAATAATCATGATGAATAATTGTCTAATTGGGTTGAATCTATTATGTATGTATCTTTTTAATTGGAATATATTTAAGTTTACTTGGGTTAGATAAATTTAAATTAATTTATTTTCAAAATTTTATTTTATTTCATTTTTTTTGTAAATGATTTGCAAAAATTGAAAATTAAATCAAACTACTTCAAAGCGGTTTGGTGCAATTCAAAATCAAAACATTGACGGAATCACGTGGACCCAAACCAATGGTTTAGAAAAGTAATTTTGATTTGATTTTGCAATTTGACGATTTAGTTGTTCAGCCTTAATAGGCAGTCTAGATGGTGTTGCTATAGACAAAATCTATGAATAACATTACTCGTGGGAGAACTGATTGAATACGGATCTGGAGAGGGATAAGAGGTGAAGAGTTGTTGGTGGCAATGGTGGAGACTGGACTTGAGGAGTTGATGGGGGTAAACTGATTGAATACGAATCTGGAGGTGAGCTATGGAGAAAACTCAACTGGTGGTGTTGACGCCTCTAAAGATGGTGGAGATTGGATTAGAGCAACTAGCAGTCTTGTAACACCGAACTCACGGTGGAGTTGTTGGCGTATGAATGGGAAAAGAGGTGAGAAAGGTGATGGCATTTTTTAGAAGAAAGGATTTTTTTTCCGACTATTTTTAAGGAGTGGGTGTGGGCTAAACCTGATTTTTTTATTAAAAAATTATTAATATCTTAAATTGAATAAAAAATGTTGGCATTGATGTAATTTTTTCTTATTATTAAGAGCCTATTTGATACAAATTCTCATTTTTTACAGTAAATCAATTCTCAATTTTAACCACACATTTTTCAATAAAATAATATTTTCCATCATATCAATACTTTTTTCTTCTTTTTCAACCACACATTTCCTATCATATTATTATTCAAAAATAAATTCTTCCCCCAAAAATCTCTACCAAACACACTCTAACTTGCTTGAGGCCATGGACACTCTTCTAATATAATGGTTGGCCCATTAGACCTTTAAAAGTTGGTAGTGTTGGGAATTTACTTAACATGCACGGCAGAAATAAAACAATTTTCAATTCCCAAACGAGGATCTGCAATGTGTTTAGATAGAAATTGTGATGAGAATGATACCTTTGATAAATTTCACAAACTCTTTTGCTTTTTCTTGAACTCTAATGATCACGATCTGTAATCCAAGCTGTCCAATTGTTCAGCCTCCAATAGTGATCCACACAGAGAACAAGAATGACAGTTAGGGTTTTCTTTTCTTGTGCTAGCAAGAATAATGGAAATTTTATATTGCTTTCAAACATTAGTAGCCTATTAATATGAGTCCAAATGGGCTCGGTCAATCTGTTAAACTTAACCCGGTTCAATATTTAATTAATCAAATTAATTAAATCTGATCCATGAATTAATTAATCCAATTAATTAATTCGGGCCTATTAATAAACAACCCAATTAATTAATTATCCAACACTTGTCAATTAATTAATTGGTAAATCTCATTTTTCTGATTCTCTTTTGTGTGTGATCCATTAGGTTCTCGATCTCGATGCCGAATGACGTGAATTATTATTTTGATCTAATCAAAATCGATAAATTAAAACGCCCCTTTTAATTTATTACTAATTTACTTTCGTTGTCCTAAATCGACATCTAGCAATGTGTCGGGCAATACATGTGACGGGAAATATCACGTAGCATGACAAAACATAACTTGTTCGTTTACCGTGAAACTATAATCCTTTCGTCAATATGATCCGATCAATTATGAGATATGGATATGTGTCAATCTCAATTATCGATCATATCTTTTATCCCACTGCTAAGTCAATGTACGTCGAAAACTCTTTTCCGACTTATGAGTTTACCTTAACCAAGGATTTCATTATCAACTTAACTGGATAAAATGTAGATCATAATCTCTTACTATCTAAGAGTGACGAATCTTCTATTGGTCATTCACAACCTTTATATGATTCTTGACATACTCGAACGATGTTGTATTAGCGACCCTTGGCAGAGCAACATCCAACACCACCAAAGTATGACTGTCCTCATATAAGGTACCATGATGATCTCAAGTCAAAGGACCAATTCCACTACCGAACGTTGGAAATTAACCACTAACACTCAAATAGTTATCCATGTGGAATCTCTCAGCGGGTCTCCAATGTTTTGTTCTATAACAAAACATCCACGTGTTCATTCAAGTGTCACCAAACTTTAGCTTGTGAGATCAGCTACTTACTTCACAAGTAAGAATGCTACACGCGATAGTCTATCCGTAATAACGATATCTGTATCTCGTTATTACTTCGACCACGGACGATTTAAGATTTAGTCATATGTAATTTGTATCTCACAATCACAACTCCTTGTGATTAACAAATCACCAAGACTTGAATCTACGGATTCTATTATTTAATTTATTAGAATATTAATTCAATTAAATAATAGATATTGCCATACATATGTATTGATTATATATATATTCAAAGTGTTTATGTCCAAAGTTGATTGGGCCTAGGGCATAACACTTACAGGTAGTTAGGTATTTTTCCCATTGTGAAAATTGCACTAGACTAGATTTTTTTAAGATGAGAGTTCAAAAATCAAATAATAAATTTATTTAATTATATATGAGGTGTTAATTTAACTATTAATAATAATAATATAAAATTTATCCAACCTCATCCCAATCCAATTTAATCCCAAACCCTAAAATTCATTTCTCTCCATCTTCTATTTTCTCACACTCTCCACCTAACTCACAACTCCAGCTCCGTCGCACCCACTATCAGAGACCACCACTGAGCTCACATCGACGATCTCTACCCCCACCTCACATTGACTCCTACCCTACAAAACCTAATTCATTTTCAAAATTATTCACTGTCACCTCCACCTTCACAACGTACATACTCCGATAGTTCTTCACAGTGCACCCACTCTAGTGAATCTTTACGGAGCAATAGTGCTTCTTCATGTTAGGTGTCACCGCTTTGTGCACCATGAAGCGACGCTCTTTTGTGTGGATCGATGTTGCGAGCAGTGGTGGCGCTTCTTTTGTGTGCATCGATTTTGCTGCTTCGTGTGCGGCTCTCCTTAGTGAATAGCAGTGCAGATCTATTGTTTTCTCCTTCGTGCACAACGACACAGATCTGTTCTTTTTTTCCCCCGAGTTTGATTTCTCCGAAATGGATGATATCGAGACGTGGCGAAAATAAATTGATAGATTACCTTAAAATTGGGAAAATTTTATATTTAAGATGATCTATCACTTACATGCCACTTAGACGGGTGTTATAACACCAAGGGGTGCTATATAGCAATATTCTTATATTTATTAGCTTAATATTAAGTATAATGATCTTTGATGATTTCGACCAATGGGTTTAAGAGAAAACACGTAACTAATCATCAGAGTCTAACAGAAAATTGTGTAGCCCAAACGAATATGTGCTATAGGTTGAGCTCAAAGCTCCACTACAAAAAGACAATTCATTTTTCAACAATATTCTAATAGTAATATATTAGAATTATATGAAAGTGAATGGAAGATGTTATAAGTTGGTCAAACTATTTTACAAGTCAGAAGTCCATCTAAATGTGCTGCTAAATGTGGGGTATCTTATTTTGGATGAATATCATTTTTCCAAATTGAAATAAGCAATAAGCTGGATCCTTTTGACTTGTCTAAAATATAAGTGAAATTGGTCAAATGAAACCTTCCAATTAATATTTACATTTGAACCAAGGAAAAATCCTTTATAATCATGAGAACATGTGGGGTCAGAAAGTAAGTTCTAATTTTTTTTTAAAACGACTAAAACTTGTAGTTGGTTGAGATTTGAAGAGCTGTGGTCTGTGAAATGAGAAATTATCAAATTCGAGAATTTAAGGAAAAAAACTTATGCATGGTGCTTAACAGAGAAAAGAAATAAAAAATTTAAATTTTGGAGGGAAAAAAAACTGAAATGCCAATTTTTTGGGATTAATGGACCACAGATGACACCATGTGGCTCCGTGATCATGACTCACAATAATCACTTCACGGGAGAAGAAGGATTTATACAAAGTTTAAGGATTCACGGGAGAAGAAGGATTATGGTCAATACACTACAATTTGTAACTCTCGAGTAGTTGGTATTGTCGCTGGTCTCTATATCCGGATCCAATCAACAATCCGACTGCTCTAATCCAATCTTCACTATCTCTGGCTCCGAAAGCGACAAGACCACCGAGTCTTTGCTTGGCATTGCAATTGGCGATGTGGGATTTTTTGCTTTGGTGGTTTAGAGTATTTTGAGTGGTGGAAGTGGGGGTGGTGGTGGATTTGTGGTGGTGGCAACGATTTGGGTGGTGTCAACGGTGATGGAGGGCTATTTTCTTGCAAGAGCGCTAATACAGTAGAATGAGTAGTATTCGTGGCATGTTAATGAAAAATGTTATTCATCCCCAGTGGGGATGCATCTCCAATCTATGTGGATGTAAATGATTGGTTAAATGATAGGTGAAATTAAATGACTTATTTAATTTCACCTATCATTTAATGCTACATTAATGTCACATAAATTGGGGATGCATCCCCAATAGGGATGAATAACATTTCTCCATGTTAATTGGTGAATTTGTAATTAAATAATAACTTATGACTATTTAATGTATAATTTATGATTGGATAAGTGATTGTTACATTTTGTGATTTATGATTACTATGTGATTGTGACCATAAACTGTGTGATATTATAATTGTCACATATTTATTTAAATTATAGGTTATAACATTTTATCAAACGTCGTAAAATATAATCACCTGATTTTTTAAAATTTTCCACAAATTTGTTAGACTAAAATTGTATTTTGAAATATTTATAGTCATCGAAAGCATGCTTTAATATTAAACATGTTAGTAAATCTATACACGCAAAGTCTTCAAACATTCTTTCCACTCAGACGAAAATGGCATTAACCCCTTGGTTTTTTCCCATGAATTTCCCTTTTTCGCTGGTAGGGTAGAGGGAAAAGGTTTTTTCCTCCTAGGTTTCTGTCGATGATATTATCGATTACATAAATTTTCATCTATGCAAAGTGGATTACACTGGATTGTCAGAACTATTCCTTTGCCAGAAGTTTAACAGACCCTCACACGGGTGGGCTCTACGTGAATGAAAAATGAAAAAAAAAAAAAAAAAAAAACCACCTAGCTCCTACCTTCTGAGTGTCGGTAAATGTTCTATAAGTTTTTTCTGTAATCCTAGCATGATTCATGCAAAGTTAGGATCAGTCGTGTCAAGATTGCAAAGGTTTGTGATCGTTTGTAAAATAATCAACTTAAAAGTAATTTGCAGTCAAACATGCTATTAGCAGCATCCATCTTTGAAGTTTGAAAATTTTGCTGTTTAGGGTACATGAACTGAAATTATCAAAGAATGAATAGCTTGACTAAAATTGCAGCTTGAACCCATTTATTTACAAGTACTATAAACTAGGGAAAATGGCAATAGAGGTCTTAAATCTTTGACCAGTTTAGGAGTTTGATTCTCAATCTTCAAAATGTAGAATTTGATACTTAAATATTTGAATTTTGTAGCATTGAAGTCCTTGGTTGACAATTTTACCCTTGCTTTTATGTAAAAAGGCAAACTTTTGGTAAAAAGACAATTCTAAACTTATCGATAAATAAACAAGACAGAGAGAGAAAAAAATAGTGCATCCCATTCAATAAAAACACAAAAGAATAGTCGATCAATCCTGTATCCAATAAAGTTATTGTCAATTAAAGTTGATGATCGACCTAAAAGCACTCTATAAAGTTGACACTTTAGCATGGCAAACGTTTTTGTTACACAAAATCAAATTTCATTCGAAGGGTTGGGAATTCATAAAGGAAAGGCAAACAAAGGGAGATGAAAATGATGACAATGAAATAATTGAAAACATTTGCACAATAATTGAAATCAAAATTGTTGAGTTTTCTTAAGTTTGAAGAAAGAAGAATTGACAGCAATAATCAGCACTTTGTAATAATTGGAGGCAGTTTTATCTTAGAAGGAACTACATGGCATGCCTATTGCCTATACAATAATTAAGGCATTTCATGGATATTGTGAATTTGAAAATACGTGCAAAATAGTTGTTGATTCACGAGCTCGATCGTGGAAAATATGAATGGTGGTGGGTTCTACCTTAACAATCAAACTATTGTCTCTTGTAGTAATTACCAAGACATGTATACTATGTGGTGGATGGACTCCTTGACATATTTATTGTCTATATAGGTCTTGAAATTATTAGAACCCGTTTGATAGGGTTTTCGAAAAGTCAAAAATTGATTATGAGATTAAGAAGTTATTTTTGAACGTGTTTTAATAATTTTTTAGAAGTGTTTTATCTGGCTAGAAGACCTTTAGATGAAACTGACATAAGATAGCTAGCTTCCTCTAGAAGTTCTTTTACAAGAAGTAGAAGCATAAATAGGAACCTGTCAAATGGGTCCTTAAGGCATTTTTCATCAAGACCAATAACATGTTCGTTAATTTATCAGGTTGATCATCGAAGGTATAGAAGGTGGTTGGTTTCATTTCAACATTCGAGTTATTGCCTCTCAAAGCGGTCAATGACTAAAAATTTCTAATAAATACTATGTATTTTTCACCTTAAATACAAAAATAACTCACTTCCAGCTGCAGGGTGGGGGTTCAAATCCTGGTGGGAACCTGCGGCCAGATTTATTTGGTATGGAACAATCACTTTGAAAGATGATCTCTTGTGCACAGAAGTGCACACTTGGTAAGGGGAACCTGAGAACTAGTTGAGGTATATCCCGCGATTTACCTCCTCTAAGGTTCTAGGGGCAAGGGTCTTGGAGGTCCAGGATTTAGTCTGGAAAAAATGGGACACTTGGGTATCAAAAAAAACAAAAAAAAAAACAAAAAACAAAAAACAAGATTTTCAGACGTGCAAATTTGACTGTCAAAATTGAAGCATACATTACATCTTTCACTTATTTTATGGCAAAACTGACTAGTCCACACATTATTTATTTTATAGCTTTCGATGCCACCCATTATGCTTTGGCCTGGAACTCGACATAGACAAGGAGCATAATGTCCAAGAAAATTAAAGTTCATATAAGTCCAAAAAAAATAAGAAAGTTCATTCTCCCAAAAGCAATTGACCTCGTCCAAGAAAATTACAGTTCAATTATTCGTGATGAACAACACAAGCAAAATCGATAAGCATCATAATATAAAGGTCCGTTTGATTGTAGTAGCGGAAAATGGGTGGAAAGAAAATGAATTATAGAGAAAGTAATTGCTTAGAAATTGTTTTCGAGGGAATTGTTAATTTAGTGTGTTTGATTGGTATAATTTTCCACTCGAAATTTTTTTAAATTGTGTTCTTTTGATTTTGTTTTACATGAAAATTGTCCATTAGAGTGATAATTTTTCCACAATTGGTTATAAAATCTGTTTTCATTATAAAAAAAAAAAAAAATTTCCTAAAAAATTATTTTTTTCAATCAAAATTTAGTGTTCGTTTGGCTTTGTTTTACATGGAAACATAACATGAAAGTGAAAAATTATTTTACAATTAGTTATGAAATTTGTTTCCATTGCAAAACAAAAATAATAATAATAAAAATAAAAAATAAAAAGCTAGAATTCAAATTTCCCACCAAAAAGGTGGGGTATCTAATTCCACCAAATCAAAGAAAAAGGGCGCGTGAGGGTGGGGGAGAAAATTTTTTGCTTGGAAAATTGTGACAATCAAATAAGCCAAAACCAAGAAAATGAAATTTCTTTTCCAAGTTCCATGAAAATCTGGACTAATCAAACACAACCTAAGATCAAATTTCTACCGTCTCGAAAAGTTGAATATTCAACTACCAAAAAATGATTTTATACAATTAATACAATACCAATATATCGAGCAACCACTGTAATGCTTCCTCTTTAGTTTTGTCTTATACTTACAAAGTAATGCTATTTGTACACAATGTCGTACATAATAATGCCATGAAAGAGAAATCCAAACTTCTTGTTGATTGACAAAATGGGTCCTATATCATATATAATTGTACAAGTAAAACCAAATGATTCATTATATGATGATAGAACCGAGCCGAACCAAAACCAATGAGTTCAAGATCAATATTATATGATTGATTTTATGTTTCACAAAGAAGTAATGTAGAAACTCTGCAAATTTACTTGTTTCCATTTCTTGTTAATAATTTAATGGTTTATTATTTACATAACCAACTTCGGCTCCTTTATTTGTGAAATGCCGAGGGTCCGTTTGATTGCAAGAGTGGAATTTGGGTAGAAAGAAAATGAATTTCAGGAAATTGAATTGTTTAGAATTGTTTTTTCTAAAAATTGTCAATTAATTGTATTTGATTGGTATAATTTTCTACCTGAAAAATATTGAAATTTTGGATCTCTTGGTGTTCGTTTGGCTTCGTTTTTTTATGAAAATTATCCATTAAAGGGAAAATTTTTTTTACAATTATTCATAGAATTTGTTTTCATTACAAAAAAAGTTATATATATATATTATGAAGTACTCGTTGAACAGTTTTAAAAAAAAAAATAATGGAGTACTCGTCAACAAGAATATCAAACTTCAAAGGTAAGTCTAGCATTGTTGTTAATTTGTACTTCTCAAAAATGGTCCACTGCTGACTGCTCGCTCTAAAAAGTATGCAGCAGCCTCCTCGTGAATCGTGGTCCTCTCCCTGTTTTTTCATCCATATGCGCCAAAAACCCACTAAAACCTGCTCCTTCTCCCGCTCCAATGATCAAAACTTTACGCATTTACTTAATTATTACATTTCACCTAATTTAAGAATACAATAACTTGTGCCAATATTATATAGGGAGATTTTCACAAATGTCACTGAATTTGAAAATACACAAAAAATTTGTATTTGCACTCAAGTTGTTCAAAAATGTCACTTTTTTGACTTGAAAGGTCCAAATTATCCTTGGATGACCTTTGTAAGAGCAATTAATGCTTGATTGGATTGCCATTAATTGTTTGATTTGATGATTTAATTTTTATTATTTTATTCATTGTATATATGTATATTATATTCAATAACATGTATTTTCTTCCATAAAATAAAGAAAAGAAATTCAAATCCTAACATAAACAAACCCTAAGTCCTAAATAGACTTCCATGAACACATTTTCTTCCAAGAACTTCATCTTCTTCATTCATCTTCTTCATTTATTCATTCATCAAAAATACATACTTAATTGATCATCTATTTCGAGAGGTTAGCTATTATTTCATCTCTTAGCTCATTATTTCGTAAATGTTTAATACAACATGGTGATAATAAATTCCAAATTATTACTCATTGATTTCTTAAGTTTTTTGAATTTTATTTTGACGGTAAAGATATTTGTAATAGTTCATTAAATGTGATTGATTCCATATTTAATGAATCATTAACTTATTTTTTTTCTAAAATACATTGTCATGTTGAATGTGAATTTATTATCACCATTAATGTTCTATAATAATGTCTTCAAAATGTCTGAAATCACTGTTCGGAAACCACCCCGACAGTTCGTACTGAAATGGTCTAATATAGTGTTTCAAACCGTCGGGTCCCGACAGTTAAACTGTCGAATTCGGCATTTTAACTGTCGCTTTCGACACTTGAGAACTGTTGAGATTTGCTTAGCTGTTTTCCTCATTTGATGGTATTCAATCTTGATAATTTGATTGTGCCGACTTCTTATAGTTGCAATCCCAACATTTCAGGTATAAGTGATGATTTGAGATTCATAGTCTCGTACGAGGGAAATTTCGTAAATGTGGATGGCGAATGGAAGTGGAGAGAGGACAAAACAACTTCCATTTTGGTGCCGACAAATATTACTGTAGCCGGACTTGCTTTACGGTTGAAGGAAAAACTTGGTATTGTTGATCCCAGTAGTGAAATTGAATTGAAGTTCAGAGTCCCCAATGTAAATGTACCTCCGGCTGAAATACTCGATGACGAAGACTTGACACGAGTCTACCACTTCTAGGCCACGAACGCGACGCTGCACTATATGTGGCAGATTTGGTCATAACTGAACCACATGCACAAACACCATCGTAACGCAACACAGTTAACATTGCAGTCTATATTTCAGTTTTTTTGTCTGTTAATGTACTGGCCACCTCCCATTTGTAATTACGGAGTTTTGTAACTTAAAGTACTACTGGCCATCTAATTTATGTCATTACCCTATTGTTTCTCTTACTGTACTTCAAAATTAACACGTGTATTGATCTTGTTGTCTGTCACACCCGACACTTCATCTGTCGATCCCGACATATATTCTCTGTTTCTCGACAGTTCGAACAATACAGCAATTGAAATGAACAAACATATTGCAAAAGGGACATTGTTGCCCGTGGATTTCATTAATAACAATGACTACATATGCGCAAAATACTCGGATGAACATAATATTAACGTGAATAAGGGCTCCTCGACAAAAAATGTACAAAATTCGAGGCCACACATCTACGATGTCTTTCTAACACATCGTACCACGACTAAGTTCTGCGTCGTTTCCTTCCCAGTTAGAGCCCACGTTCATCCCACATCAAAATTTATATACATACTTAACGATATTAATTGCACACGGATCCGGCATCTGCACCACTGTCATCATCAGAGTCGTCGGAAGATATGATAATTATTTTAGGAGCATCTGGGATGGGGGCCACACGTACATCATCACTGTCATCATCAGAGTCGTCCACCACATTACTTCGCTGGGATATGCGTGCACGCAACCTTGCGTCTTCCGGAACCAAGAGTTCGAACTCCATGGACTCTGCAATGAATAAGAAGGCGAAAACGTCAGCTAATCACACGTCATCAATGTATGCGATGGGAAAGACGGATGCAAACAAATAGCAATCAACATATGTACATCAACCATATAACGACATGTAACTACTACCGAATGCAACATGAACAAGTTGTAAAAGGACATGTCACGAAGATTTAGGGAGTGTTCGACAGCAATTTTCCCAAAGATTTTTAGCCTTTTTTGTACCGTTGCAACAGCAAATGTTGACTTTCTCCTCACAGTGGTGGGACCCTTGTTGCTATTAACGGTCAAGAAATCAATTTTTTGGCTCAGAAAATTGTGCCCAGACACCTCCTTAACAATAAATGGAACATAATGTGATTCAGTCTTGCTGGTCTAACTGTCGGGATCGACAGTTCAATTGTACCAAATTTACTCAACTGTCGGGATTTCTGAGACTAACTATCGGGAACGGCAGTTCGCCTATCCCCGAACGCAGCTAACTGTCGAGAACGATAGAACACATGTTCACATTTCACCCATATGTAGATAATTGCTGAGGTAAACCAGAGCATTGAAGTGGTGACATATACTAATCAACAATTCTCCAAAAACAATTCTAAGTAGAGTTTTCAATACCCTCAAGCAACTTGGTTCATCATGAACTACAAGAACACACATACTCATTGAGAAAATGTCATAATTTCCATTCTCACACCAACTTTTTCCTCTGATTTCCTCCACAATCATTTTCCCTTAGTAATTAAAAAACCCCTAAAATAGATGCAAAATTCGATATACAGAGAGCCAAAGATTCGATCCAAAAATTCACAAAATTACACAAAATCAGCAAACTCATTTCTTGACAACAAACCCAAATGCAAATTGAAAAATGCGTATCACATAATTTCAGGACGTTAGGGAAAAAATGTTGAAGCATTGACTTACACAATCAATCTTTTCCGGCGAGTCGATTGAGTGAGGAGTGAGTTCACGGTCCGTTTCTCCTTCTTTGGGCGGTGGAGTTCTATTTTTGGCTTCTACCGAACTTGCTCTGTCTCTCACTATGGCCGGTGGTGGGTCGTTGATGGTGATGTTGGCCGGTGGAGGTTGTCTTCATCGTTCTCTTTCTCTAGCCAGAGGAGGTGAAGGGTTTTAGAGATTAAAATGATTTCCCCACTTTTTTTCGCGTTCACCGAACTTTCTCTCTTTCTCTCGCTGTGGCCGGTGGTGGGTGGTTCACGGTGAGGTTGGCCGGTGGAGTTGTCTTCACATTGGTTGGAGGAGGTGAAAGGTTTTGGAGGAGAAAGATTTTGGAAATGAAAATGATTTTCCCCCCTTTTTTTCCTTCTTTTCACGATTGGACAACTTGGACAATTTTCATGTGTAGTCAAATCATAATCAATGGAAGACATAGAAGGTATTTAATTTATGCATATGGGTAAAAATGTCCAATTTTGACATTTTTGCAACTTCTTAAAAAATGTGACATTTTGGTACAAACATGATAGCAAAATGACATTTGGTGTAATTTCCTCTATTATTATATATTTTGACGTTCAAAATCCAAGTTTTTGTTGATATCTTCAAACAAAACGCATGTCCTTGACTTTTGCTTCATACCTATTTCAAGAAAACGAATACTCCCACAATATTTATTATTTTTGTTTGGAATATACAGAAAATGAAATGCTTTCATTTCACTAATGGCGAGAGAAGGCTCGACCAGGAAGAAGACCAAGGCGGCTCCGTTTCACGTGCGTCGTCGAAAGTTTCCTGGGTCCGGTCGCTGAGTATTGCGTCCAGTAACGTTGATACACGGCGGTCGGCATTTGATTCGGAGTCGAGGAGGGACTGGGCCGACTCGTTTGGGTTCCATGAGTTCTTGAGTCAGCGCCGGGCCAATGATCTGCGAATTTTTACTTTTCCCGAGCTGAAATCAGCTACAAGAGGGTTTACCCGGACCCTCATGATCGGCGAAGGCGGATTCGGTTGCGTGTATCGGGGCGTTGTTAAGGTTTCGGATTCCGGGTCGGTTTCTGAATCCGAGATAGATGTTGCTGTCAAGCAGTTGAATCGCAATGGATTCCAGGCATGCCCTTTTGTTCATATTGGTATTCTATGCTAAAAATGACTTAGAAAGTATACATTGAAATTCTCAGAGCTATTAGTTTACTTAAAGAAATAATTAGCTTTTCTTGCGCCATTCCCAATAATTTTAGGGTCGTCCATATGAATAGTTATCAGCCACTTTTTAGCTTCATTGTTAGATCTAGTGCTGGAATTAGCCTTTTGTTGGAAGATTCATTTGAATTACTTTGAAGTTTACTGCTTCTCTCGAGGGTGGATTATTAAAACTAGGTGATTTTATGTGTTTATTTCGATACTAACTATCAGCGTTTCTTTTTCAACTTTTGTTTCTTAGATGACTTTTTCGTAAGGTAGGCAACTTTTCTAGAGGAGGGACTCCATATTCAAGTTTTTGATGTTACAGATCAACTAATCAATTCAAGACTTTAGCTTTTCTGATATTTATATTTGACTTTTTTCTTAGATTATCGGAAACTTATTTCTTATGATTAATTTTATTTCGAGATTATCTTATACGCATTTATGTTTTTGCATTCTAGTAATCAGGGGCACAAAGAGTGGATTAATGAAGTGAATTTTTTGGGTGTGGTTAAGCACCCGAATCTTGTTAAGTTAGTGGGATATTGCGCAGAAGACGATGAAAGGGGAATCCAACGGCTTTTGGTGTACGAGCTAATGCATAATAAAAGCTTGGAAGACCATTTATTGACCCGATCAGCATCTCCTCTTCCGTGGTTGTTGAGACTAAAGATTGCCCAAGATGCAGCTCGGGGTTTAGCGTACCTTCACGAAGAAATGGAATTTCAGGTGCTCAGCTTTCATTCTTATTTTCATTACTTGTGAACATCAGTTTATCATGAATCGCTTCGTTTGTGGAGGATAACTTTGGCTGTTACATTTTGACAGAATATTGAAATCGTTTATTCTGGCATGTAGATTTGCATCATTTAGAGTATATTCCTTGTTGAATCTGTCAAAATTTATAAATCATTTGATCCCCCCAACACCTGGGCCCGATCCCCATAGTGTTTGTGCCTCATGCAGTGGACCAAATCTTAAACTGGTTATCATTTTCATGAAAGTAAAATTAGATGTGTAGTCATGCAGAGTCCATTAATTATCAAAGAGAACTGCCCAAAGTCATTATTCGACCTGACCCTCGTGTCTCTTTTAACTGTTCTCAAATTTTTATCTCAAACTTACACTAAATAAATTACTCCACTCTAAGTGAAAGGCTCCCATTGTACTTTTTCTTTGAACACGTTTTGTCTATTGGATTGAATATTAAGTATAAACAAACAGTACGATAGACAAGCATTTGATGTGTCTTTCTTTTTTAATTCAGTTCAATCTACAATATGTGCATTCCACTTTGTCATTCTATATACTAAATTACTGTTCCAAGTTAAAATGATGCTTACGCTAGGAACTGATGCATGAGACGTTTGGAGAGCTTGAATTGGATTGATATTTTGATCCGTGTAAACTTCTTTTCTACGTTCGTGCACTTCTTTCCCACATTAATTATATTCTTAGCCCCTCTTTGTTCGGCATTAATTCTACATATTTAGAAAAATTCCAACGTTGCCAGCCACCATTTTTGACTCTTTATCTCACATCTGGGGCCCACATTTGAAAATAACGGTCCTTTTTTTTCTTTTCCACCTGAATAATGCGCCCCAAACAGGGGCTTATAGATGAAAATGTAACCAGTAGTTCTGTGATCAGAAAGATAGCACATGTCATTGTCAAAAAGTGATTAAACCTTGTACCAACATTTTCCAATTTTCGGTGAAGTAAATCTTTTGCCCTCATTAGCTTTGTATATACTACAACATCTGGTTATTTCTCTTGATATTTAATGTTGATTACATTTGAATATGCTTTTCTCATTTGTTCAGCTAATATTTAGAGACTTCAAAACTTCGAACATCCTTTTGGATGAAGACTTCAATGCAAAACTTTCAGACTTCGGATTGGCTAGGCAGGGTCCAACGGCTGGATTAAGTCATGTTTCAACATCAGTGAGTTTCATTTTGATTTCATTTTTTCTGGGCATCATTAAATTTTGTGGATCTTAATATTCCACTAGATTTGAAATTTGATGTGTACCTTTAAATTATTCTTTTTCTCTGTTCTTCTGCATGTTGAATTGTGTGGAGCTATGGGGTATGTTTTGACCCTGGAGGCAATTTTTTTTTTTTTTTTGGGCTATATTGGACATTCATGCATGCAACATGAAGGATTTATTGGGGGGAGATCACTGTTGTAATTTTCCTTATTCGTTATAGTGAAAATTCTGCTGTAGTTAATGAGGGCAAGCAAACCACTATAAATCTAGATGTTTGCTTGTGTGTTTGCTTAATATTGAGCCCCCTGTTTGTTTCCCATTCTTTCAAAATTCTTTTTTGTACACACTCATTTTTACCCTCCCCCCACATTCACACAATAAAATATTCTATACGTAAACCTAAAACTTTTCCCTACTTTTTAATCACACATTCTCCAAAAATTCATTATTCAAAACAATGTTTTTCCCAAAAAATGGCCACCAAACAGGGGTATACTTAACACTGCCTGATATCTCAACTCTCTTTTTAATTGTTTTCTTTAGGTTGTTGGCACAGTGGGTTATGCGGCTCCTGAATACGTCCACACTGGCAGGCTCACTGCGAAAAGCGATGTATGGAGCTTCGGGGTAGTTCTCTATGAACTCATTACTGGCAGACGAGTGCTTGAGAGAAATTTGCCACGAGGTGAGCAGAAACTTTTGGAATGGGTAAGGCCATATGTTTCGGACCCAAAAAAATTCCACACGATTTTAGACCCAAGACTTGAAGAACAGACCAACATGAAATCTGCTCTAAAACTTGCATCCCTTGCGAACAAATGCCTCATGAAGCATCCTAAATCACGACCAAAAATGAGTGAGGTAGTCGAGATGCTTGGGAGTATCATCGATGCCTCATCACCTCAAGATGAATGTGTGCCCGAAACTGTGAAAGAAACTAAAAACGTTGAGGAAGAAACAGAGGAATCAGAACCGGGCAAACAGGAGTATAACCGAAAAAAGGGTTTTGATTTCAGAGAGAGAGTCTTGAGAAACAGATCAATTGGGAAGTTAGATTGGAGAAACTGGACACCGGGTTTGGTAAGAACATGATATTTTATCGTATTCCCGCCTCCAAACAGGCTGATATTTTTGTGTTCTTTCCAAGAATCCAGATATTTACTGTGTATCCTATGTATTGCATAGAGCTGTAAATATAGAATGTGCAGACTACTTTTTCGGGTCGAAATCTGAATTTATTATGTAGTCTGTAGTTGCAATGCACTCGAACTGCTTGTTATTTTGCTATAATGGTACTCTATATTTTTGAGTTACGAGATTTCTGAGAGGTTGAAGAGGATGGTGAAGTTGCCAAGCTTAGTTCATATTGATGTGGCTGACCAATGGCAGCTGGCTGGTGTCTTACAATCCTCGTTTGAACTATTCGGCTATGTTTGGTATGTAGTTTTAGATTAGTTATTAAAATCGGCCCGGTTGGGTCGGCTGAAACCCTCCAAACCGGGTACATTCCAAGGCAAGTTTGCATATTTGACAGGGGAGCGTAGAACCGCTCAAGAACCGGTTAAAAATCGACGTAGCCGGTTTTAATTAAAACCTGGACGGTCAGCCAAACTGGACCGGCTCATTATTACGACACTTTATACACTTAAAATATAAAATGGTTAGAATTTGAACTTGATCCAAATATGTAGTACGCATTGATGCTCATCACCATGTTACTTGAACTCAATTAAGTGATCAATAATATATAATTTTTAAAAGATAGAAATTTAAAAGTTATATTCCTGTTAGGAGTTTTTATCTTTTATTTATTTAAAAAAAGTTTCTAAAGTCAACAAAATTAATGTAATTTTAAGAATAATACTAACGTAAAATAATACGTATACACTATTTTTTTTTCCAGAAAAATCCTTAGAAATGTAAATTTTTTTACTTAAAACTGTTCTAAAATGCGTAATGCGTTGCGATGCGTCGAAGTCGAGAATCAAGAATCAAAAGTTTAAGCGTGTCAATGCGGAGAATATGCGTCATAACGTGTTTCGTACTTTTAATATTATTTTAATATAATAAATAGATTTTTATATTAAAAAAATAATTTTTTATAGCATATTAAAAAAAAAATTGGGAGTCTCAATACGCGCCTATGTGCGCATAGGCTCTCCTGATACGCGCATATGCGCGCATTGTTCTGCATTGAGATGTCTAGGCGCGCCTAGACGGTCAACAAAAACCGTTGACCACAGTTTTACGCGCATTGCCCAATTTGATGCGTTTGCTACGCGCGTTGTGCCTAGGCGAGCATTTCCGCGCGTTTTCGACCACTGCTTAAAAGTTAAAAGTATGAACTAGCTTGAACTACTTATACAACGGTTGAACCAGTAGCTCGGTGAGCCAGTGGTCTAGGTCGATGAGGGGGTTAAATATAATAATATTGAATATTAGATTAGACTGGACAGTATAAAGTATAAGGTTTTGACTAGTTTTGTCCATTTCGAATATTATATTTTTTATTCTTATGACTCAAATTCTCGTATGGCTTATTGTTTCACTAGATGAACATGTTGAAATGGTCATTCTCTGTCTCAAGGGAAGGGGTACTAAACAACATAATGCACCTTTTGATTGGAAACTTAATCGCAATTCTGTTACGTTTGAATTGAATATCAATGAGTATTTTACGAATATCTAAATAATTTTGGAATTTGCAAGAGTGAAGAATCCAATATGAAACATTTAGGGTCCGTTTGATTGTAAGGGTGAAAAGAAAATGAATTATAGGGAAAGTAATTGCCTAAAAAATATTTTGCAGATAATTGTTAATTAAGTGTGTTTGATTGTTATAATTTTTCACCGGGAAAATTTTTAAATTTTGTGTTCGTTTGACTTTGTTTTATATGAAAATTGTTCATTAAAGTGATAATTATTTCCACACTTGGTTATAAAATTTATTTCCATTGCCAAAAAGTAAAAAAAGATATGTATATTTCCTAAAAAATCATTTTTTTATCAAAGTTTAGTATTCGTTTGACTTTGTTTTACATGAAAATTGTCCATTAAATTGAATTTTTTTTACAACTGATTATGAAATTTGTTTTCATTACAAAAAATAATAATAATAAAAAAAAATTTACGTCAAATTGAAAAATGCTTTCTCACCCATTTTTCCTAAATTGTAGGAAAAGGGGCACGTGGAGAGAGAGGAGGGAAAAAAATTTGTCCAAATTTTAGCAATCAAACACTACTTTTTGGTGAGGTTGGAAATTATGAAAATCCATTCCATCAAACATGGCCTTAGTTCTTAGTTCTAAGTTCTAGAACTAATTAAATTGCAAGTGAAATCAAATGGACCTTGCTTAAAAGTAAGTCAAATTACCTCTTTTTACTTGGTCAAACATGATTTTAGAACTTATTTTTACTATGATAAGTTACTTGAGAAGTAATAATAATAATAATAAAAAGTAACTTTTAAAGTAAATCTAAACACCCTTGAGCCTTTCTATCCAAAATTTTCCTACAAATTCTAAGTAAATGAGCAAGTTATTCTTCAAAATTTTTATTAAAATTGTACAATCAATCTCCAATTATGAAAAGTCTAATATTATTTTCTATTTGAATAGTAAGTCCGAGATAAATTTACAATTTTTTTTTTCTAATTTTAAATAATTTTATCCTTCTCTGAAGAAATCTAATGCAATTTGTTTGATTATAGGAAAATGTCTATAGGCAAGAAATAAAGAATATTACAAGAATGACAACAAAATTTGTTATGGTTTAATTCGAAATAATTGCAAACCCGACAAGGCTACAACTTATGAACATTGTAATAAAAATAATAGTGTGACAAAATTTGTGTTCCTTCGTAAAAGAGTAACAAAATTATCTTGATTTTTACATTATTGTCGATTTGTTAGTCTTAGATTATTGTTACTCAATATGTGTGCACAGGAAAAATTGCATCAACTTCTGTGAAATGTAATAAATATACACTCAAAATCTTTTTTTTAACATAATATATTTCAAACCTTTCAATTATGTAATAAAGCTCTTCTCCCCCATTTTGGCCATTAAACAACAGATTAACCTCTTTAAATGAATTAAAAAATAAAAAGAAAATTGCAAAAGAATTACCTAACTTTTCAAAAAGTGCACATAAGTTTCACTTAAAACCATTTAATACATATCAACACTCACAAAAAAATAATAATAAATTAAATTAAAAGAAAGTAAACATTTCATTCCCTCAATCAAGCTCACCCACCCACGGTCATCCACCACCTCTACAAATGTAATCATGTTGACGATGACCGCGGAACCACCCCTCTTAGAAAGTAGTGGTGTTGGTAACTATGACCATGTTCGATGAGATTGGAAAGTTGTGAAGTAAATTTAATTTAATTTTAAGCAAATTGAGGTTGAATTTAGGAAGCATTAGAAGGTACTAAAGAGTATTAAAAAACCTTAAATCTTGTTACTTATACTATTCAAAAACTAAACATCATCGGGGTATAAACACCTAAGTGGCAAAATCTTTGATAGAGATATTCACTAAGAATCTCCCTTTGATAATAATGTGCTGAATTGGCTTCTTCTTAGGGCCCACAGGTGGTGGGGGATGGCGGGGGGGGGGGGGGTTCATTATGAAAAACTGGTATCAATTCCATTTTGGATGAGTATAGTGCAAAAGCAATTCAATAAAGCCCATATCAAGATATGATCCTCTGCTCTTTGATAAAGAGCCTGTTATTGATAAGATTCTTGGAAAGTAGTTACATTTATTTATACACCTACACACAAAAGGCAATAAAAGATACACACATGGCACTAAAAGACAACTGGTACCCGACCCTCTTAATTTTTCCCACTTGTATATCCATTTTTTTCTGCCTCAAACATCCCTACTGCAACATTTTAGTGCAATTTACTTGTTCGAGGTGTGATAGCGTTCAGAAAGTTAAATTGGGGTATGGACAGGAAAAAGCCGTACAGCGACAAGCTAACATCAAGAATATCTTTGTATGCTAAACTGAATAGTATCGGATACAAAGAGACAAACATTCACACGTCTAGGTTCTTTAATTCAGTCAGGGCAGCATACTAAACACGCGACAATTATGCAAAGACACTTGTATATAATATAATCTTCGGCAATTCAAGAACGCTACAATTCTTTTAGCATCATGAAGTTGTGAGCTCATGCGGGAAAGCAAGATTATATTAGCAAAACAAATGTACAATCATTCATGATAAACAGTGGTCAATTACTAATTTTTCATATTATTACTAAACCATCTATCAATTTCTGAGTGGAAAGAAAAACATATTCGTCAAAAATATTGAAGAACTATTTGGAGTGAAGTGGAGAAGCAGAGGGCCTCGGATAAGCATCATTCGCGTCTTTATTACCAGCATCCTTTGCACTTTGTCTACATTGTCTAGGTCCATTGCTTGTTCTGCTACAAGTATTCTCTACATTTTTGATATCCTGAAGTTGCTCTAGCTCTTTGACTATTTCTTTCATGGTCGGCCTCAACTTTGGTTCCGTGGATATACATTGTAGGGCGAGGTTAGCCACTCTATGAGCCACATCCATTGTGTATTGGCCTTCGAGTCGGTTATCTAATACACTGAAGAGTTTACGATTATTGGCAAGGTGGGGTTTGGCCCATTCAACCAGCTTTTGTTGTTTGTATGGTCTATTCTTGTCAATTGCTCTCCGCCCTGATAGCATTTCAAGGAGAACAACTCCGAAACTGTACACCACACTCTTTGCAGTCAAATGGCCTAATTTGAAAAAATGAAATAGACATCATGAGAAAAAAAAAACAAAAGCAGTTATACTAGAAGAATGCTTGAAGCGTGCAGTGATTCTGGGGGAAAAGAACAAAATAAACTACAACTCTGTTATAAAAGAGTGTGGCATCACTACATCACTTGAGCAAGTATTTAACGCAACGACGAAAAAGTGAAATGTGCTTCAAGCTGTACCGGTGGCCATAAATTCTGGAGCGGCATATCCATAAGTCCCCATTACCCTAGTGAACACACAGCTTTTATCACCTGATTGGCCAACCTTGGCCAATCCGAAGTCAGAAAGCTTTGCGTTGTAGTTCTGTCATATCATACAAGTAGATTTTTAGACCTGTGCCCATACGAGAAATAATTTTACGAGACTACTGCAAATTATAAACTGTCAATAATATGCAACTAACACCAGAGGTACCGAGTCGAGCAATATATTAGAAGTTTTAAAGTCTCTATAAATGACTTTCGTCTCAGCACCATGGAGAAAAGCAAGTCCCTTTGCAGCTCCGAGAGCAACCTTAAGTCGTAGATTCCAAGAGAGAGGTTGGAAATAAGAGCCCCCTGTTACATTATATGTTCGAACGTCAATTTCATTACTGTTCACCACCATGCATCTATGTAGATCAAGATGAAAAAACTTACTCATAAACAGATGGTTTTCTAAGCTTCCACGAGGCATGAATTCATACACCAAAATTCGATCTTCATCCTCCAAGCAATATCCAATCAGTTTCACTAGATGAGGATGAGAAAACTTCCCCAAATAGTTCACTTCTGCCTGTATATAATACCGGACACAATTTTAATAAACAATCTGTTAACTATAGCAAAAAAAAAAATTACTGCTTGACATCTTAACAAATTTACACACTCGAAACATGAATGGAAAATATATTTTAGAACCACCTTATGGATTATGACCTAACCCAAATACAAGATCAATATTCAGCAATACAAAATCAGAACCCTACAAGAGAAAACACATAGATTTATAGTTAACTCTTACTTTGAGAATTGTATGTATTGAACCACTCGATCTAAAAACTTAAATCGTTAAGATAAGATTAAATAATATCTTCAACACGCCCCCTGAAGTGTAGGGCGATTCATTTCCTCCCATCGAAGCTTAGCATGTGGACAATTTAATTTAAATAGAAGGGTGGCAAGGCTTGAAACAAACATTTGCCTACTCTAGTACCGTGTATCATACCAATATGTCAGACAATCAATTTACTCATGATGGTTTGAACTTAGATTGTTTGTGTGTTACACCATTTATCTCAACATTATGCCAAACAACCAATTTACTCATGCTTAAGATATTGCCACTTATCCCAAAAGATTTTTGACTATAATCAAGAATGAGAATTACAAATGTGATCTCATGACTCTCAATCTCTATCTTTCTCAAAAAAGGGCCATTTAACCAGTCCTAAATATAGTTGGAATAGTAGGACGACCTGATAATAATAAGAAAAGGAGACGAATTTCCAATAATCATGGAGCTCAGAGCAAGTTGAAGACGAGAAACTTACTAGATACTCCCTGTGTCCTTGAAAACTTTCTTGGTGAAGCTTTCTTACAGCGATGACCATGCCAGTCCCAGGTTTTGCAGCGGTAAACGAATCTTTATCAATCCAACCTTTGAAGACGGAACCAAATCTGCCTTCTCCTAGCACGCTATCAGGTCGAAAGTTCCGGGTGGCCATCATGAGATCAGAAAGTTCAAAGTTCTTCAAGTTAGACGACTGCAAGATCTCACCTTCACTCTGTGGAGTAGGTGGCTCTGATACTAATACAAAATCCCCATCACCACTACAGTTCCCCGTGTGATTCCCATTTGTGCTAACATATTTGGAATTCCCCCCTGATAAGATCAAATATATTATTGAAGCCACTCTGCTTTTACGAAAAAAATCTAAAACAACCAATTTGCAGAGAAAATTAGAAGCTAAAAATCTAATCATAAATAATTATATACAAGAAAGTTCAAAAACAGCAGAAATTTCACTCTTATTCATTAATTTAGATGAGCTGTAAGATTTTTACACGATCAACATTCAACATATCAAAACTTTAACATTTTGAAATCTCTTATTTGATTAAAATGACAAACAATGTAAAGATTTTACATAGCTGTAGTACAGAATCATGAAAATGAACAAGAAAGATATAAAAGAGTATAGGAAGCTTATTTACCTATTTGAGTTGCACTTTCAGCTTTGATTCGAGTACTCAAACAAATCCCCATTGCATGCAACCACCCCTTCACTTTCTAATACTCAATAAACTCTGAAAATCACAGTAAAATCTGTTAAGGTTAGATATCAGAGAATTTGAGATATTCTTCTTGAAGTTTGAAGGTGCCGAGTCTAAAAGTTCAAATAACGAATCGAGACAGAGACATTCTCACACGACACGAGCTGCCATCTTTGTAAAATTTCATTTACATATATAAACAAACACTAAGTGTGTGTGAAAACAGAAAGAAAGGGGAATAACTTTTCCTGGATTTTCCAGAGAAAGCCAGCCAATAGCCACCATTTCAACCCAACGTGCTTTTAAATCAAGAAAATTAAAAAAAGCCACCTCCTATTCTTGAAATTAGCACGGAAGAACAGGTGTCGAAGAAAGATATGTGGGATTATTGTTATTGACTATTGCTTCTTCAATTTTCTATGCATTACGTAAAAGTGAGAAGAGGGGTTCGCAGAAGATGGCATTATTGGCGGCAGCACTGGTCCCCCTTCCAAGTTGACAGTTTCATAAACTCAAATTTTCTGTCTACTTTTCCGCTTCTCACGATTTCTTAACAAATGAAGAGACAATCAAGTGTAACATGTCTAGGTTTCAGAAGACTTTTCGCTTGATAAAAAATTGTGATGCATATAGATGAGGCAGAAATACAATGGAAAGACGATCAAGGAGCAAGAAGTTCGTGAATGAAAATTCGGGTGTTCTGTTTGAGTTGCAAGTTGGTGTTTTGATAAAAAAACAGAAAATTTTAACATGCGAAAATGACGTTAATGAAAATTTTAACAGTTTATATTGCCCTTGTCTGGTTGGAAGATTTTAATGTAAGTCAAAGTCCATAATTAATTTTAATAACATATTTTATGGACTCGTAATTTTTTAATCGTACATTTTATTATTATTTTTATCAAAATATAATAAAAATATGATTTTTAGCTGTAACAAAAAGGGGAGTTTTAAATAAATATTGACATTGAAGAGCACCATTTTATTTTCTTCAATTGTTACTTACGAACTCACTCGCCAATTGAATTTGACTAGCACACACGCCAGACTCCTTGATTTATATATTAAGATGGGTCGAATGGAAAGTCCACATGCCAACACCTCTCGCACACAGATGCCGAAACACGTCGAATGCACAAGCTATCCACCACAATTGAGGCGGCGGGCATTTTCTACATTATTCCCCCCTACTACATGAAGTGTTGAAGACTTGCTCTTATTTGGGACCAATGATGCAAACTTTCTATTATTTAAGAACTGGTGAGTTTCTTATGAACTTCCAATAAAATGTCAATTCAACCACTAAACTTTTAATTTATCTCAAATTGGTCGTTGAACTTTAATTTCATTTCAAATTTCATCATTATACCACTGATGGAATTGCTTAGTTGAAAATCATACTATAACTGATCTTTTCATGTATTTGCTACATAGTACCGTAGAAGCAAAAATTATTCGAACTAGGTAACTTACATTTGAGATTCCAATTTTTTTCATCTATCCTGTGCAGGGAAAAACCCCTTTGTACAAATGGCAAAACCCTTCAGTATCTTTAAATCTAAAGGCGCACTTTATTTTACTTTCACGCTTTTATAATATGGCGGTTAACATCATGAAAGATTCATGTTGTATAACTGTCAATAAAGCAATTTTGTCAACTTGGAAGACAAAATTTGATATTAAGTTAAATTATATTAATCTAATTAAGACAAATTAAGATTTAGCGACCTAATTGAAATATTATACAAAGCTTGTGTGGCTGCAACACAAATATATGGTTAATTGATGACTACAAATTTCTTTTTGTTTGAATACGATCACTTGACATTTTGTTTCAAATTGATCATGACATGAATAAAAAGTATCAGATGACCACTAATCAACATCAACTATAAATTTCTAAATCGGGATTAATATTCAAGTTTTGTGCTCAATTAATTAACAGTTAGCCATTTTGGTCCACAAATTACATCATTACTATTAATTAAAAATAAGTAGCTTAAACCAACTTGATTATTAATATTAGCCCCTGTTTGGTATTGATTTAAATCAGATTTTAATCTAAGTTAAAGTCAAAGTCAAATAATCAATATTAGAGTGTGTTTGATAGATATTATTGAGGATATAATGTATTTTAAATAGTGATATAATTGGAAATATATGATTAAAAAGTAAGAAAAAGTTATTGATGTGATGAAAAATATTATTTTATTGAAGAATGTGGTTGAAAATGAGTTTTGAAAATATGTATTTTGAAAGAATGTATACCAAACGGGGCTTTAACCACATATTTTTTGGGTCCCACAATTTTTTAACTACACATTTCAAAAATTTCTATCAAAATCTACTAAAAATCTAATTTTAATTCCCACCAAACATGACCTTGATATTGATTCGTTAATCTTGCATACTAGGCTCAAATCCTTTTGATCAATCATTTAACATTAATTAAGAAGCCCTGTATTATCCAGTTAAACGCTCTCCGACTAGGAAGAACAAAAACATATTCTCCTAAATCTTTGCATATTCCCAAGGCACGTGCATTAACGATTACTTTTACATACTTTAAAGCTTATCCAAACTAGCCTCAAAAAGTAATTTTTTTCACATATTTTTTAAGCTTAGCCAAACATCTTATTAAACTAGTATGGAGCCAAAAATATTCAATTACAGAGCCTATGGGCGCAGGATAATAACAGAGACCGTCACAGGCAACAGCCAAGGCATGGGCACATAAGAATCAGATTCAGGCGTTTTACAAAACCCATAAACAGTTATGGCTAAAAAGTTGAAATTTTAAGAGTTTTGTTCCGCGAGGCTTATCAGTTCAGACTGAAAATCAAAGAACTAGACATGACCGGTCCAGATAGCACCAGTGGATCGAATTTCACATAAAAATGGTAAAATTATCAAGAAACAGTCGAACATGGACAAAACTGGTGAGGATATGTCAAACCCAGTCAAGAACATGATTAATCATCCTAGCACTCCTTGAAGTGTTGGCGAAGAGTCTGTTGTTGGAATTTTGTGTTGGAAATTGGTTGTGACCAATTGAAATGATTTAAGTGGAAATTCCTTGTTTGGTGAATGAGAAATTAAGCCAAACTTAAACCACTTAATATTTGAAATTATTGGAATTGTGTAGAATATTGTGGAATATTCTAGAGAATGTAGATGAAAAGATGTGTCTTTTCATATGGATCATGTCTCTTAAAGAGCATGACTTTTGGTATGAGTAACTTCCAATATTTATGATTATTCAAGAGATGCTTAAAGAGCATGACTTTTGATATGAGTAACTTCCAATAATTATGATTATTCAAGAGATGTGTCTCTTGATATGGATATTCCAACTACTATATATATGGATTCCCTATGTGTTTGAATTCACAACAACAATAACAACAACTACACTACAACTACACAACAAATAATTTATTTGATAGTTTCATTCTATGGTTACTTTAGTTTTGCATAAAATACTTTGTAGAAGTGATTTTTCTTGCATCAAAATCATGGTTATGGTAGAGAGGGAACTCCGTTCGAGTTCGTGGGTCTAAGTCATTTGGAGTGCTCCTATAGCTTGACGTGGTCGTTGTATCTTGGGAGATGATTGCCGAGAAACCGTTAGCACCGATGCGGGGCAAATTCATTTTAAGGAAAAAGTGTCAAACACTTGCCTCGACCGATCGCATCACTTGCATTTCATCTTTCTCATTTCTGATTTTATTTATGCTTGATTTCAGAATATGGTTAATTTATTTATGTGTTTTATTGAAGGGTTTGAATTGAAGAACAACATGCGTTCACTCATATTGGGAAGTGAAGAATTCATATTATTATATTCGAAGTCGGTAAATCGCTATTTTATCTTCTCAAATCAGATTTCGGTAAGTCGAATGATGTTTCGATTTCACGCATATTAACGGCATGCTCTTGATGAATATAATATGCACATTATCGGTGTAATATCTCCTACAATCTTAAGATGAATTTTTGCAGTTCATTGTGCATTTTGTAGTCTAATACAAATGATTAATCCATCTATTATTTGGAATCCGTGAAGTTTGAATAGGCATTCAAGTACATATATAAAATCAAATTTTCAATGTTGTGCATTCTGTTAATTTGATTTCGGGGTACTGCTTGTATTGAATTAAAAATATGGATTACATTTCAGAAATGTCCCTTTAGCGGTTATGCTCAATTGGGTGCCATTTTAATTAAGTCTTATTCGTTCTCGTGTCGATTAAATTCCAAGAATTCAGTTTGTCTAAAAGACTTAATCATGAAAGGGCACCAATTCTTTGTCTTCATCCCAAGGCAGTTTAATTAAGCATTATGTCTATTCCTTTCCTTAAAATATGATGAATAGCATGTGAATATGTGCTTCTGTGAAGTGTACATGAAGAGAAGGATTCGGCCATTTTCTTTTAGTTTAATTATGGTGACAACGAGATCTATTTGGCCATAATGACTGTTCGGTGATTTATCTGACTTGCTTTGAGTAATCTGATTTTTGTGCAATAAAGTATGTGATTAAAATAATAAGAATACGCACGGAAATGATAAGAGACATTTGAGCAGTTTGGTGCATTTCTACATATGTATGTTGTCTGAATCATGCATGTGCTGATTATTGCTAAATATATTTATAATTGCAAAGGATGTCCACTGATGAGAGATTAAAATAATTAGTGATTTATGGGTAAGAGAATTAAAATATTTCTTACACGTGGATTTCCAATTATGGAATACGAGGCCACTTTTCCATTAGGATGTTGTCTAATTTTTCAAGTGCTGCCATGTAACATACAAATTTAGATCTGTGCAGGTGGTGAGTCTCTTGGTATTCGATGAGTATGGGAAGTTGTTTAATTTATGATTTCGATGACCATTCATTTCATAACTGTCATGGAAACATTATTGTTGATGTTTATTACATAAAATAATGAATATACGTTTTGGTCTTTTGTACCATATCAATGGTTGATTATTTGGTCTTGCTTAATTTAATTGATCGAGATTGAGATCAATGACTATATTTCTAAATGAGGAAGTGTGTGGAGTTCCTCAAGATATTGATATTCCTAGTCACGACATGTGTTGACTAAAATGGAATAAACTTATACAATGATTGTATAAATGTTGGAAGAATGCCAACTAATTATTGAAAGTGTATGAACTTTCATGATTATTCCTTCTATTGGAATATGGAAAGCCTCAATAATTTGATGAAATTAATTGAGTTGACTTATGCAAATCATGGTTGCATTCTAGCGTGACAATATATGATCTTGTCACAATGGGTATTAAGCCGCCTAATCACGTGGTGGAAAATTTATGAAATAATTTGGGATCATTTCATATGAAAAATCATGACCCTTGGTATGATTAATTTTCAATTAGTGTATCTCTTCATAGAGATTTATTCGAAGAGGCGTGTCCTCTCGTTGGGTTGTGTCTTTTGAGAACACAACTATCGAACCAATGGATGACTCGTTCATTAAATTTGAACATGGTGAATAAGTATTATTAAATATGAAATAATACTATCTTGTGAAATGTCACAAATGTGATATGTTGGAGAAGTTGCAATTCTTGTGAATCAAGATGCTTAGTCTTCTTCATTGTTGAAATTCGATTTCAATCGTGGAACCAATTAAATTGGTATATGCTTTGAGAGCATTGTTGG
The DNA here is from genome assembly GCA_035079005.1 of Fraxinus americana. Taxonomy (NCBI): domain Eukaryota; kingdom Viridiplantae; phylum Streptophyta; class Magnoliopsida; order Lamiales; family Oleaceae; genus Fraxinus; species Fraxinus americana. The sequence continues at coordinate 17,143,346 of CM068725.1, read as the reverse complement.
TCTATGTGATGACCTTAATTTGATTTGGATGATCAAATTGAAGATAGTTGGATTGAAGTACATTGAATACAATTTCAATGGAAATAAATTGTGGATTGACGACCACTATTTTGAAAGTACTTAAACTTTCACGAAACATTTGATATGAACATTATCTATTCGATAAATGAATTGAACTACGAAAGAGTTGATGAACTCTAAGTTCGAGTACAACCCAAAAATGTGGGGGTTAACATCAATGCTTACAAACTTATATGAAAAGTTCAAGATTTGTGGATGCAACATTACTAGTTGCACATGCATTCCTAATTGAGGAATTGTGGGGGTAACTTATGTTTAAAAGTTACAAATTTTTCTATACCTTATAATCATAGAAATATATCTATGAAGTGGAAAAGGGTAGAAAACCCTTATATTAATTATAAGGATGATATACACTAAGTCTAAAGTGGATGAAATGGGATAAAAATTCTATTACGGCGTTTGTTTGGATATGCAAGATCAATTGGAATATTTGAAAAATATTCATAAAATTGAAATGCATTGTAATATTTCAATAATGATATTGAATACCCCATGTTTCTGAAATCCACTAGTGAAAAGTGATTGACTAGTGTAGTGCGTGAAAGAAATCTTCCAACATTGTTGTTTGGAATTTATAAAGTTTTAGATAAAGCTAGTTAGAAGCATGTAGCTTCATGAGAGGATTTCTTGGTGGTGACATGTTGTATCTATTAAATCAATTAATTGTTGGCTAGCTATATTTGATGAGATACTAAGTCACATGTAATGGTAAGTCTAGACGTAGACATAATACCGTTAAGCAGTCGATCTCAATGGTGTAAATTCGTGGTACCTTTAGAGATTTACCGAGAGATCAAAAATACTGCATATCGAGGGGAATGAGATTAAAGCCTACGATGTAAGAGTCTTTGTAATGGTAACCCTACCTTGTTGACTGGAGATCCCAAAATCTTGGTTCAAAGGGACAACTAAGTTATGAAGATTACATGAAACACTTAGGAAATTATTCATACTCATTCCTATGATAATTAAAGTGCTTTCTGCTAAATGATTGAAGGTTAAGATATTCTTTTAATGATTCCTATATCTTGATTAAGTCAAGTAGAGTAAGAGAGAATACTCTTAATAGGAGATCACCTATATAAGTGTGAAGTGGGGCCGCTTCAATGAGAATTGTTCGAGGCTAAAATTCTCTAAACACTTATGAAACCAAGAGTGGTTCAGGGCCAAAATGGACACAACCGTGAGAACCATGAACGGTTTAGGAAAGACATTGTGTGAGTACTGTTGTCTTGGCTTACGCCAATGGCTGAATGGTTCAAGACATCACGTTCACCAATTAGCCAGTAAGTCCGATAGTATTTCACTAAGGGAGGTTCAAAGCCAAAAGCTACCTTCTCTGATGCAGTGTTTTTTCCGTTCTCTCTCTACTAGTGTCTGCATAGTCATTTGCATTAATTTTCATTCATGTGGGGGATTGTTGGAATTTTGTGTTGGAAATTGGTTGTGACCAATTGAAATGATTTAAGTGGAAATTCCTTGTTTGGTGAATGAGAAATTAAGCCAAACTTAAACCACTTAATATTTGAAATTATTGGAATTGTGTAGAATATTGTGGAATATTCTAGAGAATGTAGATGAAAAGATGTGTCTTTTCATATGGATCATGTCTCTTAAAGAGCATGACTTTTGGTATGAGTAACTTCCAATATTTATGATTATTCAAGAGATGCTTAAAGAGCATGACTTTTGATATGAGTAACTTCCAATAATTATGATTATTCAAGAGATGTGTCTCTTGATATGGATATTCCAACTACTATATATATGGATTCCCTATGTGTTTGAATTCACAACAACAATAACAACAACTACACTACAACTACACAACAAATAATTTATTTGATAGTTTCATTCTATGGTTACTTTAGTTTTGCATAAAATACTTTGTAGAAGTGATTTTTCTTGCATCAAAATCATGGTTATGGTAGAGAGGGAACTCCGTTCGAGTTCGTGGGTCTAAGTCATTTGGAGTGCTCCTATGGCTTGACGTGGTCGTTGTATCTTGGGAGATGATTGCCGAGAAACCGTTAGCACCGATGCGGGGCAAATTCATTTTAAGGAAAAAGTGTCAAACACTTGCCTCGACCGATCGCATCACTTGCATTTCATCTTTCTCATTTCTGATTTTATTTATGCTTGATTTCAGAATATGGTTAATTTATTTATGTGTTTTATTGAAGGGTTTGAATTGAAGAACAACATGCGTTCACTCATATTGGGAAGTGAAGAATTCATATTATTATATTCGAAGTCGGTAAATCGCTATTTTATCTTCTCAAATCAGATTTCGGTAAGTCGAATGATGTTTCGATTTCACGCATATTAACGGCATGCTCTTGATGAATATAATATGCACATTATCGGTGTAATATCTCCTACATCTGTTTAGAAGACATACCAGTAGATCATCAAATTCGTTTGTGAAAACCAATGTGCTACATTTTCTATTCCGAGTCACAACTACCTGACCCACAGACACCTCAAACACAATGCCTACTACAGCCTGTGAATTTCCGTATGCCTTCGACAGACTACCAATTTCATGTAAAGCAATGTCTTTTTAGGGTTAGAAAGACGGTTAGTTGTCCAAATTATAGGGTAATCTGAACCTTTTTTCACAAGTTAGTAAGTGGGAGAGACAAAAAAAGGGGTCTCAAGTCTAATGAATGATGCGAGTAGAAGAAAACATGCCATTTATTATGTGAAACCGTTGAGACTGACATTTGGTCAACTTACAAATTCGAGCACAAGCTTGCAAATAAAGTTGCCATAAGTAAAGGAAACAGCTGGATGCTCATTGTCCCATTATCCAACTTCAAAGTTCATGCACTCTGCTTCACTGTCGTAGACTTGATAATATCAATAAACTCCGGCTGATTCATTACAAAGATAAAAAAACAATGTTTAATTAAAAGAATGCAAAATCAAGTCGTCAAATGGTGAAATAAGACATGTCTGAAAAGTAAACCTTTAGAGAGGCTCCACCAACCAAAAAGCCATCCACATCTGGCTGTGCTGCCAGTTCTTTGCAGTTTGCTCCATTTACTGATCCTGCAGGTGTCATTTAAGAAAGGGAAAAAAAACACAAAGAAAGGAAAAAGGTAGGTGTTACGTCTTTATATGGAAATGTGATATTCATAACTTGCTTAAAAAAGATTAGACAAATCAGAATTACCAATAAAAAAAAAAAAGTATAGCAAAAAAGAGTCTTGTTATCAAGATTGGCCATACAATATTTCTTTCGCGAAACCACAATTTCCGTTCCTCCCAAAATATATGGTAAAATTCGTTTCCACCCAGTCAAGAATGAACTCATTCAAAACCAATAGTCTCGCTTCTGATGTGAAAATAAACCAAAATTCTCACTGAAAATCTAAAAATTTACACAACATCCATACAGACTGACCGTTTCTATCACTGTTGCAGGCTGTATTTAATGATGCTTCCGAATTCTAACCGTATTGCAATAATACAGCAACACAAAGAGAGAGATAAAAAGGTTGAATTGGTACCTCCATAAATAATTCTAGTAGATGTGGCAACTTCTGCACCTATATTGTCGTGAAGCCATTTCCGCAGCTCAGAATGAACCTGGTATCAAATACACCTCCAGTCGTGAATTTGGCTTAATGAATCTTGAATAGACCTAGGAATTTAATAAGTAGAACATAAAGAAGGAACCTAAGCACATCCAAGGGCAGGGTAAGTAGCAAACAAGGGACCCTTAAATACTCAAGTGCTGCAGACTCATCAAAAATATCCAGGAAAATGGTGTCCCGCAGCAGTCTCTAGTAAATTCTATCCTATTTGCTGTAAATACAAGTTAATATTTATCAAATATAATGTTGGTAGTGTTACGGGATGTCACACCCTGTGAACACTCAGCAACTCCAAGAAATGGTTGAACTTAGCAGTTGGGGTATAGTAAGTATCAGTTGTATACAATTGAAAGGGAATTACTCCAGGTTAACCTACCCTCTGATTCAGTGATGTCTGATAGCTATAAAATTTGAGCTTGCACGAAGCACCTGAATCAGTTTAGCAGTTGAGAGAACTACAGTAGATTGCAGAACAAACTTTAAAATATCAGTTCTCCATCTAACGTGAAGGTTTAACCGATCCTTGATGCTATCAAATTACACTGCTTAATTTGGCTCCATATATCCCATCACCTTGCTTGGAGCCAGTTAGATCAAAGTACAATTTATACTCTATGTCGCAGCAAAATATTTAAATCCACTGTACCATATTCCGCTCTTTTTTCAGGTTTCCATTAATATGCTAACTGTACTAAGTTGTTAACTTTGCATGAAACTTCAAGTCTAGTGCACACCATTATATATATGATATATAAGACACCCCATGTTCAGATTTCATATGGGTTTGCACGAGATTAGCTTCCAACATGTTAAAACTTTCTTCGCATAGGACTTCTGGGTGAGCCAAAATATGCCAGGTTTCATGTCTTGATTCAATTTTCTACAAATTTGGAGAGTTAGTTTAGTGCGACTCAAATTGAACCATGTCTTTCCGGGACAGTCATTTTTAACCAAGACTCTTGCTAAAATGGGCTGACCAAAAGTTGATGCCAAGTTTATTGACCAAAATTTTGGTTCCAACTATCATGGTGCGGTGCCTATGTATAGGTGCTTGCTCTCTATTATTGAATGCACCTGCCACCCAGAACAATTAAGTGTCTCCTTTGACTTAGAGAGACAAACAAGGCATAAAAGGTTCAGTGGACGCTCTCGAGAAAGAGAATTGGAGTGTCACTCGGTCCTGGATATTTTGTAAGTTTGAAGAAATACAGACACTGACATCTATTCTCCAGATTAATATGAAATTTTGTGCCTCTTCTCCAACACGGAAGGGGGTAAATTGCCGAAGCTTTTAAAATTTTTGAGTAACTCTCTTGTCATTATTTTAGCTATTTAAATTCTGCCACCAGTCGTCTTTATGGTTGTTGATCCTACTGTTGGCTATCAAACAATCAAAACATAAATCATGATTATCAACTCATACACAACATATATTGGCCTCATAAATGTGTCATAAGCAGTCAACCTGAAATAGAAAAATTGGGAGCCAAATTCTGTAGTTGTTTCTCGTAATTATGCATGTATTCATAGGGCTTAGCAAGTAATATGCAGGCCAAATCAAGATGATCATGTAGAATTCTATGTTACGGAGATGATTTAGGGATTTGATTTGTATTATTTTTGGAATGGTTTCCTTGATACCTAGATTGTACATAGCAGAAAATTAGGCTGTAAATAAGTTGGAAATACTTACCTGTATAGCATTTAGGCGCTAGAAATCTGGCGTTCATTATGTAAATCTTTTTCTATATAATGAGAGGAAACCCTATGGAAAGGGCATTCACACCAATTTGACATGGTATCACAGCAGGTACTCTTATTATCGTTTCTGTGGTCTTAATCTTTAAGAAGTTTTCTGAGTTGCGGCGATAGGAATTTTTTTTCCTTCTCTGTCCGCACACGTGGTGAGGTTCTGAGATTGTGGTGGTTGCTGAGTGTTTTCCAGCACGTCTGTGGGGTTCCGAGTTGTGAGCTCATCACCTTGGTGGTTGTCAACGTTCTTTGGGAGTTGCAAGTGCAGTTTTTGTGCCGGTCGGCACTTTCTGTGGTGGTTGACAATGTCTGTGGGTGGCTGTGAAGTGGTCGGCCGTTTATGTAGGTAGCTACGTGGTGGTCGGCAGTTTCGACTCCTCCTGGTGTGGCTGACAACGGCATTTTCTCGTGGGTAAGCAAGTATCTCTCGTGGGTCTATTATTTGGGCTTTCTCTGTTTGGGCTTGCCGATTATTCTGATGTGTTTTGCCGTGACTGACTGAAATTTTCTGGTTGGACTTAGTGCTATTTTAAGTGGTTTTTCATCTCTTGATAATAGTATTGTTCGATTTACTTGAAAGAATTTTTCTACGTGGGCATTTCAATTTAAAATGTTCTTGAAAGGGAAAAAATTATCAAATCATATTAATAGTTCTGTCCGAGTTCCCACTGATGAAAAAGAATTTGCCCAATGGGAGGTCAAGGATGCTAAGGTGATCTCTTGGCTATTGGGCACGATTGAGCCCTATCTTGTCACTAATCGTCGGTGCTTTACTACGGCTCAAGCTATGTGGGACTACTTGTATCGTATTTATCACCAAGACCACAGCGCTCGAAAATTCCAATTGGAATTGGAAATTAGCAATTACATTCAAGGTAATTTGACTATTGAGCAATTTTATTCTGGTTTTATTAATCTTTGGAGCGAGTATTCTGCTATTGTTCATGCTAAGGTTTCCACCGCGACATTCGCGGCTCTTCAAGCGGTTCATGCTGAGAGTCAACGTGATCAGTTTTTTATGAAGCTTCAACCTGAATTTAAGTATGTTCGAGCCGGTTTATTAAACCGTAATTTGGTTCCTTCCTTGAATATTTGCTTGGGAGATTTATTACGTGAAGAACTCGGGGGGAATACATGTCTCATTCCTTTCAGACTTATCTTCAGCAAAAAGGGATCATTTCCCAGCGTTCTTGTACTTACACCTCTCAACAAAATGGAGTCGCTGAGCGTAAGAATCGTCATCTCTTAAATTTCGTTCATACTTGGCTGATTGATTCGTATGTACCTTCTAAGTTCTGGGTAGAAGCTTTATCTACTGCTGTTTATTTGATCAATTGTTTGCCTACTGCCACTCTAAATTATATTCTCCCTATTTTCGATTATTTGGCATATCTCCTGATTATCAATCTTTCATACTTTCGGGTGTGTTTGTTTTGTTCATCTGCCACCTGTTGATCAACACAAGCTTGCTGCCCAGTCTGTCACGTGTGCTTTTATGGGATATAGCCCTACTCAGAAAGGATTTGTTTGTTATGATGCTCATGAGAACAAATTCCGGATCTCCCGGAATGTAATTTTCTTTGAAAATCAATATTTCTTTCAGTCTCAGGTTATTTCTGATCCTCCTATTACTCTTCTACCTGCTTTTGATGATATGTCTTCTTCTATTGAGCGATTTAAACCAGGTATGGTGTATCATAGACGTCCTCCTTCAACGCCTCTTCCACTCCGATCCTTCATCTGATTCTACACTTCCTATACATAGGTGCTCAACCCGGGTTACACATCCACCAGATAGGTATGATTTTTCTAACCTCACTTTCTACCACTCTCAACACTGTTTCTATTCCTCGCTCTTATACTCGAGCAGCCACCCAAGCATGTTGGCAGTAGGCTATGCAAGAAGAAATCCATGCTCTTCAAAACAATCAAACTTAGGATCTTGTGACATGTCTATCCGGTGTAAAACCTATTGGTTGTAAATGGGTATACTCAGTCAAGTTTCGGTCTATGGCTCACTGGACCGATATAAGGCCCGTCTCGTAGCCTTTGGGAATCGACAGGAGTATGGTATTGATTACGAAGAGACATTTGCACCTATTGCCAAAATGACTATTGTACAGACTATCTGGCACTCACTGCATCGCAGGGGTGGTCCCTCCGGCAGATGGAAGTGAAGAATGCTTTTCTACATGGGGATTTGAAGGAAGAAATCTATATGTCTGCACCTTCTGGCATGTTTACTACACCTTCCTCGAAGGTTTGTCAGCTACGTCGATCCTTGTATGGGCTGAAACAGGCTCCGCGTGCATGGTTTGATAAATTTCACTCTACTCTGCTTGCTTTTCACCTTACTCAGAGTCAGTTTGATTCCTCTCTGTTTCTTCGCAAGACTTCTGCATGAATTGTATTGCTTCTAGTCTATGTTGACGACATTGTGATTACTGGCTTTGATACTGAGTTAATTAAGCAATTACAGCAGCATCTCAAAGCCTCTTTTCACATGAAAGATCTTGGTACCTTGCAGTACTTTTTTGGCCTTGAGGTGCAGATTACTCAGACTGGTACATTGTTACATCAACACAAATACACGGAGGAAGTAATTTCATTAACTGGCCTTCAATTGGGTAATTCTGTTCTTACTCCCTTTGAGGTAAATCTTAAGCTTTGTCAGGAGGAAGGCGAGCTTCTATCAGATCCATCCTCGTATCGGCAACTCGTTGGGAGTTTGAACTACTTGACGATTACTCGTCCTGACATTAACAAGTCAGTCAATTTATGCAATCCCTTCGATACCTTCACCTAGCCACTGTCCGCCGCATTATCCGATATCTAACGGGCACCTCTACATGTGGGTTATTCTTTCCTAAAGAATCTTCCTTACAGTTGGTGGGGTAGAGTGACGCTGATTGGGCCAAATGTGCGTGTTATGACATTAAGGGATAATTACTAGCTAATTAGCCTAATTACAGTAGCTAATTAACGTGATTAGATATACCTTAATTAGACAGATTAACATACCTTAATTAGATGAATTGTATGTGTATATATATCTTCGTTTTCCATTGAATAGAATATAAGAAACTACTCTTCAATTCCTCTCTTAATTTACATGGTATCAGAGCCATGTTTGGCTCAGATTTAATTTTCTGATCTTCGCTGGTTTCACCCAGAAATCGGGTCTTGGTCGTGGGTCAAGTAGTGACCATTCTGTCTCAAAAGAGGCGCAAGTTCCCGACCGGCCAGTTCCCAAAGTCTGGTTGCCGGATTCTAAGCGCCGACTGGTGTTGGCTCCGACCATCTAGCCGAAATCGACTGCTAATTTTGGGTCGTATCCCGTGGCCGCGTTTCTGCGTGCCCGGCGCTTCTGTGAGTGCGGCTTCTTGGTCAACAGCATGGTTGTTGATCGACAGCAGGTTGCGCCTCCAGCTCACCGGCGATCGAACTGTTTGAGGCAGTGTGTGGGTTTTTGCTGTAGGTTCGAACCGGGTCTCGACGTGTGATCAGTGTTGGGTGTTAAGGTATTTCTCCACCATTTCTTGGTTGGTTTGTTGTTTATTTGGGCTAGATCATTTTGTTTGGGCTGTTATTTACCAAGCTGGTTTGTTATTTATTTGGGCTTAGATAATTTGTTTGGGCTTGGGTAATTTGTTTGGGCCCCTCTTCTTTTCTTTTAGAAGTGTGATTATCTCTACCCATTGCTTTGGGACTTTCGTGGAAAATGACCGAGTCCAAGGGATTTGTGAGTGAGATAATTCCAATAATATCCAAAATTACTGAAAATAAATTGAATGGCACGAATTATTTGGAGTGGAGTAAGACAATTAGAGTCTATTTACGGAGCATAGACAAAGATGATCACTTAACTGAAGATCCACCTAAAGATGATACCAAACAGAGCTGGTTGAGAGACGATGCATGACTCTTTTTACAAATCAGAAATTCTATCGACATTGGGGTAATTGGTTTAATTAATCACTGTGAATTTGTAAAAGAACTAATGGATTATTTGGAGTTTTTGTATTCTGGCAAAGGAAATGTGTCACGAATTTATGAAGTTTGCAAGGCCTTTTATCGTGCTGAAAAGGAAACCAAGTCTCTTACAGCTTATTTCATGGACTTCAAAAAGACGTATGAAGAACTTAATATGCTATTGCCTTTTAGCACTGATGTCAAAATGCAGCAAACTCAAAGAGAACAAATGGCTGTTATGAGCTTCCTGGCTGGTCTTCCTTCCGAATTTGAGACTTCCAAATCTCAAATTCTCTCTAGCTCCAAAATTCCCTCTCTTCAGGACGTCTTCAGCAGAGTTCTGCGCACTGAAAATACATCACCTATTCAGCAAAATAATGTTCTTGTTGTCAAAGGGGGAGGGAATGACTATGGGAGAAGGACGAACAACAAGGGACAAGGAAACAAGACTACTGATAACCGTAACAATGATTCAAGCAACATTGTTTGCTACTACTGCCATGAGCTAGGCCACACCAAGCCATACTGTAAGAAATTGCAGAATCGCAATCAGAGAACTCAGACTGCCAATGTTGCTACTGCCCCTAGTTCATCTTTTGAGAAAACAGTTATGATATCAGCTGACGAGTTCGCCAAATTTTCTCAGTATCAAGAATCACTGAAGGAATCTACTTCAATTACTGCCCTTGCCGAGTCAAGTAAAACGTGTCTTATCTCCTCTTCAAACAACTGGGTGATTGATTCGGTGCCACAGATCACATGACTGGTAATTCTAATACCTTCTCTAGCTTTCGATCACATAAAGCTCCCTCTCCTGTTACCATAGCTGATGGGTCGACCTATAATATTGTAGGATCTGGGACTGTTAAACCAACGTCTTCTATTACCTTGTCATCTGTTCTAAGTCTACCTAAACTTGCTTATAATTTGATTTCTGTAAGCAGACTTACCAAGGATCTTAACTGTTGCATCTCATTCTTTCCTGATCATTGTCTTTTTCAGGATCTTATGACGAAGCAGATTATTGGTAAAGGACATGTATCTGATGGTCTTTATATTCTTGATACGTGGGTACCTCGATCTGTTGCTTGTTCCAGTTCCGTCTCTCCAGTTATAGCACATTGTCAGTTGGGACATCCATCTCTGTCTATGTTGAAGAAGTTATGTCCTCAGTTCCATGATGTATCTTCACTAGATTGTGAGTCATGTCATTTTGCAAAACATCACCGTAGCTCGTTAGCTCCAAGAATTAATAAACGAACTGAGTCTGCTTTTGAGTTGGTTCATTCTCATGTTTGGGGACCATGTCCTGTTGTGTCTAAAACTGGGTTTAGATACTTTATTACTTTTGTGGATGATTTTTCTCGAATGACATGGATTTACTTTATGAAAAATCGATCTGAAGTGTTTTCTCATTTTTGTGCCTTTCATGCTGAAATTAAAACCCAATTTAATACTTCTGTGCATATACTAAGAAGTGATAATGCTAAGGAATACACGTCAGACTCATTCCAGACCTACATGACTCAACATGGGATTCTTCACCAATCCTCATGTGTTGATACTCCTTCTCAAAATGGAGTCGCTGAGAGAAAGAATAGACATCTACTTGAAACAGCTCGAGCCCTTTTGTTTCAAACGAAGGTTCCTAAGCCATTTTGGGCCGATGCCGTCTCTACAGCTTGCTTCCTGATTAATCGCATGCCATCTGCCGTACTTAATGGTGATATTCCATACAGTGTTCTATTTCCAAACAAGTCACTGTTCCCAGTGGAACCACGGGTATTTAGAAGCACCTGTTATGTTCGTGATGTAAGGCCATCTGTTACTAAACTAGATCCCAAAGCCTTAAAATGTGCTTTTCTGGGATATTCTCGTCTTCAGAAAGGGTATCGATGCTACTCTCCTGATCTCCATAAATATCTAGTTTTTACTGATGTGGTCTTTTCGGAAAATACACAATTCTTCTCCTCTCCTTCCATCCCTACAAGTCAGGGGGAGAAAGATGAGTGGCTATTCTACCAAATCACACATCCAAGTGCTCCTACTGAGCGATCAGATGTTGGTGATTCACGTTTACCTTGATCTTCCCATTAGCCTTCGTAAAGGTAAACATCAGTGCACTCTTCCTAATTCCATTTATCCCATTGCTAACTTTATTTCATATGACCATTTGTCTCCCGCGTCTAGTTCTTTAATTGCCTCTTTAGACTCACTTTCTGTACCCAAGACAATAAAGGAAGCATTGGGTCATCCTGGATGGAACAAGGCGATGCTTGAGGAGATACATGCTTTAGATGAAAATCATACATGGAAGTTGGTAGATCTGCCTAAAGGTAAGAAAGCTATGGGATGTAAATGGGTCTTTGCTGTCAAAGTTAATCCAGATGGTTCTGTGGCAAGACTTAAAGCCAAACTTGTTGCAAAAGGATATGCTCAGACTTATGGAGTTGATTATTCAGATACCTTCTCTCCGATGGCCAAACTTACCTCTGTCCGCCTATTTATATCCATCGCTGCTTCTCAAGATTGGCCCTTACACCAGTTAGACATCAAGAATGCCTTCCTTCATGGTGATCTCCAGGAAGAGGTGTATATGGAGCAACCACCTGGGTTTGTTGCTCAGGGGGAGTATGGGAAAGTTTGTTATCTGAAGAAATCTCTGTATGGTCTAAAACAGAGTCCCCGTGCCTAATTTGGCAAGTTTAGTGAGGTGGTTCAGAAGTTTGGGTTGAAGAAGAGCAAGTGTGATCACTCAGTCTTCTATAGACAGTCAGAAGCTGGCATCATTCTTCTTGTTTATGTTGATGACATTGTCATTACAGGAGATGATTGGGCAGAAATCTCCTCTCTTAAGTTATTTCTACATACCAAGTTTCACACAAAAGACTTGGGGTCAACTAAAATACTTTCTGGGAATAGAAGTAACAAGAAGCAAAAAAGGCATCTTCTTGTCTCAAAGAAAGTATGTACTTGATCTGCTGGCAGAAACAGGAAAGAAGGGAGCCAAGCCATGCAGCACACCAATGGTTCCTAATGTACATCTTACAAAAGAGGACGGTGATTCCTTTGATAATCCGGAAAAGTACAGGAGATTAGTTGGGAAATTAAACTATCTCACGGTGACTCGTCCAAATATTGCTCATGCAGTCAGTATTGTCAACCAATTTATGTCTGCACCTACAGTAACACATTGGGCAGCCTTGGAACATATACTGTGTTACTTGAAAAAAGCTCCTAATCTTGGCATAGTGTATAGCAATCATGGACACACTTGTATTGAGGGTTTTGCAAATGCTGATTGGGCTGGATCCAAAATTGATAGACGATCCACTACAGGATATTGCGTCTTTGTTGGTGGAAACCTTGTGTCCTGGAGGAGCAAGAAGCAAAATGTCGTATCTCGGTCAAGTGCAGAGTCAGAGTACAGAGCCATGGCACAGGCTACATGTGAAATTCTGTGGATACAACATCTTCTAGCTGAGGTTGGATTGAAGCCTTCGGTACCATCAAAACTCTGGTGTGACAACCAAGCTGCTCTTCATATTGCCTCAAATCCAGCATACCATGAAACGACTAAACACATTGAGGTCGACTGTCATTTCATTCGTGAGAAAATCCAGGAAAACTTAATCTCTACTGGTTATGTAAAGACTGGAGAGCAACTTGGAGACATCTTCACAAAGGCATTAAATGGGACTAAAATTGAATATCTTTATAACAAGTTGGGCATGATTAATATCTATGCGCCAACTTGAGGGGGAGTGTTATGACATTAAGGGATAATTACTAGCTAATTAGCCTAATTACAGTAGCTAATTAACGTGATTAGATATACCTTAATTAGACAGATTAACGTACCTTAATTAGATGGATTGTATGTGTATATATATCTTCGTTTTCCATTGAATAGAATATAAGAAACTACTCTTCAATTCCTCTCCTAATTTACAGTGCGAAAACTCGTCGTTCTGTTACGGGCTGGTGCATGTTTTTAGGCAATGCACTCATTCCTTGGAAGAGTAAGAAGCAAGACAAAGTTTCCAAGTCCTCCACTGAGTCTGAATATCATGTTATGTCTTCCGCCTGCTCGGAGATCACATGACTTAGTGGGTTATTAGGTGAACTTGGTTTTCCTTAGCTTCATTCCACTCCTTTTCATGCTGATAATACCAGTGCTATTCAGATCGCCGTAAATTCTGTCTTCCATGAACGTACAAAACATATCGAAGTTGATTGTCATTCCATACGTGAATCCTTTAATAGACATGTGATTACTCTTCCTCACATTTCCACCGAACATCAAACTGCAGACATCTTCACTAAAGCTCTTTCTCAGCATAGGCATCAGTTCTTAGTTGACAAATTGATACTTCTTGATCTACCAACATCAATTTGAGGGGATGTTACGGAGATGATTTAGGGATTTGATTTGTACTACTTTTGGAATGGTTTCCTTGATATCTAGATTGTACATAGCTAAAAATTAGGCTGGAAATAAGTTGGAAATACTCACCTGTATAGCATTTAGGCGCTAAAAATCTGGCATTCATTATATAAATCTTTTCTATATAATGAGAGGAAACCCTATGGAAAGGCCATTCAGACCAATTTGACATTCTACACTACATTATACCCCGCATCTAGAAAAAGAGAAGAAAAATATAGTAAACTATTATTAACAAACGATGTGGGAAAAAAAACCTCTTTGCCTAACGAGAGAGAGAGAGAGAGAGAAGGAACAATTAGTATCATATGAGGGTGAAAAGAAGAAGAAATGAACTGGGATGCAACATTTTGGGACATGCTATTGGATACACACACACACACATACAGAGTGAGTGAGTGAGAGATGGAAAGTACAAATAATGGACACCAAGTTGCAGAGCTTCATGGGTATTTCATTGATACCTAAGAGATTATAGCTAAAAGACTAAAACAAACTGAGATCAACTTTATTTCTAAGAAATATACAACTAATTGAACTGAAGCAAAAATGCAAGACTAGGACATGCATGCCAGTGAAATGAAACCGATGAACCAGACCTTTGAACCATCGTTCAAGAAAGACCAAACTTACTTCCTGAGCTTGCGATGGAGTTGCAACCTTCCCCGTTCCAATGGCCCAAACAGGTTCGTAAGCTAAAACAATATTGGACCAGATGGACACTCGCTCTGCAGAGGAAGGGTCAAACTGTAACAATGTCGAAAACTTTTAAGAAAATTATATCATGCATCACAACAGGTATAATGTCAAATGAGTTCATGAATGGAAAGGGTGAAAAAAAAAAATAGTTTCTTGTTGGAATTTGATAAGAACTAATGGGAGACAGTTATGGATGCACGTTTTCCTATCTATATATGGATGATTATATCATAGCCAACACATTATCCAATCAGTATATAATTTGAAACCTGCAATTGCTTTGGCTTGTGCGGCAACTACAGCCAATGTGGATCCTGATTCTCTCTGTTCGAGGGTCTCACCGACACAAGCTATCACTTTCAACCCTTGAGAAAGAGCATAAGCTGTCTTATCCCCAACAAACTGTAGTCATTTGCACAAAAAACTAATAAATAAATACAGTTTTAAACTTTTGGTTGTTGACTACATAATTCTATAATCAACCATAAAAATAGCAATTTTACTAGATGATCAATCAATACAAAGATCAGGAACGCGCAAAAGCTATTGAGATGCTACCTCATTTGATTCATTTAACAGAAGTCTTCTCTCAGAGTGACCTAGAATAACCCAAGGAATACCCAAATTAACCAGCATCTCCACACTGTGCCAGAAGATAAATAGATTAAAGAAAATAATAAAGGAAATTACCAAATCCGGTAAATTAAAAAAAAAAATGACATTTTATGATTAGCAAAAACCAATATTTTAGACAAATGAGTAGCGGCACAGGAGAAGAGATCCATATGATAAGTTACTCCTTTTTATGTCAATTATGTCGAAGAAAGGGTAAAGGAACATTAGAACTCTTCATTTTGACAGATTACTTAAATAATGGTAGCATAATAAAGCAGTGGTATGAAACGCAGAAATGTAATTACACCATCTGGATAAAGATGGAAAAATTCCCTACCCAACATTGCCCTACCCTGCCCTGATCCCACCGTCCAAACTCTCTAAAATCCCCAATGGGCGGGGAGGGTAATGGCCACCCCCAGCCCCGCCCCATCAATTTCCATCCCTACATCTGAATTGCAAATCTCTGCCTCATAGTAGGTAATAGATTAAGCAAAACTAGCATGGAAAGAAGCCTATTGTAGATAATCTAATTTAGAAAAAAAGTGTCATTTAGAGACAAACTGTAGAGGTGACTGGTTGTTCGTCTAAAAACGTTTTTTTTTTTTTATTAGCTAAAGAAATACCAAAACTCCAGTTTTTGGCAGATTAGGTCACTAGCTTAATAGTGGGTTTAAAGAAACCTAGTTGGAATATAGAATATCAATGACACCATCTATAAAATGACAATCCCAACCAGAAGTTGATAGCTAGGTAAAACATTTTCGCATATTTGGTATGCTACATGGGCCAAAATAAAGGAAGAATGGCATGTGAGATGTTTGTATCTTTTCATTACATTAACATAGGGAAGAATAAATGACTAAGCAACTAAACCTGAACAGCAAAGAAACCACTCAAAACAGCTCATAATTATCCACAGGTGTGTTTGTGTGAGTAAACAGATCAACATACACACGAAAATAAGACATTCAAAAATTGCAAACAAAAATCACGGGTAAGTAGATTCTTGGATCAAGTAAAAACATACCTGACCTCACCAGTAAAAGCCCCCCCTTTACGCGCCCAACAGTTTTGTGCAGCAATATAGAAATCATTGCACAATAAGCTTTTAACCATCGAAAGAAACACAAACGGAGGACTTACTACAACTTCTGCAAATACAGCAGCCTAAGTGTCATAAAGTCTTGATGAAGAATATTTAATGGGCAAGAAACAAAAAATTTCTGAATTACTAACACTAGCAGACTACAACGAAAGGGAGACAAAAGCTATGCAATTCGCATGCAGCATGCAGAAACCCACCAACAACATCTTCTGACGGCACTTCAGCTTCATTCAATGTGGTCACAATCTTCTTCACCCCCTCAATTGTTCCATTCTGCATGCATAAAATAACAAAGCAACCAAACTTTTCAAACAATTGGGGGGCATTTCAAATGTAGACGTTAAGAGAAATCGAAGATCTTTCTACATGAAAGATATATTATTCAAGTGTTGGTAATCTTAGGAAATTGCATGCTGATCAATAAACTACCTAATTCAAAGATTTCTAAGTGTTGATCCCATAATATTGTTGAATTTAATACTCAATATGAAATGGAATTTATACAATTTTGGACACACACAAAACCACTAACCCCTTATAATATTATTTAGCAGAGGAGCACTCAACTAATTTTATCTCTCTCTCAAGTCGCTCTTTCTATTTCTGTGCACTCTTTCGCTGCTTCTCTCTGCACACCATCAATCATTGCATAAAACACTGAATCAGTATACATAGCCCAGGAAAGTTGGTCGCTGCTTCTTCTAGTAGGTCGGTGGGTGGCTTTCTACACTATTCTATAATGGTGGTGGAAAAATTTGAATCATTTGACCATTCTAGTTTCTTCTCTAGTCGGCAGCTTATGGAAAATTCTGGAATTTAAGCAGCTTAAGAAATTGTCACCTCTTTATCTAGAAAATTCTTGGACAATCCCTAGGTTGGTGATGACTTTCAATTCTCCCCTTCAGCGCAGGCTTTTCAGTTTGACTCTTTTCTTTTTAATCACGTTCAGCTCTGCCAGAAACTCGACGAATTTTAAAGCATTTGGTCCTTCATTCAACACATCTGCTACTTCTATATATTTGACTCTTTTATAGTTAATTTTTTTATCTATTCCTAGGTTAGAGTACTTGATATTTGATTTCTCATTTTAACCGACTTCCTTATTTGTGATTGTGAAACTGTACTTACCTTAATCTCTTCTTGTAGATTCCGTTGATCCTCCTCTAGTGTCTTCTGTTACACGTCATTTTGTCAAAGACTCTGTGACGCTCTTGCAATTTCAACTTTATCACTGGCACTTGTTGATCTTTAGATTCTTTAGGACTTTGTGTTACCTTTCGATGCTCATGTTCATTGATCGACTCCAACTCATCTTTTACTTCCTCGAGCTTCTATCTTACTTCATTAATTTTCCCTGGCATATTTTCCTTCAACTTATCATCAAATTCTATTAAATCTGTTAGCTTCATTATCTGCAGTGTCTGCCAAGAATATCTTTCAAATATCTCTTCAGTTCCTCCCCTTGTGAAGTCCACCAAAAGACTCTTCATGAATTACCTGAGTCGTCAATCCAATCATTTTTGCAATCTATTTGCTCAAGGACCACCACCAATACTCATACATCTTTTAGGCTTGAATTGGACTTCTTCTCTCAAGCTTGCTCAAATACCGTCATAACATCGTTCTTCATTATTGTATTTCTCTTGCTTAATGGATGTTGCTATATTG
This sequence comes from Fraxinus americana, assembly GCA_035079005.1. Classification (NCBI taxonomy): domain Eukaryota; kingdom Viridiplantae; phylum Streptophyta; class Magnoliopsida; order Lamiales; family Oleaceae; genus Fraxinus; species Fraxinus americana. Next base: position 17,125,399 of record CM068725.1, on the reverse strand, counting down.
CCTTCTACTAACTCCTTTTTAAACTAACAATCTCTAGTAAATGACCTCATTTTCTACATACAAAGCACGAGTGATTGGTTTGTGGATATCCTTGACATCTCGTCGTAATTTTGTTAGAATTTCTTGTTTGATTACTCCTTTCAAACCATCCTCTAGATTTAACATCTTTTAATTCTTTATTATTTTATTGACGATATTGACCTTTTCTTATATAGCTAAATAATGTTTATTCATCTTCTTTCTATATTGAGCCGCATAACATTTGTTTGGTCAAATCTTCCAGGTTAGCCAACAAATTTTCAAAATTTACCAATGATGATTGCTCTAGCCAACCTTCTCAAGTGGCTATAAAGGCTCTAAATTCGGGTCTCAATCCATATATAATTACTCTTCTCATTCTAGCTTCTGAAATTGTACTCGTAACATCTAACTCCAAAATTTCCCAACAAACATATTTTACTTTGTTAAAATATTGACTTACCGTCAATTCTCCTTGAGTGATCAAAAGTAACTCATTCTCTAGAAGCTACAACATTAAGTCATTTTTCTTAGAGAAAAGTGCCGCCAAAGTGTCGCATGCTTCCTTTGATGTGTTATTATCTCTTATATGCTCTGAAGCACGGACACGCTGCCGGAGACAGCGTACCCGTGTCCGATACGTATCGGACACGGGTACGCCTCCGACACGTCGCCGACACGTGTCGGAGTTCCCTGCGGCGTGTCGGATGGCTGAAGAAGACGGTGAAGAAGAAGTGAAGAAGAAACAAGGAAGAACTGTGCATCCGGTGACTGGTGGGGAAAAAAGAACAGAGAAGATGAGGAGATGGTGATGACTTGTGGGGAAGAAGGAAGAGAGAAGAAAAGAAGAAGAGAGAGAAGATGCAGAGGGCCAAGAGGCAAGAGGCATACTGGAACGGCGATTCTGGGAAGAAGGAAGAACGAGAAGAAAGAAGAGAGAGAAGATGAAGGGACCTTTTTTGACTTTTTTGTATGTATTTATTTTACATTGTGCTGACTGCTGTACAGGGATTAGACCAATTATTTGACGTAATACATATAAATCAATTATTGGACCCAATACATAAAGGGAAAAGGCCTGAGTCCATAAATTGCACTGTGCAATATTTTTTTAGTACATATTTTATTAATTTTTTTCCAACTTAATTCTTCAACAATAAAAATTAAAAAATAATATTTTAATGTACTGTTAAATTAAAATAAATTAAAAAATAATATTTTAATCAACGTGTCGACAACGTATCGTGTCGGAGCTTTTTTAAAAAATTGCGTGTCGACGTGTCCGACACGTATCGTGTCGGACACTCGTGTCCGTGTCAGTGCTTCTTAGCTTATATGCTCCAGTAATTCCTCTTCGATTGTCATCTTTATAGCAAACATAGCCTTGTCCACTCTAATTCTCAACTTTTTCAGTGCCCTGACTTCCTCTAGTCAGGTCACATCACGTCATGTCACTTTCGTCAACTACTTCCTGCAGGTATTGCTCTTGGAGATATGACTTCATGAAGTTTTCAATGTGGTATAATTTTGGTTATTGAACTTCTTCGCTCTGCCTACCACTTGTAGGTCGCCCATCATGAGTTAATGTACATCCTCGTAATCAAGCAAGCTTTACAAAAGTTTCACATCGTGAGTTAACGTACTTCATGAAGTTTCACAATATACATCTCTCAATTTCTGCTATCCTGAATTCTGTGTTCTTCATTGTTCTTCCTTTCATTAATTTTTTCTTATATGATATCAGAGCAATCATGGCTCAAAATGAGTCTTCCAATATCGATGATAATCAAAACTAACCTCTAAACACAAGAACATACCCCATTGATCCATCTCAGCCAAGTAGTCCATTCTTCATTAGAACTAGTGATAATTATGGTGCATTACTTGTCACTCAAATGTTAGACTCTAACAACTATCATTCCTGAGCAAAGTCAATGAAGAGGGCACTTAGAATAAAAAATAAGCTGGGATTCATTGATGGAAGCATCTGCGAGCCAGAGGATGCAAATAGCTCATTAATAGATCATTGGCTTCGTTGCAATGATATTGTCATCACTTGATTGCAAAATACCATGTCTATTGACATCAAGACTAGTACTCTATATGTTGAAACAACACATCAACTGTGGCCTATGATGCACCGACACAGACACGTGTGTCTGACACGATAAGTGTCGGATACGCCGACACGCGATTTTTAAAAAAAGTACGGACATGACAGGTCATTGACACGTTGATTAAATTCTTAAAAATTCTTCATTTATAGAGTATAAATTTAGTTTTATACTTGCTGTTAATTTTTCTTGTTGAAATCTTTTAAACATGAGTACATATTTGTTACTTGCTAATAACTTTGAATTAATAATATATAATATTTCTAATATAAAAAGAAAAATGATTATGATAGAGTGTCCGAAAAGTGTCGGTATCGACTCATGTCCGACACCAAGTCTGTGCTATAGAGACTGTGGCTAGAGCTTGAGCAACGTTTGGCGCAACAGAATGCTCCCAGGATTTATGAACCGAAGCAGGGAATTTCAGCCTTAATGCAAAATCAGGATACTGTCAGTATGTATTTCTCAAAATTGAAAACTCTTTTTGATGAACTAATGAACTCTGAATCCATTCCCAATTGTACCTGTGGAGGATTAAAAGTTGTAGTGTGTAATCAAGAGAGAGATTGGGTAATGAAGTTTCTTATGGGTCTAAATGATTCATTCAAAGGTATCAAGGCTCAAATACTTTTAATCAAACCTTTCCCAAAACTGAATGAAGTGTATTCAATCATTCAACAAGAGGAAAAGAGGGGACAAATTTCTATTGATATTCCCACCATTGAGACCATGGCTCTAATGGGAAGATTAGCTCCAAAAGAAGTAAGCAGACAAAATGTGGTACCTCAAAAGAAGTATTTCTGCACCTTCTACAAGATACCTGGCCACTCAAGGTGTTTTAAGGCTAATCCTAAGAAACCAGTGTGCTCACACTGCCAAATACCTTGGTCACTCAGCAAACAAATGCTTCAAAATTCATGGATATCCTCCGGGTCATAAATTATATGGAAGGCAATGAACCACTGGATCCTCTGCAAACCAAGTTGCAACTCTTATAACTGCTGGACAGGAGCAAGCAACAACAGCCAAGTCTCTTTAACTCAGGAGCAATATGATCAGCTCATGGCATTACTCAAGTCACAAAACACTCAGCCTTAGACTCCTTTTGCCAATCAAGTGCAAACTCTCATACCATCCCCCTCAGTTGAGGCAGATATGCCAAAGATCTCTGGTATTTCCTTTTGTTTATCTACTTCTAGCACAAGGCCTAAAACTGTTTCCGATATCTCGTGGATCGTGGATACTGGAGCTACAGATCACATGATCTGTTCTCCTTCATTTTTCACAACCATTAAGGCAGAAGTTTCACATTCGGTTGCCCTTCCAAATGGAAATATAGTTCCTGCCATATAGGGACAGTTAAAATGACAGAGTCATTATTTCTAGATGAAGTTTTATGTGTCCCATCCTTCTCTTTTTAATCTTATCTCTGCTAGAAGATTGGCCCAATCATCAAGATGTTGTCTTATTTTCCTTCCTGAATCTTGCTTTGTGCAGGACCTTTTAACTTGGAAAACGATTGGAATGGCTAAAGAGAGGCAAGGCCTATACCACTTACTGCAAGAAGAAGTCTCTCCTGCAGCCTTGATTGAATCCTTACCGAAACCAAGTTCTATTTGTCCTTTAGCCAAATTACATAAGTTACCATTCATGGATCAAAAATTGTTTGAACTTGTTTATTGTAACTTGTGGGAACCTTGTAATGAAGTTGCTTATGATGGATCAAAATATTTTCTCACCATTGTAGATGATTTTAGTAGATACACTTGGATTTATATGCTTAAACTTAAATCTGAAGCGTCTGGTGCTCTACAAAACTTTTGTAGCATGATAGAAACCCAAATTGAAGTAAAAATCAAAATAACTAGAAGTGATAATGGTGGGGAGTTTGATATGAAAGATTTTTACTCAAAGAAGGGTATCATACATCAAAAGACGTGTTGAGATACCCCAACAAAATGCTATAGTTGAAAGAAAGCACCAAATATCATAAATGTGGCTAGAGCCCTAAAGTTTCAAGGTGGAATTCCTGTGAGACATTGGAATGATTGTGTTTTGACTGCAGTATTTCTCATAAACAAGACACCTACTCCTCTTCTCGACAACAAAACACCTTTTGAACTTCTGTTTAAGCCAAACCTTCTTACTCTCATCTTAAAGTTTTCGAATGTCTTGCCTTTGCATCCACTCTCACACATAACAGACACAAGTTTGATCCAAGAGCAAGAATGTGTGTCTTCCTAGGATATCCTTTTGGAATCAAAGGTTATAAGCTACTAGACCTTGAATCAAATAAGATTTTCATTTCTAGAAATGTTGTCTTCTATGAAAACATTTTTCCTTACAAAGGTCAGAACATAAAACCTAAACACACTCTTCCAAGTCCCAGTGTTTTAGCTTATTCTCATCTAGTAAATGTTGATTTAAACTATCCTATCAGTCAAACTTCTAATTCTTCAACAGAATTGACATAAAATATGGACCTAACCAATGAGATTTCAAATCCTAATGTCTCAACAAAGCCATTGGATTCCACCCAAAACACCTCCATAACTCCTCATCCACCTCGCATATCCACCAGAATCAGGAGAGCTCCTTCATACTTGCAGGATTTTGTATGTCAGTAGGCTTCCTCACTATTCCATTCACAAAAGTTGGACATGAAGAAACGTTCTGCTATACCAGGTGCTCATTTTCCCTTGTGTGCTACCTTATCATATCACAGATTATCTAACTCACATAAAGCCTTTGTTACATCTATCTCCGCACACTGAACCCAATTCATATCAAGAGGCTATCAAATACCGTGAATGGAGAGATGTCATGGATGATGAGGTAAATGCTCTCGAATTAAATAATACTTGGGTTGTGACGGACTTGCCTCCTGGAAAAGTGGCTATAGGTTGTAAGTGGATTTATAAAATTAAGGGCCTATCTGGTATCAAAGAAATTGGCCAAAATAATTGCTTTTCCTACCGTTGCGGATCACATCAGCCGCAATGTTTGACCGGCCATGAGTGGTGCGGGCCCTACTAACGGTCACTTTATTGATTAAAATTGGCCCAAAATGACCACCAGACAAACTCTAAGTGTAATGCTGATGGGACAATTGAGAGGTACAAAGCTAGACTAGTAGTGAAAGGATACACGCAGCTAGATGGTCTAGATTACCATGAAACTTTCTCACCTGTGGCAAAAATGGTGACTGTGAGAACTTTACTTGCTGTGGCAGCAATCAAAGGCTGGTTTTTACATCAGCTTGATGTGAACAATGCCTTTTTAACGGAGATTTGGATGAGGAAGTTTATATGGAGTTGCCACCAGGCTATTCCACGAGTCATCATCCAAAAGTTTGCAAACTTAACAAAAGTTTGTATGGACTAAAGCAAGCCTCCCAACAATGATACTCAAAGTTGTCTTCTTTCATTCTTCAACAAGGATTTTAACAATCCAAGTCAGACTATAACATGTTCACAAGAAGTACATAAGATTCTTTTACAGCCATATTAGTATATGTTGATGATATTATAGGGGCTAGTAGCAACATGGACAAGATTCAATTTCTCAAAACCTCACTTGATGACAGGTTCAAAATCAAAGAATTGGGTATTCTGAAATATTTTCTTGGCATAGAGGTAGCGAGATCGGAGAAAGGAATTCACCTTTGTCAAAGAAAATATGCATTGGATATTTTGGCAGACTCAAGGACAATTGGGGCAATACCAAGTAAGGTACCATTAGATCAAAATGTCAATTTCTAAAGATCAAGGAGAACCCTTACTAGACCCTTCTATCTATAGAAAACTTATTGGGAGATTACTCTATTTAACTGCCACAAAACCTGATTTGGCCTACTCGGTGCAATTGCTTAGTCAATACATGCAAAGTCCTAGAATACCCCATTTAAATGCTACTCATAAAGTGTTGAGATATATAAAGAGGGCACCAGGTCAAGGGCTGCTATTTACTTCAACATCAGACCTACATCTTAGAGCTTACAGTGACTCGGATTGGGAGGCGTGTTTGGATACACGAAGATCAGTAACAGGATACTGTATTTTCATTGGTACCTCGGTGTTGTGGAAATCAAAGAAACAAAGTACTATCTCTAGATTATCAGCAAAAGCTGAATATAGAGCTATGGCAAGCGTTTGTTGTGAATTGCCATGGCTTAGATGCTTGCTACACGATCTACAAGTACCTCACCCTCAAGCAGCTCTATTATCTTGTAATAATCAGGCAGCTCTGCATATAGCAGCCAACCCTGTTTTCCATGAGAGAACCAAGCATATAGAACTTGAGTGTCACCTAGTTCGTGATAAAATTCAAGAAGGCAGTATAGTTACAGATTATGTGAGAAGTGTTTCACAAGTTGCAGACATAATGACTAAGCCACTGTGTTCAAGCAATTTCTATTCCCACTTGTCCAAGATGGGAGTAGAAGACATCTACTCTCCATCTTGTGGGAGGCTGTTAAAATGTGGGAAGCAACTGATACAATCAGCAAAGCAAACGATACCTGGACACCTGAGAAAGCTGGAAGAACGGAAGGTTCTTGAAGAAGATGAGCTGGATGAATTTTCTAGAAATCACACCTGACTTTCTATTAGGGAATTTTCCTATTACAAATTTGTTGCAAGATTCTTTTCACTTGTATATATATATTTGTAAAGCACCGCTTGTAATGTACATTTTTCTTCATTCAGAAATAAAATCAATATACATCTTCTCTCAATTTCTGCCATCCTGAATTCCGTGTTCTGTGTTCTTCATTGTTCTTCCTTTCATTAGTTTTTTCTTATAAATTAAAGTTCAACGTTAAATCAATAAAAATTCATATTTGATTCTCAAGAACAAAAACCATTCATGAAAAAGTAGAAACTACTTAGATTCAACTCAACCAAAATGAACAGGATGCAATAAGTAAATAGATAGCAATGAAATCGACCATACAAGAACTTACGAAAGGTTTTCATTGATTAGTCAAAAATGTTCAGAATCGTTCTATGCAGTGATGATAACTTCAAGCAAACACAAAATAAAATTAACAGATGGTAAATACTAAATACATACACATTTCCAGTTGCCGCCGACGAAAAATTTTCTTCCCATTCTCGTCTCCTTTGTATAGGTGGAAGTGGCTAAAACCCCCAAAAGATTTTCTAACTGATATATATGATCGAACCTTCGAGCTTGATACAGTATAGCAGAGTCTAGATTACAGACAGGTTATTATCATTTTAGTCCCCAAGTTGTTTGATAAGTCTTGAAAGGTCCATGATATTCTAGAAATTAACAAATCAGTCCAGCCTCTACCAAAGTAATTGACCAGAATACCCTAATTTCACATAATAATGCTAGTGTCTGACACCCATTTTGGGGAAAAAGTAAATTCTTGAATAGTAATTGATGAAAAAATGTGTGATTAAAACGTAAGGAGAATTTTTCGATTTATGTGTAATATTATTTTATTGATAAAATGTGTGATTGAAATAAAAAAATGAGAAATAGAATGAGTGTCAAACAGGGGCAATATTATAGAAAGTAAGATATGCCCATGTTTGACACACATTTTATTCTCATTTTCTTTCTCATTTTTTTTTTCTCTTTTTTCGTCTCAACCACACATTCTATCAATAAAATAATACTACACATAAATCCAAAAATTCTCATTACTTTTTAATCATACATTCTTTCATCAATCACTATTCCAGAATTTATTTTTTCTCCAAAATGGGTGTCAGACAGGGGCATAATTGTATACGAGGAGGAAGAAAGGTGTGAAATAAAAGTAAGATGAAAATTATCTATATCCATAAATAATAAAAATTGCAAGAGGAAAAAAAACATCATATTTTAGTCCTCTTACAAGTTACCGGTTAAAAAAAGCATATTTATAAGATAACAATTCACAACTCAAATATTGTCTCGTATAAAAGATAAAATACTTCTTGATTAGATCACTCAAACCCAAGTCAATGACTTGATAAGCCTTCGTTCTTACTAGAATAAAGTGTTGATCTCAATTCATCTTTGTTTCTTAGACAACATATTATTGTTGTAACTCAATTTATGAATAATCAATTCTTTTTATCGGTTGGGTTTGGGTTAGACTGAATTTTTTTAGACTTATTTCATTCTTTTGAATATTAAAATGATTGAATTTAGTATAGACATTTTGGAGTTTTAAGCCAAAGTTTTCACTTAAAATTTTACTATGACCTATTTAATATAAGTAATGCAAAGAAATAATTTCCTATATAAAATTTTTTTTCTCTCAAACAAATAAGACTAACACTTTAAAATTTTGAAAGTATGGAATTACAAAAGTATAGAATAAATTGAAAACCAACACTAGAACATTGAAATCGAGTACATAAAAATCACTTTTGAATTTTCATTGAATATCAAGTCTCCTGAAGTATAAAATTCGTGTTTCACATTTCTATTCTTTAAATCAACAACTTATTTTTCATGAGGGTATCATTGTGATTCATAAATAGTATATTTGAGTTGCTTATTGTTAATAATTCTTTTTGGTAGATATTTTGTAAAACGCTTGGTACGAAATAAGTTGTCATGTGTTAGATATGCTGTGTGACATTCACAATAGTATGGATATATAGTTAAAGTCAACAATTAATTTTAATTATATATTTTAAAGGATCCACAACCTTTTAACTATATATGCCTATGTTTTAGCCCAATTTTTTCAAAACTCATTTTCAACCACACATTTTTCTTTCATAAAATATTTTACACAAACTTTTTTTTATTATTTTTTAATCACACTTTCTTCAAAAAATTACTATTCCAAAATACATTTCCCCATAAAATGAGGCTCAAACATCATCATTTATCGAAAGAGTAATGATATTTAGTATCACTAGTACTTAGCATCAGTCAAGATGGAAATTAGATATTATTAAATGATATGTTCATTTAAATGCAAAGTCAAATCATCAATTTAATTGCAACTATCAAGTGTGATCATTTAAATTGGTGATACATAACATTATTCTTATCAAAATCTACTAAAAATCTAAATTTAATCCCTACCAAACAATGGCATAATATTGTTCCTTACTTCGATTCAAGCTATTGCAACTTCAAAAAGTCAACTTTGTTACAACTTAATTTATGCTATAAGCAAAGCTGATTTTGGACCAAGGCGAGTAAGGCCTGGATCTCAGGAACCATGCTAAATGGCCCGGCTCAATGACCGGGCCAATATCCAGGTGCCGAGGTGGCACCACACAATTGGAGGGGGAGCTGACCGAAGTCAGCCCCCCTCCAATAACAGGGCGCCACCTCGGCGCCCTGTCAAATGCCCCGGTCATTGAGCCGGGGCATCCATCATTTCCCGGATCTCAGACCCAACATTAGAGAGGGATCAAGTTTTAGCCCCTTTCATTATTATTATTATTTTGGGTTAATTAGGCTCAATGCAGTTTTTTTTTTTTAACTAAAAAATTGGTAAATTAGGCTCATTTCCATTTCATTTGTAAATTAGCCAAATAATATTTTTTTTCCTTGTTGGATTTCATTTCATTTGTAAATTAGGCTCATTTCAAAATGCAACATAAAAGGACAAGTGGCTTAGGATTTCTCAAACATGTGTTGTAGTGATTTCTATTCAACTTGTTCATCATAAAGGTAGTATCAGATTTATTGTTTAAAAATGGGCTTTATATGTCAATTTCGCACACGATCTAATTGTTTTGAACGATTTAATTTCCACATAACCGTCGAGTCTTATAATCATTCTCATCATCTATCTCTTTAGATTTTTTTTATTTTTTTTTGGCCGGCATTGTTTTTTTAATGGTAATCCTCCTTATGAAACAACAGGGATTTCATATGTATCTTGAATTTTTGATGTGGTTATTTATGGTGTTGCCATGCCTTAGTGCTAAAGGTAGAGTTTCACGGCTCATAGCGGTTTAGTGCCAATTACATTCATTTTTATTTAATTGATTTCATTTTTAGTTCAGAAAATATGGATATTGATGGTGCTATCGACCTCTTACAAACTTGTTTTCTCGAAGATTATAAAGAAACTGAATTTGCTATTGTCATGAATGGAACGACAAGAAAGGCAATTGAATGAGAGTTGAAGGTATATTTCGAGAAAAATGTAAAATTCAAAAAATAAGCATTTTGATGAAAACGGTAATGATGAGGTAAAGCAATTAGCTGAAAAATCTTTTAGAGTTGAATACTTTGCTTTTATAATTTTTCAAGATCTACCTTCCCTAACAACCCCGCTACACGGACAGGTCCTTTGACAAAGTCTTTCCTGACTTACGTGGCATGGAGATAATAAAAAAATAATTAATAAATAAAATTGGAAGGCCTCTCCCAACACACTAACTCTTTTCCCCAGATTTACACTCACCACCCACACAATATATTCCACCTAAATCAAAATTCAAACCGTCAAGACCTAGAGCCCAACGGCTCACCATCTCCAAATGTACGTCAATCTAAGGTATTACCGCTCCTCTGACAGCACTTCCATCTACCATTCTGCCACTTGACGATTTTGGATCTCTGGTTGCACTTTACTCGAAATTTTCGCCGCCACTCCAACTGCTCTTTCTATCAACTTCACTCACTATATCACTCCTTACCTATAAACAATGCATTTTATAATATTCTGCAACTTTATTTAAGATAAAAAAACAAAGTTGAAAATTGTTAGTTTGGTACAAAATCGTATTTTCCCCTGTAGCGACCCGAATTTTAAAATACAAATTTTATAACTTAAGTTGTGTCGCTACGACATTTTCGTCAAATTTTAGAATTTATTTTAAGTCCGTCGAGTTGTCTAACAAAACATTTAATATAAGAATTCAAAACGATTTTTAATCTTAAAAATCCAATATTTCTTTATCGGGTCGAATTTTACACTCAATATCTATTTTAAATTTCTCTTGATCCAATATTCCTCTTTGACCCAAGTTTAGATCCATTATAAGCTCAAATCAATTATCCAAGTTCTGGAACATAGGGTTGTAGGGTTTAATAGTGTCAAACAAAAAAAAAAAAAAAAAATCACTCGTTTCCATATCCAAAAACTCACTCTCACGGCTGGGCAAAAACTTCTCAGAAAACTTGACGTTCAACTAGGTAAATTCTTCAATATTGGAACAATTATTTTCTTTAATTTCATCATCATCTTCTTCTAATCCATTAACCCACTGCAACAGTTCATTCTTTTTCCAAATTTCACGTTACAATTTCGAATCAGTAAATATTCTTGACAAAATCTGCACAGGTAACTCTTTCAAAATTAATTTTCAATTTCTTTGGAATTCTATAATCACCATTCTTCTCAATATATGTATGTATGTATGTATGTATGTATGCAAAGAGGAAGTAGAAAATGAAAACTCTGAATTTAATGCCATCTATTGAGTTTGGAAGTGACCTGCAACTCCATATCTTGCTCTTGCCATTGGGCTTCCTTCCCCCAACCTCAATTTTGTTAAAAATCATTAAAAAAAAAAAAAAAATGTGAACCCCAATTTGGAGCCAAGTTGATTTCATAACCAGCACACTCTCTGCGTGAAATGGGTTTGGGAATGGGGGGTTTGGGATTAAATATGGAAAATTCAGTTTTAAATCCTAAGGTTTGGCCAAAAGTTTAAGTTAGTCCCCTAGTTGATTTTTACTTTTCCTTCATCCCTAAAGTTTGATGATTCTTCAAATTAAATATAAATTACTTTCTAATTTTATCATATTGGCCCTAAACATTCTAATTTTGATAATTAGATCCTAAAGATTTAAAAAAATTATCAAATTACTCATTTATTTACTTTCAAAAGTTCAATCAAGTCCCTAAAAGTTTTAAAGTATTAATTAGGACTTAGTATCCTAAATTATATTGATTTTGTTCTTGTTAGACGAGGTCACAGGAAAAGTTTAAAACACGATAACATCACATCAGTTCAATTTCAAAAAAAATTTCAAGATTTTGAGGTGGGGTTTAAATTTAAGCAATTGTAATTATTTTGTCCATGTTAATTCTTAATGTGTGATTTTTGATTGTGATATAATGCTTATACATATGAAAATGTTGCCATGGACCGTAAATAGGTTCAGGATCGACAGTGGGTCCTTGGGGTTGTCCCACAGTGTAAAATTTATTAAGCGCTAATAACATGTTGTCAGGGACCGTAAATAGGTCCGGGATCGTAATTGGGTCCTTGGGGATGTCACACAGTACATATTCCTACAGTATGTTGTATTGGTATTATATTCAAAATTTGATTCCATATTTAGATTTAACTTGGACTGATTGCTGTTTCTCCACTGAGTATAATTCGTTACGCTCACCCCAATATTTTCCACATTTTCAGGTTAAGGAGCTTGGCAAGGCAAGACAATGAGTCGAGCAATATTGATTAAATAATAGACCATTTAATTTATAAATTTTTGAAACAAGTATTTTAATAGTTGATTTCCATTTTGTTAATTAAATCTCAAGTTTTGGTATTTTTGCGAATTTTGACACTTTGCTTATTATATTTGGTATTGACACTTGGATATGAGCAAATTATTCAAATGATGTTTTCGAATTTATTTCTAATCTACTATAATTGAGAAAAAAAAAGTATTTATACATTTTGACGTTTATTGAGAATACTTATTTATAGGATATTTCGACTTTAGAGGTGTCAAGACGGACGGACCGGCCATGACCCGTGAAAATCGGCCCGTGAAAACCGGGACCGCGGGCCGACCCGTGACCCGTGCGGGCGGTTCACGGGCCAAGGAGATGTAACCCGCGGGCTTCGCGGGTTGCACCTCCACAGGCCGCGGTTAACCCGCGACCCATAAAAAAAAATTGAAAAAAAAAAATAAAACAAAAATTAAAAAAAAGGGGGGGGGGAGAGAGCCAAACAAAAAAATTTGAAAAAATAAAAATAAAAAAAATTCAAAAAAAGGCGTAGCCTGCTGCATGGTCAATTTTTTTTTTTTTTTAATTTTAACTAATGGTAATATAAATTTTCTAACGGTAATATCATCCCCTTCATCGATAAATTCCAATTTATTCTTACATTTATTTTTACAATACCCTCTCATTAGTTATTATACATTTATACTTCATAGGTCATACTTGTTACTACCTTACTACAATTACAATTATTCAATTGCAAATATCATCATCATCTTGATTATATTTCTTTCTTCTCGGTTCTCACTAGTCACTACTAAATTTTTTAATCCTACTATATTATGGATTCTCGCGATTCTTCTTCTCAAAATCTTATTTTTAATGATAGTTGCTCTCCATATCGGCCAAATCGGAAAAATTCTATATTTTTATAATTTCATTTATACAATCATACGGGCCAAATCGGAACGAACCGCGACCCGCGCGACCCGTGACCCGCATGGGCTTGACCCGGATGGGTCAGCGGGCGGGCCTGGGTTGTAGTCCAAAATTGTGGGCCGACCCGTAACTTCCGGAACCCGCAATGGCGGGCTTTTTTTCACGCGGGCCGTTACCGGGCTCACATGTTGGCGGGCCGACCCGACCCAGACCACCCGGATTGACACCTCTATTCGACTTAAGTAGCGCTTTGAGTTAAATGAAATTTGGGACGTTACATCCCCCTTTTCTGCTTCTCTACTTATTAATTCTTCTTCTCTTATCTGAATTTTTTTTCCTCTTCTTCCTTCTATAAGTCCAGTTTCCACCCCCTTTCTTCTTCTTCTTCTTCTTCTTCTTCTTCAAGGTTAAGGTGCTATAATTCCTCTTCTCTTATCTGAGTTCTTTTTCTCTTACTTTTCTAAATCCGATTATCTTCCTTATCTCTATTATTTCCGAATTTCAATTCATCTTTTTTGAATCTGTCTCCATTTCTCTGTCACCTCTTACTCTGTTGATCCATCTCTTTCTCGTTAATATTTGTTCTTTTACTTGTAATCCTGTGCATTTTAAAAAAACTTATTAATCAATAAAATACAATTTACATTTTGTTAATTATCTATAATTTCAGTTCAATTAAGCTGGGTTATTGAATTCTAGTTTAGTATCTTAAATTGTGTGTTGATTTTGGATGGAATTTGTTCAAATGCTATTAACCTAGATGATTGAAATTTTGACTTTGTGGTTGGAGAATTTTAGCCTTTCGAGACCTAGTGGACAAAGAAGAAAATGTCATTAAATCGAATCTTGTCAAGGTGTCTCGTGTTATGGAATTATGAATCTTGTCTACGTGTCTCGCGTTATGGAATGCAAGGTCGTTTTTCATCTTCAATCGTTATGGAAACACATTTCGTTTATGTTTGTCTACTTTGTAGTTCATGTGTTCATTATGATGGTTGCTCATTGTTTCTCCCCTTGAATTGTGATTTAGTTCCTGAGATTGCGTGAATTGTTATACCGAATTAGCCTTTGCTGGAGGTGACATTACTATGCCTTTTTTGGCTTTACAGCCCATCTAATTGTTGGTTGTGGCTTCAAAGATTCGCAAGTATTACCGAGTCTTCGACCTTCACGGCTACACGTCAGTGTCACATTCATAATTCTCAGTAGTCTTCCCTTTTTCGAGTTTCTTTCTTAACTGGAAAACCAACGGCATCCGCATATTTTTTGTACAAGTCAAACATATCCTTTAAATCTTTAAACTACGTACTCACCTCAGGTACAATTACACCGTCTCCCATTCTTCTATGTTAACGAAGTTCGTACCGTTCTCATAATCCGATTTCACCAAAACATCATCATTCTTGTTTGGCATTTCTTCCATAATTTCTTCGACTGCAATAACATAATCGGTGTAATCCATAATAACATTACGATAGATAGCTAAAAAATTATTCTTGAACACGTTTTTTACTTCTACAGAAAGCATATGCTTATCAAAAAATTAGAACATAATGAAAATCTAGTACATAACTCATGTGATACATATCCCAGTTTTTAAAGTTAAAGAATTTAATAATTAAAGAACCTGGTTATATATAGTTAAAGAACTTGGTTAATTGATATTCAAAGAACTTAGGCAGCTTGGTTATATTAGTAGGATTTTAAAGAACTGTATATAATTCTTTAACCAAGTTCATATTCAAAGAAATATTTTTGAAAAGTTTAAAGAACTATATAGAATTAAAGAACTTGGTTAACTAATATTCAAAGAACTTAATAATTAAAGAATTGATCAAGGTAAGAAACTTACGAATTTAATGTTTTTTTTTTCAATCCGAACAAAGTAAGAAACTTAATAATTAAAGAACTGAACATGTGTAAGAAACTTACTAATTAACGTATTTTTTCCTCTCTTGACCAGACCGGTACTTTTCGGAGATGTCACGCCAAAAAATCCGGGGAAAATCGGATTCTAACCTTTCCAATTTGGGGAAAAATTTATGGTTTATTTTTTTTTTTTTTTTTGTTGCTATTTTTCCAAATTTATGTGGGTGTATTATATCAAATAATCTGTCTGAAATTGCCTTTTCTCTCTCTCACGTGTTGCTAATTTTCCCTCCAAAAACTTACCTTTACACATGGGACAATTTAAAAGCCTGTCAAGATGGTGTCATTGACCCTGTCCTACAAGTTTAATTCATTCCCTAAAGATTTGATTTGAACAATTTAAACAATACGAAGATGCATTTGAATTTTTGTTTAATTTAGAGAGGTCAGTGCATTCAACTTTTTCTTGTTTATTGAAGTCTTGTATTAGAGCTTGTTTGATAGGGATTTTTGAGGGAAGAATTGACTTTGAATAGTGATATGATGGGAAATGTGTGGTTGAAAAAGAAGAAAAAATTATTGATATGATGGAAAATATTATTTTATTGAAAAATGTGTGTTTAAAAATGAGAATTGATTATCAAATCAATTCTCAAATAAAAAACAAACACCCTCTTAATCTTGAAAAGTATCCGAAACATAATAGACGTTCAGACATTAATGAAGATGATTTATGCTTGGAGTTAAGTGTCTTGAGGTGCTATATACCAATTGAAGCAATGAGAGCAATTGAAGTGCTACAATATTTGAAGACATTGAATGGTTGTTTCCCAAATGTTTATCTTTCTTACAAAATTTGCTAACCATATCGATTACAATTGCATTTGCAGAAAGTATTTTTTCAAAATTGAAGTTGATCAAGACTTTCTTCGAAAAACTATGTCATAAGTGTAAGCCCAAGATAGGTTAATCAAGAGGGGGTGTGAATTGGTTTTAAAACTTTTTCGTTAACTATTACGAAATTTTAAACAAATGATAACACAAATGATAAATAACAAACTAAATGAAAATACCTACATAGATCGTATGAAATAAGTTTGCACAAAGTAAAACGTTAAGTAAAGAGTTAGAGAGTGCAAATGATATGTTATGGAGGTTCGATCCAACCTAACAATCTACGTCCCCCGTTACCAAGCTCTCCGTCACGAGCAAGGAATTTTAACTATGTTGATTGACTTGTGATGCAATCCAACCATTTACAATATTTCCGGTGACTTACAACCAAGGAGCGTTGATCCTTTACAATATTGAGTTTTTTCGGGACCTCAACACGACCCACAATTGAAAATGAGTTTATAAGTGAAATCTTCTCTTCTTATTGAATGATAGACTCAAGATTGATAACAAGAAGAGAATAGGCAAACACTTCAATAGATGGCAATGAGTATAGCTTAAAGTGTTGATTTGAAAAACTAACTGAAGAACTAAAGATTTTTGCAAAGTTAATCACTTAAAAGTTTTTCAAGAGTTTAATACTATTGATCTTCTTGAAGATGGAGAATATGGTGGTTGTGATCAATAAAAGCATCATTTTTATGCTCAAGAATTGTTAATGCAAGTGAAGGAATAGTGAGGTATTTATAGCATACAAATGGTCAAAAACTCTGCCATACCAGACGTACTTTACCGGACGTCCAGAAAAATACCAGATGGTCAACTAGCCGTTATTTTTTATCAGAAAATTGGACCGTTGAAAAAATGATCGTTGGAGCAATTTTGATTATACTGGACGTGTACCGGACGTCCGGTACAGCCAAAAACGCTTGAAACGTCCTCATTTTTAAATCTTATCAAATGTAAATGTTGGAGGGACGTTTAAGATGTTTTCAAAGTTTTTGTCATATTTGAAAATATGTATTACAATTTTTTACTTTTGAAAAGCATAATTTTTTAAGTAAAACATTTTTGTCGTGAATTTTGTAAAATCTAAATTTTGAACTTGTCACTATTCATTACCAAGTATTAACATGTTTTACCTTTACATATAATTTTGAAACGTCTAAGCACTTAGATTGAACGTTTTGACGCACATTGCTTGACAGTACTTCGACTCGTGTCTCGATTTTCTTTGAGGCAACTTTTTGCGGGGTTTTACAATATCATTCTTCATGGCTTCGATTGTTTGATCATGTTTCCACATTGGCCATTGTGTGCAAATATCTTGGTCTTGAACTTTGTGTCATCGAATATACTTATATGCAATAATCATTATGGACATTTAAATCAATTTGTTAGTAATAAATATAATTTGTTTGTGATAATCAAAATAAGAAGTCAACCATAGGTCAACAATTTCCTCATTTTTGATTATGACAAACACAATGATTTGCAATGTATGATTCAAAACAAATTGATAGTTAATATACACATTCCTTATATCTATTTAGCATGTATTATCCCTATTTAAATATAATCATGCAAATTTCTATTTCTTCCCCCTTTTGACATAAGCAAAATGTACGTAATCTTGTAAGAATAAGCAATAATAATAAATATAATGGATATGTATTTCATAATTATGACAAAGTTTAATACATAATCAAAAGTTCAACCATAGTTTTAAAACATTTGTAATACAGAAAGGAAATGACTACGAAGCTGGAGGAGGAGGACATGGAAACCGGGCAAGCATATCGGCAAAGAACGCAGTCATCTGATCCTACATGGCAGCTGGCGTGCTATGATCGTTTCCTACTGCGCCCGTAAATGATGAAGCTCCTCTGTAATCCCATCGACAATTGTGGCAGAGAGTCCATCCGCCACGTGTAGTAATAAAAGCTGATCGTTGTCATGTCGTATCTCAATGTGCTTCGTTCGACAGTGTAAAATGAGATTTTTGGATAAATTAATAGCACTTGTATTGTCACACATAATAGGAATATGATCATAGGATAGGTTATAGTCGCTAAGAGTTTGTTTCATCCATAGCACTTGAGCACAACAACTCGCGGCGAAAATGTATTTGGCATCGGCCGTAGATAGGGCTACAGAGTTTTGTTTCTTACTAAACCATGAAACTAAAGCAAAACCAAGAAAGTGACAAGTGCCACTAGTGCTTTTCCGATCAACTTGACAACTGGCCCAATCGGCATCCGAGTAACTATGTAAGTTAAAGTGAGTACGTTTCGGATACCAAAGTCCTAAGTTTTGAGTCCCACTAAAATATCTAAAAATTCTTTTTACAGCTTTAAGGTGGGATTCCATAGGGTTTGATTGAATTGAGCACATAAATATACACTAAACATAATATCGGGTCTACTTGTAGTTAAATAAAGAAGGGATCCGATCATTCCTCGATATTTGGTGATGTCGACGAGGTGCCTTGATCATCTTTGTCAAGCTTTGCGGTATGCTCATCGGAGTATTCATCGGTTCTAGATCATTCATCTTGAATCTATTAGTATGTCTAAGATGTACTTACTTTGATTTCTGAAAATGTCATCACATGCTTGTTTAATTTGAAGTCCGACAAAGAATTTGAGTTCACCCATCATACTCATTTCAAATGTCATTCTCGTGTTTTTAGAAAAAATTTCGCAAAGTTGAATATTTGTTGCACAAAAAATAATGTCATCAACATAAATTTGAACAATAAGTATATCTTATTTTTGGATTTTGATAAAAAGAGTAGTGTCCACATTTCTAATAGAAAAATCATTTGAAAGTAAAAATTTGCTCAAACGTTCATACCAAACTCTAGGAGCTTCTTTGAGGCCGTAAAGAGCTTTTCTAAATTTGAACAATGATTTGGAAACTTATGATTTGTAAAACCGTGTGGTTGCTCAATATAGACTTCTTCTTGAATAAATCTATTCAAAAATATACTTTTAACATCCATTTGATAAAGCGTAAAGTTTTTGTGACATGCAAATGCAAGAAACATGCGAATGGATTCTAACGAGTTATCGGTGCAAAAGTTTCTTCATAGCCAATTCCTTCTTCTTGATTGTAACCTTGGACCACTAATTTAGCCTTGTTACGCATAATGATTCCATTTTCATCTCTTTTGTTTGGAAAAACCCATATAGTGCCAATAACGGTTTGATTTGTTGGTCTAGCCACCAAGTCCCAAACATGGTTTCTTTCAAATTGATTAAGTCCATCTTACATTGCTAGAATCCAAAACTCATCAAATTTCGCATCTTTAAAGTTTTGGGGTTCAATTTGTGAAATAAAGGCACAACTACCAAGATGATTTCTAAGAGAAGTTCTAGTAGTAATACCTTTTGATGGATCGCCGATTATTAACTCATTTGGGTGAGACGAGACAAACTTCTATTCTTTTGGTAAGGTGGAGTTACCTTGAGCTTCGATTGGTGTTTATTCTCTTTCTTGATTATTGGGCTTCTTTGATTGTTTTTCATTAGGTACTCATTTGTCTCAGACATTCATTTGTTCAAAAGAAGTCTCTAAACCTACATCATCATCAATACCCTTCTCTCGATCAGGTAGATTAGTTTCATCAAAAGTAACACACATGGATTCTTCAACGACTAGAGTTCTTTTGTTGAACACTCTATATACTTTGCTAGTCAATAAATAACCTAGAAAAATTTCCATATTGGATTTTGAGTAAAATTTTCCTAAATTGTCTTTCATGTTTAAGACAAAACATTTGCAACCGAAAACTTTGAAACAACTAATGTTGGATATTCTATTTTTCCAAAACTCATACGGAATTTTGGTTTTCTTGCGACTAACCAAAACTCTATTTATGATATAGCATGCGGTATTAACTGTTTCGGGCCTAAAATATTTCGGTAAATTATTTTCATTTACCATGGTCCGAGCAATTTCTTTTAATGTGCGATTCTTCCTCTCTACTAAACCACTTTGTTGAGGAGTTCTAGGAGCAGAAAAATTGTGTTCATATCTATTATTGTTACAAAAATTATCAAATGCAAGATTGTCAAATTCTCCACCGCGGTCACTTCTAATCGTAGTAATAGTGTGACCCTTTTCATTTTTAACTTTCTTACTTGAAGGCTTTTAAGGATTCATCTTTTGCAGTTAAAAATATTACCCATGTAAATCTATAAAATTCATCAACGATAACAAAAGCATAGTGTTTACTACCTAAACTAGCCATTCTTGACGGTCCAAAAGGATCCATGTGGAGAAGTTGCAATTGTTTCGTTGTTGAAGAAAATATTTTTGCTTTAAAAGAACTTTTGACTTGCTTCCCAAGTTGACGTGCATCACAAATTTTGTCATTTTTAAATTTCAAGTTTGGCATTCCTTTTACAAAACATTTTTTAGAAATTTTCAAAATAAGTTCCATGTTTATATGACCAAGTCTTCTATGCCAAAATCAAGTTTCGTCTTTAAATCCAAGCAAGCAATGTTCATTATTTTCATACTCAATATTAATGATATACACATCCTTGTTTTGGCTCCCTATGAAAATCACATCTTTTGATATAACATCCTTAATTAGGCATTTGGAATAATCAAATTTTATATTATAACTTTTATCACGTAATTGACTAATACGTAACAAATTATGTTTGAAATTATCAACTAACAAAACATTTTTAATAGATGGGGATAGGTGATTACCGATGTTTTCGAATCCAATTATCTTTCTCTTTACATTGTCTCCAAAAGTCACATGACTTTCATCCTTTATTTTGAAGTTTGAAAGTAGTGATCGATCTCCAATCATATGCTTTGAACATCTACTATCCAAGAACCAATTGCTATTAATTTTCTTTGGTATCTGCAAAAACAATTTGATTTTTGGTACCCATACAAATTTGGGTCATTGATAGTTAGTTTGTGAGGATTCTTTAATCCACTTATTTTTGTTTTCAAAATATAGTTTCTTTGTAACTAAGCAATTAAAAAACATGTCCAATTTTATTACAAAAAGTGCAAGTGGTGTTTGAAATTTTGACAAACATGTTTTTAAGAGATTTTTGTTTTAAAAGTAATTTAAATTTGATTCCCCCTTTGTCAAAAACACATTTTTGATTTCCGAGAATTAAACAAAATTCTTTTTTCTTTCGGTAAATTTATAAACTATTTTTTTTTTCAAATCATCAACTTTTTCTTTTAGGAAACTATTTTTCTTAATCAATAAATCATGGTCTAGGTTTTCTTTTGATTTTTCCAAAGTTTTCTTTAATTAATCTTTTAAAAGAGAATTTTTCTTTTTAAGAATAGAATGACTCAATGCAAGTTTTTCAAAATGTTCAAGCAATTCATCATAAGAATTAAGTAGTTCATCATAAGAAAATTCTTCTTTTGCTCTTACCTCATCATCGAGGGCCATTAAGCACATATTAGCGATTTTATCTTGATTATTGCTTTCATTTTGATCTTCGTTGTCGCTATCATTCCAAGTAACTGGAAATGCCTTTTTCGTGAAGCTTTTTCTTTTATTTGGGCACTCGGTTCTCTTCTGACCGGGTTTGTCACATTCATAGCAAATAACTTTCTTACTATTTTCTTCTCCTTTGTCGTATTTTCTTTTAAACTTTTTGTTATTTCGAAAGCCTTTCCAATTTTTTACGAGAAGTACTAGATCATCGAGCTCTTCATCACTCATGTTACTTGTTGATGTCACCTCATCAATTACTGATTTTAGAGCAATTTGTCGTTTAGGAGTTTCTTTTTATTCATCTTTGCATTTCTTTGTCTTCTCCTTGATCTCGGCATTATTGAGCTCATAGGCCATCAACGTTTCATATAATTCTTCCAACGGATATGTATTCACATCCTTTATATTTTCTATAAGCATCCGTATGAGACTCCATTCCTTCGAAAGTGACCTAAGTATTTTGCTCACAAGTTCATCGTTAGTATATTTTTGATCAAAACCTTTTAAATCATTAACAATATCAGTAAAACGAGTAATCATATTAACAATGGGCTCATCTTGTTTCATAAAGAAATTTTCAAATTCTTTGACTAGCATATTTATTTTAGTTTCTTTAACTTTGTTTGTTCCAACATGAGTGACTTCCAGAGCATGCCAAATTTCATGAGCTGAATCACATGTGCTAATTCTATTGAATTCATTTCTATCCAGTGTACAAAAAAGCAAATTCTTGGCATTAGCATTTAATGACAATTTTCTCCTATCTTCTTCATCGTATTCCTCTCTAGGTTTGGGAATACATTGATCGAGGTTGCCATCACTTTTAATAATCTTTATAAGCACATAGGGACCATATTTAATAATTTTCAAATATTATAATCAATAGATTGAACATAAATAATTATTCTAACTTTCCAATAATTATAATGTGTACCATCAAAAAAGGGAGTTCGGTTGTTAGAATGTTCCTCGAGATTTTGAAAATCAATATTTGCCATAGCTCAAGATTGTGAAATCTTAAAAAAGTGAGTACCGAGCTCTAATGCCAATTGTAAGCCTAAGATAGGCTAACGAAAGGGGGGGGGGGGGGGTGAATTGATTTTTAAAACTTTTTTGTTAACTACTACGAAATTTTTAAATAAATGATAACACAAATGGTAAAGAAATAAAGTAAATGAAAATACTCATGTAGATGGTATGATATAAGCTCGCACAAAGTAAAATGTTAAGTAAAGAGTTAGGAGTGCAAACAATATGTCATGGAGGTTCGATCTAACCCAATGATCTACGTCCCCCGTTACCGAGTTCTCTGTCATGAGCAAGGCCTTTTCACTATGTTGATTGACTTGTGGTGCCATCCAACCCTTTACAACGCTTCCAGTGACTTACAATCAATGAGCACCAATCCTTTTATAATGATGAGCTTTTCCGAGACCTCAACACGACCCACAATTCAAAATGAATTTACAAGTGAAATCTTTTCTTCTTATTGAATGATAGAATCAAGATTGATAACAAGAAGAGAAGAGATAAATATTTCAATAGATGGCAATGAGTATAGCTCAAAGTGTTGATATGAAAAACTTCTTGAAGAACTAAATATTTTTGCAAAGTTAATCACTCAAAGTTTTTCAAGAGTTTAATGCTTTTGATCTTCTTGAAGATGGAAAATATGGTGGTTGTGATTAATGAAAGCCTCACTTTTATGCTCAAGAATTGTTAATACAAGTGAATGAATAATGAGGTATTTATAGCATATAAACGGTCAAAAACTCTGTCGCACCGGACACATTTACAGGATGTCCGGTAAAATACCAGATGGTCAACTAACCGTTATTTTTTGTCAGAAAATTGGATCATTGGAAAAATGACCGTTGGAGCAATTTTGATTATACCGGATGTCCGGTACAACCAAAAATGCTCGAAATGTTTTCTTTTTAAATCTTGTCAAATGTAAATGTTGGAGGGACGTTTAAGATCTTTTTCAAAGTTTTTTTTTCATATTTGAAAATATGTATTACAATTTTTTACTTTTGAAAAACACAATTTTTTAAGTAAAATATTTTTGTCGTGAATTTTGTAAAATCAAAATTTTGAGCTTGTCACGATACATTATCAAGTATTAACGTCTTTTACCTTTACATATAATTGTGAAACGTCTAAGTACTTAGATTGAACATTTTGACACGCATTGCTTGACGGTATTTTAACTTGTGTCTCAATTTTTTTGAGGCAACTTTTTGTGGGGTTTTACAATATCATTCTTTATGGTACGTTGGCAATTGTGTGCAAATATTTTGATCTTAAACTTTGTGGCATCGAATATACTTATGTGTAATAATCACCATGAACACTTAAATCAATTTATTAGCAATAAACATGATTTGTTTATGATAATCAAAACGAGAAGTCAATCATAGATCAACAATAAGAAAATTTGAATGGATTGACTATGTTATCAATTGAGAAAGAAATAATTGAATATTTAGATTATTCAAATTTGATTAATATTTTTGTTTCCAAAACCTTTAGACGAATAGTATTTAACTGATCGTTTGTATTATTGTGTATTATTGTTGGCTTTCTTATTTGATTATAATATAAATCTTTTGTACATTATATTTTGTTTATTATTTTATTGTTAAGTTTTAAGATAACAATT
This sequence comes from Fraxinus americana, assembly GCA_035079005.1. Lineage (NCBI taxonomy): Eukaryota > Viridiplantae > Streptophyta > Magnoliopsida > Lamiales > Oleaceae > Fraxinus > Fraxinus americana. Next base: position 17,101,013 of record CM068725.1, on the reverse strand, counting down.
GGCTTCATAATATAATTATAGAATCATAGATTTTGCATGCTACTACAATTTTGGGGGACCCAATTTAGAAAGTTCGTCCCAGATCACGAAAATTATAGGATCGACAATGGCTATAAGTTAGTGTCTCGAGCCAATATATTGAGGAAAAAACAGATATGACAAATCTAGTAAACTACTTAATGGAGTCGCATATAATGGATGAATAATCACTTGGAGTTGAAGGACCATATTTATGGTCTTCATCTCTCCATACCTTTAACATTTTGCATATTGAGATAAACTCAATACATTTATAAAATAAATGAATTCTTCATATAAAAGTAACAATTCTTATTGATTTCATTAAGCTGAACACGCCATTGTGAAATTACATGCGAACACTATTTCAAGACAACAAGAATAAGCCATTGTTTGATTTCCATTATTTTCAAAATATATTTTCCTCTATCTTTATTTCAATTACATATTCTTCAATAAAAGAATATTACATACAAATTTAAAACTTTTTTCTTATTTTTTAACCACACATTCTCCAATAATCTACTATTTCAAAGTACATTTTTATTATAAAATAGGAAACAAATAGGCCAAGTCAAAAAATTAAACTTGTTTCAATTTGTGGGGGTTAATTCCTAACTTTTGGAAACTCAAATAAAGGAAAAATTTCACATTTTTGTAGATTTTGCCCAAACATTTTGCGTCACTCACGGAACCAAACATTTAAATAATTCGTATCCGAAATCCAAATTGACAGAAATTGTTTGTTTGACCGTCAATTGACCAAAAATTAAAAATCTGACCAATTCTTGACTAATTCTTAAAGGGCAAAATGGTAATTTTTCCTTTTTCATATTAAAAAAAAAAACTAAAATCAAATAATTAAATCAAAAATCAAAACCCATGTCATCTTCTCCAACCATCCAACCCACAATCAAACCGTAAGCACCACCACACCGGCACTCCCACCTTCTTCCACCACCATGACCGCTGTCACCTCCTCCCACTACTACAACCTCAGTTGCAATTTTCCCTAAATTAATTCATGTCACCACTCCTACCCCAACTCAATTTCATCCAAACACTAAAAGCCACTGCCTCTTCTCCAACCAAGAGATAAAATTAACTGAACTATTCTCCAATTCCTCCTCCTTAAGATATGACAGCCTAAATTGTCCTTACCATTGAAAAAATGAAGCTCTCTTTCCTCATGTATACATCTTCTCTATCCCGTATGTTGCTTCTTCTGTTCGACACTTCTTTTTATCCTTAAATATTATTCTTCATGTCCTGTTACGTCCCATAAGTTAAATAAGGATAATAGCGCACTTACAACCATAATTGTTCAGCGTTGAATAGAAATCCCCTGAGAAAATGTTTAATCACAGCTTTCAGTAAATCTTTACATTTCACTACCTCTGTATATCTTTCAACCATCCCGCTGTAGGACAAACCTATTACAAATAGGATAGGAATTAGGGAAAATTGTAGAGGAGGAATTGGAGAATGGTTCAATTAATTTTATCTATTGGTTAGAGAAGAGGCGGTGGCTTTTAGTGTTTTTATGAAATTGAGTAGGGGTGGGAGTGGTGACGTGTATTAATTTGGGAAAAATTGCAACTGAGGTTGTAGTGGTGGGAGGAGGTGACGGTGATCGTGATGGTAGGAGGATGTGGGTGTGTTGTTGTGGTGGTGCCGACAATTTGATTTTGGGTTGGTTGGGGGTGGGGTGGGTTTTGATTTAATTATTTGATTTTCGTTTTTGGTATATGAAAAAAGAAAAATTACTATTTTGCCCTTCGAGAATTAGTTAACATTTTGTCAGATTTTTAATTTTTGATCAATTGACAGTCAAATTAACAGATGCGAATTGTTTAAAGGTTTGGTACCGTGGGTGACACAAATCAAATGTTTGAGTAAAGTCTGCAAAAATGTGAAATGTTTGGTGTCGTGGCTGCAATTTTCTCAAAAATAAAATAAAATAAAATAAAAATGGAAAAAATTAATTTCCAAAAATGTAAGCCCCCTTTTTCACGATCGATTCGACATGCCTATATAACCACCGCCATATCCCCAAATCTCCCCATTTACACAGCGAAAAACCTCAAACCCTAGGCCTTTAATCTTACAAGATCTGCATTACTATTTGCCTATAAACCACTAATGGCTTCTAAGAGGTCCGATTTCGGCGATGGCGCTAGCCCTGGGTGCGTTCTCTGCCCTTTCTCTCTAAGATTCAATACTGTATGCATTGTATGCATCTCTTTGATATAATTGATGATGAAAATTGATGGGCTTTAACTTTTTGTTTTGAACAGGAAGATTTTCATCGGGGGTCTTGCGAAAGACACCACCTTAGGTTCGATTTTTTCCCCTAGGGTTTCTTACAATCTTTAAATTGTGTCATATTTTACTTGTAATTTTCTTATAAAATTGGCAATTTTGCAGATACGTTTGTGAAGTACTTTGGAAAGTATGGAGCTATTACGGACTCTGTAATCATGAAAGATCGGCAAACGGGTCGGCCAAGGGGTTTCGGTTTCATCACTTATGCCGATCCCTCCGTTGTTGACACTGTTATTGCTGAAACCCATGTCATTAACGGAAAACAAGTGAGATTTTATTTTGGAAATTCTCCATTTGCTTTGTTGGATTATTTGAACTTGAACTTCGCCTAAAAGAAATTGGTTTATTTTCATGACATTGTTTTGATACATAAAATTGAAATTCATTTTAAATTAATGATTGTGCTTAGAGATAATTTGTTACTCAATAATAGTTTGTTAATTATAGGAGATAAATATATGATTATGTGTTTTATAGTGTCTATCAGTTCATTGAGTATTTTGGAAAATTAGAGGGAACTATGTCCATTATTTTTGTGTTTTATGCGACTAGAAAGAGATCTAGACACCTACATTAGAGGGTTAGATTTAAAATGAAGCATTATGTGCTGTGTGTTTAAACACTTATTCGGATGTGGCCATGCAAGTGCTTTGTGCTAACTGCTATGTGGCCACGTGAGGACAAGTCTTAATCTTTGAGAATTTTATAGTGGTTTGACATTTCTAGATTCAGTAATGTTGGGAGGAGACACATTAATATTGCTTCCTGTGGCCAGGTTGAAATCAAAAGAACCATCCCAAAAGGAGCTGCTGAATCCAAGGATTTTAAAACAAAGAAGGTTTTTGTTGGCGGGGTTCCTACTTCTGTCACTGAAGGTTCGCACATAGCATAATTTTAATTGCTGATTTTTACTAAGCAGCTGCATTCATATGATGTTTTCTGGGTTACTGATCTTGTTGAGTCTTTCAAATTTACTCCTGCTTAGATGAATTCAAGAATTTCTTCTCCAATTATGGTAAAGTGGTCGAACATGAGATTATTCGGGACCACGTGACCCAGAGGTCTCGAGGCTTTGGATTCATTGTGTTCGACAATGAACAAGTAGTTGACAATCTGCTAGCTGATGGAAATATGATTGATATGAATGGAACACAGGTGAGAGTCTTCCAGAGGTTTCTCATAGTATTGGAAGTGATTGGACATATTTGTACTTATAGAGCATGTATTCAGGATCACACTTTAAAGTGCTTTGATGCTGGACTTCGAAATCTTAAATCTATTTTACTTTATTCATCTTACTTTTAACCTACTTATGGGTAAATTATGGCATAAGAGAAGGTTATGGGTTCTCTAATGTAGCTTGTGATTTTTAGTGCTAAGCTGTCAAACTAATTGCAGGTGGACATTCTAGGTTAACTTTCTTCTTTGTTGTAGGTTGAGATCAAGAAGGCTGAACCAAAGAAACCCTCAAACCCAACACTTGCTTCTGCACCCAGTAGTGATTCTAGGGGCCGTTCATTTGGCGATAGGTTTGGTGGATTCGGCAGTTCTTATAGCAGTTTTGGCAGTGGTAGCCATGGCCCTGCTGCTTCTTATAGGTCACTTGGATCAGGTCTTGGTGGTAGGTTTGGCGACTATAGTGGATATGGTGGCGAAGGTGAATTCGGTGGTCGCTACGGGGATTTTACCCGTAGTGATTTTGGTTATCGAGGAGATGGCCCACTGGGCTATTCTAGTCGGTTTGGTTCTTACGGTGGAGGCTTTGGTGGGGGATATGGAAGTGGGTTAGGTGCCTATGGCCGTGGAGGTGGTTATGGGAGCTATGGGGCTGGTCCAGGTGCAGGATATGATTCCGGCCCTGGTGCAGGATATGATTCTGGCCCTAGCTCTGGTTATAGTGGACCAGGAGGGTTGTATGGAAGTAGGGCAGGCTATAGTGGCAGTAGTCGTTATCATCCCTACGCCAGGTAGATTTTTGCTTAAGCAAGTCCTTGTAGGAGTTTTCTCGTCTCGGTTTTTGCATCTCATGGATCGGAGTCAACTAGATATTCAATCTGATAGCAAGAAGACACTCCTTAGAGGATCAGGCGAACTTTAGTTCGTATCTCTTATTGTGTGCCTAGCTTGTTTCTAATTCTGTAGATTAGAGAACCTTGTTGAGATGATTCTGTTTAGATACTTGTTCTGTTTCTCAAGTTAAGATGTCTTATACTGTAAGATTTATGTTTTAGTTTAGAATGACTTTGCATTTCATAAAGATTTTCCCATAGATTCTTGTTTTTGAATCCCTTGTTGCTTATTGAGAAATTAAGTATGCATGCTAAAGCGTTCTTTCTGGCCAAGTAGTCCCAATTAGTTAGGATTTTTAGTTTTCTCCATTAAGATAGATCTTAGTTCTTTCCTTTGGAACATAGATCTAATCAATCAATGGTACATCCTGTTCATGCCTCATGTTGTAACTTAAGAAACGACTCATGAGTTTTTTCTTTACCTGGGAGTCAGGAAAATCCTTGTTAAGTAGTGTATTATAAACATAATATCCAGATAGAAGTTTGTGAATAGGAACATAATAAGCTTATTAGTTTCACTTTCTATGCGGTTTTGTATGACATTAGAAAAGCTCGTTTTCTTGTTGGGTGATGGGATTATGAAAGACTTAAGATTTTCGAGAGGGATTTAGATTTAGGTACTATGATGAGCACAGAGCATTTTGCTATTATTGTCATGGCAGGTTCGACATTCTAATGGGTTACCAAGTTGATTGTGTTACTTTGATGCCACTGATATTAGATTTGGAAGTTGCTTGTCATGGGGATAAAACGTGTTGGGGCCACTGCTATTTTATTATGCTTTTAAGTTTGGTCCTGCTATTGTAGATTTGCAAAAACTGGAATAGAACTTATGAATATTAGTTAAAGTTCCTATTAGACCGTCAATTTTTAACTTGTATCATTTGACTCGAGTACAAATGATCCAATTGGTAACATTTATGGCTAGATTCCTAAATTGATCAATCTACTGCGGTTCCTCGAGACAATCTAATGTTTAAATTTGATTTTAACTTTCAATGATGCAATAATGAATTAGTATAATTATTTTTTTTTTAAATATAGTCTGTTTTACCAAAGTAGCTTGTGGTACAATAACTTATAGTAAATCTTCGGTCAAATTCTTGTAAATTTTACGTACTGAAACGATAATAAAAGGAAAATGACTTCTTTTGGAGTCATGTTTTATCTCTTCTTTGTTCGTAATTTTTTTAAAATTTTATTTGTAAACCTTCATGAGAATCTTGATACGTGAGGTTACATAGAACGCTGTAAAGGTTAAAAATTTGAGTCAATGCAATGTGGTTGACTATGGTTCTTTTTTTATTTTTTATTTTGTCGGTTGGAACTAATTCCTAATTCTCTTCAATTTTAGCCCTTCTTTGATCTACCTTCTCTAAAAATTCATTTTTAATCGAACATTTTTTTAGTAATTCATTTTTCTATTTTGTCTGTTGGAACGGATTCTTAATTCTCTTCAATTTTAGCCCTTCTTGGATCTACCTTATCAAAAAATTCATTTTCAATCAAATATATTTTTAATAAAATAATTTTGCATCTAAATTTATTTCTTGACAAAGTCTCAACAGAGCCTTAATTGCGTGCAAGGTTTTTTAGCGAATGAACGATAATATTAGGTTATTTAATCAAAAGGCGGGTTCTTTATATGATTAAAAGGCTAAATAATATTAAGATTCGGAGTTTCATATTAAGTCCTTTGTTTAGTGTTGGTAAAAATTAGATTTTTATTAGATTTTGATTTGATGGGAGTGGTTGAAAAGTTGTGAAATATGTGATTAAAATTCAATTTTAATTTTGATACATGTTAAAATCTACTTTTATAGTTGTATTAGATAGATGGAAATATCGAAGTTATTAAAATGAGTAGTTGGCGTCTACATATGTTTTTCAGTATTTTTATAATTAGTAGATATGGGAGTTTACCTTAATATGTCCATATAAGATAGTGTTTCATTTGAGCACATCAATTTTGAAATTTAAACACAAGTTTTAATGAATCGAATTGGACGTTTGATTTTAACGGACTTTGATACCATAAGTCCTTGTTTGGTAATACTTCTAATTGGTGTTAATTCTATTGAATGTGTGGATATCAGCAAGTTATGCCCCTTACAAATATATATGAATAAAAAGTATGTTTACTGGCTTGAATTTTAATTTAAGTTTTGCAAACATGCTCTAAGGCTTGAATACAAAATTCGAAAGGTTGCATGTAACTAACTTTCTGTTTCTTTTTAAAGTGGAAAAATGGACATTTTCTCAAAGTGCGCATGGAACTTTTTTTTTTTCCCTCTCAGATTGATTAGGTGATGATAAATTGAATTAAGTGTCAAATTTTTTTCACTACTATGTAACATGGTTAATGCCAAAGCGAAAGGGCTTTTGTTTTTTTGGTTGGTGAGAGTTTGACTCAGTCAAATATGTTGATAAACAAATATGTAAGTTGAAAGAGCAACATTAGCACGTGTGCAATCCATATGAAAATGATAGTGCATTAATTCAGTGTTGCTCCTTCCTGTGTGAGAAAAAAGGACTTGTGTATCTCCTGCACGGTATTGGTGAAATCAGATTCGATGTTCAGTTGCTTTTCTTGCGCACGCTTCGTACCTTCGAGGATCGTCAAACATTCAATTGCATAAGAAGTGACACCTTTGTCTTCGTTGGAGATTACCCTCAACTCCATATGAACTCATTGCCTGACTTAACACCACCACTCCCGAAGTGCTCTAGCGGTGCCATCATTGTTATATATTTCATTTTACGTCAATCGGAAAATATTATTATTTGATAGTGGCTTGTTCAAATTTCTCATATCATTGAAAAATGGCTTTTGATGGTCATATATTTTTGAATTTTAATAGTTTTTTGATATAAAAATAAAAAGGTGTTTCATTAGTAGTTTAGATGGCAAAATTTAAGCCCCTTTGAAAGGGACCACGGCGACTGGGTGTTGGCTATCATTTGTTAAAACACAACCATTGATACCAACAATTTATAGAAGGAAAAAAAAAAAAAATAGATACTCAAGAACACGCAAGATTTTTAGTAGATTTTGATAGAAGTTGATGAAATGTGTAGTTAAAAAGTTGTTGGATCCATAAAATATGTGGTTAAAAGTAACTTAATTTTGATTTAATTTAAAATCTAGATTTTAAGTTGTACAAAATTATAGATTTTAATTTGTACTAAATTATAGGAGTTCCCCCCTCCTCCCCCGGCCTCTCTCTCTCTCTCTCTCAATGGTAATATGAAACTTAAATGACAGCTCCCTCTTTATAGGATAAATTAGGACAATTTTTTAAGTGTCGAATTTTCAAACCGTCCTTAATGAAATTTTGGTTTGGGATGGATTCAAAAGGAGGGGCTTTTGCATAGGGCTCCGCACTGCGACAATGATGATTCTCCACAACTTAAAAGAAAAGATTGAGGAATCATCAAAATTACCAAAAATTGCATCACAATCTTTTTGAGACATTTATCCTTAGTCGTGATAATCACCGGTTTAAGTTGCAGTAGATTCTCGTCGTTGGGTACAATTGTGATAAATTCTAATGTATTGAACATTGAATTAAGAGTATACCGTTACATACATTGATAATGATTACAACTAATGATGAATAACGATATTCTTGAGCTTGTACTAACCAGGGCAACGATAATGCGAAACAGAAAATCAAAAGCAGCTAATGAACACAAATTTAGATTAAAAAGCTCCGGTGGATAAAATAAATGACAAAGTTTGTAACAATTATAGCATTCAATTTGAAATTTATTATATCTTCTACCATTTTTTTGTCCTCTTCGCTAAGAATTATGACTTCATTCTCTTGAATTATAGAGTGTTGATAATTCTCTCCATTGAACGAATATTGGGAATTTCTATCTCGTACGGAAAATATAGTTTTTTTTTTTTTTGTCATGTCATATTATCATTGTCATTAATCCAAGTAATATAGTAGGTGCAGTGCGTGAGCTCAAACAAAACAAGTCGGGTGACCAGCAACGTTTGTACCACTGCAAATAAATAATCTGGTAACAGATTACTCCATCCCACTTTGTAAAGCAATAAACCAACGGAAGCAGAAAATCGTAATTCCCAAAGAACTCAAATCAATCAACCAGAATACGTTTCTTATACTTGATATAGGGCTCAGAAATTCACAAAGAATATTGTACCCGTCTGTACAAAAGGACAAACCACAAAGACCACAAACCCTAACCCAAACCGCACAAAGCAGCCACTACAATGGTTCGAAGATTCTACAGTCAACCTAACCTCTCTACAACTCAATCGAACAATCACCAAGACTAGAATCACAAAGATAAACACTATCACAAAGAATCAAAAAAGAAGACAGAGAGAACACGAAGAACCAGAGAAACCAGAAGCTTTCTCACACCCAGGCAGAAAGAAACCGAATGAATAATCTCACGAGAAATGGCCATCCAATATCTAACTTATAGGCAACCAAACAACCGTAGATTGGGCTGCAAATCCAACGGACCAGAGCAACACACTTGGCATTTAAGTTTGGGTCGGGTCTTGGGCTTTTCCTTTTGAGTTATTGGGCAATAGTTTTAGTTCCAAGACTTTCCAACAATTTGGGCTTTAACCCATTTCATCATTGCCCCATAAGTTGAAGTCCAAATGTCATAAATGGCATCAAATTCCAACAAATCTCCCCCTTGATGCCAATGCCATAAACCACCAAACACATTAGTGTTTTATAACACCAACACCAAGAAGGTTACCACCTGCAAGAAAAACAAAATTCACCCAGAATCAATTCTTAGAATTTGTAAACAAGATTTAAACTTGGAAATAGGAAGTACCTTTGTTCCCATATCCGCGGGATTAAACTGTGTAGGAATTTTCTCAAGTAAAATAAATTCTTTATGAACTATATCTCTAATGAAATGCATCCTAATATCTATATGTTTTGTCCTATCATGAAAAACAGGATTTTTACATAGATGAATAGCACTCTGACTATCACAATAAACCACAACAGGATCATGCAATTCATTTAGTTCACATAACAAGCCTTTAAGCCACAAAGACTCCTTTATAGCTTCAGTAGCGGCTACATACTCAACTTCAGTAGTAGATAAGGCAACAATAGACTGCAATTGAGACTTCCAACTAATGCAAGCATCACACAAAGTAAACACATATGAAGTTGTTGATTTCCTATTGTCCTTATTACTAGCATAATCAGAATCCACATACCCTTTCAACACAACTCCTTCTTTACAAAATTTAAAATGCAATCCTAAATCTGCAGAACCTTTTAAGTATCTTAAAAGCCATTTCAAAGCGGTCCAATGTTCCGGACCCGGGTTTGCCATAAATCTACTCAAAATGCTAATAGCATGTGCAACATCCGGTCTAGTACATACCATAGTATACATAACTGATCCAACCGCATTAGCATAAGGTACCTTTTGCATGTATTTAATGTCAGACTCATCATGTGGACATTGCTCTTTACTCAATTTAAAATGACAAGCGAGAGGCAAAGTAACATGCTTAGAATCATGCATAGCAAATTTAGATAATACCTTTTTCACATAGTCAGATTGGGTTAAAAGAAGAGATTGTTGTGATCTATCTCTTTTAATATCCATCCCTAAAATTCTTCTAGCATGCCCTAAGTCTTTCATTTCAAATTCATTACTCAAAGCCTTTTTGATATCATTTATATCACTCATTTTATGTCCAACCAATAGCATATCATCAACATACAAAAGCAAATAAACAATCACATCATTCTTATCATTTCTTTTAAAATAAAGACAATGATCAAAGGCACTTCGCACAAAGCCAATAGAAGACACATAATTGTCAAATCTAATATACCATTGCCTAGGTGATTGTTTCAAACCATACAAAGATCTATTAAGCAAACAAACATGATTTGGCATTTTCAAATCAATAAAACCTTGAGGTTGCACCATATAAATCATTTCATCCAAATCACCATGCAAGAAAGCAGTTTTAACATCCATTTGTTCAAGCTCTAAATCATATTGAGCAACTAAAGCAAGCATGACTCTTATCACAACAGGAGAGAAAATTTCATTATAATCAATACCAGGCTTTTGTGTAAATCCCTTTGCAACAAGTCTAGCCTTAAATCTAAGAGGCTCTTTAGAAGAACTACCCTCCTTAATACTGTAAACCCACTTACAGCCTACCAAAGACTTATCCTTAGGTTTAGGAACTAACTTCCAAGTATCATTCTTCACAAGAGACTTCATCTCTTCCTCCATAGCACCAAGCCACTCTTTAGATTGTTGACAACTCAAAGCCTCTTCATAAGATTTTGGCTCCTTGAAAACTAAGTCTTGATATGATAAAACAGCAAATGCATGATAATCACCCATCCTAGCGGGTTCCCTGATCTCTCTCCTAGCTCTATTACGAGCAAGTTGATAATCACCTAGAGGATCAACTACATCACCTACTAAGTCATGTTCATCACCTACAATCTCAACTTGTTCCTCCTCAACAAGTTCAGGGGAGTTACCTACTCTTACTTGCATTCTAGTCTCTTCATCCTCATCACTCTTAGGATCACCACTAGAGACTCTCTTACTCAAACACGGCATATCACATTCATTAAATGTCACATTTCTACTGGTTATCATCTTAAAACCCTTCTCATCTCTAGCCCAAAGTCTGTATCCTTTCACTCCCTCAGGATACCCCATGAAAACACATTTCTGAGACCTAGGCTCCAACTTACCTATACTTTGGTGAGAATAAGCAGAACATCCAAAAGTTCTCAAAGTAGTATAATCAGATAATCTCCCTGACCATACCTCTTCAGGTGTCTTACCATCTAAGACACTAGAAGGAGTTCTATTCACAATATACACTGCTGTCATCATAGCCTCACCCCAAAGTACTTTAGGAACCCCCGAACTAATCATCATACATCTAACCTTATCCAATATAGTCCTATTCATTCTCTCAGCAACTCCGTTTTGCTGAGGAGTATAAGGAACAGTTTTGTGCCTGAGGATCCCATCACCTTTACAAAGTTGATCAAATTCAGTATTACAAAACTCCAGACCATTGTCTGTTCTTAGAACTTTGATCTTTTTATCCATTTGATTCTCAATTAAAGTTTTCCAATTTTTAAACTTCTCAAAAGTATCTGATTTTTGTTTCAAAAGATAAATTCAAACTTTTCTTGAAAAATCATCAATCAGTGATAAAAAGTATTTGTTGCCACCTTGAGTTGTAGTAGATGATGGGCCCCACAGGTCAGAATGAATATACTCAAGGATAGATGCAGTCCTATGCTGACCACTATTAAAATGAAGCCTATGTTGTTTTCCTAAAGTACAGTGCTCACAAAATGGAACCTTAGAAATCACATCCTTTCCAAAAGCCCATCTCTTATTCAAAATGTGCAACCCCTTTTCACTCACATGAGCTAGCCTATTATGCCACTTCAGGGTAGCATCAATCTCAGCACTAGAGGACTCAGCAGTGTGACTCTGAACAACACTGGCTCTAGTGACATATATACCATTTCTCTTGATCCCTTTGAAAATAGCTAAGGAACCCTTAGTTATTTGCAAAAAACCATTACCAATCCGGCCTTGCAGGCCTATGTCATCTAGATTACCCATAGAAATCAGGTTCCTATTTAGATCAGGAATATACCTTACTCTTTCTAAAGTAAAGGTATATCCATTATCAAACTTCAAAGTCACACTACCAATTCCTTTAATGCTACAGGCTGCATTGTTACCCATAACCACCTCTCCCCCATCAAGATCCTTAAAGTTCTCTAACCAAGGTCTTCTAGAGGTCATATGGAAAGTGCACCCTGAGTCCATAATCCACTCACTATCCTGACCACTGTCATCCACATAGTCGACAGTATTCACATCAGGAGTGGGTTCTGTCACCACATATACATCAACAGTCCTCTCATCTAGAGGTTCAACTACATTCCCCTCATCCACTCTCTTCTCTTTTTGTTCATTCTTCTTCTTATAACAATCCTTTATAAAATGTCCTGTCTTACCACACCCATAACACTTCCTAATTCCACTCCTAGACTTAGATCTAGGTCCCCATTTCACCTTCTTCTTAGAATTGTTATGATTGCTCCCTTGATAACTCTGACTACTGACTTGCCTAGTCATAAGTCTACCTCTCACAGACAAACTCTCAAAATCCTTCCCGGTTCTATCAACCTTAAGCTCTAACTCTTTACTCCTCAAAGAATTGATCACTATGTCGGGAGTCAAAGTATCTCTACCATACTTAATAGCAGACTTAACATCCTTATACACATCAGGTATAGCATTCAACAGGATAACAACTTTATATTCATCAGATACCTTCTCCCCAGTATTAGCGATATCTTGAACTAATTTATTAAAAGTATCAAGATTATCATCTAAGTCTTTAGACATATCAATCTTAAAGCTAAAGAACCTCTCTAAAAGGAAAAGTTTGTTAGGTAGACTCTTAGACATGTATTGCTCTTCTAGCTTATCCCACAAAGCCTTAGCACTATCAAGTTTACCAACTTTTCTCAACACTTGATCAGACAAATGAAGAATTATAGAGGTATAAGCAAGTTCATCAGATTCAAGTCTTTGATCATCAGTCATAGTAGCAGGAAATTCACCAGTTATAGTCTTAGAGACTTTCTGTTGAACTAAGACCCCTCTCATTTTTTGCTGCCAAATGGGAAAATCCCCTTTTCCATTAAAAACTCCAAGTTCAAATGTTGCCATTGTCATTTGAAGTTTTTTAATCAACACAAAGAATTTTTGAGGTCACGATTCTACAGAAAAGTAAACAGGAAACGGATATCTCATAACAACAATTTAAGAGTTACACAGTTCTCAGTGCAAATCAGAAACATGGATGAAAAAAAAAAATTAAACATCAAAACTGACTACTAACTAGTGAACAACAAATTAACAGTGAAGCTAAGCAGTTTAATAGACTCAGTGAATCAAACAGAAGATTAATCAATGAGATTAAACATGCTAACATTCACAGAGATTCACAAAGAATAATGCTATTGTAGTTAAGCAGACTAATAACCAAAACACTAACAATTTCAGGAGTTAGAATTCACCAGGATTCCGTGAGGTTCAAGACCCCAGGTCAAGGCTCAATTCTGAACACCAGGGAATACAATTCACAGGGGAAATCAACAATATTTCAGATGTAGAATTAACACAATCAAGAATCAAGGAATGCAGGGGGTTAAGAAGAACTCACAAAGCTGGTTCAAAGAACCAAAGATCAAGAAGGAAAAACTGGAGACTCTGCAGATCGCCTAGCTTGCAGCCAATCTCCAAAATACCGTTCACCAAGAACCAGGTTCCCTCGCAAGAACACAAACAGAGAAAGAAATTAGTGCCAAACAGAAAAGGGGGAAAAATTTAGGGTTCCTGGAGTTCACTCGATTTTTAGGGCATCAACTGAAAATCAATTTTCCAGTGACAAACCACCAATCGAAGACTCAATTAAGCCTCACAAACGCTCTGATACCACTTGTAAAGCAATAAACCAACGGAAGCAGAAAATCGTAATTCCCAAAGAACTCAAATCAATCAACCAGAATACGTTTCTTATACTTGATATAGGGCTCAGAAATTCACAAAGAATATTGTACCCGTCTGTACAAAAGGACAAACCACAAAGACCACAAACCCTAACCCAAACCGCACAAAGCAGCCACTACAATGGTTCGAAGATTCTACAGTCAATCTAACCTCTCTACAACTCAATCGAACAATCACCAAGACTAGAATCACAAAGATAAACACTATCACAAAGAATCAAAAAAGAAGACAGAGAGAACACGAAGAACCAGAGAAACCAGAAGCTTTCTCACACCCAGGCAGAAAGAAACCGAATGAATAATCTCACGAGAAATGGCCATCCAATATCTAACTTAAAGGCAACCAAACAACCGTAGATTGGGCTGCAAATCCAACGGACCAGAGCAACACACTTGGCATTTAAGTTTGGGTCGGGTCTTGGGCTTTTCCTTTTGAGTTATTGGGCAATAGTTTTAGTTCCAAGACTTTCCAGCAATTTGGGCTTTAAACCATTTCATCATTGCCCCATAAGTTGAAGTCCAAAAGTCATAAATGGCATCAAATTCCAACACACTTGAACAAGGAATGTAATTTCTGAAAGAAAATCATAGCATGCAAGAAAGTCAATTCGTAAACCCTCCACCTATTAGGGATATTTAAGTGGCAATTCGTAAGTTGTTACTTATTCGGGATCGACTAGCATTCACATGCCATTGTTTTGTTGATAACATATATTTCAAAGTTCGACACAACATAAATGTATGACTCAGACTTGAGCACTAATTTTATAGGAATTCCTAATAGCCAGCTCGAAGGTTAAGGAAAAAGGCTACTGAACAAGATCCAAGACTAAAAAGTGACGACCAAAAATTAGGACCGGCCATTTTTCCACCAACACGAAAATCCCCTCAAATTGTAGCCAATTTAGTTTTTGTCCTTTTCGTTGGCCGGGTCAGATCAGACTGAAAAATGAAAAATAATGGTACAAACCAATGGCTTCCGCTTAACCACTTGGTGAGAAGCCACTTATCACAATAAATGTCCGATGATTCTGCAACTGGATTTGCTCCGATTAATAACTTGATCTGAATCGATACAAAATCGTTCCCAGGCCCCCGTACTTATATGCTCTAAGGGTATCTCTATCATGATTTGTTTTAGTTTTAATCAAACAAAATGTTTTATGAATACTAGGATCTTAGTTAAACGTAGTCTAAAAATATATAAAATGTTCAAAAGTATTTAATGAGGATAAATATTATTTTATGAATTTAGAATGATAGATTTTATTATTGTCTATTTAAGTAAATTTACATAAGTTTAAAAATATAATATAATTTTCTTCCAAAAGTGGATAAATATATAAAAATGGTGGATAAAAATAACAGCCCCCTTTCTCTCTCTTGGCTTCGATAAAATTAATAATGTAGAATACAAGAATTGATGTACAAGGTAAAATGGTGGAAGTTGAAGAATGATTAGATATACAAGAAATTAATCGAATATTTCTCTGCCTAATGTCGTTCACAACTGAGTTTCTTTGTGGGAAATATGTGCGTAAAAGAAAGGAAAAGTTATTGATGTGATGAAAAATATTATTTTATTGAAAAATGTGTGGTTGAAAATAAGTTTTGAAAGAATGTATTTTTAAAGAATGTGTGTCAAACGGGGGCTTAAATCAAGTTCGTTAAAGTCTTGTAAAGTGTTTGATAATTCTCTCCAACTTATAGAGTGTTGATAATTCTCTCCAACTGCATCTACATCTTTGGTTACTATTATTCTTCTCTTCTTGTCTTGCAAAGAAAAAATTGTTTGCAAAACTTGTTTCACCAATTCTTTCTTCCTTTTCAATGACCTATCCTCATTAGAATATAAAATGTCCACGACTTCATCAATAGTCATTTCTTTGAAGTCTTTTGAGATGGCCACCACCGTAATAAAATTGAATTTTTCATGTAAAGATCGAAAAATGGTTTCGATCACTTATTTCTTTGCCATTCATTTACACATCTCTGATAAACACAAATATTCGCGAAGAGTAATCTAAAATTGATCCAGATTCCTACAGGGCTTCATATGCTCAGCTCAAAGATTGAAGATGAGCCTTTTTTACTTGGTTCATACCTTAGTATTTTAAAGAATCTTTTATGCTTGTTTTGAAGTGGTAGTATTTGAAATCTTTTGAAAAATCGTATCATCAAGAGATCGATGAATCATGCTAAGAGCATTTGATTCTTCCTCTTAGTTTCTTGTAGCAATTCATTATGTGTTTGAGACATGCTTTCATTTTGAGATTCAAACCTCTGTTTACCAAATCTCATAAATATTGACTTTCAAGATATGCCTTCACACGAATACAACATGTGTTATAGTTATTATTAGTTAGTCAAGGAAGGGAAATGGGAAGATGATTCTTGTTTATCATCTCTTCTTTTCACATTCTTATAACCTCACTTTGATACAACTTTTGTTGAAAACTTGGAGATGGAACAACTTCTAGAAGAGGAGAAAATAATATTCAAGAGAACACTTACCTTGTTTCTTTACTCTAAAATGACTTATTAAAAATGATTACAATCACTAGCCTTTTAGAGTATCTCAGAGAGACTCTAAATGCAAAATGTTATCTATTTTAGAGAGTTAATTGAATGGACATTGAGATATAAAAAAATATGTAAATAAATTATGAAGAGAAATCAATAAATGTCTCTTGAATAAAGCAAAATAAAAAGCCAATATAGAGAGAGTGTATTGTTGTAGTGTATAAAACTTTTTACTCTATAACTTTAAAGATACTCCCAATTTTGATAAGATGCCCATTATAAATAAAGCCTCTTGAAAATATTCTTATAAGTTTCACAAAATATGAATTTACTGTGTGTTTGAATCTAATTTTGAGGAGAATAGAAATTTTGGAATAGTGATTGATGTGAGAATGTGTGGTGGAAAAGTAATGAAAAGTTTTTGATTTGTGTGTAATATTATTTTATTTGAAAAATGTGTGGTTGAAATGAAGAATAAGAATGAGAATGAGAAATTAATGGGTGCCAAACGGGGGCTTAATCTAATATATGTACTAGTTATTAAATGTAAACTAATCCCCAAAACAAGTTCATGAATTTTCCAAGTATATGAACGAACTAGTACATTAATCTAGCCAACAAATTGGAATTCATTTATCAACATATTTTTTTCTTCCATTTGAACAATCCTAAAATGCATGGATGAACTTGATTAAATAAATGAAGTATATATTTTCAACACTTATTTAGTCAAGCTCCCAACTGGAAAAAAAAAAAAAAAAAAATCTCCCCCACACCAATGAGAAGGAAATCCTAGCTCATGTTTTGTCAAATGTTATATTTGTAGCGGTTGACAGACTTTCGAATACGCCTATTTTATTACCATGTCACATCTATATACTGCTATGGGAGTAGATAAATTATTTTTGGAGAAATTTTTTAAATTGAGGTTGTGAAAATTCATTGTCTGTAATTGTGATCTTTCCTTTACTAGTCTTTTTTTGGGAGGGAATTGTTTCGTTTGAATTCGATGTTATGTCTTTTCTGACGAAGCTCCATAGAAACCTATGTGGCAAGCGAACCTAGGCCCGCACTCCACGTTACCGTATCCAAAGAGGCAGTTTGACGTAAAGAGGCTGAACTTATATATGGGAGGCTGAATCCATTTATCGGAATCAACCCCATTAGGAGAACCGAGCCCTCATGACAGGGCCATGTTGCAAGGGCTCTAGCAAGAGATCTTTTATGCAATCCCTAATAAGTGATTGATGTGACAATTTACTGCTACCGTCGCCCTATCATGCCAATCGGGTCAAGTCTAAGCCTTTTTCAAAATTATGGACAACAAAATGGTATTAGCATTAAATGCTTATGATTGATTGATACATTTGACAAGCAGCCTCAATCGTGTGGATGAGGCCACGTATACTTACATCCTATGGTCAGTATCCATTCCATTCTACTCTAAAAGCTCACTTATTGTGTCATTCTAAAGGTAATGCAAGTTTAGACTTTCAAACTATAACTCTACTATCCTTATTCTTATCACGTATTCTCCCCAAAGCCAACCCCTTTTTTACATTGGAGGCTCGCATCTAAAGCACCTCCCACAATCAAATACTTACAATCCCAACTAACTTGACCATCGGAATGCATGCGGCCAACTCCATAACCATCAGAGGAAGCCACATGTGGCTAATAGTTTGTCCTAATATGCAAGAATTAGGATTACATGGACGCAAGAGGCCTATGATCGGTTGGCTGCATTGGAAATATAAAAATTGAGATCAACAGATTGACAAATGAGAGAGGCTAGTCCAGCTGAAAGAGAGGTGGAGGTGGACACGCTAACTAATTACATTTCCAGTCGACATGTCAACGACCTGACCTAAAGGGGGATAACTTTCCTCCAGAATATGCACAGGAGTGTAAACCTCAAAGGTTCGTATGTTTGACAAAATAGGCCCTTCCATGCCTAGATATAAGTTCCAACAACCACCTCCCATGCAAAGGCCACATGAGCATATGCAAAGTCATGGGCCTCAAGAAGTCCCTCCACCTAGAAATAGGCGAAAGAGAAGATATGCAATAAATTTGAGAAACCAGGCTAGCCCATCACAGTTGTCTCTGCATCAGGCCGAGGAAGAAGATTTAGATGGTCCATGCAAATCCTTCGAATGTGATGATGATGATAATGAAAATCTCCTATTTTCAGAAGAGTTAAGGAATGCCTATGTCCCGGACTACTTTGTATCACAACAAAATATTCCCAAATATAAAGGAAAGGGCGATTCGACGAAACATCTTAATAACTACAAGACTCACATGAGCTTGAGGGGAGCTTTGCCTGTGTTAAAATGTAGAGCTTTCCACATTACCTTCACATGAGCTGCTGAAATATGGTATAGCCATATACTGGCTGGGAGTATCAGAAGTTGGTCAAACCTTAAAAAAGCCTTCTTAAATCAATATCTATTTAGTATAGATGGAGAGACCCCTATCCAATGTCTACAGGATATGAGGCAATAGGTAAACGAAACCCCGAATAGCTACTTAGCTCGATTTACTGATAAAATCACTTATTGTGAACAAGTCATTGATATAGATGGTCTTTTAGCTTTGAGAGGGAGCTTCAACATGAATACCCTCTTGTGGAACGATATGCAAAACAAGAACCTACTACTTATGATGCCTTGATGGAAATGATGAGAAGCAAAATTATCAATGAAGAATTGAAAGATCATCACAACCGAACCTCCATGGGACTTTTGCCCCCTAAAAGGTAAAGACGAAGCCCTGTCTGGCATCTGGTAAATCAACAATGGACTCAAACATGGCATACCATCGTCCCTACTTCATGTCAAGCATTAGCTACTACCATTTTAAATGTTATACCTTCTTTGGCATATGAAGATGTTGGACATGATGCTCATAGACAACCAAATCGCCTAATGGGCAAAGGTAAGGGCCATAACAATGAGCCTAGGAATATGCCTTATTGTACTTATCACCGAAACAACACAAATGATTACATGTCTATGCCCTAGCATGTGGAACAATTTGGTGCACATTCAGGAAGAAATGATGATCTACACACGCAACGGAATACGTCCCCATCTAAGCATGACCAACAGTTTAGTCGAGAGGAGGTGAGACAATATCCCAAGGAATAATCCTCTAGATATAGAAGGGATGAAGATAGGAATAGTCCTAGAAGTGGCCAAAGGCAAAGAAGAGACCCTCGACAGACTCTGATGTCTATTTGAGATATAGATACCTTCATTGGAGGTTCTCATGTTGGGGACGAATCTCGAAATGCTCAACGAAACTATGCAACGGAAGCCAGGATCCCCCTATGACGAGTTATATAGTCAACAACACTTTCCATGGGACTAGAAATATACCACCCATCACTTTTACAGAGGAAGATGCATCGAGTTTGTATTATCCCCATTGTGATGCGTTAGTATTTAGTAGTAAGGGCTATTATGGCATGAAATGGCCCAAAATGTATGTTGGTGGATAGAGGGAGCTCCATTAATATCTTGTTTGGGGCTAAAACGTTGATAGATTATGAGCTTACCCCTATGAATTTCCCTTTATATGGTTCACCAGAGATAGCATCATTCCAAGGAAAAAATTACCCTTGTAGTGGAAATGGAGTCGTCCCCTTAACGGACCATCGTTTTATGGAATTTCTTATTGCGGATCATAGGTCAGCCTATCATGGTATATTGGGATGACCTATCACATCCATTCATTACCAATGCATGAAATTCCCTACTGAACATGGCATCGCTACTGTTAGAGACGGCAGATGGTATCAAGGGAATGTTATATCAACTTTATAAGAAAAGCTGAACCTCGTAATGTTAACATGGTATTGGTTGACACCAAAATTCTTAATACGTCGAGAAGGGCAGATCCCTAAACAAGGAAAAGATATCGAAATGGAAAAATCCATTGTAGAATGGAGGATCCCTGAGGAAGGGATGACCCCTGAAGAAGAGGCCATGTATAATGGTCTGGACCCTCGAATCATGGAGTCTTATTCTTAAATGGCTCCAATAGAGGAATTGGAATGCTTCCCAGTAGACATTTAAGACCCCATGAAAACACTCCAGGTAGGAAAAAAGCTGAATCTAGAGCAAAAGCTCAAGAGTTTTTTACTTTATAATTTGAATATATTTCTCGGAGGCACAAATATATGGTAAGAATTGATCTCAACATTGATCCAAAGTTTGCCTCTGATGGCAGAAGTTGAGGGTTAATGCTCTGAGCAAGAAGTGGAAAAATTGATATCTAATGGATTCATGAGAGAGGCTATCTATCGAAGTGGATTTCAAATTGAAAAACATAATGGCAAGTGGAGGATATGCAAAAACTGATCCACTCTTAATCAAGTTTGTCCCAAAGACAGTTTTCGACTTTCAAAGATAGATCAACTTGTGAATTCCACTGCGAAGCATGATTTATTGAGCTTTATAGGATTCCTATTCAGGATATAATGAGATACCCATGCACTCCATAGACGAGGAAAACACCTCTTTCATTATAGATAGAGGCATTAATTGCTACAAGGTAATGCCCTTTGTCCGAAGAATGCTGAGGCAGCCTGTTAGAGGCTTGTTAACAATATGTTTGCCGACTTTATTAGGAGAACTATGGAAGTTTATGTAGATGACATGCTGGTGAAGAGCCTTAAAATTTTGGACCATGTAAAGCACCTTAACACGACTTTCCAAATATTAAAGAGATATATAATAAGGTTGAATCTCCTCAAGTGTGCCTTTGATGTTACTTTTGGAAAGTTCTTAGGTTACATGGTCAACTAAAGAGGTATAAAGGCTAACCCTGAAAAGATTAAAGTTTTGGTGGATATGAGGCCCTTCAGCAAACAAAAGGAAGTGCAAAGTCTCACGGGTCGATTGACAACCTTGAGCTGAATTTATTTCGAAGGCTACCGATAAGTGCCTTCCATTCTTCAAAGTTCTTAAATGAGGAAAAATGTTCTAGTGGAATGAGGAGTGCGAAGAGGCTTTCCAAGGGCTGAAGAAACATTTGGGACGAGCCACCTCCTCTCGAAGTCTAAGGCAGAGAATTGTTTTTATTGTCATTGATAGTTTCTGTAGATGATGTAGTTCTGTGCTTATAAGGGAAGAAGATAACTTACAACTGCCTATTTATTATGTGAGCAAGTCCCTTTTATCAATAGAGACTCATTACATTGACATGGAAAACCTTGTCATCTCCTTGGTCACTGCTTCCAGAAAGTTAAGAACATATTTCCAGGCCCATAGTATACAGGTGTTGACCAATTTTTCACTCAAACAGGTGCTTTAGAAACCTGATACTTTAGGAAAATTGATGAAATGGGCTGCGGAACTAAATGAATTTGATATTGTTTATATGCTAATGACTTCTGTTAAAAGACAAGCACTTGTTGATTTCATAGTAGAATTTGCAAATGCTCTAGACATAAAGGTGGAGATGGAGCCAGTGGAACCTCCCCACATGAAACTTGTTTGTTGATGATTCCCCGAGAGAAATATGTGCAGGGGTTGGGTGGTATTGGTCAGTCCAGAAGGCCACAAGCTTAATTGTGTAATAAGATTTAAATTCAAGGCCTCTAACAATATAGCAATATGAGCTATTATTAGCCGGCCTCAGATTATCTAGGGAGATGCAAGTGAAGAAGCTGGTGGTTAATAGCGATTTACAATTGGTGGTGAATTGTAAATAGCAATTTCATTGCTAGGTACAAGAATATGGCAGCATACCCCACGTAGGTTATGATCTTCTCCCATTTTTTTTTAAAATTTAAACTAGTTCACATCCTACGTATTGAGAATGTCTACGTCGAAGCCTTGTCAAAGTTGGCTAGCAGCAATGATTCTGATTTGCTCAAGGTAGTCCCAATTGAACACCTCACCTAACCTTTCATCTCCAAAAGAGGATAGGTCATGTAAATTGAAGGTACCCTATCTTGGATGCAACCAATTATAGTCTTTTTCAAGGATCGGGTCCTGCTGAGGACAAGGAAGAGGTCCACAAACTTAGGAAAAGGGCTACGTATTTTATGCCCAAGAGGATGTGCTGTAAAATATAGGTTTTTCCTCTTCTCTGATGTACTATGTCGAAGAAGCTAATTATGCCCTTTGCGAAATTCACGAAGGAGTTTGTAGGAGATACATCACTTGCGCATAAGGTATTAAGATAAGAGTACTACCGCTCAACCTTGAAAAATGATACACTTTAGTTCATTAGGAAGTGAGATAAATGCCAATGTTTCTCCACAACTTAGAGACATCCCTTTCAAGAACTGAATGTGGTTTCGAGCCCCTGGCCAGTTGATAAATGCGGTTGACTTTATACGGCCTTTGCCCAAGGGAAGGGTAGTGTTAGCTACGCCATTGTCGCCTTTGATTACTTTACTAAATAAGTTGAAGCTGAATCCCTGGCTAAAATCACAGAGGACAATATTTCCAAATTCATTTGGAAGAACATCATCTGTTGGCTCGAAATTTCCCATTCGCTTGTATTAGACAATGGCGGGCAATTTGACAACAAGAAGGTCAGAGATTCGTGTGAAGAGTTAGGAATAAAACAATTTCTCATCATCACATTACCTTCAAGTAAACGACCATGTGGAAGCAGTCAACAAACCATCAAGCATACCCTGAAAAAGAAGCTTGATGAGTCAAAAAGGGGCCTGAGTGGACGAGCTCTCCTAGGTAAATGGGCAATTCGTACCATGAGTCAAACTGTAACAAGAAAGATCCTATTTTCTATGATATATGGACCTGAGGATATGAGCCTTGTTGAGGTAGGATTGCCTTCGCCTCATCGCTTGCATTTTAATGAAATATTTAACGGCGAGTAGAGGAGATGTGAACTGGACTTCCTTAAAGAAAGAAGAGACAATTCCCAAATGAAGCTCTCCTCTTATCAAAGGAAAATAACTCGATACTAAAACATGAGGGTGAAGAAGAAGTCGTTTCGAAGAGGAGATTGTATTGAGATAGGTTTTCCTATCTTCTAAAGAGCCAGGCATGGAAATAGTAGGCCCCAATTGGGAAGCCTTTATCATATATCAGAGGAGCTAATGCCCGTCACCTATAAAATTGAAGATTTGGATGGAAAGTTAGAGCCTTATCCCTGAAATGTAGAACATTTGAGAATATACTACCATGAACATGGCCCATCTATTTGGTTGGATTTTTTTTCCTAGCTTTTGTAATTATCCTATCAATAAAGATACTTCTTACATCTATGAATTCATTTATATTCAAACCCCTTCTATGGATGGATCAATCATCATGAAGGAAGTCTTCGCCCGAAAGAGTCACCTCATTGCAAGAAATGTCATCCGCCTTGGAAGAAAAGACATGAAGTACCCTTGTGGGACCAACTTGAAACCAGTGAGGAGAACCCCTTATATGGATAGATCAAACATTATGGAGGAAATCTTTGCACGGAAGAGCCACTCTCTTGCGAAAAATGCCATACGCCTCGAAAAAAAAAAGTATGAAGCACCCTATGGGGCCAACCTTGAAACCTATAAGGCGAGCCCCTTTCATGGATAAACCAACATCACAAAGAAAGTTTTTGCATAGAAGATCCACCTCTTTGTAAAAAATTAAATGATCCTATAAAGAGTCTCTAATAGTTGGTTCGCAGCACCTTCATTGACGAACTCACTTGACATTGAACTTCGCATTATTATTTAAGAGAAAGGCCAGATTATGCATTGGTGAACAACCCTTTATACTTGGATAATATCTTAAGATTGTTCAAATAAACTTTGGCGAACTCATGTGAAGATTAATTGAGAAAAACGACCCGATAAAAGGATTTGTGCTTAGTTAGATAACCCAGTTGATGATGGAATTATTCTTGAACTACTCCATGCTATCGTGTCATTTTGGTTTAAATGGTTGATAAAAGTTATTAATTAGCAATCAATTCAGATTATTAAGTTAGTTCAGATTCGAGTATTAGAACGTTAGTCTATATAGCTCGTCGATGCGTCAACACTTGTACAATTGGTAAAAGTAAAACAACTGCATAGGGAAAAAAATACTTATACATTGAAAGCGAATTGATTACAATAGGTGAAACACCTTAAAAGTACAAGAAACAAAAAGAAAAAAGAGCCTAAATATACTAGGTGGCATCATCCTATTGAGGTTGCATTAGGCCTTCCTCTAAGTCTTCCACCGAATATTCAAAATCATCATCTACGGGTTGGACGACTTTGTTAATAGAAACTCATTCCTTATTGCAGCCAATCTATTTGGGGATGCAGCTCGGCCATCATTTTAAGGACTTCATTGTATGCAACCTTTCTCCAATATAAATCAAGGTCGTCATACTCAGCTGTTTCATGGAAATGCTCTAAATACATAGTAACAGCTACCTCCCCCGCCCATCTAGCTGATGCTTCAGACCTGCAACCTCAACAGTCAACTCATCAACTTGGAACTTCAGTTTTCCATTCTCTTTGTTTGTAACCTCCAAGGCCGACGAAGTAATATTTTGCAAGTCAAAAATTCTCCACCCTTTTCATCACACCATTGACTTCAGCTTTGTAGAGGTGGACCTTCTTCTTCAAGTCTTCATTTTCAGTTGCAATGAGACCCAACCTTGATTCCACCTCAACATGCCTTACCTTGAAAGCCTCAATGACTTCATCAGTAGTAGAAGCTTCGACCTTTAGCCTTTTCACCTCATCTTCTGTATCAATTGCTTTTTGGCGAAAGCCTCTGTTCAACCTCTACAGTATCCTCATGTCCATTTGGACATTCGGAAAGAAGCCTTGTGAGCGAGCTACAGGGCGAGGCCCGCTTCAGTCATGTTAATCGAGTCACAGGTCTCGGCATATGGACATATTTCTTAGTCCAATACTTGTAATAGATTGTTGTAGATACCCGGACCTCGACAAGAATTATTTCTTGAACCTCATGGGCCAACTTGTCCGACCTTTCCCCAAGGAAGTTTTGAGCCTTCCCTTCTGTAGGGTTCCCTTTGGCCACACCCTTCGACCTCTTTCTTTTTATAAGGCCCTCCCGTCAGCCTGGTCCTCAGGTTCGATCACTGGATTAGTTGAAATAGGCACAATCAAGATAGGTTCTTCCAATGACTCTTCTATCGTCGTTTGCCTTTTTGGAAGATGGGAAGGTTTGGTATTCTTCGATACCGTCATTTTTTTTTTTTTGGGCCTCTTTCCCTGGGGTTTCACTTTCTCTTTCCCCTTTTTATCTTGAGGCAGGAGGGTTTAGCTTCAACAGATGAGCCAATTTATCCCGTTGATGTTTGTAAGTAGAGGTGTTGGTGTTTATTCTTTTTCGCCTGGCCCAATCGCTTCAAAAAAAACAAGTCAGGCTTGACATAGTCCTTCTTCTCATGTTGATCTACATAAATAATAGACAACAATGCTCACGTTACCTTTGATGGCCATCAGCAGATGATTGACGAATAGGAACATCCTAGTTATCACCTTTGCAAATATCTTTGCTCGATGGAAAGTTCGTAGATCTTTTGAACAATAACCCACTATTTTAGTTCAAACTCGAACCTATCTATTGTAGCTGAACAAAAAATAAAATTAGCAAAACGTCACATGATTGTAAGCAACAAACAAAATCACTTTGGAGAAAGACTCAATATACTCACAGTACTAGATTGGAACCGTTATCTAAGGAATCGCATCGCCCTCCACAATTTGTTGTGAGCCCGTACCCAAAACCACAAAAATTCGTAATTTTTTATGGATGACGGTTGCCCTAGAGGCAAGGAAAAAGTGGCCCCAATGGTTCATACAGCACCATCCTTTGTAATCCTCCCCTACTAGAGGCTCGGTGTTGGAATAAGGTCTGAAAGACAAGCAGAGGCGTATTCTCGCCAAGAGTTGCCTCCTTCCAAAGAAAGAAGGCTCCTGTCAATTGGCTTCATACATTTTGTAAAAGTTGGATGGGACCAAGTTATAATGCCTAACATATATCTAAAGAAAGGGCGAAGAGGTAGCCTCATCCCCCCACACAATATGGCCTCGCTCATCTAGGTTCGACAATATTAGCTCAATGTTATCTGGGATCCTAAACTTGGTCCTAACTCCTCCCGTTTGTTTTCCTAAATATTAGTAGGACACAAAGAGGCCCTCGACCTAATGCTACGGTCAACTGGGCCTTCTTGCATCATCCACGTGCTGTGAGGACCCCCCAATCGCCTCCATAATCCTCCCAGTAGGGATTAGAGGCGGCAAGCCAACTACGGCACATATTAATGCCATGTCGCCCCTTCAGAATATCTCTGTTTGGTTTTGTTTTTTTTGAAGAACAGTCCATTCTCTCTATGTTTTTGGAAAACCTAAAAGATGACAAAATTAGTCTACTACTTACATAGGCAAAAGGAGAACTGAAAAGTATGAAAATTGACTAATTCGCTGCAAATAACTATACAGTCGTTGGTAGAGCTCAACCCTTCTAAGTGTGGAAGTCTTATTGAATTTTGCAAAGTGAAAAAGGTGCAAAATAAACGATGACTTTTTTTATAAGCAAAGGGATAGAATTAGGATCACCCAATCAATTCCACTTAATCCCAGTGTACACATGTTCTTTTTATCTGAACCATTAAACAAAAAAGGCACCCATTTAAAGTTGAATAGACGACTTAGATCAAGCCGTACTAGGCACACGCGCTTGACTTGCATCGCATTCGCCAATTGTAACATACTGTTATCATTAAGCATTTAATGTACACAAAATACGCGTATATAAAAAAGGGAAAACTGCCCCATTGCCGTATCTTGGAAAGAAGAGAAGTTTTTAAATCATTGCAGCACGCATTCCATTAATGTCTTTTTATAACTATGCTTCGTGTTTGCTAAAAGTGCCTTACCACAGGCTTTGACTCCATCAACGAAATCGTCCTCTTAGCAGGGGCCTCACTTTAATGAATTTAAGCCTTACCATAGGTTTTAGCTCCATCAACAGGCTCACCCTCTTAGCAAGTGCCTCATCTTAATGAATTTCAACATTACCATAGGCTTCGACTCTATCAATAGGCTCGCCCTCTTAGCAAGACCTCGCCTTAATGAATTTCAACCTTACCATAGGCTTTAACTATATCAACAGGCTCACCCTCTTAGCAAACACCTCACCTTAATGAGTTTCAACCTTACCACAGACTTCAACTCTATCAATAGGCTGCCCTCTTAGCAAGGGCCTCACCTTAATGAATTTCAACCTTACCACAGGTTTTGACTCCATCAACAGGCTTGTCCTCTTAGCAATGGCCTCGGTATAATGAATTTCAGCCTTACCATATACTTCGACTCCATCAACGGGTTTGCTTTCTTAGTAAGGGCCTCATATTCAACTAGGTTTACGTACTATCATGATATCTTACTCACACATCATAACATATACCAACTCATTAAAACCTCTACTTAAAAGTTCACGCATTATATAAATATCCATACTTGAACTTCGGGGATAGAGATGGGCTATGCTATTTCTTCGCAAAACGCAACACGACCCCAAGTAGAACAAAGAACATCTCAATTTAGTGGCGACACCTCAAGTTAAAAGTCAACGCATTATATGAATAATCATACATAGATTTCGAGAACTATTGTTACGCCTTGTTTGACGAGGCTCCATAGAATACTACATGGCAAGAAAACTTGGCCCGTGCTCTACGTCACCCTATGAAAAAAGGTAGTTTGGCCACGTGAAAAGGCCAGAACCCTACTTGGATAATCGAGCCCTCATGAAGGAGCAAGACTGCAATGGGTCTAGCAGAAGATCTTTTATGTAATTCCTAATAAGTGATTGAGGTGACAATTCACTGCTATTG
Organism: Fraxinus americana; assembly: GCA_035079005.1. Classification (NCBI taxonomy): domain Eukaryota; kingdom Viridiplantae; phylum Streptophyta; class Magnoliopsida; order Lamiales; family Oleaceae; genus Fraxinus; species Fraxinus americana. The sequence goes on along the minus strand of CM068725.1, from coordinate 17,072,632 downwards.
TCACCCTATCCAGCCAAACATGTCAAGTCTAAAACTTTTGTCAGATTTATGGGCAACGAAATGGTATCAACATTAAATGCTTATGATTGATTGATACATTTGACAAGAGGCCTCAGTTGTGTAGATGAGGCCACATATACTTTATGGTACGGTCAATACCCATTCATTCTATTATAAAAGCTCACAAAATGTACCATTTCAAAGGTAATACAAGTTTAGACTCTCAAACTATAACTCTACTATCCTTATTCTTATCACGTATTCTCCCTAAAGCCTACCCCTTTTTTTTTTTTTTTTTACTTTGGAGGCTCACGTCTAAAACACTTTCCATACTCAAATACTTACAACCCAACTAACTTGACTGGCGCAGCACGTGCATCCAATTCCACCACCACCGCAGTGCGTGTGTGTAGCCAATTCTACCCTAGTGTGTAGGAATTAGGCTTAAGTGGACGCGGGAGTCCTTAGGATCCATTGGTCACGTTGGAGGTACAGCAATCAAGGTTAACATTTGACATCTTTCAATTTTAGTTCTAGTTATCATCCACAAACCGCGAACAAAGTGAGGTGGTAAACCGAACTTTGAAGATGTATTTAATGAGTTTTACAAGCTTAAGACCCAAAGAATGGATAAAATGGCTTCCGTGGGCAAAATATTGCTTTTATACTAGATGTCACTTTTATTTGAACAAAACTTAATTTGAGGTACTAGCGTATGGTTGTGAACCTCCTAAACTATTGCATAATATTCTTGGAATTGCACGAGGAAGAATGTTGGAAAGAGATCAGGTTCTTAAAGATGTTCGCATTTATATTTTACAAGCTCAAGAATGGATGAAGAAAATTTATGATACTAAACTTCAAGAGCAAGAGTTTGTAGTAGGTGATTGGATATTCATGAAACTTCAACAGTACAAGTAGCCCTCTCTTTCATCTAAAAAAAATTTCAATTTATCTCCCTGTTTTTATCGGTCATTAGAAGTTTCATAAATGATCGGCAATATAAGGTAAAATCACCTCCATCTTCCCATTTGCGTCCAACATTTCGCATTTCAGTGCTCAAAAGAAAGGTTGGGGCATCAAGTAGTTTTCAAAAATTACCACCTGTAAGTGAAAGTTTGGAATACATCCCTCTATTAGTAATTAGCTCCATGAAAAGAAAATCGAGGGGCTAAGTGTATGGCAAGGACTATCCCCAGCAGAAGCAACATGGGAGGATCGTCAAGCTACTCAAGAACGTTTCTCTGAAATTATACGACTTCATTTGCAGTTGTATAGAGTCGAGGTGAAGATATTTTGGTTACAGAAAAGTCCCTTGTATAGTCCTTAGTGGATTGTACATTTATAGCCCACACTAATTAGCGTGGGCTGTAAACGTACAGTCCGCTAAGGACTGTACATGTAGCATATTTCTTTTGGTTATTTTCAATCTTTATATTTTTCTATTTGAACAATTCATAAGCTTGTTTCCTATTTCGTTATTACGTCCATACTTTGCTGGACATCAATGTTTTGTTCAACTCTATTTATGTGCTTGAGCTTTTTGAAATAAAACATGAACAATTTAGCAATTGCGGGGTTGGTTCCTCATATAAACCCATCAATTTGTTCCTTCAATCGCAAGTTACAGTCTTCAAATTCTTCATCCGTAACACTCTGATAATGCAAAATGAAATTTATGTACTTCCCCTATTAAAGAGCTAATTGATCATGCTTTGAAGAGAAAAAAGGTTGAACCCAATCTTAAGGGTCCCCCACCACTCCGTCCCTAGAGCATTGTGGAGGAGGTAAATCGTGGGATGTGTTTCAGCAGGCTAGGGTACAAGAGTTGCCATACTTGAAAAATTAATATTATTGTTGGGAAAAAATTTCCCTAAATGCAACGAAAATGGAAAAACAAAAAGCGAGTTTGAAAGAGAGAACACGAGTTTATCGTGGTTCGACAAGCGTGGATAAGTACATAAGAAGGAGACTTTATTAATTGTGACAGTAGTACTTCCTGAGGTAAAATCCCTTTTCAAATTATTCTACATGTACATCAGGATTTACACCTTGGTATACAGGTAGAAAAACCCTCATTTTCCAACCAAACTTTATTGTTAAATTAGGATTTTAATTACTTCCTTGACTCCTTAATTAATTTTATTAATTTGAGTCTACCTAAATATTCTTCATCATGATTCAAATTCTTCAAATCATGGCACACCTAGGCATCCGTATTCACACCTCTTTACATGTATGTGTCACTTTTCCTTGATCAATTGTCCAAGAAATGAGCCGAATTCAAAAGCTTATTAAACGTGAATCTACAATTTGATATATTTGAACTTCAAACTTCATTCTTCTTACCGTTACCCACAAAACCTGTCTTGGACACTTTACAATATTTGGCAACAATGGAAGACCATTCTCTTTGTGACTCGATTATCACAAATCTACCTTGGTATGACTCCAATACCACTTCTCCACATCGGTGCGACTCCATCATTACAGCTTTAACCTAAACTTTCTACCTTTCATTATCATTGAAGAACTTCTTTCCATTCATCATAACAGCGAGTGAGATTACTCATAACCCAATGTGTGTAGCGTTCCCAACTATATTTAACATTGCTTCAGTCTTGGGACATGAATAATCTATGTAAATAATCTCACCGCTCCATTAAACATTTTCACTTTCATAGTACCTGAACTTTTAACTTCGAGTTTCTCATTATTAGCTAATATAGCGCACATGGCTTGTGTTCCTCAAACCTCTCATTGTGCAAGCACATATGATACACACATGACTTGTATTCCTCAAACAAACTTCTGTATATTGGAAATAGTCAGATTTTCGAGCACTCTATGGTACTATTGCGGGTCGGTCAGTTGGAGGGGTACAAAAATGGGCTAAGTTAAGTGTGTGACGTGGCATTGCTGGTAGAAAGGAACGGATTTGGCGTTGGATGGGTGTGCTGAAATCATGAGAGGGAGGTAATAGCCGTTTACACCGAGCACTTTGATGAACTTGCGTCGTCTATACAACTAAATGCTTGGCTATCACGAAGGGCCTCTGTTGTGTTTCGAACCCTGGACCTATTATAAAGAAAGTGTCCTTCCAAAATTTTAATATGGCTTTGCTGGATTGTTGACACTTGGCGTGTTGATCACCGTTGGATCTCATTCTAGAGGCTTCTGATCTATATCTTCCAAGTGACACTTTGTTTGGCTCTGAGATTCTTTTTCTAGGGGTTTCATCCCTTCTTCTGCCTTCTAGAGAGGAAAAAACCTCATTCTTCATTAGGGTTTCACATTCTCGAGTGATTAGAGTGTGTAAATGTTAGAATTTCTTAGATATACTTCTGATTATAAGGAAGTGATGTATTTTTGAGTGATTTGTGTGATTGGTGAAGTTGGTGACATAATTGAGTGCTCTGTTGTGATTCTTGGCTAGAAGGTGTTTTCGATCCAAAGTCTTTTGTAAGGATAAGTCTTTGTGGGTTCATCTTGTATTCTTGAACCAATTGTAATCTTTGGCTGTCATATTGTTGGCTGTTAGTGCAACCGAGTAGATATTCATTATTTGGATGCTCAACATGGGATGTAGGCGTTAGATTCGAGCGTCGAACCTCCGGGGCTTAGGTCGAAATAATTCTTTGTGTTCAATCTTTAATTTTCTGCAAGTTTATACTTTGATCTGTTAATGCTTGGTGGAATCTTGTTTAATATCGTGTGTTGTGGGCCTTTTCAGCCTCCTTTTGCACATAACCTCGGTCTTGCCAAAGCCACAATTGAGTCAGAAAGCTACAATGCTATCTAAACTGGGGATCCCCTAGCTTGTTCGATGAAGTTGTAATGCATGATATCGATTAATAAAATTAGACGTTCGCCTTAAATATTAAGTAAGCGTAATTATTTCCTCGAAAAAGTGCATTGCTTTTTTTTTTTTATAAAACTATAATGAAAATCAATTATAAACCAACAAAATAACTCACACTAACTTAGAATTGCGAGGAACAACACTAGGCAAGCCAAGTTCGGACTAGGTTTTTCTCTCTTAGCTCCCATTCATCTGGTATGAGTAAATTATCTTTGTTTCTTTCATTAGCCAGAATTCCGGTTCAACATTCCCTTCTACTTGATATTTTTTTCTTAATTTTGTAGTAATTAATAAATGCTTGAAATTTGGGGAATAAAAAAGAAGAAGGAGAAGGAGAAGGAGAAGGAGAAGAATAAAGGAAAGGAAAGGAAAATTTGTACTTACATTAATTCCTTCCTTTTTGCAGAATGTATTACTCCAACGAGATCAAAATCAGAGGGAAAATTGAATATAAAAATACTTTAAAAAAAAAAAAAAAAAACTATAGTTCATCACCGTTACTCCGGCGGCACAATGGACAAGTCCGATTAAATTCCGACCATATTTTGATACAATCAAAATGAAATATATGGTTGCACACCGGAAGACACCCTAACAGTTCTCGGTTTTTGTATTTCGATAGACATATAGAGCATTCACGTTCCCCATCTGCAGCTTCTTCGATATAAACATCGATTGCTACATCATACCTCTTCCGTTCCTCCGTCGTCTGGGACCGAGTCGAAGTCTCTGCACCCGTTGGCTCTGTTGCTGGTGGTAGACGGTTTAGGACTGGCGCGGCTGCCGATGTTGGATGGTATATGATTGGAATAATGCGTCCTGCCGGTGGAGGACGGTTTACGACTGGCAGCTCTATTACTAGCGGTACATTATTGCTGGTTTCTTTCCAACATGATGACAAAATGAACACAACAAGACATACTAAAATTTCTATGACAAGTATCTCAATTAATGACAACATGTTTAAAGGAGGAGGAAGACGGGGAAAGAGAGAAATTAAAGCAGACCTAATCTTTGATGAACAATGGCTTATATACAGGCAGAGTTTGAGTCCTTGTTACAATCTAACACTGTTTCCGAATTTCAATAGGAAAGGAGAAGAAAGTGGATGCCTATATGATCTCTAATAGATTTCACTCAACTTATAATTAATCTTGAAAATAATAAAAAAGTTATTTTATTTACTCCTAAACAAGTATTATTTTCGTTCCTACTTTTAAGTATAGTGGCGGATTCGACTTTTTTCTTCGAGGGGACAAAAATTAAGTGTCAATTTTTTTATTTTTTATTTATTATTAACGAAGTCCTCAAAAGGGAGGATTGGAAAATTAATTGATGTTTTGAGGAAAATATTGTGCGCGGTACTCTAAAAAGAGGGGAAGAATAATTATTTTTGTTTTGAGTCCCTCGTTGATATTCATTAAAAAGAGATTTTTTTTATTATTTTTTTTGGAGAAAATGTGTTTAATAATAATGATTTTATGGAGAGTGTGTACTTAAAAAGTAGAGAAAATTTTTTGAATTTATGTACAAAATATTTTATTGTGGAAATGTGTTATTGAAATTGAGTTTTTTTTTTTTTTTTCAAAAAAAGAATTTTTTAGATAGTAGTAGACAAATAGAGGCTGAATAGGAAAAAAAAAGTGTAGATTTTTGAGGAAAAGTAAAATAAATCGGAAATAGAAAAGCTGTAGGGTCAGTGGCCCCCACAGGGACCATGTGACTTGAGCCTCCATTTCGAAAGAAACTTATAAGTGATTTATAAATTTAATTAAGGTTAAAGTTAACTCCAATCATACATTCATAATTATTATTTATTACTATTCATACAATCAGCTTGATCCCTCTTTATAAATCATTCATATATTTGCCAAAGAGAGGCTTAAGTTAAATTATCACTAAATTTTTTTACATAGACAAATCGAAAGGGGCTGGACTGGGCTACACCACGTGGCAGCCCAAACACAGATGGAATTTTGAAATAATAATAATAATAGTTGAATTTAAAAGAGAAAATAAGACAATACAAAGATAATAGAATTGTATTGAATGATGTAATTTGTTTATAAGAGAGACATCCTATTTATAGCTTAATTTGATAGGAATTTACTTTCTAATCAATGTGCGACTAACTAACATGTGCATTATGTATATATGTATGTACATTAACAGCCCCCCTCAAACTCAAGGAGGTAAAATGGAGACCAATTTGAGTTTAGAAACTAAATCCTGAAGGCGTCCAGGAGGATGTGTTTTAATGAAGATATTAACAGTTTGATCGGCTGAAAAAACTGATAATAGTCCAATAGTCCCACGGGTGAGATGATGACGTATAAAGTGACAATCAATATCAATGTGTTTTGTGCGTTCATGAAATACATCATTGTGAGCAATTTAGATAGCACTTTGATTATCGCAGCTTATGATAGTGGAAGTAAAATGAGTGACGCCCATGTCTTCAAGTAACCAGCGAAGCCAAAGAAGTTCCTAAGTTGTATCAGCAAGGGCTCGATACTCAATCTCTGTACTGGATCGAGCGACTACTGTTTGGTTATTGTTGCGTCAAGAAATAAGAGAATCACCAAGGAAGAAGCAATAACCAGTGGTGGATCTACGATCAGTGGGGTTACCTGCCCAATCTGCATCTAAGTAGGCGAGAAGCTCAAGTGAAGATTGAGATGAGAAATAGAGACCATAAAATAGGGTCCCTTTGATGTACCTGAGAATCCGAAGTACTGCGGCATAATGGGATGTGCGAGGAGCAGAGAGAAATTGACTGACAATATGGACAACATAAGATATGTCAGAGCGAGTAACTGTAAGATAAACAAGACTACCGACCAACTGACGAAACAAGGTGGGGTCATCTAAAGGTGTACCATCCATAGGAGTGAGTTTAGAGTTGAGCTCTAGAGGAGTAGTACATGTCTTACTATCTGTGAGTCCCACTTGAGTAAGAAGATCAGAAGCATAATTTGCTTGCGAAAGATAATATCCCTCAGAGTTAGAAGTGATCTCAAGTCCCAAAAAGTAACTAAGCTTTCCAAGATCTTTCATCTTCACATGTTGGCAAAGATAAGTTTTGAGATCCAAAATTCCGGATGTGTCATCACCAGTGATGATCATATCATCAACATAGAGGAGAAAAATGATAGTACCCTGTTCTGTTTTGTGAATGAAAAGAGCAGAATCATGTGAGCTGGAAGTGAACCCAAAATCTCCAACAATGGTGCTGAACTTGGCAAATCAAGCCCGAGGAGCTTGCTTGAGACCATATAGAGCCCGACGAAGTTTGCAGACTTGATGCGGAAGATGATGAGAACCAGGAGGAAGGCACATATAAACTTCTTCGGTGAGTTCACCATTAAGAAATGCATTTTTCACATCCATCTGAAACAATTCCCAACGACGAACGGCGGCAACTGCAATTAGGCTGAGAACTGAAGTAAGGCGAGCAACCGGGGCAAAGGTCTCCTCATAGTCAATCCCATACTCCTGGGTAAACCCTTTATCTACCAAGTGAGCTCTGTACCGATCAATGGACCCATCAGAGTGAGTTTTGATCTTGTAGACCTACTTGCATCCCATATCATGTTTGCCCTTTGGTAGATCCACTAGATCCCAGGTATGAATGTTTTCAAGTGCCTGTAGTTAATCATTCATTGCTTTCTGCCAAAGAGGATTAGAACTAGCTTCATGATAAGACTGAGGTTCATGGTGAGAAAGAATAGTAGAAAATACAACAAAGTCACGAAGATTAACAGAAGGAATTTTTACCCTGTCACTTCGTCGAGTAGGGAGATTAGAAGCTGTTGGAGCAGATCCATTGGAAGAGACAATTCTTCAGAAAAGGGTAAGGTGGATAACTCAATTGAGGGATCTGTAGACATATCAGTTGGTAATGACGTATCTGAGAGAGAGAGATGATGTGTTGATGGAGATGTTGACTCAGAGGAAGAGTTTGTCTCAAGAGTGTCAGGAAAAAGATCTATGGAGAGATCAGTGAATAGGAAAGAGGTGTTGTCATGCGGGAGGTGAAACTTGGATATGGAGGCGAACATCTTGTGTTCCCAGAAAACAACATGAAGAGATACTCGGAGACGTTTGGAGTAAGGATCCTAACATCTGTATCCTTTGTGTTCAATACCGTCCTAAGAAACAACATAATCGAGATCTAGATTCCAATTTGGTGCGTTCATGAGGCTGAAGAAGAACAAAAACAGGCACAACCAAATACTTTAAGAGTGTTATAGTCAGGAGGGTGACCATAAAGACGTTCAAATGGTGATTGATTCCCAGTGATGGGAGAAGGCACACGGTTCTTGGTATAAACAGCTGTAAGAGCAGCTTCACCCCAAAAGCGTTTAGGACATGAAGCGGATATGAGAAGAGCACGGACGGTATTGAGAATGTCTCGATGTTTGTGTTCAGCACGCCCATTTTGTTGAGAAGTGCTTGGAAACGAATGATGAAGAAGGGTGCCATGTTGGTAAAGAAAGTTAAGGACTTTGTAGTCTGTGTATTCAACAGCATTGTCAGCACGAAACACTTTGATATTGCAAGAAAATTGAGTTTTGACCATGGTAGCAAAATCAAAGTACAACTGAGGTAATTCAGATTGATTGCGCATAAGAAATATCCAAGTATAACAAGAGTAATCATCAACAAAAATGACAAAATATCTAGAGCCTCCCATTGTAGGAATGGGAGACGGGTCCCAAATATTAGAGTGAATTAAATCAAATGGTGCAAAAGAAAATGAATCACTTTTGTAAAATGGCAATGCCAATTGTTTTGCAAGTTTTCAAGGAAGACAATCAAATTGTTCTTTAGGAACAAGTCCTAAATGACCACTAGATGCTAAAGATTGAAGACGACCAACAGAAGCGTGACCCAGACGAGAATGCCAGAGACTGATGGATGGGGTAGATGAGACTGAAGCTGCTGTTTGAACTGATGAGGAGAAACGTGTGGAAGGTGAAGATTGATGAGCTCAAAGAGTCGTCAAACTTTACGGCCTATCCCAAGAGCTTGTCCCGTTTTTGGATCCTGCACACAACAACCAGAAGCAGAAAATATGATAGTTAGACCGAAGTCACATAATTGACCAACAGATATAAGATTGAGAGTGAGTTGGGGAATACAGTAAGTATCAGGAAGAGAAGTGTTTAATGTCGATATTTTTTCGATATGACTCACAGTCATAGAAGAACCATCAGCAATTTGAATAGTCAGAGCATGATTAGCAAGATGTTTGGTGGCAAATATAGTGGAATCAGGTGTCATGTGATTACAACATGCAGAGTCGAAAAACCAGGATGAATTACCTGAGGTGACTGACATAGCAGTAGAGGGTATATGACCAGAGTGAGCAAGGACTTGTTTGACAATTTCCTCTATGTTAGAGGCAGAAAACATCTCACTGGAAGTAGTGAATGATGAACCTTCAGCAGTAGTGCCAGCAGATCTAGAAGGAGTACTGCGAGACATGTATTGCTGGGAGTGTCTGTTGGGGTTTTGAAAACAATCACGCTGAAGATAACCTGGGGCTTGCTTCTGAGAGAATTTGCAAACTCGAATCGGGCATTCCAAGAGAGTGTGTCCTGTTTTCTTGCAGTAATTGCAGAATTTTGAAGATCCGATGGATGCCCTTTGTGTTGAAAAGATCCAGATAAATGCCCTTTGTTGTTGGGTTGAGGTCCTCTGGTAGTGGCGAAGACAGCATCTACAGAGGTTGTTTTGCGAGGGGCAAGACGAGTTTCCTCCGAAAGAAGTTCAGTGCAGCTTGATCCAAAGTAGGTAAGGGATTGCGATGAAAGAGAGATGCACGAACATGCTCAAACTCATTAGTAAGGGCCATGAGAAAGAGAACCAAGTGTTAATGATCTCGATAGTCGGAAAATTTCTCAGCATTTTTGGCATCTGTAAACTCTGGTTCTGAGGAAGCAAGTTGATCCCAAACATAGTGCATTTCAGATAAGAAACTATTAATGGATTGGCTAGGTTGTTGTTGCATACGATGTAGATACCCAGAAGTTGGTATTGATGAGACAGATCTACGGTGGTGTAGCGTTTCTGTAGAAAATCCCATAATGACTTGGCAGTCTTGAATCTACCTAACTGGAGACTGATGGAGCGTACACACGTGTTGCGAATCCAAGTGATAATTTGGTGGTTCTTGTTATCCCACTCTTCGAGACGGTCTATGTATTTTGTGTTATTTTCTCCAACGACTTTCTCTGGTTCAGAGATATCACCAGTGACATAGCGCCATAGCTTTTTGCCCTTAAGAAAGCTTGACATAGCTTGAGCCCATATGGTGTAGTTGAGTCCTTCCATGATAATGACAATGAGTTGTGAAGCCTCAAGATGCTCCATAATGTGAACGAAACTAGAGGAGGACAAAGAAAAATAATAATAACAGAAACCGAACTGAGCTGATGGAGTGGTGGCTGAGATGACGTCGATGGAGAATAAGACTCTGACTATAGTGATTACCCAACAAGTATGACAAGGATATACAATAAGTTTTTCTGATGTGAAGGATCCACTAATAGTGGCAATCACAGAGTATACTCAACTCTTGATATATCGAAAACCACTAAGAATAGTAGCTCTGATACCAAGTTGAATTTAAGAGAGAAAATAAGACAATACAAAGAGAATAGAATTATATTGAATGGTGTAATTTGTTTACAAGAGAGACATCCTATTTATAGCTTAATTTGATAGGAATGTTTTACTTTCTAATCAATGTGAGACTAACTAACATGATAAATCATTTATATATTTGCCAAATGGAGGCTTAAGTATAGAAGTTAAGCAAATCGAAAGTGGGTTGGACTAGGCTACATCATGTGGCAGCCCAAACACAGATCTAATTTTGAACTCAATTTTTTTAAGTGGAAATTATACAAAACCATACTTTAAATATTCAACATTCCAAAATCAAATTGGAAGTTTGATATTTCAAAAATCAGATATTTTATATCTATATATTAAATATTAATTGTATAATAATCATTCCAAATTTCAAACCCTAATTAACTTTTCCTCCTCTCCCTTTCCATCTCCATCTCCATCTTTCTTTTCTCGGTCTCTCTACCTTTCCTACCGGCGTCACAGCCATCCTTAATTCGGCACCGGAACTCCCTCATCGTACTGGGTAAGATTGGATCAAGGCAGTAGTGGATGGGCTTCTTGGAAAAAATGTCTCGAGGGCAATGTTTGTAGATCTCGAGCCTATTGTGATCGATGAGGTTCGCACTGGAGCTTATCGCCAACTTTTCCACCCGAATAGCTCATCAGCGGGAATGAGGATGCTGCCAATAACTTTGCCAAAGGACACTACACCATTGGCAAGGAAATTGTTGATCTTTGTCTTGACAGGCTTGCTGATAATTGCACTAGGCTTCAAGGATTCTTGGTATTCCATGCTGTTGATGGTGGTACCGAATCTGGGCTTGGATCATTGTTGCTTGAAAGGCTTTCGGTTAAGTCGTTGACTATGGTAAAAAATCGAAGTTGGGTTTCACCATTTAGGTATTTCTGGTAGGGATGGTGTAGCAGCGCTTTTGAGATTTTTGATGGGCTGTGATGGTGCTTGAAGCTTTCTCTATCTCTTTTGTTATATTTTGTATTCTCTCCATTGTTACAATCTGGTGGTGAGTTGGGGTTTTTTTATGTTATGTGGTGGTTGTGGTGTGGAGATCTGTGTTGTCCGTGGTGATGGGATGAGCGGTGGATCTGGTGGTGACGACGGGGTGGAGGTGGTGTCTATGGTGTCGATGTATGTGACCGACTGTTTGTGGTGGGGCGGTGGATCTCGTTGCAGCCATCGCGAAGATGTGGTCTGGTTTTGGAAATATGTCACAGATCTGGAGATGTGTGGTTGTGGAGGTGGTGGTGGATCTGTGGTGGCGATCGTGTGATAGTGATGGTGATCCGTATGGTGGTGGTCATTTTTTGTTATTATTGTGGTTGGGTCAACGGCGATGGTAGTTCTTTTTTGATGTATGTAACCTAACTATTGAACCGTGACTTTAAAATTGATAATTTGTAACTAAAAAAAGAATATGTGACCAACAAATTTGAAAATACGTAACCCGTGACATATAATTTTTTTGATCTGTGACCTATAATATTTTTAGATTCGTGACATCGAAATAATCCCTGACCTACAAATTTTCTGATCTGTGATCGATAAAAAAATTATGACCTATAAATTTTTTGAACTGTGACCATAAAATAAGTCGTGACTTACAAAATTTGTGATTTGTGACCAAAGAAAATATGTGACATATCAATTTGTGACCGATGAACAAATTGTGGCCTACAAAATTTTTGAGATGTGATCGTAAAATAATTTGTGACATGAAAATTCTAATTTGTGACCGAAAATTAATATGTGACTAACTAAATTGTAAATCTGTGACCAAACTTTAAAGCTGAAAGCCTGGAACGATCACCGAAATAGTCTTCGGAATAATTATCGAAATCGGAATGGTTGTCGGAGAAAAGTGGTGGCCGGAACGGTTGTCGAAACAATCGTCGAGAAGAGTGGTGACCGGAACAGTCCCCGAAGCGGTAGGAGTGGTGGAAGTGGGGTGGGTTAATTATATTATATTAGAATTAAATATTTAATAATAGATTGATTTAATAATTTATTATTTCATAAATAAAATTTTTAAAAAATCTGATTTTTGAAAGTTGAAACTTGTTTTTTGAGTTTTGAAATATGTAATACTTATGTTCTTTTTTATGAAATTTTCCTTTTTTTTAATTTTTTATCTTTTTCATGTAGAACGTTTCCCATAAAAATTCAACCTAAGTTCTAGCCCAAGATTTAAACTCACGTATCTCATCTTGACAAAGCGTTACAATTCCAATATGACAAAACTCTCTCTCTCTCTCTCTCTTCTTGGCCAGATCATTAATCATCAATTTTTGTATTTGTTCGTTCTTGGCCAGACCTCAATATCTTCACCTTGATTCAAATTCTTCGCATCATGGCACATCTAGGTATCCATATTCAGGCGTGGACCTACCTTAAGCCCAATGGAGGCATAACTTAGGGGATGGAAACTTCAAATGAGAGATATAGAGATACAGAGAGAGGAAGGTAAGAGGGATGGACTTTAAAGGCTGCAATAGAAGTGAGTGGAATTGCTGCACCAAAGAGTAACGTGTAATGGTTTTCTCATTCTTGTTTCTCTGTCTAAATCTATCTGTATCTCTATTTCTATCATCGTCCTTTGTTTTAACTCTTGTATGACTTTATACGTACATCTTTTATTAATGGGTCAATTTCATTCATCCTCTAAAATGTGAATAATTTGACATTTTTGAACTCCGATTTTCATTCTTCTTATCGCTATCCACAAAACTATCTTAGCCACTTCACAATATTTGGCAGCAATGGAAGACCATTCTCTTTGTGACTCGATAATCAACAATCTACCTCGGTACGACTCCAATACCACTTCTCCATAACGGTGTGACTTCGTCGTTATAGCTTTACCCATAACTCTTTTTATCTATTAGTCCATACAAATTTCTAAGCTCTTTACCTTTCATAGTCATCGAAGAACTATTTTGAGATTCATCTCATCGGAGCATGTAGATACTCATAACCCAATGTGTGTAGCACTCCCAATGATATTTAACATTGCTTTAGTCTTGGGATATGCACAATCAGTGTCAATAATCGCAACGCTCTATCAAACATTTCAACTTTTATAGTACACGAACCTTTAACTTCAAATTTCTCATTATCAGACAATATTGCTCCATTGTTCTAAAAAGTTTACCTAGGCTAGAAGCTCGAGTAAAGTGTCTCACAGAGATATCAATGAATTGAATTTTGATCTGAATCTGACGAAATTAATGGGAGATGAATTTTGGGCCTCAGTCCGATAACTCAATCAATATTCGAATCTGATAATCCGTTAACCAAATGGATCAAATATGGATATAGGTCAATCCAATCCGATAACAATCCAATCCGATTTGTTATAAATAATTGAGTTGGTAAAATATTTTTATGGTGGCATATCATTTGTCACTAAAATAAATAAATGAGAAAATAAATAAATTTAGAATTAAAAAGTAATCAAATTTAAAACATAAAAAAGTTGAAAAATTTATAATTATTAAACATATTTAAGAATTAGAAAATTTGAAAAAAAAATGTTGATTTCAACTAATGTTTTAAAAATCGACTCAAGCATCGACCCAGAAAATGAAGAGGGTCAATGGTCAAAAAGTCGAATCGAAGTCGAATCGGTATTGAACCTGTTGTCAAATTGAATAAATAACTATACACATAAATGTAAAATATTATAAAAACTTTAACGTAAATAAATATCTATATTTTTCTTAATTAATTAATTATTGTAATTTACTTTACAATTTCAAAAACTAATAATTAATATATAATAAATAATTTGATTTGTTAATGGAAATAATGAAATAAAATATTTATATTTAGAATTGACATTCAATTTTACCTTATCCTATATCAAATGTCAATAGAAAATTAGAAAATAATCTCTCCTTTAAAAAGGAATATCGTGATGGTAGAAGTCACTATTAGACTTGTTAGTAAAAATATGTGGACCTCAAGTTAGTTCAAATTTTTTAAAGAACATAAAATCATTATATTTGGAAAAATCAGATCTCATTTTTTGGTTTATAGTTAACCGGTCGGTTTAACGGTTTATTTGACGATTTTCAATTTTTTGTTTAATGTATGATGATTTGATTCCAACATTGATTTTGTCCTAATTTTTATTCATTTCGGATCGGATATCTGATAGCATAGCAAATCGAATACGGATTTAACAATCAAATATCCATTGGATTATTGGATCGAATCAGATAATTTTCTTATCGGCTCGGATTGGATATAGGTAGATCTGATCTATATCTGATCCTTTTACAGCCCTATCATGCCTAGTTTTTTTTTTTAAATTTCTAAATGGTAGAATTTTTTCTTCTGCTCTTTTGTCTTCCATAGATGCACTTTATTAATTTTTTTTATTTTTCAAAGTATTTTATTTTACTTTAGTTTATTAATTCTTTTATTTTTTTAAAAACTTTTCATTTAACTTTAATTTCAAAAATTTAAAAGACTTTATTTGTACAAAAATTAAAAATGACTTTATTCAATAAAGAGTTAAATAAAATTAAACAATGTCAACATGGCTTGCTGGCTCAGGCTTAGCCATGAGAAAGCCCGAGCCCCATTTTGGAGCGTCTGCCCTAGCCTCGATCCACACGAGCCCCGTGAAACTAAACTATAAATGAATTGTTTAATTTAGTCTTTAAAAACTATGTGGGAAGGAAGAATTGTTCAACTATGTACACTCATTGTGCTGTAATATTATTGAACGTTGCACTGGAGTTTTAAAGGCAAGATTTTCTATTTTGAAATTGATTACCAATTATCCACTTAATAGGTAAAGACAAATCCCTATTGTATGTTGCGCAATACATAACTTTATTCACCAGGAGCACGCTTTAGATATGTTGTTCGATGAGTATTCGGAGGAGAATATGATATTTCAAGATATACCGAAGTCAGATAAAGATCAATAAGTCATACATTTTGATGCTAGTCAAGCAACTCAAATAAGGCAAGTCAAGGGTCAAATTGCTACACACATGTGGAATAACTACTCAAGACGTCGTACATGATTCCGTGGATTTATTTTATATTTTGTTTAGTAGCTACTTGTTTTGCCAAATTTTATGTCCTTTATATTTGGAAAAAAATATTTGAAGATTCAACAATTTCAAAATTTATATTTTATTTAATATTATATTCACATTAAAGTATTAAAATTTATTGAATAATCAAATTTCTTGAATAAAATATTATAAAAAAGATTCTTAAAATTTTAAGGTAAACGCGTTTTCCACTTTTCTGTTTTGAGAAACAGTTTTTTCATAATGACAAAAAGAACGTATTTTCAGCAATTTCAAAACAGACATGCAAAACACAAAACTGAAAATGAATTCAAAACATAAAACTTAAAATTGAAAAACGAAGTGAACAATCCCTTATTTTCCAGAAAATTATGTTTATTGGAGTAATTTATCATTTTAAATAAAATGGAAATTGTATCAATTAATTTCCAGGATACGAGGTTAAGTCTTTACAACTGAATATTGAGTTCGAACCACAAGAACTCATCCTTCCCTTGAATTCTTAATTTCATGTTTAGAAAGCAATAATTGGAATTCTTGATTGGAATTTTTTAATCTTAATAAGAATTGTTTATTGGAAAAAAAAAAATTAATTCTTTAACTTTTAATTAAGATTGTTAATTAGGATTAATTGCTGATTATTGGAAACTGTTATTTCTGAATTCATTTTTTATGATAAACATAGGTTAATAAATTCTTGTAAATATGAAGGAAAATAAACGCATGTTCAATCTTAAGGGCTAGGATAACATTTTGATCCATCTGTATGCCTCTAAGAACCAATTCTATTGCCACCTGGAGATCCATATGTATGCCTCTAGGTTGTTTATGAGATTGGGATAACCATTATAAGGCCAAACACCTTATGTTGGAATGAAAATTCAGACGAACAAAGAAACTACAGTCAAGTCACACCCATGTATAAATGAAGTTAAACTTATTAAGATTATTTGCTCACACGAAGGAAATTATTGTACTAGGAACCAGTGTTTTAAAAAGTGTTAAACGTTGCTAGGCGTGGAGGTAAAATTTCAAACTTTACAAGTTTAAGCGAGCCTAGGCAAGGATTAGGCGTAAAAAAATATTTTCTTATTTTTAGTATTATTTTAAAATTTTTAATCATTTTAAAAATTATTTAATAATTAAAATAATACATATCAAATATCTAAAATTATAAAATACTATATTTACATAATAATTCCTACTATTAGTCAACTATACAATTTTCAAGTTTTCGAAATACAACAATTAGAATATTATTTATAATTTCAATTTTCAACTAGGCAAGTCCTAGCTACTTAATAGATTTATAGGAACTCTATACATATTTTTAGAGTTTGCAACAATAACGAGTCTTGAGATTATAATTACATAATGTAGATGATACAATAGCTTAAATCTTATTTAACTATTTAGATAAAATCATTTTTAACTTTTGTACATATAAAATTTTTTAAAAACTTGAAATTAAAGTCAAATGAATTTTTTTTTTTAAAAAAATTAATAAACTAAAGTCAAATAAAAGACTTTAAAAAAGGGAAAAAAAAAAAAAAACTAATAAAGCATGTCTAGGGAAGATGAAAGAGAGGAAGGAAAAAATTCAATCGCTTCGGAATTAGAAAAAAAAAAACGTCTATGCTCCAAACGAGGCGTTTTACCCGAGTTTCGAACCTAGACGAGTTTTTTAGAACACTGATAGGAACTAGGAAGATTATTAGATAATCAAGTGAAAGAATTGTAAAAAGAGGGCTCCACAAAAGAAGAAGTTGCTCAATGGTTATGGGTGGATGTAAGGCTAACATGCAAATCTCAGATGACGATGAAGGTGGGTATTGGATAGTTAAAGTATTTGAAGATAATCACAACCACAAATTTGTTTCACCGCTAAAAATGATAAAAATGAGATCAAATAGAAGCATGTCTGAATTAGCAAAAAATCTTTCTGAAGGATTCAAAATTGCCAAAGTTATCTCAGTTATTGGTGGTGATACTATTGGTTATAATGGGAGAGATTATTATAACTACTTGAGGCGTGTAAGACGCAAAGAATTAGAAATTGGTAATGCCCAGTCCATTCTCTTATTTTTACAAAAGAAGAAAGTAGAAAATTCACAATTTATTATACAATACAACGCGATGAAGATAGATGAGCTGCGAGCAACCAACTTCTTTTGGGTGGATGCAACATGTCGTATCACGGTGATGTCGTAAATTGATTTACTTCATGCTCATTTTCTATGGCTATCTTATTTCCATGAATACATAAGATGAAATTTGTAGCCAAGATTGATCTCTACTCCATATTCTTGATCATGCAGATGAATGCTAGTGACAGGATTGAAGCAAGACCATTGTTCTCATCCGTCCAATTTCTCTATTAGTGTTCAAGAACGTATTCCTCAGACTTCTTTGTTGCCTAATTGACTGGAAATTTGACTTTGTAACAAATTTAAGAACAATAATTTAACTTGGTGTTTGACTCAATTGCCATTAATGCAATCTCTGTGTGTGCGCACGTGTGCATCTTTTTTTCTTTTGTACCTGTAGGTTCATCAACCGATAATGAGACATAAAATATGTTTATTGAGTTGCAGTGAGCTTATGTTACTCTGATCTGATTAAAAGGAAATCTCTACACATTAAGACTTTGAAGGTGCATCTAAAATAAATGAAATGATTAAGTTTACAACAAGATATAAGCAAATTTGGTAGTTAAAATAAGGCAGTAGAGGTTTAATGAGAAAATCAATTCGAATTTATGAACATATGTGAATTGTTTTCAATAAACTAGGAAAACAAATTTCGTACACACTCTTCAAGAAGGACTACACAATTTGGGACACAAAAAAACTGAGAACAAAATACATAACAAATTAACAAATGTAGATGTTAGAATTGGATTGTGAGCCGAAATCTTGTTGAATATTTGTCTAAAAATACTATTGGAGAATTGGGAGTTGGTAGTAGACTTGATAATGTTTTAAAGAAGTCCAAGATGTATGATGAGAGATTCTACGTGTGACAGCCGCTCCCTAGGTGCAAGGGTACAACTCGAGTGGAGGTGTTACCGCTCGAGCGGCAGAAATGTTCGAGCAATATTTTAATTCCAATTTTTGATAGTTTTTTATTCCTATCTCATCCCAAATGTTCCATTGTTGGTTTTACCATTATATTGAGACTTCACATTATATTAAACTCTTCATTGTAATAATTCTCCTAGTATGATAGGGATTATTGTATTATAAATATATGGTGTATTACATATATTTGATGGATTCAAATTAATAGAGAGAGACACTCGTAGATAGAGAGATTGGGAGAGAGTCTCGTGAGATCCAACATAACATATTGTAACTCATTATTTTTGATATAGTGAATTCTCTACCTCTACTAGCGATTTTTCTTGTCTTATGTTTCCACGTAATCTTGTATTCTTGTGATTATTATTTTTATCTTGCCCATTATCTTGCGTTTAATATTCATAATAATTGACTCAATTTCTAACAAGTGCTATTAGGGCCAAGGATCGACGCTTTTTGAGAAAGCCAAGGATCAACTTAGAACAATGTTTAATTATTTCATGACGGCAAGTATTAAGTTTGAAATTTCGCTTTTGCATCGCAACACCGGAATTTCTTTGTGAGATTAAGATGCGAGTAGTTCTTGCTCAATTTGATTTGGATGATACTTTGTTGGGATGGATAAGATGTCCACAACTTTGACACTGGAGGAGGAGCAATGTAAGGATCTGAAGGCCCTATCACAGATACATCTTCATTTTTCAAATCAAATTCTTCATGACATGTTAAAGGAGAAAATGTTGACCTATGGTTGACTTTTGATTTTAAATTACTTCCCTTTTTAAATTATGTCTTTTTGCTTATGCCAAAAGGGGGAGATATATTGATAATTATGCATGATTATGTACGACAAACATATGGCATGACGATAGGGGGAACAATTAAATGGCTATATGCATGTTGATAGAGGGAACATTCGTCTAAGTCTTATATCAACTTGTTTTATCATTATGCACATTGACAGGGGGAACACACAACAATTTGTTCGATTTCAAGTGTCGATAGTAATTATTGCATAGAATCGATGACACGAGGTTCGATCCTAAACTTGATCTACGTCCCCCATTATCAAGCTCTCCGTCACGAGTATGTCTTTTTCCACTATCGTGATTTACTTATGGTGCAATCCAACCTTTTACAATACTTTCAGTGACTTACAAACAAGGAGCACCGATTCTTATAGAATGTTGAGTCCGGATGGACAGAGTTGTGACCGGTTTGAGTGCTATAAATACCTCATTCACTATTCACTTGCAACAACCTTTTTTGAGCATTAAAGTAAGCTTTTATTGATCCCAACAACCTTATTTTCTATCCTTAGGAGATCAAAAGTATCAAACTCTTGAAAAACTTTTGAGCGATTAAACTTTGTGAAAATCCTTATTTCATTAAAAGTTTTCCTACCTAAACACTTTGAGCTATACTATTTGCCATATATTAAAGTGTTTATCTCTTATCTTCTTGTACTCATAATTGATCCAGCTTTACGGGATCTCAATATGACCCACAATTCAAAATGAGTTTACAAGTGAAATCTTCTCTTCTTATCTAATAATAGATCCAATTATGAGTACAAGAAGAGAAGAGGCAAACACTTTAATAGATGGCAAATAGTATAACTCAAAGTGTTTAGGATCTTATTTGTAAGTCACCGGAAGCGTTGTAAAATGTTGGATTGCACCATAAGTCAATCACGATAGTGGAAAAAGGCCTTGCTCGTGACAGAGAGCTTGGTAACGGAGGACGTAGATCAAGTTTGGGATCGAACCTCCATAAATATGTCGTTTACATCCTCCATAAATATATCGTAAAAAAAAATCGGTTCAGCGGCTTAGCCGAGCCGATACTAAAAGTCTATCAGCTCGGTTTGGAAACGCCAAAAAAAAAAAAAAAAAAAAAAAAAAAAAATCCAGCCGAGCCGGCGGCTTATGAATAGTGTTTATGAATAGTGCCACCATTCTTCACTCTTTTATTTAAGTAGGAAATAGCCCAAATCCAATCCAAAAGCAAAGGACCCAATTATGAATCAATTACCCAAAAGCATATCTACATCCACAAAATGTAATCCCGACTACAGACACCCCTCATTTTTCCTCAAATCTCTTCACTGCGCGACATGCAATTGAATTAAACATTGAATTTCAATACTGATTTGAATTATATTGTGAGTAATGGGTATTCAGCATAACTCTCAATTTAAAAATTTGACAACACTTCCCGATGTGTGCCAACTGTTGGCATTTCCAAGAAAATCAAAGAGTTATAATATTGTTGATAGATTGATTCGTCTTGTCTTGACTCTTCCAGTTTCAACAACAACTACAGAACGTGCATTTTTAGCTATGAGTGTCATTAAGACAAGGTTGCGTACTGGAATGGAAGATGATTTTTTGTCCAGTACCATACTTGTGTATATAGAGAAGGAGATTGTAGATACTTTTCCATTAGATTCTCTTATTGACGAGTTTGAAGTGATGAGGACAATGAAAGACCAATTCCAGATGTCCAAGCCATCTCCACCATCTATTATGTATTAGATAGACAGTTTACTTTTTATCTTTTTGATATTCATCTAGCGTTCATGTTTTCAATTTGTATAGCGTTAAACACATAGATGGACATATTGTTTTTGTATCGACAAACTGATTGTCTTTTTGGTCAGTCAATCTAACTTGCCTATTTTGGTACTCAAAATCGTCGTTTTCAATGGGCTGTAAGCAAAAATCGTCAAATCGGAAAATCGAACCGAAACCGCATTTTAGAAACCGTCGGTTTGGTGCCACATGGACTCGTCAACGAAATGATTTTGAACCAAACCAAACCGGTCCGGCGAAAAAATATATAAGTATAAAAAAAATGAAAATTTGTGAAAAATCCAAATATGTAAAATTCAATAGTTGTCATGTGTGGGTATTTTTGTCAATTTCTAATTTTCTATTATATATATATTATTATTACCCAATAATCCTAATTTCTATCTAATAATCTGAAAACTAACCTAATATATCAAAAGCCATTTTCCTCTTCAGTATTCAGATGAACTTCACCCGACACCCGACACAGCCTTGAGCCACCAACACCACACCAAATCGGAGACAAAGAGATCTTGGGTTTTCGGTGATAATATTTGCTATAAATAAAGTTTCAGATCAATATTTTTTTGAGCAAACTGAGGTAAGAAATTTGAAATTATATGATTTTAGTATTTTTCTCAACTATTGGATGATTGTAAAATAAATTTATTCACTTTGATGGAAAGTGTTTATCTACTATGTACATAATTCTATTCTATTTGTGTGGACATACTCTTATTTTGTTACTGAATTAGGCATGATAAAATATGTCAATAGAAGCTAAAAAGTGTTCATATGCAATTTGATATGTGGATGAGCAGTTTAATAAGCTAAAAGAAACCAACAATAATTCCAGTGGCAACTATACTTGCATCAATTTAATTGTTGTGTTTTATTGTATGCTTAGATATTTTTGTTAAACCGTTTCTTTAAGTGTTTTGAATTAATAAGGATGATATCTATTCAGTTAGCCTATTAAAGTCTTGGATTTTGATCCAATAGGCGTAAAGTTTATCATTTAAGGTGTTGCCTTATTGATGTCTCAATAACTGTATTATGGAACTATATGCTTTCAAATAAATATTTAATTAGTTTATAGGTGTTTTGAGCATTATATTTAGGTTATTAGACTTATATTGTAACGTTATCGTAACATCTTAGCCTAAAAATAGTGAACAAAAAATTATTATTATGATTTCACTTGGGTTTAGTTGGTATTTAAATTTAT
Organism: Fraxinus americana; assembly: GCA_035079005.1. Classification (NCBI taxonomy): domain Eukaryota; kingdom Viridiplantae; phylum Streptophyta; class Magnoliopsida; order Lamiales; family Oleaceae; genus Fraxinus; species Fraxinus americana. Next base: position 17,050,180 of record CM068725.1, on the reverse strand, counting down.
AATAGATATATTTAGTTGTTTTAGATTCGTTGCTAGTAAGATATAAATATATATTGAATTCAATGAATTAATGACAAAAAAGTAGAATGACAAAAAAATATATGACGAAACCGGAGGTTTAAAACCGGACCAAACCGTTAGGTTTTGGTTTGAGTTTTTTTCAAACCGTTCAAGATGGTTTGGTTTAGGTTTGAGTTTTTCTCAAATCGGTTTAGACGGTTTTGTTTGAAAATATATCAAAAATCGATAAAATCGGACTGCTTACACCCCTAGTTTTCAATCCTCTTAGTTATACAAAATTTTCGGGGGCGAACCCCCCTTCCACTCCCCGTATTTTCGCCCCCGCAAGATTGAAATCTTGGCTACGTCCCTGTATATAAAATATCATGAAACTAAATCTGATGTTATGATAAAGGTTCTACCCAACCTCTGATGAGAGTCTACCCAACAAACAATACTTTTGTCTAGCTTGAAACCTCAAAACCCTGACTGTGACCATCCTCTGTCTTGTCATATAGTAGTAGGATAACTTCATAAACCTTAACCTTCAAAAGCAAGTGCAGCTGCTTCTCTCCATAGTCTTGTGGGGATCAATCTATAAATAAAGAATGACACAGATTCCAGCAAATTAAATCTCAATTAGAATGTATTAATTACAAATGAATCAAGCAACACTACTATGGTATGAGAATATAACATAGGGACCTCCTCTAGTGGTTTGATGTTTTAAAAAAATTGCATGTAGATTGTAGCATATATAGAGGATACGTTTTAAAAAGAAAAAGAAAAAGAAAAAAGGAACATCAAGTTCCAGATCCCCAAGTATGCATGCTCATGGTAATCAACTAATTGAAATTTATTCTACTATTAATAGTGTACAGAATCGATGGTATTTCATATTAGAGAAGGACCATCAGACCATATCTAAGAATAATCACCGTACAATTTTTGCTGAGAATTAAAAATGTGGAAGTTTTATATTGAGAATTATGCAACCAACTTGCAATATAATTCTTGAAATGTTACAAGATGCAATGCTTGGGAAAAATTTCTAAACACGTGAATATAAAAAAAAAAAATAACAGTGGGGAAAAATTAAATTTTGAATCAATTACCGTACATAGTCCAGTGTCGTTTAAAGAATCTTTTTAAGGGATCTCTAGATGGTAATTAAATTGGTTTTTAGGGGCTACAGATGGATCGAAATGGTATGTATTATTTTGCTCATTAATTCAATACATAAAAAAAAAAAACTCGGATTAAAGTAGTTGTACACACTTGTTGTACATTAAATTTGACACTCCATGTGTTGTCAAAATTTGTGCCATTAATTATTTAAAGTGTTGTTAAAATCAATATGTAAAAAAGTCGCATCACAACAATGTCAAAATTAATGCCAATAAAAATGTACCTGTAACATGATTGAACAAACCTAGATGAATTTTCTGAATTGGCCCAATTAACATAAATTTAGAAATCAAATTGCCACTAGTTATACATACGAATAGTCAAAAATTAAAAAATAAATAAATAACGTAAAAAGAACACGAAATGAAATATGAATATATCCTTAGATGGTGTGTCAAAGGATCCTGTATAGAGTACATAAGTAGATGTGCAAGATTTTTGAGAAGGAAAACACTCAATGCCCCGGCTCAATGATTGGGGCATTGACAGGGGCGCCAAGTGGCGCCCCCTACTAGAGGGGGGCGGCTATGGCAGCCCCCCTCCAATGTTGTCGCCCCTGTCAATGCCCCGGTCATTGAGCCGGGGCATAAAGCAGATCTCTTTTGAGAATTCCAGACAGTGGTGCTTTTGGGGTTCAATTTTGCCTGAGAGATGAGAATTTCAATAGTTATACAAATGTAATAAATAAAAGTAAATGGCGATAGGTAACTAAGAGATTTTATGGATTATAGAAAGTAATTAGAGGTATTTGGAAGAATGTTTATGAATATTGTATAGTATTTTAATAGATAGATTTTGTGCATTAGATTAATTCAAATTAAAGGTCTCGGTTATTTGTCAAAAAGACTTATCAATTTAATGGGTAAGACGAACTATCCCGATAATTTAATAATAACAAGAATTACGCTCAAATTATATCTAAACACAGGCCGACAACCCTTCTTACTCCATCTGAATTTTTTTAATTCCTAAAATTTGTATTATTAAAAAAATTATGTTTGTTGCGGTATTTTAAGCTACAGTTATCCATTTTGAATGATTCATAATATGTTAGAAATATTGCAATGCGACCACGATAAATATGTTATCGACGAAGTTTAAAGGTCGAAGATTTTCTTGCATAAATTATTGAACTCGCAAAACTATGATTATTGATTTTTTAAATTTATTTTCCATATTGATATCGATGTAAAATAAGATGAAGTTTAAACCATAATTATTAAGTCCATTTCCTGAGGCCATTTTCAACTTCTTATTATCAATTCATCTTTTATCAATTTTAAATTTGAAAGATGTATTTCAAAGTTTATCATGAATTCGAAAATATAACAAAAATCTCACCCGACAAGTAAAGAAACATAGCTTGTAAACAAGCCAAAAAATGTAACACCAAAACAAGAAGTAAAAGGAAAAAATAGCCAATTTGTTGTCCTTAAAAAAGTGACATACACATACACTTTGAACTCCAAAAATTTGTTGTCTAATTTAATTCTTGTGAAAAGATAAGGATATGTTAGTTTTTTATCGATGTGATTGAATGCAATTGAAACATCGATATTAAGAAATTTTATAGCAGTAGTTTTACTCGAAAGTGATGAAAAAGTGATAAGATACTTTTTAATAGCATTATACCATAGCTCTCTTGAATAAGTGATACTTACCTTTGTCAAAGATAAATACATTAATTTTATCTATATCTATAAAAAAGAATACAAATGAAAAGATGTAAGACTATTTTTATAAATAAATTTATAGAGTATGTCACTTTCAAAATTCTAGCACATTGTTAATTCATATGCAACACAAATAAAGTGATATCATAACACTTTTCAATATAAAAATAAAGTTTGAATTCATATTCATATTTAAATTTTCATAAATATCTTGTATGCATCTTGTTATTTGATTAAAAAATAATTCAAATGAAATAGTTAGTTTACGATTTCTTTTTTAAAGTGACAGAGCACATCATTTTCAAAATTCAGTACCTTAATTCATATGCAAAATAAATAAAATATTATATCACGTCACTTTTTAATTTCTAAAATTTGAATTCATATTCATATTTAAATTTTCACAAACACATATGTATGCATATCTGTAATAGATCTAAAAAGAATTCACATAAGATAGCTAGTCTGCGACTTTCTTAAAAAAAATGGACCAAGAATTTCACTTTTAAATTCTAACACCAAAATTCATATGCAGAAATCAAATAAAGTGATACATTATCTCTCTCTTTTTATTGTATAGCAAATTTGAATTCATATTTAAATTTTCACAAATACGCATGTATGCATCTCTTTAATTGATTAAAAAGAATTCCAATGAGTTAGTACGTGACTTTCTTTGAAAAAAAAGGTCTTCAAATTCTAGCAACTTAATTCATATGCAAAAGATAAATAAAGTGTTAAATAATATCACTTTTTAATTGAAAGCAAAGTTTATATTTAGTCATAATTAAATTTTCACAAACAAACATGTGGTATCTCTTTAATTGTTCAAAAAAGAATTCAAATAAGATACCTTGCGATTTTTTTAAAACTAGGTTTAAGCAACGTGCAATACACGTTTGCTTAGTTTATATATAATTTTTTTTGGTTAAGAATTAAATTTTTATTAATAAAGATGTAATTTTTTGGTTAATTAAATAACTAATGATGTAATGTTTATGTAATTGATAAATAATTGCACATTGTGATTTATTAAAAAAAAAGATTATTAATAGAATCTATAGCATCGTCCTATATATAAATATCGCTCATAGTTTTATGAAAGCTGTTTGAGATAATTTTGATTCTAAGATAACGATTTAGCATTTTCCTCATCTTGCACTGCTTCAATAGAGAGGACATTAAACTGCCTATATTTTTTCTCCTTTAGTTTCTCTGGATCTACATAAACTTGAATCTTCCAAATTTCTTTTGATAATTTCTCTGCAACGCTTTTAACATATGGTCGATTTTCCTACAAAATAAATTTTGAATATATTTACATAATTAATAAAAAAAACCCAATTATTTTTAAATAACTCATTATAATAAAAATCAAGTTTTGAAGAAAAATTTAAGAAATACCTCTCCAGCATGTCCCATCAATTCAACTGTTGAACAACCAAGTGCATGTTCTGCTACTTCACCAAACATAGTAACAGCTAGTTTTCCAGTATTATTGTCCAATTGAACATATCCTCTAACACTTTAAATGCGTTGAATATATTAATTTTAATTTGAATAGTATTCTAAATTAAATCAGATATCAATTTTAAATTAAAATTGTAAGATACATACCGTGGTATGTAGACCCATTGGCTTTTGCAATATATACAAACGAAACTTTCATTGTATTTATATCCAGTTCCTTTATTACAGTCAACGCATGACATGTAATAAAATACTTGGACAAACTCAATCACATTTATCTTCGCCCATATCCAGAATTTTGTTTTCTACATTAAATCATAATCAAATTTTACAATGAATGTTAGTGTAAAGACAAAAAAATGTATAAGTTTGTGTTTCGTACTATTATATTATATCAAATTTTGCACTTAATCATGAACCTTTTGTACATAATAAAATAATAGATAACATTACATTACAATACAAAACTAAATAAATAAATATTTTTTCTTCATTAAGTTCAATGTACCTTACCAAATAAATTATTAGTATTTTTAAACTAATAATCTCCACGTTCATTTTGTTTTTTTAGTTTAATTTTTTCCTAGTGACAAAAATGTAGTAGTACAAAGCATTTTGCATTTCCCATTCATTTATTATTAGATAATGGAATTCCAACAGACACAATATCAATTGCCACAAACGGTGGCTTAATTGCTATTTAATGGAAACAATAAAACTAACGGTGAAAAAAGATTTTCCGTTAAAACAACCAATTTCGTTAGATTTTCCGTTAGATCAACAATTTCCGTTTCATAGGCACTTTTTATATATGTAAGTTGGTGAGATCGAAGAAAATAAGCAAAAGTTGACAAATTTGGAGAAAATGCTAAATTGTAAGGGATCCAAAGTTCAGGGACTAAAATGTAAATGCTTAAAAGTTGTGCCGAACCTCACGATGAAGATTTGAGAGTGCTCGGAGTCAATTGGATAAATGAAGACATCAATGGAATCAAATTTAGTCAAAAGATGATCACAAATCAATTTCCAACTGAAAAGTTATGCTCAAATATTTTAGTATCATATTGAGACCTATTTTTGGCATAGAAAGTGATCGAATTGGAGAATGATGTCTGAATCAAAGATGTAGCCAGATGAGTTAGCTTTCCAACGCATTTTGAATCACCTCAATCGGATATCGGAATACAAAATTATGATAAAAACACTAAAAGAAGGTACAACTGCATGTTTAAAATAAGAAATTCCATTACATAATCTGTTAAAACAACAAATTCCGTTAGTTTTTCCGTTAAAAACAAGAAATTCCGTTACATAGCCACTTTTAATATATAGAAGATATACATTTTCACTAACACTACATACATCACTTGAATTAATTTGAAATTGAATTTCTTGCATACTAAGTTACTAACTCAATCCAATTCACACAAATCTGAATTTTAATATAAAATAACTCAAAATCATGAATCAAAAGATAAAATTTATATATATTAGAACAAAAAACTTCAACAACATCAATATCAAGGTAAAAATCATGTTCATGATTTCAACAGTTGCATTAATCAATAGTTGTCATTAGAAATTAGCATCTAATTGATTTCCTTCTATTGAATAACCATGAAATATATAACTGTTTTAACAGGCCACATATTATCTACGATAGATTCAAATAGAGGTAACTCCTTTTTACCGATTTAGTTACGAATCACTAAACATGCCGAAAGACAGCGGAGCTTTCTCCATTTTTAAATTCTAAAAGATAAATACATCATTCTCGTTCTCCGCCTACTTGTTCAGTATAACATTGATGACTACATTCTTCTTCCTCGACATTGTCTGGGATTGTGTTTAAGTTCGCGCACTTAGGGTGGATGGTTGATGAGTGGCTGCGTTGCTAATGGAGCTGCATTGTTACAGGCGACCACCTCATCGAAGGCATTCAAAGCACTTTTCCACCATACAAAAGAATTGCTAATAAACCATCAGGCATCTTTATAGAGAGAAGGATTAAAGAAGGCAATAAATTGCAATGCATGGTTTAATTATATATGTATATATAGAGTTTGAATCCTAGTCATAATCTACATATAATTGTTGTTTGGCCTTGTGTGTCGGGCATGCGACCCATCAACCTACTAGCAATGGGGGAGAAACATTACGAACAAATGACCAAGCAAGCGGAGGCAAATACTGGTATTTTATAACACCACAATGTCTGATGTTGTCGTTCCCGAAGGATGGGGTCCTTGGGTAGTTCCGTCTGGTCATGAGTACCAATTAACATTCGCCGAGTATAAATGTCGATGAGCTGGAGCAAATACTGCAGGGCGCGTAAAGTGGGCAAACAAGTTGAGTGTGAACGAGTTGACTCAATTAACGAGCATGTCTTTTATTGATGAAGAAGGATGGATGAGCAAACAAGTTTTCAACATGATGGACTAATGGAGCAACCATTTAATTGCTCTTACAAAGTATTTTCTTTGTTAGGACATGAAATCTAGATGCACTCATTTGTGAGTTTAATGTTAATTTTCAAATTCCCTCTTGGTATCTCCTTGTTTCTTACCATCCCTCTTAATACTTCCAAAAAAAAAAAACAGCGGAGGCAAAGCGCTAGCAGGCTACCCTGACTTCTCCACCATTTGGACCAGAGAATTTATGAAGGAAAAATGAGAAGATTGCCTTTATCTCTAACAACTAAGTTTGGTGTTCTATTCACTTTTCGAGCACCTTAGTTTTTTTGTGGATCACACGACAGTTTATTGTCTTGTGCAATAATGGAACGTACAGTTTCTAGGAATGGAATAAATCATTATATATAATTATAGTGAAAAGAATAGGAGGAAATACAAAAAAAATAAAAAAATAAAACGAACTTGTATCTTTTTTCTCCCACGCTATCTCATCATACTTTTCACTAAATAGGCCACCTCTCATCACCTTGTGGTTTTTGACAACCCCCTTTGTTTTCCCTATGGAACATCTCGTGTCTTGATTTCGTGGCCTATGTCCTATGCTAGGAAATTCGCAAGAATTTCGTATTATGGATTTAATTGTTACAAACTTGAAAGATTGAGAATTTAAATGACAAGGATTTAAGACAAATAGCAAACTTGTTATAATTTAATAGGTTGAGAAATCCCAGCAATGTTTCTAAAATAAATAATATTGAACACCTTCTTCTTCTTCTTAGGTACAATTTTATCATGCTTAATTAAACAGATAAAATAAATATAAGGAAAAAAAAAAACTCACATATTCTATGCATATGCTCCCAATTCCCCAGTGGATTTTAGTTTTTTTTTTTTTTTTTTAAGTTAAGCATTCTTTTTTAAGTTTTTTAATAAAATATAAAATGTCATTTTTTTTAATGAAAATGCGAATGTATTCTTATTTTTCAATTAGAAAAAATTGTTTTCTTATTTCTTATCATTCTTTTTTGTTCGTGCGAAACCCGTAAGCGTACGAGATCGTTGGCAAGTAATAGAATTGATGAGTTGAGTCATCGTCCCATAGGGAATAAATTCAAATCAAGTATACTAGTTTTTAATCAGATTCAAACTGAGCAAACAAAAGAAATTTGTGATTGATAACTATTCTAAATTAATCTACGAAAAACTTGTAAAATTTGAGTTTTGTATTAATATGAAATGAGTGTATTGGATTACGAATTATCATATTATTATTTATTTCAATTTTTAATTATGTAGCTAGTATCATTCATACATTTTTGACAATCGATAATTCTATTGTAATTAATTCTTTTTTCCAAGACAAATTAAATCTATTCTAGTCACGACCCGAATCTATTCATAGTCCGAATTCGAATGAATAGAACGCATTAAAGTTCACAGTTATCTCAAAGATTGCACACATGATAAACATTATTCCTAATATCTATTGCACGTATGTTAATCAAGCAATATTCTAGACCTATTGTTAGCTTCCCAACACTACAACAACTAGCTATGTATTTAATTAGTGATCAAGAAATCAAATAATAAAATTATGCATGCAAGATTAATCAAGTAAAACAAGAATTTAGCTAACTACTTGTCTTAAATTAAAAATGAATAATAAAATGTTTCATCTTCATCCAATACATGAAAAGAATTAACCTAGCATACTGTTATTTAAATTACACAAAATGATTTGGGAAAAAATCACCCAAAATGAAAAAAAAATGAATGGAAAATGAAAAATCAATTTCTTCTTCGTTAATCTTCAACCCGAATTTTGAATCTTTAATCTCTTATGTTAATTACATTTGAATATTTTGATAGCCTCCTTCTTATGGTGAAAGATAGAATTTGATATGTTCTTCCTCGTTCACGTCGCCCCCTAGGTTAAATAGTAGGTTGAATTTTATTTCCACAAACAAATATTCTAATTATGAGAAGTTTAAATATCTCAGGACGGTTGTCCTTCTTGTTGTAACATATCACATCTGGTACACATATCATAACTAAAATAAATAATATTAATAAAACTAATTAAATCATGTTCTTTCATCTTGAATGTTCCCTAATAGTAAAGGATATGTTCTTCAGGTAAGTGCACTGGCAGACCCGGGGGGGTCCTGGGGGCACATGCCCCCCTTTTGAGATTTTTTTTTAAGTCGTGTTTGGCATCGATTGAAATTTAAATTTTAATCTAAATCAAAGTTAACAATTAATTTTAATAACATATTTCATGGAATTCATAACTGTTTAACTTTTATCAAAATTTATTAAAAAATTGATTTTACTCTCCACCAAATAGGGGTAAAATCACAATAAATTTGAATTTCGATAACATGCTAATTTAAAAAATTCTCCGACGATCGTGCACTAATCGAATTTACAAATTACTTATATCTTCTCAAAACTTATTTCGAGAACTACATTATGGGTATATCGAATAGTTCAAACGGATATCAAAAATAGTTAAAAATATGTTAAACGTAAGTCTTAAAGAAAAACGTCTAACTCGCATTTTTTTAAAAAAATTCAATTATTTTATTAATATTTATTATTTTTGCGATAGAAATTTCTCAAATCATATTATTAGGAAATTTTATATGTAATATAAAATAAATTTTTTTCGAAATTTTACATCTGAAAAAGTTGTATCCCATGTAAATTTTCGAATGTAAAATTACACGGAATATAATTTTTTTAAACGTAAATTTTCGATTGTAAAATTTCTCCCAATTTTTTTTACAAGTTCGATTGTACCCCGCTAACTTTAAAATTTTGCGTCCGCCCCTGGGTAAGTGCTACATGTAAGAAAAAAAAGTAACTCATAATCATTAATTACCAACAACTAATAAAGGAAAAATTGTACTGATGATTTAAGATTCACATTTCTCACAAATTATGGACAATGTTTAGTGGATAAAAGTACATATAGACCTTAAACCATCACACCAATTGTCACTCAAGCAACAACTTGTGATTTGGTAGTTGTTTACTAAACATGGCATGGCTTTCTTCTTCATCTTCGCGTATTTCGATCGAAAGTATATTCATGTTCGGGACTTTGAACTTCAATTCAATTTTAGTGTGGGGATCAAGAATATCAATTTTGTCCTTCAATCGTAACACAAGTCCAACTAGAGTAATACTTGTCAGAACTACAATTGAAGTGGTTTTGTCCCCTCTCCATTTTCATTCGTTATCTACATGAATAATCTTTCCCCCATAGGATATGATGAATTTCAAATTATTGCTCATATTTAAAAATTTGAGATTGCAATGGTAAGAATTCTGCATAATCAATATGTTGTCATTTAATAGCATGAAAGTGACACATTCGATTATTTAAATCCATACAATTGCAAACATGTAAAACCGACAATTGAAATGTATATCCCAACAATTTCAAATGTCGAATTCGACAATTAAAATATCTATCTCGACGTTTTGAAATGTCGAATTCTACAGTTGAATTGTCGAAACGGCGGGAAGCATGTAATGTGAGTGATTAGAGCAAATTCTTCATAGCATTAAGTGCAGTCATCAACATTGTGCTCCTAAATGACAAAATCTTCTTCCCAAATAACTTGTACAGTGAATCATTAAAGAGGCAGTCGTTCAAAACATTTATTGGATTTGATTGGAAGAGATTATTCAAAACATTAATTGTGATTATCAATTCTCAACTACAACATAACAACTTCTTCCCAAATAAATAACTCAACGCTTCATTAAATAAGAAATCATTCACAATATTTTGTAGAGGATATTGATATCTTTATTCCAAAAGATTTAAAAAATCAAACAAATCAATATATAGTAATTTCGAAAATTTAGAAATATGACCATATTGTTTTTAACATTTCAAAAGTAGTAAGTTATAAGATAAAAATATAAACAATTTCTAACGTACTAAACTCTCAAAATGAAAGATGAATCCAATAGTAATTTCTTCTTCATGAAGGAATGGAGAATGTGGTAAGAAAATTAGGGTTTGTTAATGGTAGAAGAAATCAGTTTATGCTCAATTTTCAAAATCCTTTTTTTTTCTTTTTTCTTTTTGATTAAAAAATTTATATTACCCAATATAATATACATATATTCAATGTTTATAGTATAGAAATTAAATCATCACATCATAACATTAATATGCACTCAAAAAGCATTAATGAGCATAAATGCTCTTAAAAGGTATCACTAAGGGTAATTTGGACATTTCACACAAAAGTGACATTTTTTAGCACCATTCGTAAAATTGACAAATTTTGGTGTATTTTTAAATTTAGTGACATCTATGAAAAATTCCCAACTTCTAATTGATACAAAATATCGAATAAAGATAATAGATTTTCTCCAATTCTTCTTTTCTTCATCTAGAAAATTGAAAATCCTTCATTTTGCTAATTTCAAGTAAAACGAAAAAGAATATAAAGATGATAAAATGCCTCGCTCTTGCTCCGTGTTAACTCAAAAAATTCGCTTTGTGAACCTTAATGAATTCCTTGCGAAGCATAAAGCGGTCCACAAGGTGAATGAAGGCATAAAAAGTTCTCATAAAATAATGTGAATCGCTCATATGTCCAGGTTAGTTCCGGTTGTCAAGATGCACGTAAAGCGTGACCGTCTTAACCGAATTAGTTACTAAATAGTCAATAAGGAGTCGCCATTTGTCATTCTCCTAAAATGATCAAATTAGTTCATTACTTGAAAGGAAATCTATAAATACGAAAAACACGTACAATACAAATATTTCCCACCCACGTAGCCATTTCATCTCTAGCTCTTGTTTGATTATTAAAGCTAGTGATAGTTGGAGGTGAAAACGATGAAATGATTTGTTGGTCTGATTTTTACGGTGGACACTTCGACTAGAAATCAGATAAGCAACTAGGGGTATGAGCCTTGCCTCAAACTCATCTCAATTTTATTCTATTTCATAATTTTAAATTTAAATTTTATATGTAAATAAAAAGTTAAATAAGTAAAAATAAATATTTTTCAATTTCTACCATGTGACAGCGCAACCACAATCAATCCTCCACGTGGATGCCATCCTTCGAGATTTTTGGAGATACAAACAAATCTTGATTCACACTCACAGTAATCAGTGAAGAACCCAAGATACAGTTAAGAAGAATTTCATAGAGGAGATGCCTCGGAGTACATTTTCAGGGTCGGTCACCTCTCCGAAGGTGGACATCATTATCGACTTGGGAAATCCCTTTCTCAATCTCACTGTTGATGGTTTTTTGAAGATAGGCACTGTAAATTCTCCTGATCTCTTTGTCGTATTGGATTAGATTTGATTGGATTGAATGATTTTTATTTAATTTTCTTTGGGTATCTGAATATTTTATTGAAATTTGGTTATTAATTGTATTCCCTTTTTCGTTTACCGATTCAGGTGGCTGCAACAAAAGTAGCTGCGGAGGAAGCATATTCCATTGTTAAACGAGGTTTTCCATTTTTATTTTTCTCTCACTAAGTTGTTGAAATCTTTCCCCAATTAATTATGAATATTTAATTTTGATTGTTGAAAAAATTTGATCAACAAAATAAGCTTGTTTAGCATGACTTTTAGGATGAAATTTTGAAATCTTGTGCACACTACTGTCAGATTATGTCCTTGGACCTGCTTATTAGTAGTCGCTCAGGTTATCAACTCCAATTGTTGATTACCGGATAATGTAAACAGTATTAGGAGTAATTTTGGGCTTGAATACAGTGCTAAATTCTTGGATACGAATTGATGAAAATTAAGATTTAGTCTCTAGCTAAATACCTGGGTAGCTGTATAATGCTAATCTTGGTTTTAACTGAGGAATTGTTATTAGGACTGCAAATTCCAATTCTGGATAAATAACTTCTTGTTGTGTGTAAGTATATATGCATATATCTTGTTAATCAGGTTAGGAGATCTAATGTCGAAAAGTGAAGGGAGAAATATATGGCTAAATTAAAGGATTAATAGCATCAAGATGACTCCTAGCATCACCTTGAAAAAGAAATATTTCTGGAAGGGGAATTAAGTTATAGAGAATTTTTGGCATCTCTAGATACCTCTAATATCGATTTATTTATATAGATTTTTTTTTAATTATTTGTGTTTTGTGGTTCTTATTTACATATTGCTGCTTTAATTTTGCAGGGAGTGTTTCACGCCACAACTTTGAGCATTCGGTGAGAAATTTATTGTGTGAAATGTTCATGGGTAATGCTACATATACACACACACTTTTACACAATCTTTTACACCTCTCTCACATGGAGGGGGGTCCACGATTATCTTATTATGTGTGGGCCCCCCTCCATGTGAGGTGTGTGTAAAAAATTGTGTAAAAGATTGTGTACACTTAGCATTATTCAATGTTCGTTTCATAGGATTATGTTCTTGTTGAGAGAATACTAAAAGTGGATAATCACACTACTGCTAGCTTTTGTATTAGTGCAAAGTTGATTAGAGCATGTTGGCTATTCTTTAAAGTTCAAGAAAACAAGTTAGTTTTAAGTAAATAATTTTTTATTGATCAATTTTGAAATAAGTAAGATACTTAATTTGATTGTAAAGAAAGAATTACTTTCAAGTAGCTTTTATTATTTAAAAATAAAAAATAAGTAATATATCCAAATATGTGGTTAAAAATGAAATAAAGAGTTGATGTGATGGAAAATATTATTTTACTTGAAGAATTTTAAGCTTAGCCAAACATGAAAAAGACTTCCATTAGAATGACGAGAACAAATGGCTAATGTCGTACAAAGGGCTGAAGCTTGATTGTAAAGAAAGAATTACTTTCAAGTAGCTTTTATTATTTAAAAATAAAAAATAAGTAATATATCCAAATATGTGTTTGGAAATAAAGAGTTATTTAAAAATAGCTTTTACTTATTTTAAGCTTAGCCAAACATGAAAAAGACTTCCATTAGATGACGAGAACAATTATGGCTAATCATCGTACAAAGGTCTGAAGCTTGTCTATATTTCTGGTAGCGTTGAGTAAGGTTGTCCCTCAAATTCGTAAAGTTAAGGGAAAATTACCGAACTTTTGACAAATCACCTTATGTTAACACATTGCTTTCAGCATATATTACCGAGGATGAACTAATATTATGCACTCTTAACAAATTTTGCATTGAAATATCTATTTCATCTGATCAATCCATTCCTATAGCCTTGTCAAAGATGCGTTAAGATAAGAGCCACTTGTCAGATGCAATACTAGAAAAATGGTCTGGGGACTTCTCATTTCTAGCTTTATAAGTTGTTATTATTTTCTGCTGCAAGTAAACATAACGTTGGTTTAGTATGCATCTAATGGAATTTTTACTTCTGCAGTTGAAAAAAATGTGTAAAGAAGGTGCATATTGGGGTGAGTTTCATCTGCATTCATAATAATATGGGAGGTTTTTATTGTAGATCATATAACTTTCTAATAATTGTGTGATTTTTCATAAATTAACTTACAGGAACAGTTGCTGGAGTTTATGTGGGAATGGAGTATGGATTTGAGAGAATCCGTGGAACCAGAGACTGGGTAATTTCTGAAAATACTATAACTAGCTTTTGTATGATATGGCACCCAATTCAAGAAAATCTGTCATGTTTTTGAGCTAAGTTGTACAGACGATATTCTTAGTCTTTGTCTCTACTTCTAAATGTTATATTTTTTGTTCGTTCTCGGCTTCTTTCAATTTGAGTTGCACCTGGCAATCCCCAATTTCACCCTTTTTTGAGACTGGGTAATTTCTGAAGGACACTGTTCATCATACAAATGAATTTGACAAACAATCATATATACTTTAAGCTAATCTTCTACTGGTCTAGGAGGAATGGTCTTTATTTCTGAAAATACTATAACTAACTTTGTATGGCAGTCATTTAAGGAAAGCTGTCATGTTTTTAGCTTATTTGTACCAATAATAATCTTAGTCTGTCTCTGTCTCTGTCTCTGTCTCTCTACCTATAATTGCTATTTCCTTCATTGGTTCTAGGCTTCTTTTGATTTTTATTGCATCTGGCAATCTCCGATTTTACCCTTTCTTAGCAATAGCCAATAAGGGAAGGAAGAATAGAATTTTAAAAACGTGGAATTTTTATCATATTCTAACGCCAGATTTTCTTAATTATTACTACAACGTTGTGTAGTTCCACATAGAATCCGGATGTTTATTACTAGTTAAAGTGTCCCGAGGTTAAATTTTAGTGAGCCACCAGTACAATGTTCATTTATAACAATAGGATCTTAATCTTGTTTTGGATTATTTGAGCACATTATGTGGCTCCAAGGTCCAAGCATTTCTGCTTAGTGCTCGTTGTAAGATGAACAAATGTTTATTTTCGACTGATTTATTACTTGATCATTTTGCAGAAGAATGCCATGTTAGGAGGTGCATTGACGGGGGCACTCATATCAGCAGCCTGCAACAACGGTCGAGACAAGATCGTAACGGATGCCATAGCTGGAGGTGCGGTTGCAACTGCTGCAGAGTTCCTCAATTACCTGACCTGAACTGAGGGTAAGATGTCTCTCCTGCTTATTGGTTCCTTGCGATGAAGCTGGCGTACTTCTCTGGTAACTTTAAGCTCGGATATTATGATGTTTCTTGGACTGTGTTTGATATTAGCAAATAAAATCTGTTTCCTGATCTTCAACAAATATGATAGTTTTTCAACTCAACTTTCTATAGTGGCAGACCTCCTTGAAGTCGATATGCAGTGCATAGTTCCTACTTCCTTGTAAGATATAAGCATTTTGCCCACACGATATTTTTGTGCCTAGTACTGCATCCTATAGTTTTGCATCTATTTCTTAAGGGTCGAGCGCTTCATGTCAACAGGATCCAACGCTATAAAAGCATAAATTACAACGAACAATAACTGTACTGCAATACAGAATCCCCAAGTTACTTATAAGTAAAATAATAAAGTTACTTATACTATAATTTCTTAGGCTTGGCCAAACAAACTCCAATGAGAAATGTGGATCCTTCTCAACTTTAAAAGCTACAATCCTGAAGTCAATATATAATGCTATTATTGTCTTTTAAATAAGGCAGTTTAATATGGTATCACGGTGCACACAAGATTTGAGGGATAAGTCTGAAATAGGAATGCAACACATGAAATCCCGAGAATCTCCCCTTTATCTCAGCTAGTAAGAATTGGAATTTCACCGTTGAAGGCAAACGGGAGAATGCTACTATATCAATCTTCACTAGTGTGTTATATGTTAAGGATAAAATTCCACGTAATAATATGTAAAGGTCTCAGCTTCTCTCCTTAACAAGAGTTGACATTTTCATTTGGAATTCCAAGACTATATCATATCGGAGAATAACAAGATTGACCTTTTTGACATGACTTCAGAACTTAAATACCATATGCCCCACTTGTCAGTTTCAGATTCCGACACCACTCCGAAGGTGGTGAGAATTGAAACGGCCAGATTGAAGTTATGGCCATCGACGAGTTCTTTCCCGATGTTGATTCTCGACAGCAAACTCGTCTATGAAGCCATGACATCAACATTGTAAGGGCTTGAAGTGAGCTAATTGTAACGGACCTCCCGTTCGGCCCTTGAGGTTCCAGGGACCCCCAAGCCAGCCTACCCCACTCATGCGACCGGCAAGCTTAGATATGCAACATAAGCACAATATAGGGATAGAAAGCATGCCATCCAAACCTGTTAAAGGGATATCGTCAGTGCACTTCCGAGAAATATAGTAATAAACCCGCAATAAATTATCTTGCCATGTCACATGGGTAGGGGAGTTCTCTAGGTCCGTGACATACTCTCCCACTCAATCCGCTAACGTCCTCGTAGCGGACATATGCTTCGCGTCTTCATGCATTGCATCCTCCCTTCAAGTTAGTGGGTTCAAAATTTTCTCCGCAGCAGCGACATCATCCCCCTAGATGTACGGGCGTCCACAGTGCCCCCTGCACCTCTTCCCGCAGTACCCCTCGTACATGTCGCCTTCGACACCACCTTCACCCTATGCCCCTGGCATTAGTTCCTCAGTGGACGGCTCCTCTGGCCGTTGCATCACATGCATGTCGAAGTACAATCACAAATGCCCCCACTATAATCAATTTCCACCGCAATGCCTCGATCAAAGCTCGTGCAAAGCAACATTCACACAGTAGGCAAAATCGCTTACTGGATGCCCCCTAACATCCATCGTCCTTGAAGCTTTCCACTTACCGACCGCTTTGTCTCATGTTGGAGGCCGCAAGATCTTCTCCGTAGGAACGTACGTTACTAGCCTTGGATAACCAACAACGCAACATTCGGAGCGGACCGGCTCTGATACCACTTGTAATGGACCTCCCGTTCGGCCCTTGAGGTTCCAGGGACCCCCAAGGCAGCCTACCCCACACATGCGATCGACAAGCTTAGATATGCAACATAAGCACAACATAGGGATAGAAAGCATGCCATCCAAACATGTTAAAGGGTCATTGTCAGTGCACTTCCGAAAAGGTTCTTGATTAGGGATGGAAGCTGGTTGTCAAAAAAGTTTAATAAAATAAATTTCTCTCCTCTTTTAAATAATCAATCAATAAAATCGACCCCAGTTCACTCGAAGTGACCCATTACATATATGGAAAACACAAGTTGATGTCGAAGGACCGTCCCTAAATTAATCTGTGTGACATCTTTAGTCGATTAAGTCTAGACATCTATGTCTAAATTTTATGACTAAAATGTTATAATAATTCTATTAGGTGGACTTACATTTGATTGCGAATTTTACGGGTTAGATGTATGGTTTGTAGTGATACCGTGATTAGGCCCAATATGTTAGTGATCCACATGGGCCGGTGTACACCTGTAGGCTTTATTATTTATAATGTGACAATTTTAAGTATGTGAGCCGGAATGATGTAAATCCTAATTAGGGTTATAGTTGATAATGGGCCGACTTTATAATTTCCTATATAATGACTAGATCTCCTTTCCTTTTCATATTGTTTTTGGCTTACCCCATTGACGGCGGGTGATTTGTGAGAAGCAATGAGAGGGAAGATCTAGTTGATAATATTCATAATAATGTCTTCCGTATGTATGAATTTTGAACCATAAAATAATATATGTGATTATTATTCTGAGCATGGTCATTGAAATAATTACAACGTAAAATATTTTATATCAATTGCAAGTGGCGTGTCGGCAAGGTTGCTTTTGATGGTGAATTTGATATTTTGCTATTGTCCATTAATTCAAGACATCGACAATTGAAGCAACGTATACTTAACACTTTCTTATTTAATTATTAAACACATGAAAGTCACTTGTGGGCCCTTCAGATTCCGTGAATCTGGAAGATGATTTATGTATGAACAGATATTTTTGAAGAAAATATTTGTCAAATGAATCATGATTGTTGAATATTGTGTACGCACGCGTGAGTCCTCAGATAAGTTTTCCCCAGATAAGTACTAAAAAAGAGCTTTGAAAAGTTTCTCGTTCGTAGTATTAAAAAGGATATTGAGCCTAATTCAACCTAACAAAATCGGCTTAGGGGAGGATTGTCTTCACCTTATTAAGTGGATCGTGTTAATATCACCAACTAATGTGTGATTTTAATATGCTCCCTCACGCACAGCGTGGACCATGTCAAATAACTGTGAATAAATCGATATTGGGTGCACCCAACATTGTAAAATTGGGCATGTTCTGATACCATGTTAAGAATTGAGGTTTTATCTTAAAAATGTCAACAAAGATGAGTAATACAATTCTCTATAAGTTGATTTATGTTTATATTTTTATTCGATGTGAGATTCTATCCCTTAACACGTAAAAGCAAACGAAAGGATTTTGTTATAAGATTTGATCAAGTTTTATGTCAAAGGGTTGGAACATTTTTCCTTTATATTAAAAAAAGAGCCTTGTATTATAATCTTTAATTTGTAATTTTCGAAAAATAAAAGTGCTAATGAATCTGGGCAGCAAAGCGGGTTTCATTGATAATCAGCCAAAAATGGACGCTATTTATACGTCATTATGTCACGATTGAATCATTAAATTCATTATTTTATTTAAATTGAGTCACATCGTGCAAGTTTATTAATTCGGTTAATTTCACAAATGGTCAATGAAATTATCTGAAAATTTCAAAACGGTCACTGAAGTTTCAAAATTTCAGAAACAGTCACTGAAGTTTGAAATTTCTTTCAAAACGGTCACTGAATTTTCAGATTTTTTTGTCAAATTTGAGGCACTTTTTCGGCAACTTTCGACCACCAAACTCGCCGATTTAGGATACCATTGGAAAGCCCACAATGTCCTTTTCAATTAACACCAAAAATCTTCTCAAAACGTCAAGTGATTCGACCGGAATAAAGTCACGAAGTCGGCAACCGAAAATTGTGAAAATCTACCCAGATTTTCAGATTTTTTGGGTAAGTTTGAGGCAATTTTTCGGCAACTTCCGACCAACAAAACCTTCGATTTCGGATACCGTTGGAAAGCCCACAATGTCCTCTTCAATTACCATAAAAAATCTCCCCAAAACTCCAAGTAATTTGGTCGGAATAAACCCATGAAGTCAGCTACCCAAACTGGGCAGATTTTCGGACTTTTTTGGTAACTGAATTCGTGGGTTTATTCCGGCCGAATACCTTGGAATTATGGGGAGATTTTTGGTGATAATTGAAGAGGACATTGTGGGCTTTTCAACGGTATCCGAAATCGAAGGTTTTGGTGGTCAGAAGTTGCCGAAATATTGCCTCAAACTTGCCCAAAAAATCTGAAAATTTGGGCGGATTTTCACAATTTTCGGTTCCCGACTTCGTGGGTTTATTTCGGTAGAATCACTTGGAGTTTTGGGGAGGTTTTTTGTGGTAATTGAAGAGGACATCGTGGGCTTTCCAACGGTATCCGAAATCGGCTGTTTTGGTGGTCGAAAGTTGTCGAAAAATTGCCTCAAACTTGCCCAAAAAATCTGAAAATTCAGTGACCGTTTTGAAAGGAATTTCAAAATTCAGTGACCGTTTATGAAACTTTGAAACTTCAGTGACCGTTTTGAAATTTTCAGATAACTTCAGTGAGCATTTGTGAAATTACCCCATTCGACAAACAAATAAATTGTATTTATAGATTCAACGTATCGCAAGTGGAATGATATCTTCGAATAATATTTTTATTAAAAAAAATAACGTGTGCCAAGACTAGTTTGGTCTCATTATTCTAAGTTATAATAAGACGAATAATAATTTTTTTAGAAAATGTATTGTTAAAAAAGAAAGAAAATTTTCGGGTTTAAGTGTAATATTTTTTTATTGGAGAATGTATGTTTGACAAGAAGAGAAAAAAAAACAACAACTATAATTTAATGGGGGGAATAAGGAGAATCGAACGAGGGTTAATCTTGTCGTTCATGATTTGTGTTTAGATTTCCATTTGACAAGCAAACAAATCTGACGGATCGACCTAGTTAAAATGAATTAGT
The DNA here is from genome assembly GCA_035079005.1 of Fraxinus americana. Lineage (NCBI taxonomy): Eukaryota > Viridiplantae > Streptophyta > Magnoliopsida > Lamiales > Oleaceae > Fraxinus > Fraxinus americana. Next base: position 17,029,935 of record CM068725.1, on the reverse strand, counting down.
GGCCAAATTTTTTTATTATAAATTACGAGTCTCTTTCACACACACACACACACACAATAATTACGAGTCCCTTTCACACACACATATCAAAGGTGAAAGGTTTGTGGTGCATTCTAGTAAGAATTTGCTTTGATAATTTCAAACCATTTTGGAGGATAGATAAGAAGATAATGTTTATTATTGCGTACGAAAGTGCCTCTACTTAGAAAAAGAAAAATTGCAACAGACGTCTCCAACCTATGAATTGTTATATAAATAAATCCTCAATATTTAGTTTTTGGCATTGATCGTAACACGTCACCCCGGGCTAACTCGATGAGCTTTTTGGCCCTAAGGGCAGGGGTGCTCATCTTGAGGCGGAGAGTGCCTAGTAAACAGATCAGGATGATATATACGTCGAAGTCGATTATGGTGGTTAATACCGTATCAAATAGTAAAATTGTCAATCCTCTAAGTTTTGTAATAATGATTTTTGAAAAATATGCAGTTAAAATGTAGAATAAAGATTTAGGCCTTGTTTGATTACCATTTTTTCTAAAATAAATTTTTCTCTATCTTCTTTTTAACCATATATTTTTCATTAAAATAATATTTCACGTAAACAAAAAAAAAATTCCTTCTTTTTTAATAACACATTCCTTTAAGTTTACGTGCAAAATTATTTTATTAAGAGAATGAATAGTTGAAAATATGTTTGAGAACAAAAAAAGAGTTAGAGAATGGGGTTCAAATAGGGGCTTAATTGTCAAGAATTAGAGGTTGAACATCTGCCTGATATAACAACAATAGATCGAGTACTTCCACTGAAACTTTTATTGATGACGTGTCCAACAATGATCTTAACAATTACAAATCATTCATTTCGTTTATTGTAGGAAGTAGGATTTGTTAAAAGCAAATACATACAATCAAGACACAAAATAACTTATTTTTTTCTTAATCATATCGAAATGCCAAACATGTCATAACCTTGCTTCATTTCATTATAAATAGAAGCATCAAGAAACTCCAACTTAAGAGCACTGCAAAGAATTCATTTCAATCAAAAAAAATCTCTCCACTTAATTCTTTTTTCATCTATCAAGAATATGTCATCAGGTTGTAATTGTGGCAGTGGCTCCAGCTGCTCTTGCGGAAGCAACTGCAGGTAAACATACTTTCGACTTAATATTCCTACTATATAAAGGATTTTATGTTAATTTACTCATAAGTTATTCTTTTTGTATTGGAAGTTGCGGCAAAATGTACCCGGACGTTGAGAAGAGCACGACAGTTACCATCATCGAAGGGATTGCACCAACGAAGATGTAAGTCTAATCAAAGGGTCGATTACATAATTTCTTTTTTATTGTATCTATAAAGAATTCGAAAAACTTATAATAATTATAATAGGCCGTGTTAGTTTTGATGATCGCTCTTTTAAATGGGAGCTGAATGATTTTATTATCATATTTAGCTTATGGTTTTCTTATTAAAGCCCTACTTTAGTTGTTTTAGAATAATATTTCAAAAAATTTAGAGATATATTATTATTTGAATTTTCTTATAATTCGCTCGAACTTGATTTTAATAAATTCGAAGTATTCGGTAGAATCAACCAGTATTCATTAATGGTATTCATCGAGTTTTTCTCTTCTTTGTCCGTCAAGAGCCTTTTTATTATACGTAACATAATTCAGCCAGAGTTAACTTTCACTTGTTGATCTTAATTTTACGGGACCTTTGCAGGTACTCCGAGGGATCTGAGAAAAGCCTAAGTGCTGAAGGAGGCCATGCCTGCAAGTGTGGAGCAAACTGCACATGTGACCCGTGCACCTGTTGAAGACATAATATGGTTTAAGCCCCTCGAAGTAGCTATGGATGATGTTGTGTGTACTAAACATATTATAATAAGACAGCCTAAACTTGGACAAATTCATTTGCTGGATTTGTCTGGTGTTTACTGGCTGTTATCTCTGTAATTTATGATTGCAGTTTGGTTACTGGGCTTCAGTTTCTGTGTGAAGACTTGACATCAATATATATAGATCCTTTTATTATTGCGTAAACTTCTAATCAATTACCTTATCCTTACTATTACGGTGAAACAAAATGTGAATCACTCCACCTCGAGCTGGCTGATTTTGATTTCTTTTTTAACATGTTGGGTAGTCTTGATCGTAGGCCTTCCACAATGAATAGCCACTTCCACAACCCACACCCCTTGAATGCTTACTGCCACTTTCCTCTTTGGCACCACCACATTTCTCTTAGGATTTGTAGTTGTAGCCAGTGTTGGATCTGCGGTCGACCACCACCATCGCCATACCAAGATCTATTTAGTTACACACAAATCCAAACTTCGGCCATCACCATGACTGTCGAAAACAGTGTTGGAAGGCTTGAACGTACATCGGCCTGATTGCAATCATAGTCTTAGGACACTACATTCCATATTGCAGCCTCTCTTCTCTTTGAACCCTCTCAATTATTTGGCGAGCCTTCAAAACCCCCTCCGAATCTGCATGTGGCTTAGGCCATATTAGTATCTCGTGCCTCCGTTCCATAACTCTAATCCCCTCCGCTGTCATACCATTTGCTGTGGAAAGCAGAATAGAGGTTGGCGGAAACAGTGATGGTGGCAGCGGCTACAAATCTAGTGGTTAGTTGGGGATTTGGGGTGGGCAATCGTGGTATGGCTATAAATTTGGCGATTGTTAGTTATTTTTGATGAGGTGGAGGTGGAGGTGGAGGTGGAGGTGATATGGTTTTGAGAGAAGGTGGTGTTGAAAATTTACTTAATCACGAGTAGCGAAAAAAAAAAAAAAAAAATTCAATTTCCACCAAAAATTTACATTGTGATTGGAAAAAAATTATGATAGAATTATTACTTACGTATATTTTGCAAACTCCTTAGTTGATATTGGAATACGAGAAAGAGTCGTAAATAACGTGTAGGTAACATTACATTTAATGATTAATTTGATATTTTGCTATTGTCCATTAGTTCAAAACATTGACTATTGATGCAACATTTACCTAACAATTTTTTAATTATTAAACACATGAAAGACACTTGGGGCACATAGGATTCCGTGAATCTCGAAGATATTTTATATATGAACAAATATTTTTGACAAAAGTATGACAATTGAAAAATGAATCTTGATTCTTGAATTACGTACACGCGCGTTAGTCCTCGGATAAGTTTACCCTAAATGAGTACTAGAAAAGAGGTTTGAAAAGTTTTATTATAAGGTTTCGTAGAAGTAAATGAAAGGATTTCGTTATAAGATTTGATCAAGTTTTATGCTTGAGCGCCACTTTACCGAAACATTTTATCATTACCCGAATTTAAGACTTGCTATGACAAACACCAGGGGCGAATCCAGGGCTTGAATTCATTTAGGGCGGACGGCGAACATTGAACGCTTACAGTCAACGGTCAACGTCCGTGATAACGGCGTTGTTTATTAATATTTAATTAAATAATATTCAAAAAATCATACGGACTAGAACTAGAAAAACTAAATACATCACTAGAACTAGGTACCAACTTTCATTTCGGATGAAAAATCATTATATAATCTAGAAAATGTTCTAATTTATTTTTCAATCAAAAATGCAATATATATTAACAAAATATCAATATTCAGTTTACAATTAAAGTTAATTAAATAACCATTATTATATCAACAAAGTTGAAATTATTTATGTGATTATATCAATTTTATGTGCTTGTGTAATTTCACTTTTCCACAATCAATTTTTTTTTGAAAGAAAAGTGGAACTTTCTATTAATTAAATAAGTTTTGTTGAAAGTCTCCGTATGACACTAAGGCCAATTTTTTTTTACAAATTCGTCATTAATTGACCAAATTCTTAAATAAATTGATTAGAGAAAAAAATAATCAAGAAGATGGACAATTCACTGGTTTAAAATGTTTCTGTTTTCATTAAAACTGGTAAAATAAACATATATTATATTGTTTCCTTAAGTGTGACAAATTAATGCTTGCCATGATGGTAAATCTATCAATATATTTTAGCAAAGGTTATATGTTCAAATTCACTTTGCACTTGTTTTTGGTAAAAATTGTTTACAAAAATTACACAACATATTGGCATGGGAAGGTTTTGAACCCGGGACCTCTGGTTTAATAGAGGAAACGCCAACCAACAGACCTAATAAGGATGATTGTAAATAAAATGAATTATCCGATATATAATATAAATCATTTATCTATTCTTAAAAAAAAAAAAAATTTCTTCTCAACGGATGCAGCTAGGGCAGCATAGATCCGCCCCTGACGAACACCCATGTTTCTTAGTATTGATTCATATAGAATTAGCACGACATGACGATCGAATTCTTGGTGGGAATAATCAACTTTCTAATGTTCTAATAACGGTGCATTGTATTATAAACTTTAATTTGTGATTTTTGAAAAAAATGGTGCTAATGAATCTAGGGAGCAAAGTGGATGTCATTGATAATTAGCCAAAAAAAAGACACTCGGTTTGATCGACAAACAAATTTAAATAATCTTTTATATGTTTAAAATAACGTGCAAAATAGTAGCTTAAATTTGAGAGAAATTATTGAAAATACCCTAAATTTAATCATACCCTTTCCAAAATACCCCTTTTTACTATTCAACCTTAAAACTACCTAAAATACCCTTAAAATAAAAAGTTTTAAAACAAGTCATTTTAGTCCTTAAACTTTAAATCTAATTTTGGATTCGACAAAATTATTTGCCCCTTACAATAAAAAATTAATTTTTCTTCACCATCAACTCTTTCCACCTATCTTGAGCCAAAAAACTTAATTAATAATTTTATTTTTGAATTAATTGTATTTTTGCATTTTAGGTCACATAAAAATGGTATCAGAGCCCTATATCTTGAGGAATTAAAGACATTAGAGAATGGAAGATAATAACGAAATTTGCATAGGATGGTACGTTAACAATTCTACTGAATATTTAGATACTGATAGTTATATTCAACATCTTGTTAATAAATCAAGAAATTTGATTAATAAAATAAAAGACTCCGATAGTCTTAAAATAAAGAAAAAATTTGAAAAGAAAATTACTTTTCTTTTAATAGATTTTGATGAAGTTTTAGACGAAGACATAGGATATCTTGTTAAAATGCCTATTCTTATAGAAATGAAAACTTTAAAAAGAATACAAAGAGTTCTTAATAATGAAATTAGGAGAATTGAAGAATTAGATACCTAAAGATCATGGAAATAGAAAATTCAGAAAATATAGAAACTGAAGTATACGAAGGAGTAGAAGGATATGCCTTAAAAGGAAAATTTGATTGGGAAAAATTTAGAAAAATTAATAGAGCAGAATTAAGTCTAAAACCACCAGGAGAAAATAAATTATTTAATATTTTAGGATCAGCCTTTAGAAGAAAAAAGTTAGTCATTAATGAATATCATGAAATAGAAAAAGCTATAGATATTAAACATACACAAGAAAAATAAAATTAAATCTTATAACAAAAAGAAATATTAATGAATTCCTAGGAAAATTAAAACAAGAAAAACGAGATAAAATATCTTATGTTTACCTTGTTGGAATACAAATAATAATAAAATCATGTTTTAAAGAAGGAATTAATAGTCCTATAATACTTAATCTACAAGATGAAAGATGCATAACCGCAGAAAATGGAAATTTAGGAATAGTAAAAGGAAACTTAGCCTATAAAAAATTAAAGTTTACTTGTTATCCAAGATATTGTGTGCATATAAATGATAAAATTTTAGATGATTGTCTTAATCTACATTTTAAGATGACTAATAAAATATTAAAAGATGATAATAAAGTCTTTACTATACTATATCAAGGATTATATTGTTATACAAATAGTAATTATGGAAATATATATAAAGAAAAACATTTTATAGAAATTGACGAAGAATTTAGTGATATAGGAGAAGCAATCTTACCTAGAGAACAAGACATAGAAGAAATAGAAAATTTCGAGATAGGACATGATGATACTATAAGTATTGATCAACCTATAATACCAAAACAAATAACATATAAAGAAAATAAAATAATTATTGGAAATAATACAGTATGACATAGTATTTCAAAAATAATACAAAATAAAAATAATAGTGTTTATGGAATCAAAGGAAAGTTTTTTAATGAAAATAAATGGATAAATGAAATTAAAATACTTATTGATACTGGAGTAAGTCAGAATCATATTTGCTCTCTTATTGATGAAGGAATTAAAAAGAAAAAAGTTGAACCTTATAGCTATAGAGATTTTGAAGGAAAAATAAACTCTTATGATATCATAGGACAAGTACAAATTAAATTAGGAAATTTATTATTAAGCATAGAATGTTATATTGATAATAATATGAATTTTGATGAACATCCAATATTATTAGGAAATTCATTTTTAAATAGTCTTGATAATTATAAAATAGACAAGGAAGGAATTCTTATTATACATCAAGAAATAACCACATATTGCCCTAAAGAAAAATGAGTAGAGAAATAAAATTCCCAATAAGTGTATATATACAAATAACTGTATTTGAATCAAAAATAACTACTTGTGCTCTAATTGATACAGGAGCTGAGATAACTGTCTTTAAAGAATTTTTATTACCAAAGTGGATAGAAAATAAACAACAATTAACTTTACAAGGAATAACTGGAGTAAGAGAATCTTTAAAATATAAAAATGAAAATATAGAAATTATAATAGGATCTAAAATAGTAACCATAAGAAATGTTTACCAATATAATATTAATGATTGTGATATTATTCTTGGAAATGACTTTCTACAACAGTTTAGTCAATATAGTCAAAATATTTATACTATTCAATTAAAAACACCATGTGGACATTTACTAAAAATTGCTAGAGAATTTAAACCATTCGTAGTTCAAATGACTCAACGTGGTGAAAAAATAGAATTTATACCAAAATTACTCAATTATTCAATCAAAACAATTACTCTTGATCAAATAAAAGATCTTTTAGCTAAAAATTATAATGAAAACCCACTTTAAAAATGGGAAAAATAAAAAACAACAGCTAAAATAGAACTATTAGAACCAACAATCATTATTAGAGTCAAACCTATGCTCTATAATCAAGAAGATAAAGAAGAATTTCAAAAACAAATTCAAGAACTTCTTAATCAAAAACTTATAAGGAGAAGTAATAGTCCTCATAGTAGCCCAGCTTTTATGGTTAGAAATCATTCGGAGATAAAAAGAGGAAAACCTAGGATGGTAGTAAATTATAAAGAACTTAATAAAAACATTAAGTTTGATGGATATTATTTACCAAATAAAGAAGTATTAATAAATATAGCTAATAATAAAAAATATTATTCAAAATTTGATTGTAAATTTGGATTTTGGCAAATTAAACTAGAAGATAATAGTATACCATTAACAGCATTTAGTACTCCTCAAGGACATTATGAATGGTTAGTTATGTCATTTGGATTAAAAAATGCACCACAAATTTATCAAAGAAGAATGGATGAAATCTTTAAAACTTATAATTTTCTTATTGTTTATGTTGATGATATACTTGTTTGTTCAGAAACATATGAAGATCATCTTAAATATCTTAGAATTTTTGCTACACTTTGCTCAAAAGAAGGTATAATACTTAGTCAGAAAAAAGCAGAAGTAGCAAAACATGAAATTGAATTCTTAGGAATGATAATAAATAGTGATGGAATAAAACTGCAACCTCATATTTCAGAAAAAATAATTTTATTTCCTGATAAATTAGAAAATAAGCAACAAATTCAAAAGTTTTTGGGTTGTCTTAATTATGCTGAAAGATTTATAGAAAAACTTGCAGAAAAAAGAAATAAACTTCAGAAACTATTAAGAAATCAAATAAATTAGGTTGGAATGAAGAACATACTCTTTGTGTTAAAAATTTAAAAGAAAATTGTAGAAATTTACCTAAACTTAGACTTCCTGATGAAAAAGATAAATTAATAGTTCAAACCGATGCTTCAGATTTATATTGGAGTGCTTTATTAAAAACTGATTTAAATGAAATTTGCAGGTATACTAGTGGAACATTTAATAATGCTGAAGTAAATTATTCAACCAATGAGAAAGAATTATTGGCAGTTGTTAAAGGAATAAACAAATTTAAAATGTTTTTGTTACCCAAGGAATTTATTGTTCAAACTGATAATACACAACTTAATGGACTAGTAAATAATAAATTACCAAATTCACCCCAACATAGGAGATTACATAGATGGCAAGTGTTACTATCTTTTTATAATTTTAAATTTGAATATATTAAAGGAAAAGATAATTTATTTGCTGATTTCTTGAGCAGGAATCATGAATATGGAAAAGATTGAAACATTTACAAAGGAATTACAAGATCTTCTAACAGATTTTAATGCAGATTATCTTGCTGTTCAAGAAGATCATCTTGATATTCGACAAACTTTGTGTGATTTATCAAGCAAAGTTGTTGAAAGTGGGAAAAAAATTGAAAAATTGAATGATAACAAAGAAAAAATAGTTGAAAAATTGTCAGAATGTTTAGATTTTTTTGCAAATTGTAGCCAGAAGTATCCTCCTTTAAAAGGTGAATACAGCCGAAAGGCTAGTCACATCCCATTTCGGGAGATTAATACATCCACCTCGAGTAGAGAATCAAAATTTAAGAGAAATGACTCTCTTACCTCGCAAGAGGAAAAAATCATAAAAAAAGGGTCCACAACAACTACCTGTCAGTATGGACAAATTGTTGGAAAAATTTACAAGTGGAAAAGGAGCCGCTGAGTCTAGTACTCAAACATCCTTATCAAAAGGCCCATTGGAACAACCTACTGTTATCAGTGAATTCCAAGAAGATAAAAAATCACCAATTGGTGACCTTAAATCACCAAAGGGAATAATTGTTACTCATCACATCAGAGCTAATCTACATCCAATGAAAAAGGAGTATTATGAATTCTCAGAATGGGTATATAATTTCAGAGAAGGAAGTCCTCTATATTTGACAGCCCTTCCAACGGCGATTTATCCAAGGATCAGTGTAGTTCAAGGAGCAGATCCTAATATTGTTAGAAAATTGGCAGCATTTGGATTTTTAGATCGACTCTTCCCAGGGATAGATCTAAAAGAAATTGAACAGTTTGACAAAGAATTTGTTAATTGTGTTAAAAAATTCAGTGATAAACAACCGATTGAACTGAGATTTTACACAATTAGTCCTGAATATAAATAACCAGAGTGGTATGGAGAACATCATCTCATCACAATTCCGAAAAATAATGGAAATCCACTTAAGGAGATTCAGATTTTTAAAGAATTACCCACTATTAATAGAAAATGGATGATTTACAGACGAGTTCTCGGAATAAAATCAGTCTGCTCAACAATGCAGTTCTTTTTTGGAGAAAGATACATGGTCTATGGTATGAGTAATAATTGGATCATTATCTGTAGAGGAGATAAAGAATCAAAAATTTTTGAAGAAAAAATCTGTGGAATTATGAACGATCAATTCTCTGAAAGTGAAGAATGCATTAAAGAAGTCTGCCGACTCATGGGACACGTCCACAAGTGAAGGACGATCAAGAAAAACGTGATTGACAGCACCATGTGAACTTTGAAGATAAGAAAACAGCTGTCAAGCTGGAATCAAAAGAAATTGCCGACACTAAAATAAAGACAACCAACAAGCACTTTAAATATTTTCAACCACTTTTGAAATTATTGTACTTTTTACTTTTGTGTTGTAAAAATCTGATTGGCCAGAAGCTTCTCGGTAAAGTGCGAGCCTTTCTATAAATTGAGACTCTTCTCATTAGAAAGGATCATCGAAAATTAGCCATCTGAAATCTCATCCTGAACTACCATCTAAAACCTTCAACAATGATCTTTGTAATCATTCTCTTTAGAGAGTAGAAACCAATCTTCGGAGTATCAATCTCTGTAAAAATCTTTGTATAATAGCTTTCAAGCTATCTTCAAATCAATAAAATCTTTGAGTTTGAAATAAATCTTTTATTACGCTTTGAGTGTTGTTCTACACAGTGAGTCTGAGTGCCTTTGTGTCCATTTTGCTGTGATGCTGTCGGATTTTGGCCAACTCTTGTGACGAAGGTGACCAGGAACATATAACATTCTTGCTATTTGGCGAAGCGTGGTAAGGCCCTTATTTTAAGTTACAAGAAAATTTATTGTCTGAAAATTTACATGAAAATTATTATATAAGAATTTTTATAAGATTGTTTACTTTGAAGAACTTTTATCATGGAAAGTTACGAGTTTTATTATAGATCTATACCTTTTAGATATACTAATAGTATTGATTATAGTCATATGATAGAAATTCCAGAAACTTATAATAGTTATACTAGAGGAATAAATTTCATAAAAAGAGATAGTAGATATTATGAAAAATGCCTTACAATTGTATCATTTGGATTAAAAGAAAGATTGCCTAAAGAAATAATAAAAATGATTATATTTTTCTGGTTAGACAGTGAAAATAGTGAAAGAACTTTTGAAACTATAGAGCATGTAAGTTATAATGAAGTTTCTGAATTATATGATTTTGATATTAGTTTTGACGATATAGAATAAGAATATGCCTGGAATAACTAGAAAATTTTGTGATAACAAAATAAAAATTTTAGAAGAACAGATAATAACCGACAATAATCGTAGAGAAATAGAAAGGGAAATTTCTAATTGGAATAAAATTAAAAGAGAATTATTAAGGAATGAAATTACAAGAGAATTAAGAAGAGAAGAACAATTTAGAAAAGAAATAAGACAAATAATAAATAATATAATAATTAATTCCTTAAACTTACCAAACTAATATGAGTTTACCAACAAAGATAAGATTTGATAAACAAGAAATAGAAAATATTAGATTACCAATAAGAAGTTATCAGACTAAAAAATGGAATACAACTCTATTTCAACCTTTAAGCTCATGGGGAAATATAGATGAATGGTTAAATATGACTACAAATTGGACTAATGTATTTTTATGGCAACAATTAGGACAATTAAAATCTAAAGATATAGAAGCTATAGACGAAATAAATAATATAGATCCAAAAGATGAAATAGCTAAAGAAAGATTAAAAGTTTTGAGTAAAAATATGTCTAAACAATTTAATAAAATAAAAGAACAAATTAATAATTTAGAAATACTTGATGAAGTTAAACTTGAGGAAATTCAAAATCAAATATCAAAAATTGCACAAAAGAATAGTATTAATAAAATAGCAACTTTAGAAGAAAAGATAGATATTATTAATTATAAACTTGATATTCTATTAAATAAATTAGGATTTGAAATTGAAAAACTATCTTATAAAAAACCTAAAATATGAGTATGAATGATAAAATTAATTTAATTGAGAAAAATATAAAAACAATTGATGAAAAAATAACTAGAATCGAAATAAGCTACGAAGAAGAGAAAGAAAGACTACAAAATAACTTTTTAAGAATAGAAAATCTTTTAAATAGAATAATAGAAAATCTAAATAGAGAAAAACCATTTAAACCAGATTATGTCAAAGAACTTAAAGAAGTCAGAAAGAAAATTGAAAAATATGAAAAATTAATAAAACTTAATGGAGGATTAAAAGAAGATATAGAAAGATTATTGATTGATCTTAGAAAACAAGAAGAAAATCTTATAGAAAAAGAAGAAGGAAAATTAATCATAGAAGAACAATGAACGAAGAAATGGAAAATTTAATATTTGACTTAGAAGACTTAAAAATTTGTGAAGAAATAACTAAAAATCATATAGTCGGAAAAACAGGAGGACCATGAGCAGTTAAACAAGAAGAATATGGAGAAACTAGCACAACTAGATATGAAGCAGAAATAGACCATAGAAGATATGTTAATACAAAAGTAGATTTTAAAACTACCAAAGAAAAAATGTATAGAGACCAATTTAAACCAATTTTAAGAGAATCAAACCCAATGAAAATTGCAGGATCATATTTAAATTTAGATTGTGAACTAGATGTTAGAAGAGCTATAAATGAATGGAGTACTAATATGATAGCACACTTTAATTATAATCGCAGTAATACAGATAATAAAAATAAAACTGAATATTTATTAGCAACATTTAAAGGAAATGTATTTAATTGGTATAGAGGATTAGAAGAAACAACAAAAGGTATTTGGAAAGATAGTATTGAAGCAGGATTTGGAATTAGTATAATAGAAGGAATAAATAGAGTCCCTACAAGAATTTATAGAGAATTTGCTGGAGAAGACTGGGTAAATGAAAGTACTAAAGCTAGATTAGAAGAAATAGAAGATGCTAAAAACAGAATGGAACATTTACAAATTTGTAATATGTGTTACCTTAACGAATATTGTTGTGAATATAGTAAATATTATTATATGATGTTTGGAAGTGGAGCTGATAATAATTATTATAAAGAAGTTTTTATTAGGAAATTACCACCACCATGGAATAATTATTTTCAAAATAAGATTAAAGAAAAACAATTAGGAAGAAATGAAGAAGGTTATACATTAGGATTTATTATAAGAACTATAAAAGATGAAATAAGTACTATGTGTAGTAATCAAATGATTTATAAACAATCAGGATTTATACAAGATAGGATTTGTTGTAAAGATACCGAAGTACCAGGAAATTGAGGATGTTATGATTATAAAAGAAAAAGAAAAATAAGACCCAAAAAATATATAAAATATAATAAGTTTAAAAAGAAATATTTTAAACAAAAAAGAAAATATTTTAGAAGAAAATATAAACCTTATAATAAAAAATCATTAGATAAAAAACGATGTAAATGTTGGAATTGTAATGAAGAAGGACATATAAGCACTGAATGTCCAAAAAAGAAGGTTAGGATATTAATTACGGACTTTGAACAAATTAGAGATGAATGTGAAGAAGTTAATATTGAAGAAATAGAAGTGAATGAAGAAATATTTGAAAAAAATCAGATTTAGAAGAAACATCTAGTGATGACGAATAAAAATAAGAATAAAACTAGTTTCTAAAAAATATAAAGTATGAGGACTTAATTTACAATAAAAAAACATTTCATTAAGGGCAAAATTGACTTTTACACGAAAAACCCAAATGGGTCATTTGACCCGGCTATTTTGGAAAATCCCCCTAAATTTGAGCCATCGAATTTATACTTCATTTTGTCATATGATTGAATCATTAAATTCATTATTTTATTTCAATTGAGTCACATCGTGCAAATTTATTAACTTGGTAAACAAATAAGTTGACATAATAGATGATTTGAAGATTGTATTTATTTATATCTTGTCAACGATCATGTATCTAGAGTAGATTTCATCGAGAAACTAATCTAAATGAATTTCAATATATTGCAAGTGGAATGATATCATCAAATGATATTTTTATTAGAAAAAAAAAGAAGTTAGAGTGTTATCAACTCTATACTTTATTTTGTCACAATCACAGGCGCCATTGAGTTTCTAATTTTATTTCACCCAAATCACTTCGTCAAAATTTATTAATTATCCAGGTGGACAATCTTGTCGTTCATAATTTATATTTAGATTTCCGTTCGACAAGCAAACAAAGATAGCCGAATCCACTTAGTTGAAAGAATTGGCTTCGATAATTTCAAACCATTTTGGAGGATAGATAAGAAGATAATGTTTATTATATATGCTTACGAAAGTGCCTTTGACAGGGAATTAATGTCAAAATATTTGGAGAATTAAGGTTCACACCCTTTTTCTAATACTTAAAACAAGAAAATTGCTATAAACGTCTCCAACCTATTCATTGTTGTATAAATAAATCTTCAATCTTTAGTTTTTGACATTGATCCTAACAATTCACCCTGGAGGTGGAGAGTGCGTAGTAAGAGATCAAGTTGATGCAGAAGTTGAAGTCGACTTTGGAGGTTTTTATCTCATCGAATATTAAAATTGTCGATGGATTCCATCCACTAGGACCAAGCTTCTACAAAAAAAATAAATGCTGATAACTTAGGCTCTGTTTGAGTCCCACATTTTGTGAAAAAAATGAGTTTTGTAATAGTGATTTTTGAAAAAATAAACGGTTAAAAAGTAGAAAAATATATTTAAATTTACTTGCAAAATTATTTTATCGAGAGGATGTGTAGTTAAAAATGCATTTGAGAAAAAAAAATAAGTTTTTAGATAATAGGGCACAAACAAGGGTTTAATTTTCAAAAATTAAAAGGTTGAACGTTTTGTGATATAACAACAATAGACCGAGGACTTTTGTTGAGACTTTTCTTGATGACCTTGTCCAACGACGACCTTAACAATTAAATATTCAAGGAATCATCCATTTAATCTATTTTATATTTGTTAAAATCAAATACATATAATCAAGGAACAAATAACTTAATTTTTTTCTTAATTGTATCGAATCATCTATGCCAAACACGTCATAACCGCGCTACTTTATAAATAGAAGCCAACAAAGTCTATCAAGAAACACCAACTTGAGAGCACTGTAAAAATTCATTTCAATTGAAAAAAAATCTCTCTAATTCTTTTTCCATCTCTCAAGAATATGTCATCAGGCTGTAACTGTGGCTCAAGCTGCTCCTGCGGAAGCAACTGCAGGTAAACATACTTTCGACTTAATATTCCTACTATATAAAGGATTTTATGTTAATTTACTCATAAGTTATTCTTTTTGTATTGGAAGTTGCGGCAAAATGTATCCAGACGTTGAGAAGAGCACGACAGTTACCATCATCGAAGGGATCGCACCAACGAATATGTAAGTACTTAGTAGAATCAACTGAATTCATTAATGGTATTCATATAGTTTTTCACTTTTCTGTGCATCAAGAGCCTTTTTAGTCTCCATAACCTAATTCAACTAGAGTTACTTCCACTCGTTGACGTATATTTTCATTTCTTAATTTTACGGACCGTTGCAGGTACTCCGAGGGATCTGAGAAAAGCTTCAGTGCAGAAGGAGGCCATGGCTGCAAGTGTGGATCAAACTGCACATGTGACCCATGCAACTGTTGATGACAGAATTTGGTTTAAGCCCTTCAAAGTAGCCATGGATCCTGGATGATGTTGTGTGTACTAAACATAATATATATAATAAGACAGCCTAAACTTGGACAAATTCATTTGCTGGATTTATCAGGTGTTTACTGGCTATTATCTCTGTAATTTTGTCTGTAATTTATATTTGCAGTTTGGTTACTGGGCTTCAGTTTCTGTGTGAAGACTTGACATCAATATAGCTCATATTATTGTGTAAACTTCCAATCAATTACCATATCCTTTTAGGTGTACAGATGCGTTGTCCTCATTTTCATGTCCCCTTCATAGTCGACCAAATCAAAATTTGAGTTGAATTTAGTTTTTTTAATAAATGTTTCTATAAGGCTGATTTGGGTTCTACTCAAATTTTGCCACTTGAAAATTATATTGATGAGTCAAAATTTTCATTGATTGATGAGTCAAAATTTTCATTGATTGATGAGTCAATCGAGGGAACAAGAAGATGAAGATAGAAGATTTTGACTCTTCTTTTAGTACCTTAATCTTTTGCGGACCAACTGGGTTGGTCTTCACAGGTCGTTGGTCTATACTATCAAGTATAATATGGGCCTTACTATTAAGGTAAAACAATATGTGAGTCACTCCACCTCGAGCTGGCTAATTTTGATTTGTTTTTAACAAGTTGGGTTGTCTTGATCGTAGGCCTTCCACAACGAACAGCCACTTCTACAATCCACACCCCACGAAAGTTGACCGCCACTTTCCTCTTCGGCACCACCACATTTCTCCTAGGATTTGTAGCCAGTGTTGGATCTATGGTCAACCGCCACCATTGCCATACCAAGATCTATCTAGTTACATACAAATCCAAACTTCAGCCACCGCTACGATTGTCGGAACTAGTGTCGAAAGGTTTGAACGTACGTCGGCCTGATTGCAATCATAGTCCTAGGACACTTCACTCCATATTGCAGCCTTTGTTCTCTTTAAATCCTCTCAATTTTTTCGGTGAGCCTTCAACACCTCCACCGAATCTGATGCGGCCTGGGCCATATCAGTATCCCATGCCTGCCTACCATAAATCTAATCCCCTCCGCTGTCATACCATTCACTATTGAAGTCGATGTGGTGGTGATGGTAAATGGAAATGAAGTGTGGAAAGCAGAATAGAGATTGGTGGCAACAGTGATGGTGGTGGCGGCTACAAAATTTCTTTGTGTTAAGAAAGAAACTTTAATAAAATTATACCTTTTGTAGATTTTACAAAATCCTTTGCTGATCTTGGACTACGAACTAAAGTATATTATGTCGCTTCTAAATGGTGTGTAGGTAACTTTACATTTAATGGTGAATTTGATATTTTACTATTGTCCATTAGTTCAAGACATCCGACTATTGGTGCAACATTTACCTAACAATTTTTTAATTATTAAACACACAAAAGTCACTTGGGGGCCCACAAGATTCTGCGAATCTTGGATATATTTTGTAGATGAACAGATATTCTACATTTACCTTAAAAGAGAGAATCAACACTGTACTGTTCACTATAGTGGCAGAGTGTTCACACCTGATTTTCTCATACATGTTCCCTACTATAGTCAAACTGCTTCCCCACTGTTCATTAGAAAATATCTTAGGTTAAATACAATGGTGGCCACCTAACCTTATACTTGGTGTCATCATGGTCACTCAATTTGAATTTGTTTCACCATAGCCACTCAACTTTATATTTAGTGTTAACATGACCACCCAATTTGATTTTTTTCACAAAGGCTATCCAGTTTCATATAACGTTTACTATGGACAGTCAATTTCATATAACATTTCACCATGGCCACTCAAATTTTTTTTTTCCATTTTCATTCATTTTCAAAGGGATAAAACTGTAACTTTGCATTATATAAATAAAAAAATAAAAAAAAACTTATTTAAAAAAAAAAACTTAAAACGTTTATTTTAAAATAAGTCTTTATCTTATTTTATTTTTCTAAGTAACTTTTTTTTTAAAAAAAATTAGTTTTTATTTTATTTTAAAAACATTTTTGATATAAGTTTTTATTTTATTTTATTTTTTAAAAATAATTATTCTTTTAAATTTTTTTTAAATTTATTTTATATATATAATTTAAAGTTACAAATTTACCCCTTTTAAAATTAATGAAAATGGTAAAAAGAAGTTGAGTGACCATAGTGAATTGTTATATGAAATAGGGTTGGCATAGAGAAACGTTATATGAAATTGGATGACATTGGGGAAATAAAATCAAATTGGGTGGTCATAGTGACACTAAGTATAAATTTGAGTGGCCATTGTGAAACAAAATCAAATTTGGTGATCATGGTGACATCAAGTATAAAGTTGGGTGGCCGTTAGGGTATTTAACCCAAATATTGGGTCTTTTTTCTCTTTGGGCTTTGCTGTGTTATTGGGCTATCGGTTTGCTTTGTTTAAATTGATTAATCTTGGCCTCACACCTGGTATGCTCTGGACCTAGGGGTGGGCGTGGGTTGGGTTGGGTTGGGTCGGTTTTTGCCCCAACCCAAAACCAACCCAACATTGTCGGTTTGTTCGAAATCCAACCCAACTCAACCCATGTAAATGTTGAAACCCAACCCAACCCAACCCAATTATATGTCGGTCGGGTTGGGTTGGGTTGGTCGGTTTGTATCAATGATTTCCATTAACTAGTTCTAAATTACAATGTTTTAGCTCATGTCTCAATTCATATTTTCAACAAGAAAATCAGAACTAAAACGAGAATCTAAGAGAAATAAATGAATATATGGAAATACACGAGTAGCCACTAAATAAAGTAGTGAAGATGAAGAAATGAGAGGTTAAATATGTTTCTTGGTCATGCTCAATGATCTATTAAATAAGTTTGTACAAAAAAGTCTGCAAAATGAGGGCTGAATCTTAGTAATAAGCCCGAAAAAAAAAATATGCAAACTTGGTAATTTACCTTGGGAAATGAATTGAAGGCTGAATAGTCAATAGAAACCGAAAAGTTGAAATATGTTTGAAAAAAAATGGCCCCTTTTTTTTTTATTGACGGGTTGGGTTGGGTCGGGTTTGGTCGGGTTGGATGGATTAACCCACAACCCGACCCAACCCGACCCACTAAGCTTTGCCAGAACCCAACCCATGAAAAAAAATGGAAAAAAACCAACCCAACCCGATCGGGTTGGTTTGGGTCGGTCGGGTTTGTCGGGTTGGTTCGGTTTTTGCCCACCCCTATCTGGACCGTTGGATTGGATAGTTTAAAGGTTTTTTTTATAACTTTCTTTCTCTCTGGATTCTTCACTAGGGTTTTCTTTTCAGTCTTCCCTCTAGTCATTCCATCGCTGTTCATCTTCTTGAGATATCATGTTTTGATCTCTGTAAATGTCTTAGTGATGTTGTTAGTGTATTTTGTATATATTTAGTGATTGTGAGGAGAAATGCTGTATAGGAGAGGCGAGAGAAAACATTAGTGAAGAAATCAAACATACATTTGTACTGTTCTTTGTGATTCTTAGTGGATTCGAGCATAATCTACTCAATATATGCTCAACGGGTGAGTAGGCTGTCAAGCTGAACATCCGGGACCTAAGGGGTGAAAAATCTGTATGTTTTTACTTTCTGCAATTCTTGTCTCTGTTTTTTGTTTTTGGTACAAAGATTTCGATTCTGAAACCAACAAGTGGTATCAGAGCCTCCTTAAAAGGGGGATTAGGGTATTCAATTGAAACGATTTGCAGATCTGTATGCTTTTCAAAGCCCATGTTTTCTTTTTGAAAAACAAATTGCGATTTTCTAAAAGTTTTTCGTTCTATTGTTCTTCGATCCAATTCTTGATTGGATCCCTTTTTCAAAACCTCTTGATTCTTAGTGTCTGACCATCAAGATTTTTTGATTCGTGGTATTTCTTGTGAAAAACAAATTTATTTGGAACTGATCTTTAAAAATCTTGTTTTTCATACCAAGTTCTTGGTGCTCTGGTTGTAACTCGTTACTGAGTGGTGGTTCTTTTGAGAATTTGTTCTGAGTGATAGCGAGTTGAGTTGACTAACTCCGATTCCTACTAGTTTTATCTGACTCACTCTTGATCACACTGAGTTGCTTGACTCGTTGGTGCTCTGTTCTCTATTTTGAATAATTGAACTGGTTCTGGTACTTTCCTATACTACTTTTCCTTCTGAAACATTAACGTTTCAGTTCTGGTATAATTCCTTACACATTTTTTCATTTCTTAGACGAATTACTAAACTACATTGTCTATTTTTGATTTGGTTATTAACGTAATTAATCCTCATCTGCTTTCCTTTGCCCAAGATCTCATTTGAGGATCTGGGAATCAAAGGAAGTAGGGGATTAAAGGGTTATCACTCCTTAAACCCGTCAAACTGATAATATATTTTGATATATCTGTACTTGCTGATCAAATACTTATCATGTTTCTATCTTTCATTACATTGTCTATACTTGCTATACTCTGTGTGTTATATAAACTTGAATTTGTAAGTTTGTTTGTAATCATGTCTACTGCACACAAAGTTGAAGTAGAAATTTGGAAAGGGATTGGAGACTTTAGTTTGTGGCGTCAGAAAATGAGGGCTTTGTTGTTACAACAGAGGTGTGTTGTTGCTATTGATGGGACTTGGCCCCTAAATTTAGTATCTATAGGAGACAAGAGTTAGATGAGATTGTTTGGAGTTCTATATTTCTTCATCTGTCTGATACTGTAAGTAGAAAGGTTGGGGAAACTACTAATACTCAAGGTCTTTGGACCAAGTTAGAATCTCTCTATCTAACTAAGACCATGCCTAACAAATGTTATCTTCTCAGACAATTCTACAATTTCAGATTTAATCCGTCTTCCAACTTAGAAGAGAACATTGACAAATTTACAAGATTGGTTCAAGAGCTGACTAATTGTGATGAAAAATTATCTGAAGATCAACAAGTTGTTGCCCTGTTGAATGCACTGGGTGATGAATACAGAGAACTGAGAAATGCTTTAGAGTATGGGAGAACTGATCTTACTGTTGATATTGTGATATCATCTCTAAGAAACAGAGAATTAGAATTAAAAACTGAAGTTAGGGATTCCGAGTTTGGAGAAGGCTTAAATGTTAGGGAGAAAGTTAATCAGACCAAGAAGGGAAACCAATGCAATTTCAATTCTCATAAGAAAGGGAAACCACAATTTCCTAAGTTCAGAAATCAGAATAAGAACCAATCAAAACCCAAGCTACAAGTAAGAAAATGTTATTACTGTGGCAAATGAGGACATCTAATAAAATATTGCTTCAAGAAAATATCTTATGTGAAATGGAAGTTCAATACAGATGGGTCTGCAGATATTGCTTGCTTAAATGAATCTGATATACAGGGAGTTGTCCTTGTTACTACAACTAAAAGGAATTTGAATGAATGAGTACTTGATTCTGGTTGTTCTTTCCATATGTGTCCCATTAGAGAGTGGTTCGCTGATTTTATTGATCTAACTGGTGATCAAGTTCAGATAGGTAATAATATGACCTGTCAAATAAAAGGTATTGGAAACCTTAAGCTCTTATTAGAAAATAATCACATTCTTGAGTTGTGTCAAACAAGATATGTTCATGATCTTCAAAGAAACTTAATTTCTTTGGGAAAACTGGATAATGAATATGAAATAAAGATTCATAAAGGTCTTACCAAGATAAGTCTTAACTCAAAAGAAATAATTTCTTCTCCTAGATCCAATGGGATCTTCACACTACAAGCTGAACCTCTAGTTGGTAACAGTTCTGCAGCTTTGAAGACTCGTGATGATGAAGCCCTAATTTGAAATAAGAGACTAGGCTATATTTGTAAAAAGGGATTAATGATTTTAAACAAACTGATTTTAAATAAACTGAAATGTTTTGGAAATGATAATATTGAAAGTCTTAAATTCTGTAAAGACTGTGTTGTTGGAAAACAAAACACAACACAATTTGTCTTTCAAAACTGGAATCCATAAATCCACTTCAATACTTGATTATTTACATGCAGACCTGTAGGGTCCTGCTTATGTGAACACTTTAAGTGGTTTTAGGTTCTACTTATTAATTGTGAATGATTTCTCAAGGAAAATTTGGACTTTTCTTTTGAAAAATAAATCTGATACTTTTCATAACTTTAAACAGTGGAAACTTATGATTGAAAATAAGACTAATAAGAAGGTAAAGGTACTTAGGACAGATAATGGGCTGGAATTTTGTAACCACGAATTTGACTCTTTTTACAATGAATTTGGAATTTTGAGGCATAGAACAGTAAAATACACTCCTCATCAAAATGGTATTGCTAAAAGAATGAATAGAACCTTATTGGAAAATGTGAGATGCATGTTACTTAACTCTAGCCTACCAAAATTCTTTTGGGGCGAAGCCCTAAAAACAACTACTTATCTGATAAGCAGAATTCCTGAACACTTATGGTCTGGGGAGTCTCCAAATTATTTCAAATTGAGGGTATTTGGTTGTGCTGCCTATGCTCATCAAAATGTAGGCAAACTTGAACCCAAATCTCAAAAATGTGTTTTTCTGGGTTATGGAGAAGAAACTAAGGGCTATAGACTCTGGGTAAGAGAAAAGGATGGATTCAAAGTTATCATTAGTAGAAATGTTGTTTTTGATGAGAGTCAACTTCTCCGTAAAACTCTTTCAAATCAGAACACTGATCATCCTACTCATGTTAAAGAAACTGTGCTGGAAATCAAGAATATAATCATACTGAACCTGATAATTTGATTGAGGTGGAGACTACCCAATTTGAAACGGATCAACCCTAAAATGAATCTGTTAATTTTGAACCTGAAACTTTTGAGGAAGCTGTTAACGGTAAATAATCTAAATTGCGGCGAAAGCCATGCAAGAAGAAATTGATTCTTTAATTAAGAACAAGACATGGGTTCTTGTTGATAAACCCAAACATCAAAGGATTGTATATTGTAAATGTGTTTATTAGGGTTGTGAAGAATCTAGAAGAGTCAATCAGCATAGGTTCAGTACCGTGGTAGACATTCAGTTTGGTACAATACCTTTATGATCTCATAAATTATCAAATTTGAAGAATACTGCTGAGTTGAGTTCAGAAAATATGGATAATGTCGCTTTACCACCATCACCTACGGTGTCATTGTATTCAATTGTTAGGGATGGACCTAGTGAAAAAAGGCATGTGGATGCTGATTTTGTTGAGCATGCTTTCAACGTAGTAGAATGTCTACAATCTAGAAATGGGCTTTCTTTAAAAGCATTTGTGTTTGATTCTATTTTGGGGTGCGGTACAACCCAATTTAGTAAATTATAAAATCATTATGATTTTTTGAGATTTTTAAGATAATTCTACAATAGTGTGCTTTGATTCATTGGAAGAGGTGGAGTATTGTGTTTTGTTTGAGAAATTAATTTTTTGGGTTATTTTTGAAGAAGCCAGTTCATTCTTTGGTGGAATTCGTGACAAGGTGGAGATTGTAGAAATTTGGGTGTGATCCAAATTCCTTTGTTGAAGTGTTTGAAATATTGAAAAATTCTAATTGAAGTGTACGTCAAGAAGAATTCAGTTTGGAATATTATTGGAGTCATGTCAAGTTGAAATTCTATTTTGGAAGTCCATTGGCAATTGAAAATTTGTATTGGATTTGAAGAAGAATTTGGGATGGAGAAAATAATATGAAAAAAAAATTGGTCGAGACCTAGCACATTGTGCCAGCCTCGGCGCCCAGGGTACGACACCTAGGCGCTGCCTGTTCTGTTTGGGTTTTTTTCGCCTTTCTCATTCCTACTTCGTTTTGGACTTAGTTTTTTGGCATTCTGCTCATCAACAACTCTAATAAGAGGATTTGGACGTCCCCAACATATTCTCTATAAATACTGGTTCTTCTATACAATTTTATAGTTTGAGAAAATAAATTACTAGAATTATAAGATCCATTGTAATCTTCTCTCTTCTCCATTATTTTGAAGTCAATAAAATCTCTTAATTAATCTGTCACATTTCTTGTCTTCTTTTATTCTTTTACTTGTGTTCACATAATTCATTATTGTACCATATAACTTTAATATCTCAATCCGATGGTTGGTTTCATAACAGAAGCACACAATCAAGCCATGGATTTCATCCATAAAATGGGATGTCTTCTTCGAATAAATAGTTTAAAGTCTAGGTTGGGGCACTTGGATCCCAACTTAGACAGTTTTCCCTTTTAAATAGTTTAAATACTTCATGAAATTCTCTATTGACCGTGATTCGTGTGTCGTTGTAAATAAACTCTTGGACATTCTTTTTGGTGGAATAGTGAGTGCAGGAGAGCAGTCTAACCTTCACCGAGCGGGCAAATTTATCAACGAAATAGAAGTAAAAAGAAAGTGAAAATAATTATAGCTTACTATTCTTGCTATGACATGTTTTGTCAAGGGAAGCCTGTTTACTCTTTGACTTACAGAGGCTATAATTTCATCCCTCAAAAAGGACATTGATGTGCTTATTTTCTAATTTCCTTCGCAATATTTGCAGTAGAGAAAAAATCTCCAACATCTATATTTTTTGAAGTTTCTATCACAATTTTCGTAAATATGTATTTGTTCTTTTCAATTGATGGTAATTTTGTAAGTTAAATACTCACTTAGCTTCTCAAAAACACATTCAATGTAAATCTCTTTCATGAATCCTTTATATTTACCACTAAAATTACCTTCAACAAGATTGAAGCCATGCATTGCACGGCCACAACACTAGTTTTGATAAAAATATGACAATTGACAAATGAACATTGATTCTTGAATAATCTATACGTGTGCTAGTCCTTAGATAAGTTTTCCCTAGATAAGCACTAAAAAACAGATTTGAAAAGTTTTACATCAAGGTTTCATAGGAAGTAAACGAAACGATTTCGATATAAGATTTGATCAAACTTTATGCTTAAGCGTCACTTTACCTGAACATTTTTTCGTTACCCGAATTTAAGACTTGCCATGAAGAACACATATGTTTCTTAGTACTGATTCGTATAGAATTAGCACGACTTAGCGATCAAATTCTTGGTTAGAATCATCAACTTTATAATGTTTTAATAACGGTTCATTACATACATTAACAAAAGGGCCCTCATATTATAATCTTTAATTTGTAATTTTTGAAAAAATGGTGCTAATGAATCTAGGCAGCAAAGTGGGTGTCATTGATAATCAGCCAAAAAATCGACACTCGGTTTGATCGACAAACAAATTTAAAATTAATCAGTTTTTTTATTTTTTATTTTTATCTCAATTTATTCGAAGTACACTAACGTGCAAACTTTTAGCATCGAATTTATACTTCATTTTGTCATGATTGAATCATTAAATTCATTATTTTATTTCAATTGAGTCACATCGTGCAAGTTTATTAACTCAGCAAACAAATAAATTGACATAATAGATGATTTGAAGATTGTATTTATTTATATCTTGTCAACGATCATGTATTTAGAGTAGATTTCATCGAGGAACCAATTGAAATGTACTATATTATATGTTAGTATAATCATTTTGTTTATAGTTTCAATATATTGCAATTGGAATGATACCTTTAAATAATATTTTTATTAAGGAAAAAAAAAGAAGTTAGGGTATTGTCAATTTTATACTTTATTTTGTCACAATCACGCGCGCCATTGAGTTTATAATTTTATTTTGCTCAAATCACTTCATCAAAATTTATTAAATTGACGAGCAAATAGACAATCTTGTTGTTCATGATTTATATTTAGATTTCCTTTTGACAAGCAAACAAAGTTAGACTAATCGACTTAGTTGAAAGAATTGGTTTTCAAACCATTTTGGAGGATAGATAAGAAGATAATGTTTATTATATGCTTACGAAAGTGCTTCTGATAGGGAATTAATGTCAAAATATTTGGAGAATTCAGGTTTACGTACGCCTTCTCCTTTTTCTAATATTTAAAAAACGAAAAATTGCAATAAACGTCTCCAACCTATTAATTGTTATATAAATAAATCTTCAATATTTAGTTTTTGGCATTGATCCTAACATGTCACCACGGGCTAACTCGGGTGAGCTTTTTGGCACTAAGAGATGGAAAATGTGTAGTAAGTGATCAAGTTGATGCAGAAGTCGAAATCGACTATTGACGTATTTTACCTCAATGAATAGTAAAATTGTCAATTGATTCTGTCCACTAGGACCAAGCTTCTATAAAAACAAAAAATGTTGATAACTTGGGCTCTTCGAGTCCCACTTTTTGTGAAAAAATGAATTTTGTAATAGTGATTTTTGGAAAAATAAGCAGTTAAAAAGTAGGAAAAAAATATTTAAATTTACTTGCAAAATTATTTTTTTGAGAGAACGTGTAGTTGAAAATGCATTTGAGAAAAAAAAAAAAAAAAAGACTTTAGATAATAGGGCACAAACAGTGGCTTAATTTTCAAGAATTAAAAGGTTGAACGTCTGCATGATATAACAGCAATAGACAGAGGACTTTTGTTGAGACTTTTGTAGATGACCTTAACAATTAAATATTCAAGGAATCATCCATTTCATTTATTTTATATTTGTTGAAATTAATTACATATAATCAAGGAACAAATAACTTATTTTTTTCCTTAATCGTATCGAATTATCTATGCCAAACATGTCATAACCGCACTACTTTATAAATAGAAGCCAACAAAGTCTATCACGAAACACCAACTTGAGAGCACTGCAAAAAATTCATTTCAATTGAAAAAAATCTCTCTAATTCTTTTTCCATCTCTCAGTGGCTGTAATTGAATATGTCATCAGGCTGTAATTGTGGCTCAAGCTGCTCCTGCGGAAGCAACTGCAGGTGAACATACTTTCGAATTAATATTCCTACTATATAAAGGATTTTATGTTAATTTACTCATAAGTTATTCTTTTTGTATTGGAAGTTGCGGCAAAATGTACCCGGACGTGGAGAAGAGCTCAACAGTTACCATCATCGAAGGGATCGCACCAAAGAAGATGTAAGTCTAATCAAAGGGGTCGACTACATAATTTCATTTTAAATACTCTGATGGATTCAATAGGCCATGTTAATTTTGATGATCGCTCTTTTAAGTGGGAGCCGAATAATTTTATTACTTTATTTTGTAATAATTCATGCACTTTAATTAATATTTTTGATAGGTGCAATCAAGATATTATATTTAGCTTATGGTTTACCTATTAAAGCACCACTTATTCAGTTGTATTTTTCTAGTTGTTTTTGAATAATATTACAGAAAATTTAGAGATATATAATATAATTCGTTGATTTGACTCTATATTATACGGACAAAAGGATTTATTGATCAAATCAATTTTTTGAATTTTCTTATAATTCACTAAACTTTATTTTAATAAATTCGAAGTATGTAGTAGAATCAACTAGAATTCTTTAATGGTATTCGTCGAGTTTTTCACTTTTTTGTGCATCAAGAGCCTTTTTAGTCTCCATAACCTAATTCAACTTAGAGTTACTTCCACTCGTTGACGTATATTTTCATTTCTTAATTTTACGGACCGTTGCAGGTACCCCGAGGGATCTGAGAAAAGCTTCAGTGCAGAAGGAGGCCATGGCTGCAAGTGTGGATCAAACTGCACATGTGACCCATGCAACTGTTGATGACGGAATTTGGTTTAAGCCCTTCAAAGTAGCCATGGATCCTGGATGATGTTGTGTGTACTAAATATATATAATAAGACAGCCTAAGCTTGGACAAATTCATTTGCTAGATTTGTCTGGTGTTTACTGGCAATAATCTCTGTAATTGTGTCTGTAATTTATATCTGCAGTTTGGTTACTGGGCTTCAATTTCTGTGTGAAGACTTGACATCAATATAGCTCCTTTTATTATTGTGTAAACTTCCAATTAATTAACCTATCCTTTTTGGAGTACAGATGTGTTGTCCTCATCTTCATGTCCACTTCACTAACTAGCCAATCAAAATTTGAGTTCAATTTAATTTTTTTTAATAAATGTTTCTATAAGGCTGAATTGTATTCAACTCAAATTTATATTGATGTTTCAAAATTTGATTAACGAGTCAATTGAGGGAACAAGAAGATGAAGATAGCAGATTTTGACTCTTCTTTTAGTACCTTAATCTTTTAATTATAATATTGGCCTTACTCTTAAGGTGAAATAATATGTGAGTCACTCCACCTCGAGCTGGCTGATTTTGATTTGTTTTTTAACATGTTGGGTTGTCTTGATATAGGCCTTCCACCATGATCAGTGATAAGTGCGTTTTACACACTTATTTGAGACATAAAATATCGATATTTGGCAATTCTTTTAATAAAATATATTCTAAATTGTTGTATTTCATGTTATATAGGTTAACCTCAATGGTTGAACGAGGAATTGGAATAAACAAAAGAAAATCGAGGAAAATAGCAAAGTCCAAAGTTTGAGGACTAAATCACAAATTCAATAGTTGATTCGGACCACGAGATGATACTTTGAAGATTGATAGGAGACAATTGGATGGAATTAGAGCCCAAAAAGGAATGAAATATGATCAAAATATTATCACAATCAATGTCCAATTCCACAAGTTATATTCCAGATTTTTAGCCAAATATTGATACCCATTTTTAGCACTGTAAACGTCCAAATTTAAAATATTTTATTTCCATAAAAGTTGTAGCCCTTTGAGTCAGGTTTCTACCGCACTTTTAATCGTACCAATCCGATATCGGGAGCGAAAGTTATGACCAAATTACTGACTACTGTGCAGAAACAAGAAATCCGCGCGCGAATGAAACGTTCCTTATTCGATTATAACTCTTTTGGAAACCAAATTGGACGTGATTTTCAACCAATTTTGGATTCCTACAAATACATAACAACAGAATATATGAAGGGGATGTGAGAAGATTTTTGAGAGAAGAAAATAGGCAAGAGCGCGAAGATCAACTTAAAGAACACGAAGATCCAACTCAAGAATCGAATTAGTGATGTCGTTCTTTGTTTATTTTTCTGATTTTCTTCTTCCCACCATGCTAGTGTAAGTGTTATGCCCTAGGTCCAATCAACTTTGGACATAAACACTTTGAATATATATAATCAATGTATATATATGGCAATATCTATTATTTAATTGAATTAATATTCTAATAAATTAAATAATAGAATCCGTAGATTCAAATCTGGGTGATTTGTTAATCACAAGGAGCTGTGATTGTGAGATACAAATTACATATGACTGAATCTTAAATCGTCCGTGGTCGAGGTAATAACGAGATACGGATATCGTTATTACGGATAGACTATCGCGTGTGGCATTCTTACTTGTGAAGTAAGTAGCTGATCTCACAAGCTAAAGTGTGGTGACACTTGAATGAACACGTGGATGTTTTGTTATAGAACAAAACATTAGAGACCCCTGAGAGATTCCACATGGATAACTATCTAAGTGTTAGTGGTTAATCTCTAACGTTCGGTAGTGGAATTGGTCCTTTGACTTGAGGTCATCATAGTACCTTATATGAAGGCAGACATACTTTGGTGGTGTTGGATGTTGCTCTGTCAAGGGTCGCTAATACAGCATTGTTCGGGTATGTCAAGAATCATATGAAGGTTGTGAATGATCAATAGAGGATTCGTCACTCTTAGATAGTAAGAGATTATGATCTACATTTTATCCAGTTAAGTTGATAATGAAATCCTTGGCCAAGGTGAACTCATAAGTCGGAAAAGAGTTTTCGACGTACATTGACTTAACAATGGGATAAAAGATATGATCGATAATTGAGATTGACACATATCCATATCTCATAATTGATCGGATCATATTGACGAAAGGATTATAGTTTCACGGTAAACGTACAAGTTTGGTTTTGTCATGCTACGTGATATTTCCCGTCACATGTATTGCCCTGATACATTGCTAGATGTCAATCTGGGACAACGAAAATGAATTAGTGATAAATTAAAAGGGGCGTTTTAATTTATCGATTTTGATTAGATCAAAATAATAATTCACGTCGTTCGGCATCGTGATTGGGAACCTAATGGGTCACACACAAAAGAGAATCAGAAGAATGAGATTTACCAATTAATTAATTGACAAGTGTTGGATAATTAATTAATTGGGTTGTTTATTAATAAGCCCGAATTAATTAATTAGATTAATTAATTCATGGACCGGATTTAATTAATTTGATTAGTTAAATATCGGACCGGGTTAAGTTTAGAGATGGGCCAAGCCCACTTGGGCTTATATTAATAAGCTGTTAGGGTTTGTAAACTGCATGGAATTTTCATTATTCTTGCTCGCACAAGAAAAGAAAACCCTAGCCGTCATTCTTATTCTCTGTGTGGATCACCATTGGAGGCTGGACAATTGGACAGCTTGGATTGCAGATCGTGATCATTGGAGTTCAAGAAAAAGCAAAAGAGTTTGTGGAATTCATCAAAGGTATCATTCTCATCACAGTTTCTATCTAAACACATTGCAGATCCTCGTTTGGGAATTGAAAATTGTTTAATTTCCGCTGTGCATGTTAAGTAAATTCCCAACAGCTAGGCTAGATTAATTCTGTACTAGAGTTAGATGAACTATGTGATATGATTTTTATTTCTTAGTTTTACATTCTTGATAACAAAAAACACGTTTTCGGATATTTGAATGATTTATATGAATTTATTTTTCTCCACAATTATATGCGCGAATGATTGTGTGAGTTTGGTGGCTTATTTCATGTATTTGAAAGAAGGGGAATATTCGACATATATAAATCATCATAGAGTCCGATAGGAAATAGAAATATACCACTATACCTTATGTGAATCTTTAAGTGTTCATAAAAACTCATACATTCTTGTATGTTTGCATCTGTCATAAAAATATAGTTGGGTCGCATATTTCAATAAGTTTAACTCTACTTGAGAGAGATTGTTAAATAATTTAGGAGTATTGATTCTTCAATATTTCAACCGTTGTCAAGGTGTAGAACTAGGTTTAAAAGGAATATTACATAGAGATTCATGATCGTAGTACATTTATCATACATTAAAAAACACTTCAATTTACATTCATCGTGAATTTGCATTTAGTTAGATAATCCATTCATACTTGCATATTGATCATTAATTTAGTTATAATCTCATCAAAACAAACATTCTCATTTTTATAGTCTCGGTTAAGGTCACAGTAATTAGAATTAAAACTAATCAATCTTAATAGGAATGATACTTTGACTCAAAATCCATTTTACTACTTGTTAACGAACCGTACACTTGCTGTGATTTTAATTCAATGTATTTTCGTGAACAAATTTTTGACAGGGATTAAGTTTAGTTTGATTTTATTTACCTCGATACTAGTTCGAACTTATCTTTAATTTTTATTTGAAGTATTTAATTTTATTTAGTTTTTCTACGTAGGTTGATCTAAGTGCTACTATTGCCATTCCTACAGGTCCTGCATGCAAAAGTCACTTGGAGGTGAACTGCTTTCAGTTGATTTGGAAATTGAACGAATTTTTCATCATAGGCAAAAGGAAGCTAGAACAGCACAGCAGAAAAACCAGGAACAAATACCAATGGCAAATCAACAAATAGACCCAATAAGGAATCTTGCAATTCCAGCCAATGTAGAGGAAGAAGATGACGGGAATACCTTACTTGGGGATTTCTTGTCACCATTCGTCGTCCAAAGTCAATCTACTATTGTGTATCCCCCATTCGAATAGCCAACTTTCAGCTGAAAACGAACGTAATCCAATGGGCATCAGTTCTACGGGTTGGCTAATAAAAATCCGCATACACATATATCCTGGATCTTAGATATGTGTCAACACTTTAGGTACCAAGGAATATCAAAAAATGCTATCAAGCTGAAGTTATTCCCACACACTCTACGGGATAAGGTACTCGAATGGTTGGATTCACTTCTTATGGCGAGCATAACTACTTGGAAAGATCTGGCTCAAAAATTCTGTATGAAATTCTTCTCACCTACCAAAGTAGCAAGATTGAGGCACGAAATATCAATACTCAGTCAGAGCGAATCTGAGTCATTTGATGAAGCTTGAAACAAGTTTTAAAATATGCTAAGAAAATGTCCTCAGCATGGGTTCAACAGAAAGACACAGATTAGATTTTTCTATACAGGACTACTTCCATCTTTTAGGAGCATGATGGATTTATCGTCCAATGGCTCCATAATTACAAGAACTGTTGCTGAAGCATGGGAATTGTTTGAGAGAATGGCTAACACTTCAACTATGTGGTCTTCTGAGCGTGTGGGTACAAAGAAATCAGCCAAAGTTTACGAGGTTGACACATACTCAGCCTTATCTGTTAAAATTGATTCCTTATTTCATAAGGTGGAGAGCATATCACAAACAGCTAATGTTGCACAAGCCAAAAAGGTAAGTTGTAAGGAGTGTGGAGCAGATCATAACACGTCAAATTATCCTATTCTAGCACAAGGTATGGAACAAGTGGACTTTCCACAATGGGAACAACATCAATAGAATAATCCACATTCAGATACTTACAATCCAGGTTGGAGGAAACACCCAAATTTCTCTTGGGCTAATACGAGCCTCCTATTCCATCCTACAAGGGTTGAAGAGATATGAGCTAGACCAAAAGTTCGAGAAGTTGTTAGATGTGCTAAGGAAACTCCACATTAATATCCCGTTCATAGACACAATACGACAAATTTCAAGTTATGCAAAAATTTTGAATAACATGATATCAAAGGAGAAAAAGCTTCCAAAATTTGAAATTGTGGCACTGATAGATGAGAGTTTTGCAAAATTACAAAAGAAACTGTCTCCCAAGCTCAAAGATCCAGGGACTCTTACCTTACCAGTTTCAATTGGAAAAGCTGATACTTTTAATACTTTATGTGATACTGGTGCGAGTGTCAATTTGATGCCACTTTCTATTTTCAAGAAACTCAGTTTGAAAGAGACAAAAGCAACAACGGTGACTCTGCAACTGGCTGATAGATCCCTTACCCACCCCAGAGGGATTATAGAAGATGTGCTGATTAAAATAGGGAAATTCATCTTCTTAGCGGATTTTCTTATTCTGGACACAGAAGAAGATAGAGATATTCCAATAATCTTGAGGAGGTCATTTTTAAAAACAAGTCATACTTTGATTGATATGGAGAAAGGTGAGCTAATCTTGAGGGTAGATGAGGAGCAAAAAGTTTTTACATTATATAATCCATCCAAACAACCATCGGCCTACGACGAGTGTCAGTGTTTTAATAAAGACGAACTATCCCTTCAATAAAATTGTCGGAAAAGAAAACTGAAATTCGGAAGATAGCTTGGTAGAGACAAAAATGGAGAATTCAAAGTTTAGAGAGCTAAAAGGGGATGCAAAGCTGGAAATTGCAAGGCGTACAATGGTAAAATCCTTCGACTTGAACCACCATGAACTTACCGAAGTAAAGTTGGGCTATAAACTATAAACTAGCGCTGGTTGGGAGGCAATCCAATAATTCTTCCCTTTTATTTATTTCGTTTTATGCATTAGATTATGAATTTTTCGCATTTTTGATAATTTTTAATCATATTAAGTCATTCATCATCTTTACATGACAAAATGAGTCTATGCATGGTCCACACTTCTCTTCCTCCATCATTTTCACTTTCACATTGATCATGGATAGAGATGGCAAAAAAAACCGCCCCGCCCCGCCCCGACGGTGCCCCGCCCCGAATGGGGCGAAAAAAACCGCCCCGAGCGGGTTGGTGGGGCGGGGCGGGGCAAGGAGGGCCGCCCCGTCTCGGGTCATGGGGCGGGGCGGGACGGAGATGCCCCGCCCCGAACTCGCCCCGTGAACCGTTTAAAAAAAGTATCCATGTATTCTCTGGTAGAATACATGATGAACAAATATTTTTTGGAAGTAGAGTTATGGATTTATGTTCTTAAATTTGTTGAACAATTTTTTTTGGAAGTAGAGTTATATTTTTCCTTAACCGTATAACTGGAAATTTTTTATAGCAAAAAAAAAAATTATAAAAAAAATAAACGGGGCAGGGAAACGGTCCTGCAACGCGCCCCGCCCCGCCCCGCGCCCCGCCCCGCCCCGTCTTAGACGGGGCGGGGCGAAGCGGGGGAGTGGCGGGACGGGGCGGGATAGGGGTGCCCCGCCTCGAACCCGCCCCGTTGCCATCCCTAATCATGGAAGTATCTCTAACCCATTTTCTCTATCTTTATGTGAATTTGTCCTTGATATTATGTGCCTTTAAGTTTGCAGTGTTTTAGTATTTAAATATTGAGAACAATGTTCTGTATAAATTTAGGGATATGAATATTTCCATTCATCATGTTACTGCAGTTTTTGTGTGATTGTGTGGATAAAAAAATAAAAAATAAAAATTTTTTGCAATTTTTATTCAGGTTTTATCTATTTTATTTTTTTATCTTAAATTATAATAATAGTTTTGTGTGCTTGTGTGGGTTTGAATAGTGGAATGGGTATGAACTGTGAATAATGGAAATAGTGCATTATTAGATTAGTCAAAGCTTGTTTATGTGAACTTGACATTCTTTATGCACAATACTCATGGTTGACATGTTGGTTGGTGAATTGGTTCATTACTTAGAGAATAGTTGAACACAGTAAGTAAACCCGAATAACCTCTATAGTATTAATCCATAATTCAATTATAGAGTAGTTTGGATATAGTTGAGCTATTATAGGGGAACATTGAGATAAGTAGGAATTGCATGCATAAACATTATCTTGTGTGGATTGTCTAAAACCAATTAGACGAAGACAATGTGAAAGTTTTAAATTAGAGGTTAGTTTTAGAAATCGAATGTCTAAAAGAAAATGGGTATTGCACTAATCTATGTGTGAATAAAAACATCTATTCGAGTATGTATAACTCGAGTGATTAAGCCCGAAAGGGTGATTCAAAACCCGGTACCCTTGGTCATCTGACTTGAGAGTTATCGGCCTAAATCTCACTACATGAGTTATATAGAAAGCAAATGAGAAGATGTTGTTTGTTTGAAAGAAAAAGTCATGAAAAAAAAGGAAAAAAAAAAAAGCAATTACACCGATTACGCCCCAAACATTCGGTCAATAGAATTATACATTTAATGAGAAGCAAGTAACTTAGTTTAGTCTTAAAAGTTGAAACAATAAAAAATATAGGAAAATCTCGACTTGTTAAAATGTGAACTTGTAATAGTAAGATCTATTCAAATTGAGAGAAGGTAAGGAAAAACATTGAATAATATCAACTTAGGATGCATCCCGAGAAAATTGAGTGAAATGAATAAGTTTGGGGTGTGCGCATTTCTCGAGCGAAGTAAGGAGATATGTGACTACTATGAATCAGGTGTTGAGCTAATCATGACTTTAATATGTTGGCATGAGTATACACACACACACACACACGTCAAGTATGTTTGTAACATGTGGAGATTGATTGATTTTGCACTGTAAAGTTATTCATTTAATTTATTAATAAATTTCAATTCTAAGACACGACAGGTTATCTAACCATGTTTTATGTGGAATTAAGTTATAGTTTTGTTGGAGGACAAACAATAGTTCAGGTTTGGGGGAGTTGATAAGTGCGTTTTACACACTTATTTGAGACATAAAATCTCGATATTTGACAATTCGTTTTGATAAAATATATCCTAAATTATTGTATTTCAATTTATATAAGTTAAATTCAATAGTTGAATGAGGAATTGGAAGAAACAAAAGAAAATCAAGGGAAAATGGCAAAATCCAAAGTTTGAGGACCAAATCTCAAATTCAATAGTTGATTTGGATCACGAGATGATACTTTGAAGATTTATAAGAGACAATTATATGGAATTAGAACTCAAAAAAGGAATGCAATATGATCAAAATATTAACACAATCAATGTTCAATCACACAAGTTATATTCCAGATTTTTATCCGAATATTAATACCCATTTTGGCACTGTACACGTCCAAATTGGAAATATTCTATTCCTAAAAAAGTTGTAATCCTTTGAGCCAGATTTCCAATGCACTTTTAATCGTATTAATCGGATATGTAAAATACTGACTGAGTGCAAAGACAAAAAAATCGGCACTCGAATGAAACTTTCCTTATTCGATTAGAACTCTTTTGGAAATCAAATTGGACGTGATTTTCAACCAATTTTGGACTCCTACAAATACATAACAGCAGAATAGATGAAGGGGATGGGAGAAGATTTTTTAGAGAAGAAAATAGGCAAGAGCACGAAGATCAACTTAAAGAACACGAAGATCCAACTCAAGAATCGAATTGGTGATGTCGTTCTTTGTTTATTTTTCTGATTTTCTTCTTCCCACCATGTTAGGCTAGATTAATTCTGTACTAGGGTTAGATGAACTATGTGATATGATTTTTATTTCTTAGTTTTACATTCTTGACAACAAAAAACACGTTTTTGGATATTTGAATGATTTATATGAATTTATTTTTCTCCACAATTATATGCGTAAATGATTGTGTGAGTTTGGTGGCTTATTTCATGCATTCGAAAAAAGAGAAATATGTTCAATATATAAAAATCATTATAGGATCCATAGGGGATAGAAATATACCGCTATACCTTATATGAATCTTAAAGTGTTCATAAAAACTCATGTATTCTTATATGTTTACATCCGTCATAGAGATATAGTCAGGTCACATATTTGAATAAGTTTAACTCTACTCGAGAAAGATTGTTAAATAATTTAGGAGCATTGATTCTTCAATATTTCAACATTGTGTCAAGGTGTAGAACTAAGTTTAAAAGGAATATTACATAGGGATTCGCGATCCTAGTACATTCATCATACATTAGAAAACACTTCAATTTACATTCGTCGTCAATTTGTATTTAGTTAGTTAATTCATTTATACTTGCATATTATTCATTAATTTAGTTTATAATTTCATCAAAACAAACATTCTCATTTTTATAGTTTCGGTTAAGGTCACGGTAATTAGAATTAGAACTAGTCAATTTTCGTGGGAATGATACATGGACTCAAAATCCATTTTACTACTTGTTAACGAACCGTACACTTGCGATGATTTTAATTCAACATATTTTCGTGAATAAACAGCCACTTCCACAATCCACACCCTATGAAAGCTGATTGCCATTGTCCTCTTCGACACCACCACATTCCTTTTAAGATTTGTAGCTACTGTTGGATCCGTGGTTGACTACCACCATCGCCATACTGATATCTATCTAGTTACACACAAATCCAAACTTCGGCCATTGTCATGACTGTTGAAAACAAGTATCGGAATGTTTGAACGTACGTCCGCCTGATTGAAATCATAGTCCTAGGATACTTCACTCCATATTGCAGCTTTTGTTCTAGAGATCGTCAGTGATTTTAGATGAGGTGTAGGTGGAGGTGGAGATGATGGTTGTTTTGAGAAAGAGGTCGTGTTGGGAATTTACTTAATCATGCATAACGAAAAATAAAATAATTTCAATTTTCACTAAAAAATTTCTTTTTGTTTAGAAAGAAACTATGATAGAATTATACATTCTATAGATTTTACAAAATCCTTTGCTGATCTTGGAATACAAATAAAAGTATATTATGTCGCTTCTAAATGGCATGTAGGTAACGTTACATTTAATGGTGAATTTGATATTTTGCTATTGTCCATTAGTTGAAAACATCCACTATTGATGCAATATTTACCTAACAATTTTTTAATTATTAAACACACGAAAGTCCCTTGGGGGCCCATAAGATTTCAGGAATCTCGTATATATTTTTTATATGAACATATATTCTACCTTTACCTGAAAAGAGAGAGGCGGCCTAGTGCAGTTCATTCTGATGGCAATTCATTCTGATGGCAAAGTGTTCACACCTGATTTTCTCATACATGTTCCCTATTGTAGTTAAACTGGTTCCCCACTGTTCATTAGAAAATATCTATATACCTTTTTTACTACAAAAGGCAAACACTTTCTATGGGTTAAATTCTTGCTTCCCTTTCCCTTTCAAGAGAAGGTTTAGGAGAAGTTTTTGTTTCAAATAGCAAGGTGGTGATCGGAAATAGGCACAACCGCAATTTCCTCCTTGCATTCTAAAACCCAAAGTCTTCTTCATTCCTACCCAAAACCTTCAATTCCAGAATCTCGACCTCCTTTTAAAACCACTCCAAAACTAGTAATCGAATCACCCAAAAACAACCAATGTCTTGCGTCGTTGGTCACCAAAGAAAAGACGGTGGCAATTCAGAATACAAAGATCCTTACGGAGCTGGAAATGACGACGTACTCAAGAAGTTAGTGTATCACCAGCGGCGTATCGTACCTCCATATCGCTATTGTGAACCAGTTCCTTGTCTATAGCTACTCCATGTGGATTATTGTTCACAATGGATGTGTGTTTCTAGAATTACTTCAGTTATGGTTTGATGATTACATTTTATGGCCACTATTTCTTCTTGAATTTTATCTATGTTTTTCTCCCTTAACCATTTCATTTCTCTTTCTTTCTTTTTTTATCTTTACATTTTTTCTTATTTTTTCTCTAATCTCTCAATTCTAGACATTTATCTTCCCCAATTTTCTTCCTCATAATCTTTGTACTCCAATTAATCCCACTTTCGATGAAAAAACTAAGCAAAGAAACATTTACATTCTGAATTTCAATAATATTAGTCTAAAAATTGTATGGTTGTGTGTAAATTTTGGTCAATGAGGATTTATTGTAATTTATTGATTTGGGTTTTAGTATCCATTGAAGGATGTAGTCGAAGCATTCAAAAGGGGAACTTTTTGATCAATTGATTTCTCGAATCCAGTGTGACGGATGGTGACTTAATTTAAATTTTTATTTTTGGGAGGTCAAAGGATTTTTACCCTTTTTTTTTCATCCTGAGATTACGTTGAAATTGAGAAAAGAAATTAGATTTTGGGTGTTGGGAGTGCTATTGGAATTTGGGGAATTATTGAACTAAATCAATTGCCATGGAGCGTGCTGTGAGTGAAAAATTGAAGCCTAGGAGGAAAATAAAAATAGCAACAGCTTCAATTTTTTGATTAGTCATTCTTATTCCAGATGCTTTTTCATGTCATGTCACCAGTAAAGCAAAAATGCTTGAAAAGATTAGATTAATTTTCAGGAGTACAACATGTATAAAATGTCGATTTGTTTAACGCTCACCATTCATATATTAATTGGGGTTTCTCTGGTGATGACACTTTCTGAAGCACTGGGTGGATTTACATCAAGGTGCAAAATCAAATAACATTTGTATTCAATGGTAAGTTCCCATTATTTTACCGTAAAAATCTATTTTTCATATGTTAGCTAAAGAATTCTAAACTTTGTGTAAAGATTGGTCCGTTGGAACTTTTTTTTATATTGGACTTCAGATTGTCGTAGATACAGCTTTGTCTTTCAGCAACAATAATCACATTACAATTCTATGCATCAAACCAATTGTCGTGACATCATGTAGATGA
Source organism: Fraxinus americana (assembly GCA_035079005.1). Lineage (NCBI taxonomy): Eukaryota > Viridiplantae > Streptophyta > Magnoliopsida > Lamiales > Oleaceae > Fraxinus > Fraxinus americana. The sequence goes on along the minus strand of CM068725.1, from coordinate 16,991,424 downwards.
GCTCAATTTGTTGTTAAAGGTTTTAATTTATCGCAACCCTCCGCGAGTTATGTTTATCATTTAATGTGTGATTTTTTATTTTTATTTTCCTTTTAGCTTCAGTACTTACTATTTGCCCTTCCAGTATTTAGAAATTATTAATGCATTTCCATTGGACATTGTGTCAAAACCAATGAAGTGATACATGTAACTGTTAAACCTTTGTTTGCAGGTTAGAAGGTAGTTATCGGGAATCTTATAGCAAGTCGCTGGAACATGTTGATGGCGTTGAGGGATTGTTTAGTGACCAAACTTTACATGTTCTACTTCTACAGTTACTGGGAGAGGCTTCATCAATGTTGTGATGTTTTTTTGATGTTTATGTTGTTTTTCATATTTACTGCATGCATCAGTTTCTACATCATCACTTATATGTCGCCATAGAAATTTACATGCTTGCTAACCTTGGTATTTTATCTGAAATTATTCAAGTTGAAGATCATGATCTCAGCAATAGCTTCTTTCCATTCATAGTTGCTGAGGATGATGTTTGTACTGAGATCTGTACGCTTAAGAGTAAAATAGAATTGGTAGTGACAGATTCGTTCCTCCTAGGGACTGAAAAATTAGAAGCACATAATCAAGCCATGGATTTCATCGGGTTAATTATCCCATTAGTCACTGAACTTTGTCCAAAGTTTCCACCAGGTCACTGAACTTTCAAAAAATCACCTAATTGGTCGCTGAACTTTAACAATCACCCCATTGGTCACTGAACTTTGCAAAAAGTTTTCCAAATGGTCACTATGGGGTTTAGTGACCATTTGGGAAACTTTTTGCAAAGTTCAGTGACCAATGGGGTGATTGTTAAAGTTCAGCGACCAATTAGGTGATTTTTTGAAAGTTCAGTGACTAATCAAGTAGTTTTTAAAGTTCAGTGACCTGGTGGAAACTTTGGACAAAGTTCAGTGACTAATGGGGTAATTAACCCGATTTCATCCATAAAATGTGATGTCTTCTTCTGATAAATAGTTTGAAGTCTAGGTTGGGGATCTTGGATCCCAAATTAGACCATTTTCCTTTTAAACAGTTCAAGTACCTCATGATATTCTCTATTGACCATGATTCGTGTGTCGTGGTAAATAAACTCTTGGACTTTCTTTTTGGTGGAATAGTGGGTCCATGAAAGAGGCCTTTTCCTTCATCGAGCGGGCGAACTTATCAACAAAACAGAAGTACAAAGCAAGTAAAAATAATTATAGATTACTGTTCTTGTTATGACATGTTTCGTCAAGGGCAGCCTATTTATTCTTTGCCTTACAGAGGCTATAATTTCGTCCTTCCAAAAGGACTTTGATGACTTTATTTTCTGATTTCCTTCACAATATTTGTAGTAGAGACAAAATTTCCAAATCTATATTTTTTTGAAGTTTCTATCACAATTTTCGTAAATATGTATTTGTTCTTTTCAGTTGATGGTCAAAAACTCATTCAACGTACATCTCACTCATGAATCCTTGATATCTAACACTAATATTACCTTCAACAAGATTGAACCCATGCATTGCATGTCCACAACACTAGTTTTGATAAAAATATGACAATTGACAAATGAATCTTGGTTCTTGAATAATCTATAAACACGCGTTAGTCCTCAGATAAGTTTTCCCGAGATAAGTACTAAAAAAGACTTGAAAAGTGAAAATACAAAGTTCGACCCAAACTACACCAAGATGGAGGATGAATAGGTGATTACGCGGAATTAAAAACTTAATAATTAAATAGGAACAAGTCACTATTAATTATCTCTAGATGGTTAATCATACAATTCAATTTTATCCTATGTTGAAATACTACGGTTATGAAAGCAATAAATTAACACAAGATATGATCACGGAGAAACCCCAACTGGATAAAAACTCAAGGCATTTTTTTAGTCAACAATCCGTTATAAACGATAAAACTTACAGTCCGCCAGACTCGACTACCGCTAGTAGTTTCTCACCTCCTGACTGCAATTCCAACAGCTCTCTTGAATTTTGTGCTCCTACACCAACTCCCAGTTGTAGTTTCCAAAGCTCTCTTGGATTGCGCTCTCCGGCAGCAACTCTCAGGTTTGTGAAATCGTCTATCTCCTGTGGATTAACGAAAAACACCACGTTATTCAATGACTAAAACTCCAGTCACTTTCATTTGATCTTCGGAACTTCTGACGGATATGAACGAAGTAGCAGTTTGGTATTTGGATTTAAAATATGATGTTTTTTCACCGTCAAGAACAAATCACAATATGAATAATGAAGATTAAAAGATAACTGATGAAGAGAATTTGAAAACAATGTGTTTGCTCAATGATTAACCTTAGAAAAATCGTTGTGTGGTGTTTGGTATATATAGGTTAGGTTAAGGAATGAATAAGCCGAATTAAAAGCCTTTGAAAAATGAATTAAAAAAATCCTGGATAACAATGTCGCTCTAGTGAGGGATGAGCGACTGTCGAGCGACAAGTTGACGCTTGAACGAAGGTGAGGTAACAGGTTAGCGACAGTGTTACTGTTTCCGATGCTCGAGCCAAGTCTTGACGACAGTCTAGCGAAATTGCGGCGCCGTTTTTCCTTCTTTTCCATTCTCGAACCCTAGACGTAAAATAACTCAATTACCACTATTTGCACATAACTCCTTGCCTTTTACAACATGTTAATTTTAGTCCCTTTTGTTGACAGATTTGTCAGTTACATCAAATACCTAGCAAGCTCCCCATTTGGCATTTTGTGAAAAAACTACAATCTAAAGTCAACGGAATAGTGAAATAAAATTACAGACTCAAAGACTGACACAACCAATAACTGTCTTGATTGAATTCTGTTTTTCATATATCAAAACATGTTTCTTGAATAGACAACTCGAATAGCCAGTGTAAAATGTATGTGAAACAGTTAAGTGTAAAAGCAATTCAAGCAATTCACAGTGTAAAATTGATTTAAGCAGTTAATGCATCTTTTCAATTTCATATCATAAGCGAAATTAAGACGTAATATCAATGCAACCCAATACACCAAGAACGAAACGTTGATACTACAAAACATCAAAACTTAATTTAGCAATACCGAAAATTATCATTTAATCATTTAATCAAAACTTTAAATACACCATGCCAAGTAGTTAAAACCATATACATTCTCAAAAAGCACTACTCCATCAAAAATATATACAACTACGCTCCCTTTTTATCACAAAATGACAAGGGATAATGAAAAATGATTTGTCCGCCTTTGATTTTACGATAACAATAACATATAATAACTCAAAAATACTCTTGTTAACATGCCCAAGGATAAGCAATGTATAATAAATCTTCCCACATACGAAGCGCAAGTTATCATGGAGTAAATTGTATAAGATACCCATATGTGTAAAGTGTCACTAATTCTTTGAAAATAGGACCCCCAGACCTTAAATTTGTGATAAATGACACGTTAAACATCACTGCCAATAAGTTTATTCTCCTACTTATGAAAGTTAAATCATGTAAAACACATTAGAACTTACAACATAAAGCTCATGAAGAATGGAAGTATTTTTTCTCCCCCTGAGTATGAGCAAAATGGTTTAATTCTCATCGTTCAATAAACGAAGCTCATTATTATATTTCTCATCTTAAGTGTAGGTTTATCTCCATTCAGCGATTAAAATGACCATTGTAGCGAGTTTTAGGTAGGTTAACCCAAGTCAGTTGATCATAGGCACCAGCTTATGAGAAACCTCGCAGGCTTAATAGCTCGAGTCAAGTAGACTCCGAAGAAAAACATAAGATATTGAGCTTTCCCTTTTCTGTTTTTATATTTTTGTATTCAATATACATTTTTAATTAATATCAGAGATAAAATTGAGTTTAGGTCTAATACATATGGTCAACTCATGTTCAAAGTCACCTTACTAATATGTGATTGTCATCCCAAATCTCACACACGCTATAGAATCCCACTAACAATATCATAGTATGTGCTGTGCAGATGGTATATGAAGACCCATATACTAAGTACTCCATGAATAACCTAAGGTAGAATACAACTTATCGATTATCCACATGCTTGATCACAACAAACAAATTCAAGTGTATCATATGTTAACCTGTAAACTCAACTTCAACATTTGTATTTTTTTTTTAAAACTTTCAAAATATTTTTTTTAATGTTTGTCAATTTAAAACAGAAAGTATAAAACACACAAACAAAAATAAAAGTAAAAACAGATACAAGGCATGCATAAATATAAGTCATACAATGGTAAAGAATAAGCATGCATAAATAAATACACAATCAATGAGGTACACAAACACCAATAGCCTTCCGAAGAAATTCAAATCTTAGACCATCCAAGGTTTGGTAAAATAGGTCAGCCAATTGGTTTTCTGTAGAGACGTGCTCAAGGGTTACAATATGGGTCTCTACCAACTCTTGAATAAAATGATGTCGTATATCAATATATTTGGTTTAAGAGTGTTGAACGAGATTTTTGGAAATATTAATGGCACTAGTGTTATCAAAAAATACAATCATAGCACCATGTTCAATACCATAATCACTCAACATTTGCTTCATCCAGAGCAGTTGAGTGCAGCAACTTCCAGTTACTATATATTCGGCCTCTGCCGTGGATAATGATATAAAATTATGTTTCTTACTCATCTAAGCAACAAGATTAGCACCAACATAAAAATAGCCTCCAGCACTTTTTAATATCATCAATATTTCCAGCCCAATCGGCATCGGAATAGCCAGCAAGATCAAGAGTAGAGTCCCGAGAGTACAGGATCACATAATCAATGGTTCCATTTACATATCTAATGATAAGTCTCACGACACTCAGGTGGGATTCCTTGGGATCAGCCTGAAATCACCCAAACCCCTACACTAAAAGCTATGTCAGGTCTACTAGTAGTGAGGTAAAGGAAACTACCTATCATACTCATGTATAGAGTCTGATCAACATTCTTACCCGTAGCATCATGACTTAACTTGACACTGGTGCTCATGGAGGTTCTAGTGTGTTTCTTGCTATCTAATCCAAAGCGCTTAACAATATTTTTTGCATACTTTGATTGAAATATGAACAACCCATCATCAATTTATTTAACTTGGAGACCTAGAAAGTAATTTAATTTTCCAATCATACTCATCTCAAATTCTTGCTTCATGCATTCAGCGAAATCATGAGCAAGAGAATCAATAGGAGAACCAAAGATAATATCATCGACATAGATCTGAGCTATCGAGATGGTTTTTTCAATATGTCTGATGAATAAGTTTCTATCTGCACCACTCCTTGAAAAACCATGTTCCATGATATATGCTATAAGTCTATCATACCAAACTCTAGGAGCTTGTTTAAGACCATATAAAGCTTTATTCAACTTATGAGCATAATATGGAAACTTAGGATCAACAATCCTTTAAGTTGTTCAACATAGGCTTCTTCCTTAAGTATTCCATTCAAGAAAGCACTCTTGACATCCATTTGATATAATTTGAATCCTAAAATACAGGTAACAGCTAGAAAAATTTTAGTGGATTCGAGTCTAGCTACCGGGGCAAAAGTTTCATAGAAGTCAAATCCTTCGACCTGAGTATATCATTGGGCTACTAACCTAACCTTATTTTTAGTTATGTTACCTTGATCATCGGTTTTATTCTTAAATATCCACTTAGTACCTATAACATTACAATCATCAGGCCTAAGAACAAAATCCCATATATTGTTTCGCACAAACTGA